>QPKB01000003.1:2142873-3342873 GCA_003546025.1 Camphora micrantha | reverse complement strand
CCTGTGATTAAGTTCACAGGTGAAGTGATGTCAGCATGATCAAAATCCTTCACAGTGAGGGCCCATCGTGGATGTATCCTAACCATCGATTCCGGATTGCCTGTGGAATTCTGAGAGTGCCTATTGAGTGGCCAAATTCCATTTCTATCCAAGTTAGGCCCACTGTCAGATAGCCTCTCATTTATCATAAGCTCCAAAATCTGACTTAATCTGATAATTAGTCCATGTAAGAGCATGACAAGATCTGAAAAGGTGGGACTTCACTGGCTGACTTTAGATCTCTGCAATTCTACATGGGGGTATTTCCTAAGATGATGCATTATTTTATATATTTTTTCTAAATCATGCTGAAAAGCTATCAAACATTGACTTTAATAATTTAAAACTCCCCCTTTTCAATTTTATACAAAAGAAAAGGAGAAATAGATTGATATTCATTCTTAACCCCAGATGGGTTGGATAAAACTCAAATGATGATGGTTTAGTATATTGAAACACAGAATGTAACAATCCACTCCCTCTCTCTCTCCCCCTCCCCAAAGTAACAGTCAATGCATTCAACCCATTTAAATATGGACAAAAGTACAATATGAGTGCCAAATGAAGTTGAATGTTTGATTCTATTATAAAAAATAAACCCAGTTGATAATTGATATTGACTATGGAGTAAATAGGATCAAACACTTGAAAGAGCTTATTCTGGCTCAAACCTAATTAGCACAGGTTAAGATATAATATTTTAGCTGAGCTTTAAAATGATTCTTCTTACCAAAAAAATGCGGATTCAATTCATCAAACCCCTCAATTTTTTTCACAGCAGAAAAACAAAAGGCCTTCTCAAAGTTTTAGCAAATTATATATTTAAATTTTGATAGGCCAACTCTTATATGAGATCTTAACCATTCATCCACAACCCTAGATGTCACCTGATTAAATAATTCAGATAGGTCCCACGATCCAAACATGTGGACATGTCCGAGTTTGTATGACATTGTCATCAAGGAAAGTTTCTGACTTTTGCTTTTCTGCATAAGATTCCCCTTTCCTAAAGTTTGTGTGAATTTAGGGAGTTTTTGGCACAATAAATTCAACTTAGATCAGCCAACTCGATAGGAGATGCTTTAGTCAAATAAGGGGCTGGGCGGTTGTCTCCATGAGTGGGTGTGATTACGTAATTCAGCTCAGGGGTGGCAACACTCTTGTACCTTCTTTCTACATTTTCTCTCTTTTACTTTTTCAGCTTTGTATTTGTTACTTTTTTTTTTTTTATTCTTAATGAAGTTTTGTTGCCGTTTTAAAAATAAAAATAAAATCCCCTTTCCTAACTCTCCCCATTCCCCATAGTAAATCCATTTTCCCCGGATAATACAACTTTTTCATAGATTTTTATGAAAAAATCCTTGAAGTTGAGAAATACTATAGAGGGTTCAAATATTTCATAATGATGACAAAGAACCTATACTCCATGATATCACGAAATAACCCAACATTCCATAATATCATAGTATACATGCAAATTTCATGAAAAAAGGACATTTCATGATATCATGAAATAATCCAACATTCCATGATATTATGAAATGGATGTATTTATATGTCAGATTATTCTGTGATATCTTAGAATGGAGGCCCTCTAAAGTCATTATGAAGTTTTTGAGTCTTATGTTGTATTTTTCAAATTTAAAATATTTTTTTATAATGGGTAAAAATTGCTGTTGTAAACCAGGGTGCCGCTGAATTCTAGTGATAATCAACTAGCAATTCTTCTGTGTCATCTCTTTTATTCACATCCAACATTCAAAGTAACGTGAATATGATCCATCCACTGTATTCTTTAGGGTTGTCAATCATGTAGTGTTAACGAATTCGAGTTGCGAATTAACGAATTCGGGTTAGAATCATCTCAATCTGCACACGACCCATTAAATAAACGGGTCCAAAAATCAAACACAAACACGACTCATTTATTTAACAGGTTACTCGACCCGGCCCGTTAAACCCATTAAATAATTTTGTCCATTTTGGACCTTGTCAATTAACACACTCTCTTTTGCTAATGAAAGGAGAGTGAATGAGTTAAAAAATGATCTTTTACATGGGGGTTTTAGGGTTTCACTTCAACATTTTCAAATTTACCAAAATTCCCCTCATGCATTTTATAATTTATGTCATTTATCATTTGGTAGGTTGTATAGGATTGTTAATGGGTTACCGATTTTATTCATTAACGACCCAGTAATCTAACAGGTTAGCGGGTCCAACCCATTAACAATACAAACTCTTTAAGAGGCCACTCGAATCCGTTAAAGTCGTGTAGAATTCACCTCGTGTTCACGGGTCGACTGAAAATTCACGGCCTTAGTATTCTTGTGCCAGATTATAAGTCCCTGATAAGATATGGCCCACCTGACTACCTCCCCACCCCATTTGATGGACGGCCATTATCATCAGTTGAGTGTAGAGTGTACTTCCTATATAAAAAAAAACCCAGTCACTGTTTCTGACTGAAAAACCCCTTTGGGTTTTTGGGTTTTTTCTGGTAATCAAGTTCCTTTGAGTTTTGATTGGAGAGAAGTGCCTCAAACTTCACATTTCTTTATTTCACTCACTCTCTCTCTCTCTTCCACACACACACCTTTGCTTCTCCTCAACGCTGGGCACCAGCATTACCAACAGTTGCAATATACAAATACACCAAAGACAACATACATGCCCACAAAAAGCCTTCTCTTCCTCTCCATTTCCTTCTTCCTTCTCAACTTCTCTCTATCTTGTTATTCATAGCATACCCAGAAAAGAAAGAGCTCCTACAGATGCTTTGGACATGGGCAAAATCGAAGACCAGCCTCAAATTCAAGAGACCGGAATCGAGACGTCGACCTCTTCCCGCGAATGCTGCTGCTCGACGAGGCTTCTCGGAGTGCGAAGAGTTTTTACTTTCAGATGCATCGCCGTCCTGATTCTCGGCGCCGGCGTATTCCTCTCTGCTGCCTTCTGGCTCCGACCCTTCCACTCTACCGAATCCGGATTCGACGCTGGCTTCGTGGGTGAGCTCTAAATTTTCGTTTTTTTTTTTTTGACTTTTTCTTTTGTGTGGTTTCTGTTTTTTGTGGGTTTTGATCTGTTTCTGGAAATGGGTGTTTGCTGTTTTGATGTTTTTGTCGGTTTTGGAGATGGGTTTCTCTTAATTTGTGTTGGGTTGAAGGATTTTGTGGGAAATGTGATGTTTTTCTGTCCGATTTAGTGGGTTTTTTCTTAGAAATGCATTGGGTTGTGTGGAGTTTAGAGTTATATTCTTTCTGTTCTCTTGTTGGTTTCTGATGTTGTTGAGACCATGTTATGTGAATTAGGATTGGGTGTGTGAAATTGGGATTTGGGAGCTTGTCCTGATTGATTACACTCTTGAGATCTAATGTTGAAAGTCTCATCCATATAGGTGGTTGGCCCTGGATGTGGACCAACGGCAGTGTCTGATCCAGGCAATGGAGATCTGGGGCAAATGCCTTTGCTCTTGTAATAATATAACCTGAAGAGCAAAACCCTTTATGTAGATCCTACTGTTGTATTCTCCACGTCCTAATGGGATTTCTCAATCCTTCTTAACCAAAGCAACAAAACTCTTAAGTTGCTTAAGAGACCCTAACTTCTGACTAGGATTATGATTTAGGAGTCTAGTGGCACTTACAAACCACAATTCCAACAGCATGTTCTTTGAAATTGTGTGCTTTCTCTGTACATTTGGCTGATTTGTCATTTGAGTACATTGAGGATTGATTTCCATCTTTGATGTTACTATAACCAGCTTGAGGTAACTCCAGCTTTTATTAATGAGGATTTGAGATCTGTTTTCTTGCAAATGAATGAACTCTATAGTCTTCTTTTCTGGAAGAGCCCACATTGTGGAGAATTGGCATTTTGACAATTTGTTACTGGCATAATGACCTGTGTGGCAGTGCCATATGTAGTGAGAAATTCCATAAAGCCATATTTGAGAGAATACAAGAGATTAAAGTCTGAGCCAAGATTACCCCTGCTGGATGGATTGTAATGGCATTAAAGCTTGGCCTGCCAGATGAAGAGATACCAATTCCACCAAACAATCAATAAACTATGGTGGCAAAACTCCTATTAAATGATTGGGATGGTCATGTATGATATGGTCAGATCAGGCTCGACTCAAACTTGATCCAATTAATGATATAAAGAATCTAATGCTGCTATAGAGCGAACGAGTTACAAATGCAGGCACAAAGCCAAATAAGAGTGGGTGTATCAGGTTTTTGGGTTGATCCAAATTCCAAACCAACTCTAGAAGAACTCACTAAAATATAGAGAATAGGTCAAAATGATTCTGAACCAAGGATAAAAATAGCGGCCGCCAAAACACTACTTAGCGGGCGCTATGTAGCGATGTAGCGGTGCGATTTGGAAAAATTGTCAAAAAAATATGAAAAAAATTCTAAAAATCCAGAATATTGGAAAATGACAGAAAATGTATTTTTTTTGCAAAAGTAACTAAGGTAAGGGGGCGTAGCGGTCCTCTCACTGTATGAGGTCCTGTATCGCTGTATAAATAAAAAATAATAGTAATGATCATTTTTTTCACATGTGTTCATGTTGCTTAGTTATGCTAACTTAGAAACTAATGAAAGGCTTAAAAAAGAAAAAACTATATCATGAAATCAAGACTTAAGAGTACCTGTAGAAAAAAATACATCTATCAAAGGGGGTGTCTAGTAGGATGTACTTAAAGAAAAATCATTGAGAAGAACTCTCTGCATCGACTGTAATTTGGCGAGATCATGTGTTTTTTGGTGTTCTTTTAAACATAAAAGGGTAGAAGAGTTGTATAGAAATGTTATTCGGAGAGAAGAAGAAAAGAAATAAGTCATATTATGCATTTTAAAAAAATTTGGAAAGTAGGAATTTTTCTCACCCCGTAGCGGCTGCGTAGCGGTTGTAGCGGCTGCTACGGGTGCGACGGCTGATAAATTGGCCGCGGTGTGGCTGTGGTGGCCGCTACGGCCGATATAGCGCGTAACGGCCGCTATTTTCATCCATGTTCTGAACCAAAAACCATCCCTATTTCTAATTGGCGTGGACATAGGTTTTAATTCGACCCCATGAAGATTCAGAGGCAAATTAAAGGTTTCTAGACCCATTGAGAGGTAGCATGACTATGAGACATGAATCATGTTCATACCAACAGATTGAGTATTACATGCATCCTACAGGCTTGGAGGAAAAAAAAAAAATTAATGTGCAAGGGGGAAAGGGTTGTTTTAATTAGTCATTAATAAGCCTAGTTCCTTCATTTAGGAAATGGTTGGTTAACATACCTAAATGAGTTATTGTGCTGGAGAATCACAAAGATGGGTCAGCATACAATTGTAATTCACTATCTTTTCTAGTTTTCAACCAATATCAATGATTATGCAATGATATGTCTATCTGTGTTAACACATTCATAATTTACTAGAGTGTCATGAATTATATTATTACAAGAAGTGTCTCAGTCGAACTGTTAGAAAAACTAAAGGAAAGAAGAGCACTTCTGCTGCATATAAAGTATTTTTGTCCACAGAAATTATCTTATTGCAAGAAATTATGTTAAAAATCAGAATTTTTCGCAACTATTTTTTTAAAATTCTATATACGGATTTTGCCCCCAGAAAAAGCACGAGTTTTGACATTTCTGCTGCTTCTTTTAGCCCCAGTCCAGGCAAGCTTCAGATTACAAAGGCCAGTTTCACTGCTCACTGCATACACAAGTGAGCTAGAGAGTGAGATATTAGATGAAATAGGCATGCCTAACACAAAGGTAAAATGTCAAGACTCTGCAGCTGTTCCTCTTTACAATTTGTTCTAAAATGAACTTTATCTAACTGAAGCATGCTTTTTGACAGGTTTCCATCATTTCAATGCACCCTCTAGACCCCTCAAACTGGACTAATGTGGTGTTTGGTGTTCTTCCTGACCAACATGATTTCCCTATAACTCCAGTGGCACTAAGTGTAATTAGATCATCTTTGGTGGAGCTGGTTCTTCAGCACTGGAATCTGTCTTTGACATGGTCAATTTTTGGGCAGCCATCTTCCTTTGAGGTTTTGAAGTTTCCAGGGGGGATAACAGTCGTCCCCACACAGCCTGCTTCTATTTTGTTGAAGCCTCAAATCCTTTTCAACTTCACACTAAACAATTCTGTTTCTCAGATACAGCAAAATCTAGCTCAGTTGAAGGGACAGTTGAAGTATGGGTTGCAGCTTAGATCTTATGAGGTAATCCACTGCTGCTATGGTGTCACATCTTTCTTGCGTGTTTTATTTTCTAGTTACTGACCAGTATTGAATTTTTGTCTTTTGGTTCAGAGTATACACATAAAGGTGACAAATTTGGAGGGTTCAACAGTGGCTCCCCCGGTTATTGTTCAGTCCACGGTTCTGTCTGCCAGTCAACTTCTACCAGAGAGGTTGAAGCAGCTGACTAAGGCAATTACTGGTTCTCCTATGAAGAACCTTGGCCTGGATCACTCAATTTTTGGTAAAGTGAAGCAGATTCGGCTGTCACAATGTCTAGAAAACTCACTTGGGTCACCATCCCCATCTCCATGCCCTTCACCATCCGGGGAAAATGCTTTCTCTTCACCTCCTAATTCTCAGTATCCTGAAATCGTGCCTTCCCATGCTCCTGCACCCTCAGCTGACCACTATCGCATCTCACCTTGTCCGCACTGCAATGCTTCTCCCCCATCTTTTAGTAGGTTCCCACCTGTGTCAACTCCCCAAAATGAACCCCGACCCCCTTCAGCCCCACCTTTGGGATCTCCTGCACCTCCGGTGGTAACTGTTGCTCATTCCCCTAGACATAGCCCATGTGCTGGTCCCACAATCTCACCAAAGCCTGTCCCAAAATTTCATTCTGACGCACCCACATCTTCATACTTTTCACCACGTTCTGCTGTCGCTCCAGGCCAAGTGCATAGTCCCACACCGATTGTAGATCCAGACACATCACCTACACCTGCAGTAGTTCATGGTCCCAGTCAGCATGAAGACCACAAAAGTGGAATAGCCTCAGAGTCTTCAATTCCTACATCATCACCAATTTCACCATTGCCATCTTGTGAGTAGACCATATTGCCAACCTATATTTTCTGGTATCTGATGAAGAGAAAATGCATATATTTAAATTTTTATTCCTGTATTTTTGCAATGCTCATGCTTTACTGGAATGATATCATTTGCCGCATGGCTTCGGGTTTTTTTTTTTTTTTTTTTTTAATGTCCTTTACCTATTCTTTATATAATGCAATGTTATTTGGATTTATTTTCTCTGGATATTTATCACTCAAATTATGTTTTCATTGTTACAATTATTAATACAAGAATCAGTCCAAATGTGGCATCTGAGGCCTGAAAGGCTGAGGTGAAAAGTGGTCGGGGTGATTAGTGGTCGGGATAGCAATGACACTGTTTCTTTCCCGTACATCTTAATGATACTCACTCCAGTTCAATTGGCTTCCTTCCAGTCAATGGTGACCATAATAATATCCAGCTCATGCTTACTCGTAAAATAAATAAATGAATATTCTATGCTCAGCCCACATAATTATGAAGTCCTTTTACATTTTTTGTACATCGATAGTCGATACAGTCTATATCTTATATACTGTATTTCTTATTTTTACTTGTATATACTTCCTAATATTAATGTAAATTTCAGACTAATGAAAAGCTCTTTCTTACATTGTTCCATACTTGTTTGACAGTTCTGATAAATTGTTGATCACTAACCGCCAGCATTAAAACTCAGATGACTGCTATTTCAAAAGTTGAAACAGGGGTGACTTTTTTTTTTTTTAATTGATACAAGCTTGAGAATAAAATCGAACAGTTCAAACACTCAAGCCCTTCAATTCTACACTCTAAGGACAATTTCTCATTTTTTAGGATTTTTATGAAGTTTTAATTATTTAAAGATTTTTCTAGGATCTCAAGGGCAACTTGGCCAAACAACTCGATCAAAGGCGGCCAAATAGCATCTGATTCTGAGTTCCAATACTATGAAGTGAACAGTGTATTGGTTGCTAGTAACAAATTTTGTACATCCGTGTGAGGTATAGATGGATAGATGGTGTGTCAATAGTTGACTGGTTTAGTAGCTTAGGACATGTTAAAGTAGGATGGTTCGCATAAAGTTTTAGACAAAAAAAAAAAAAAGAAATAAAAACTAAAAAGCTCAAGGATCACAGGTGATGTCCTTTTGACTTTGGAATTACATTTTTTAAGATTTTTATAGGATTTTGGATTAACAAGGGTGACCGAGTTGCATCCTAAGTCCAAGTTTCAAAACCATTATATGGGCTTTTTTTTTTAATTTTGGTCAGAAAACCCATTATATGGGCTGCTAGTAACAAATGTCATATGAGGTGAATGGTATGGAATGGATGATGTTATAGTTGATTGGTTTAGTATGTGTTTTTTAAAATGGGATGCTTCCCATTTAAACTTGGAGGAAAAGAGGAAACCCACCTCCACAATTGATTTTATTTTGTGTTGTATGACTGTTCTTCTGGATCCTTTGGAGTTATACCGAGTTTCTAAACTGGTTAAAATATCCAATGCTGTGTGATATGTTAAAAGGATGGAGATCTTGATGTTATCACTTACGCTACTTCTCTACAAGCTGACAGAATTATAGAAATAGACAGGATGTGGATGAATTTGTGGGTTCCCCACTGTGAGTAGTTACACCTATATATCATTATTGGATAGAATATTTCCCCTTGATTGGGAATGATTACAATCCTAGAATCTCTCCTGATTACATCCATAAGAAAATTCCAATCTTGTAAGATAGTATACAATCTTCTAAGATAATTTATACAAAAAATCTAGTGTCCTGCATCATCATCACCAGCACCTTATCACATCAGTCTGGGGCTGGCCAAGTGGAATGTTTTCAATGTTGGGGTGTCATTGATTTCTAACAAAGTATCATACAAGATAGTTCTTTTCTCTACTAATTAAGGGGTCGTTTGTTTGCACTCATTTACGTATATAATAAATGAACACGGTAATGGTTACTCATTATTTATGTTTGCATGTACTCATTTACGCATGTGATGTGTAAAAGAGGTATGTAAATGATGTGAAAATAAGTCTTAAAATTTGATCACCTCAAGAGATGATCAATGAAAGAACACCACACGCACATGTGTAACCAATGCACATCTAAAGGGCGGACAGTGAATTAGTGTCATACGTATGCCCAGTTTCAAATCTCCTCTACCCACTTTTCTTGTTTTTTCTTATCTTCAAACGAAAATACCAAAAAATCTGGAGTCTCCTAAAATGGGATTCTTCCTCCTCTCCTAACTTGCCACTTTCACAATCGAAGGCTTCGTCCTTCTCCGCAGCTCGGCATCTTCTCTGCACTCACCACTCTCTCTCTTCACTGCCTCAGCCCACACCCACTCCTGGCCTCCTTGGCTCTCCCACTCCCCAGCACTACATTGAGGGTCCGCCTGGGAAAAACTACATCAAAGGATCGAAAGATGCATGCGGCTCCAGGGACAATGTTTGGTGAGTTGGTTGCAGCGATGGGAAATGATCATGGCCTCTAGTGAGTCTGTGAGGAAACAACCATAATGCAGTGAGTGGGGAGCTCTGGACATTCAACAGCAACATGCATGACCTGCAAGCATTCCACTTCGAGCATTGGCCCTTGAATTGGTGAGAAATCAATAGACGGTGATTTGCTCATCCTGTTTTGACCGACAGGAATTGAGGAGCAACCCATAGATGGTGGGTGTTTATCCTAGTTTGGACTTGGGGTCCCAAGCATGGGACTGATTGTATACTGCTTAGATCCCTCCCTCCCTCTCTCACACACACACCCATCATGTGGGTTTGAGTAGAGGTTTCAAATTTACAACATCTATGTCAGTGAATCTGAGACTTTGTATTCAATATATTGTCTTCTCTTATGTGATAGAAGACTCATTTGCTATTGCAGTAACACTGAGATAAGTAGAGTTGTTGTTGCTGCAACAGTACTCATATGAAGTTGCCACTGCACCAGGAGCCTTGGTATTTGTTGAAAATAGAGAGAGAATGACAGTACCTGTAATTATTTTAGTGGGAAGCATGCCAAGTATGCAAACCTAACCTTTGGGCCTGTTTGGATCTTTCCAAGCCAATGGTTTATATGCAAATTGAGAGGGTTCATGTGTTTGTACAACCTGAGTTATGAGCAAGTGAGAGACGTTTTGTTATTTGCCTTAACCAATTACATGTAAAAAAGTTGCAGGTAGTTAAAATTGTAGGTTAGATGAAAGCCAAGCAACCAAGTTTGAGATCCAAACAAGGCTTATGTAATAAAGGTGGCTTTAAACGGCATGAACTGGCAAGCAATCCAAAGATGGTGGGTTTGAGCTTCATTCAATTTTATTTAAACATAATTTACAATATTTACATATGACATACAAACAAATGCGGTATAATAAATAACATGTATAAATGATGTGAAAATGGTGTTAGTAGTCAAATGTTGTAAAAAGAAACACATGCGTAAAGCTTAGATACTCAATAATTACATATTCAACAACTAAATATGTAAATGACATTTACACGGAACATGCATAACAGACAAACGACCCCTAAAGGTATCATGGATTTCCCCACAGTTTCTTTACAAAGACCTATCAATAGTTCATTACAAATCTAGTTTAATTTCAGAAAATGCAAATGTTGGAAAATTGGCCTTGCCTTAAATTTCAATGTATATTGATAGTGATCTTTATATGACAGATATTTCTGATATTGAGGAGAGATTTTCTCCCGCAGACCTGCGCGGGAGGCATCTTGTGTGAAAATCTCTCCATTTTTAATACAAGGTGCCCCACACTACACCATCGGTGGAAGCGATTTTCACACAAGATAAACATTGCAGACATCTGTAGAAGAAAATTTTGCATATAGGGTTAAACTCTTCAGCATTTCAATCGCTGTAGTGCTGATATTGATCCTATAAACTTCCATCAGCAAATTCTTTGATACATTTGACTGTACTTTTGACTAATATGGTGTATAGTTATAACTGATTCACATTCTGTTTCCTGTTGCAGGTTATGTTGTCAGTTCACAGTACAACAATGCCTGGCGACTTGGGTTACTTGTTTTCTTGATATTTAATCTTCTATAATGAATCCCAAGCCATTGCACTGTTCATTTTGACCAGTTTTGGACGACCCCTTATTTACCCAGGCATGCAGCGGCCCAAGGCCAAAATACAGTTTTGCTCTCTTGACATACACATCATCTACCCAAATTGCTGGAGTCCTGTGGCATGGGCCCCTTGAGAAGAGTGGGCTGCAGGCAGGCAATTTGTGGATGGCAGGTCAAAGCCACAAAGGTGGCAGGCCACTTTCAGTTTGTAAACATGAAAGTCTGGAAAGTATTGAGAATTGTATTTTTTTTTTCCTTTGAAAATAATCCTTTTGCAGCATGTATATCTTAAAATTGTATGTTCTCATTCCACATTGCATTTTTTTCCAACTCTTTTTTGGGGTTAAATCTCTCTTCTTTAGTTGAAGTTCAAGTTGATATCTACACGTCCTAGTTAACTCCTTTTGCAAACAGGTCCTCAGGTGTCTTGTTCTCATTTTAGCAAGACATGTTGCTTCTCAATTCTCAAATGTGCAGTTTAGGTAAGTCATTTTTACACAAAACCACAAGAAAAGTGTGCACACAGGCTGGGTGGAGCCAGGGCAAAGCTCATCCAAGTGCTCCTGTTTCATTGACCCTAATATTCAAAGTTTGAGTTCAGCCCATAGGAAAAAAAAGAGTTGGGTTTAGTGACAGCCTATGAGCAATTTTTTACAGGAGCGAACTAGCCAAAACCAATGGACATGGGCATAAGTTTAAGTTTAAGACCAACTGGTAGCAACAATAAATTGCACAAAGGTGAAGTTATTATTCATCCTTAATATAGAGCTTCACTAGCACAAAACACCCAATTAAGAATCACAATCTCAATACAAACAGATCCTTCTGATTGCATAGTTGATCACTATGCCAAATACAGAGAGCTCCAAAGTCCAATAGTTCTCTATTCTTTCAGTGCAGCTGCAATTTTCTTTTGGATGAGCTCAATCCCAAGACGTGGAGATAATCTTGGTAGAGTTTCCTGCAAAGATGAGAGTTGTGTGAACAACTGACTTCAAAATCATGCACAATGACAATAAAGTTTAGAAATTTTAATGCTTAATTATCACAAACTTTCAAACCTATGTTGTGAAGTTTAATTTCATTTGAGTATCTCAATACATGAAAATAAGTCTTAACTTAATTAGATGTCTAATTGAGCATCTAATTTTTGTAATTGTCAGAGCAGTAGTTCTGATACTAATGTAAGTAGTCTCTCCACATTCCACACCGAGAAACACCACTATAAACTTGGTCAGAATTGTTCAAAATTGGCAAAGACTTTTGGGGGGCAATATTCAATCGGCCCGCAAAAATTAAGAAAATACAGTAGAGATCATTTGAATGCAATACCTCAAATTTGGGTGGATACATGTTGAAATTTTTTTTTTTCCTCCCTTCATTGTACATAAAGATATATAAGAAAGACCCAAAATCATCAAAACCATATCTCAAACCAAAGAAATCCCAGAAACCCAGAAATCAGAATAACCACAAAACCAAAAATGAGAAGCAGCAGCAGAAGCAGACCTCAGTTCCATCAGAGAGTATTCTGGCCAAGACAGGTATCTCATACTGGTAGCTCTTCTCCCATTCAGAATTAGTCGAAATATCCCTTATCTTTAAATTTGAAAAAACAACCAAGGAACCCAATTCAAAACCCAACAAGAACCAATCATCAAACAACAAAAGAAGGTGAGTGAATTCAAAGAAGAAGAAGAAGAAGAAGGGACCTGAAGCTGAACATCTGAGAGGGAATCAGGGCCACCCAAAAAGAAGGCTGCTTGAAGCTTCTCTTTGAGGCCTTCACACAAACAGCATCCGGGCTTTGTGTACAGAACGAGCTTTCTACTCGTCCACTGCTCCTGGGATGATGAAAAGGCCCGTACGTGCAGAAGGCCAAATGACCACTTTGCCCTCGGACTTGGTCGAGCAACCAAAGCTAAGGAGGTCGCTGCTGGTCTCATTGCTATCATTATTGCCATTTTCTCTGAGCCTGAGGTGAATGAAGTGAGTGCTGAAAACAGAAGGACCTGTTTGGTATGTGGTAGTGGTAAGCTCGGGTTGAAGTGCTGACCCAATTTTAACCATCAGTTCAGGTCAGAACTGGGCTTAAACTGGGCTTTTGATTGTTTTGTCTTGTGTCTGGTATCCACAACTTAAATCATAAAATTGCATTATACCCCTTTGTATTAAATTGTGTTTGTCCTAAGAATGATGTATATGTTTTGAGGCCTTATTTGATTGTAGTAATTTGGAAAAAGTCATTTTGGAAGAGTTACAAATTCTATCAAAGATTTTATGAATGAAGATTGAGCTCAAGTGCTCCTGTGCTATGCAGTCCATTCAGATCGGTGTCAATTTTCACATGGGTGAAATTCATGGAAGGTCTAGCTTTTCCAAGTCTAGATGAGTGCTCTGTTATTGTTACTTTTTTTTTTTTTTTTTTTTTTTTGAATGACCCAAGCTATCCCTCGCCAGCCCAGTATTACAAGTTTCAGATAAATCTTTTTTCTTTTTTAAACTACCGACCAACTGTCATGCATACATTAATGGTCTTTAACAGGATGAATTAATGAAGATGAATCCAATGCCAACAACTTCAAATTATGGTCGTTGCCTTTATCTCTTGAAAAGTTGAATTACATTGTAAACGGCCTTTTGAGGGATCCACCTGGATGCTTGACCATCAAGAGGACAGAGATATTGATTTGTAACAGTGGATTAGGCCTGTCGTCAATAACAATAAAATAAAATGATCCTAGACTTAATTTTAGCTGCTAAAAGCTTAATGGCTACATATCATAAAAATTTATTACAAAAGGAAAATCTAACAGTAACCATTGTCTATATTAGTGTTAAATTAGTGTTAGTGCAAATTCGAAGGAGGTAGGTGTTTGTGAAGGGATAGGATAATTACGATGAGCCCATGTGAAAACAAAAAGGGATGCCAACAATAACTTCACTGCTCATACTGATATGCTATGGCTGTATCGGCACTGAAACAGTCTATACTGGCCAATGTTTGAAACCATGAATGAAGTAGGAAAAAAATTCCAATTTTCTTGTCAGATCCAATTTCATGTCATTCATTTGCCAAGGCCTGGTACAATGGAGAGATTAACCGCCCACACAGCCAATCAAAGGGCCTTTGAAGAGGCTGATAGAAAGGTAGACAGCGAGCAGCAATCCTCGATTTAGGGGCCTTTTGATGATTATTGCAATGTTTATTTCTCTCTGCATACCATCCTCTTTAACTGAGATGAGAAAATGGCACATGCCTAGAAAATCAGTAGTAGTCAGCTCAGCTGGCTCTATTGGTAGTGGAACTACCAATAACAGGTGTAGAAGGGTTCTGCAAGTTCAAGTACGCATCGTGACCTGAGGGAAGGCCGAAAGGCCTGAAGGCCAAGACAAATTAATCACTTGTTAAACACAATCCAATTTGCCATTGCTTAATAATTCCCCAACAAAACACAAATTCTGCTACATATTTTCTTGCATTTTACGATTTATGGGGTCATTTAGATGAGAAAAGTTGGAAAAGAAAAGGCAAAAACCTGAATGGAAAGTGCAAATGATAAATCAAATATCAGATATATAGTCATAAATCATGATCCTCTCCCTCTTTAGGAAACCAATTTGCCATTGTATTTGCTTCATGTGGAACATTATGGAAAGAAAAGGCTCTGTCAAGCTGGCCCCAACATGGATGGGATGAGACTACGGTGATAATGACGATAAGCCTTTGTCAGCTCCTAGGACAGGAATCTCCACAGCAATCACCCTACAATCAAGGATAGACATAGTCTATTGAGGACCACTGAATAGCAAAGAAATCATCTTCAATAATAGAACAGGAAGCACCGAGCTAAGTTAGTTATTGGCATCCAATCAGCATGGCTAGGAATACCTGCCCATATTGAAAAATCAAAAGCCATAGTGATCCCACAAAGTAGGAATAAGGAAAAATTGGCTGTACCAGATCAACTGTTCAAGAAATTATACCGACTGAACTAGTGTTTCCTTCTTTTCCAGTTCAATAAACGAAAAACAGGGGCTCTGTCAACAATCACTTTCCGATCACCGATTTGATATACATAACGCCATGCTGGGCCCACAAACCATGAACTGGTAGCCCCACCAAGCAAGCCCCCCAACTGAAAAAGCAAGTCCTACATCAAAACATCAGAAAGAAAAGACAGAGGTAAAGGCTTGTGCAGTTGTGCTGTTTTGAACTTACATGACCCCAGTTGTCAATGTCATTCGACAAAAGCCCGAAAACCTGCAATAGAATGTCATCATCATCAATTTGCAGAATTGTACATGCACTCATTTAATTAATAATGGGAAGCAGTACCATATTTACGGCAAGAACTTCTGCGACTTTTTGCATCTTATCTTTCGCACCTGGAAAGAGATCTCTATGCCTTAGAAGAAACATGGCAAAGGAACCAACCTGGTGAAGACTGACAATGCATAAGCATGGAGTTGAGGAAAGAAAAAGAAGAACATATTCAATTAGTTATTTTTTTAGTGGATCTGATGTTATCTATTACATGAAGACATCTGAAGACAGAAGAAATGTATAGAATGCACAAGCCCCGATTTTCTATACATGTAAACTGTAAAGCCCATGGTTTCGTGATCCCACAACGTGATAAGATGCATTATAGATGGACTATATCCAACAATAACCCATATTTGAAGAACTTGGCCGCCGCCATCCAACATTTGGCCTATTTATTGAATATGGATATTTGCACCTTTTCTTTCTAAAGCCATCAACAATCTTTCAAAACAGCACCTTTGGAGCAAAATCTACCCACAATGTGTCCAATGGACCAAACAAAAGTCAGGGTCACTGCCCCATTTGTGCACTATATAAGCAATGATGAAATGATCCATATCCACAGGTGGAGGATCTAAAACCAAAGAGCAGGACAACAGGCATTTTGAATGGAGCTAACAATGTCAAAAGGAGATTTAAGGATAGAATGATTGAACTGATAAATGCAACAGAAAAAAGATCAGATGAACCAGCATATGAAGATGAAATGATCATACAATGGACTGAAATATGAAAACTGGCGATCAGAGAAATACAAGTAATAGAAATAAAAGTAACATTAAGTTAACAGGGCCGTGAATATGAAGGTACTGCAAACACAAACCAGGCTTTCTGTTGAATAGTTAGAATTATTCAGCAGGGGAGATTTCTGGGGCATTAATTACCCATGACATGGGCCACTGAAATTTGTTCTTGAATCTTGATCAACCAAGCATGATTTTTTTTTTTTTTAATTGGTATCACCAAAGCAAGATGCCTACATGAACAAACTTAAAATTGGAGGATAGTACGCAGGTTCTGGGTTGAGGATCATATTATGCCTTGCCATTAGTATGATCATAGTGTTAAAAAGAATGATTTGACACATACTAATCCAAAAATGGCTCCTGATGCACCAACTGAAGGGCCATTGCACAAGTAGTAACTCAGCGTCGAACCTGTTGTAGTTGGAAATATAAATCAGAACTCCAAGTAGTGGTTTGATTGAAAGATAGGAAAAGACAAATGATGCTAGTTGTTACTTGCAATGGCAGAAGTAAAATATACTGTGAGAAATCTTCCAGGCCCACTGATTTTCTCCACAGTTGGACCAACAGCATTTAACGAATAACAGTTGACCTGAACAATCAAAGTTTCGAGAACATAAGGTTTGCCTACAGTTATAAAAGAAATTTTCAACATAAGAGCTGGAAACAGACCAGAAGGTGAGCAATGTCTGCATGTAGAAAGGATGAAGTAACCAATCTCCATAATTCTCCTTCATCAATTAAGCTGTTAATCTGCAATCGTAGTAAATTGCAGCAACTGAGATGAGCCCACAAAACAAAATGCTGCTTTCAAGAAAGAAGGCTAGAAAATGAATGTTTATATTCTAACCTTAGCTCCCCACGACGTCAGCTTCCCATCAGTTGCAATTTGAGCAACATAAGCTCTGGCAATAGGAGATCCATAAAACGAAGATGTAAAGAAGAAGAACATTATGACCATTGACGACAACAATAACGATAGTGCTAATAATGCTGCTGCTGCTGCTGATGCAGTCATAGAAAATGTTACACAGCTGTCGAAATAAACAATGCATATGTTTTTTTTTACCCATGTCGATATTCAAACGTCAGGTTCTTAACAACACATCTGGATTAATTCCGGTAATAGACTTTAGATATTGTTTTGTGCTTTGCAATTCACAAAATATCAGTATACTTTTTTCCCTTCTCATTTGAAATCTGAATTAAATTTTGGATTCCTATTACTTGATTGAACTCGGATTAATATAAAGATAATTGGAAAAGAAAAACTCACAAAGCCAATTCCAAATAGATGGGAATTTGGATAAGGCTTGAATGATGATAGTGATGAGTGACTACTACATTATTGTTTAAAATAAGATTTGTAAAGTAATGTCTAGCATTTCTTTTTATTTAGACTTAAAACTATGTTTAAAATAAAATAATATGTGTGGACCGTGTGATCTTTTTTCTTTTTTTCTTTCTGAGTTTTGTTGGATTGGGCACCCTGTACCAATGTCAGATTTACACATGCCCATACAGAATTTACAACAAAGGCATGGTATGAAAATAGGTTATACACCCCATGTTCAAGGCAGGGTTGTATGCACATCATCCCATGCCAATCACCCCAAGTGAGCTTGATTCAAATTGAGGAATGGTCTAAAGTCCATTTACCTTAAATAAGTAAGTTCAAAGCAACCCAGAAACAATAACATGCCTTGCCATGAAAAAAGGGACTCACATGACATTAATTGCAAGCAGAGCATCTGTCCACACCCTTTTGGAAGATTTTCCACTCGGAGTCCCCAAATGTGACTTTCCCTGGTCGCCCAAGCCCTTTTCACTCTCCTTCCGACTAAGGCAGTATAAGCAAGATGAAAATGATCCTGAGACAAAGCCTGGCAACGTTTCCACAAAAGTATAGCTCTTCATTAAAAGTGATCTTTCCCGCCAAAAATCCTTGACGCTGCAATAGAATTCCTGTTCATTTCTGGGATATCAGTGATGAATACAGAAATGCCGCGGGATATAGAAATCGAACTAAGTTTTGTTTCTTGTTCTAAGTAATTATACGCTTGGTTTCGGAAAAACTGATGTTGCAAACTAATTTCTTACTGGGTTATAAAGAAAGAAACTCCATGAACCCCAGAAATCAGAAAAACCCCAAAATCAGAAATTACAAGGAGAAATCAGACCTCAGTTCTATCAGTGAGTATTCTGGCCAAGACAGGTATCTTGTACTGGTAGCTCCTCGTCGAAATATCCCTCATCTTCCAGAAAAAAAAAAAAGAACCCAATTCAAAACCCAAAGAGAATCAATCATCAAACACAAAAGGATGGTGAGCTGAAGAAGAAGAAGAAGAAGAAGGACCTGACGTCGGAAGTGTGAGAGGGAATCCGGGCCGCCCAAAGAGAAGGCCGCTTGAAGCTTCTCTTTGAGGCCTTCGCACAAACAGCATCCGGGCTTCTTATATAGAACGAGCTTTCCACTCGGCGACTGCTCCTGAGATGATGAAAAGGCCCGCACGAGCAGATGGCCAAACGACCACTTTGCCCTAGCGCTTCGTCGAGCGACTAAACCAAAACCCATTGCTGCTGCACCTCTCATTGCTTCTCTTCTTACTGCTCCTAGGGTTGCAAACGGGACGGTTAATTTATGGATTGAAATAATACCCAGTCACAAAGAGAGTCAGTCACAGAGAGACTCACACTTATCAGATGCTTCTTTTAGGGCACATTTGTCTGTACACTCTTACCATGGAAAGAAAAGATTTTTTCCATAAAAATAAAAATTTTAAAAATTTTTTTTTATAGAATTTAGAAACTCATATTTGATGCAAAAGGAATTTCCTCATTGAATTAGTACTAATGATGTTTAGTGCAGCTGTGGATTTCTTATAGAAAATCAAAATTTCTTATTTAGTGATATACTTTTTTGAAAAAAAATAACACAATATGTATATTATTTATTCAATATTAAATAATAATTTATATAAAGAAATAGAAAATGAAAGATTTGTAGGGTTTTTTGGTTGAAATGGACAAGAGTGAGGAAAAGAAGATGAAGTTTTTCGAGGAAATCCATTTCCATACCCCCCCCCTAGGAAATTTATTTCCACAATTATTAAGAAAAATGTTAACTGGGCAGGAAAGCATTTCCGCGGAATTGTTCTGCACCAAACGCCGGACAAATGAGTTTTCTGCGGAAAACCGTCCACTTTTCCGCGAAAAGGTGTTACACAAACATGTCCTTAGTATACAAGTCCAAGTCTTACATTAAGTGAGGTTGTTGGCATCGGCCCTACTTGATCTGACGTGAGACCCGTGGCATGTAGAACACACACGATTTCCTATAGAACCATTGTGGACTCGGACCCATTTTTAAATAACAGTTTGAGATCCGGATCCGATTTTAACTCAGAACTTGTTTATTGGTTACAGACCTGATTCCGATAAGAAAACCCGGATCCGGATCCACTTAGAGAATTGGAATCTAATTCTAAAATTAATTCTAATTTTTCTTTATGCTTAATTTTTATTAGAATAAGCATATCATTCAATTTATAACAGTGCATCAAGTCTACTACCTCCAATATTATTCATAAAAATGTCAAGAAAAAAAGTTAATTTTAAGGTACAATTTGTATTTTGTAACATCAAAGGCTCATATGCCGGGTTCACGGGTTCCGGATCCGTATCCATTTATGAATCGGAATATAAAATAGTTTTAGACTCCATTTTTTGCGGATCGAAACTTCCAAGAAATCGTATACTCAGATACCCGTTCACAACCATAGACTCCTACTGCTGTCACTGCCATTTTAATCTGGGCCGAAAAACTGAGGCAAATCTGTTTTTGACTTTTGTATCATGGAATATGAATGACCCAACAGCCACATGGGAGCTGGTGGAGTGGCATTAAGGTGTGTACTTTTGTATACGAAAAGGCCTTTTCTAGCACACACATTTGTTATTCAAATTTGGGAGTGGGATTAGATTTTGGGAAAACATAGTTGATAGTTGAACCCAAATTATTAAAAGATTCTCATGGATTAACATATCTTTGTTTGCAACTACCACGCTTCATTGCGAGGGGGTCTCCTTGTAAAAAGGGTCTATCCATACGTAAACACAAGTGGGTTCCATCACATATGTCAACATGCACTATGTCTTGCTTTAGAAATCGCCCGGATTTTCTGCGTGTGCATTTGTATGTGTTTATTGGGTGTCGCCCGGACATTAGTCCTATTAAGTGAAAGACCTTGCAGATAACTACGCCCTAAAAAAATATAAATTATTGGATATGGACAATCCGCTTCAACCCATCAGTCCAGGTCAGGACAGGGTCTAGTTTCAAGTTCGATCAAGAATTTTGCACAACCACTGGTATGGTTCGTGGTTGTCTCCGTTATCCACAACTCATCATGAAAAGGCATTACCTATTTTTCTACCCTCATATGCTAGTAGTCGTTAACATGGTGAATTAATAAAGATGAATCCAATCTCTACAACTTCAAACATTATGATCTATTGCTTTCTCTTTCAAATTACATTATAAAGGGCATTTTCTTGTTAGAAAACACCCACTTAAATTGTGGGATCAACTGAATGCTTGACCCTCAAGAGGATAGAGAGATTGACAGGTTAGAGTGGATTAGAGCTGTCCTAAATAACAATACAATAAAGTGATCCTAATCCTTTGTTTAAGTCATAAAGCTTACTGGCTATGTATCTTGAAATTTACTGTGATAAAATCAAATGGTAACTATTGTTTATAGCAGTGTTAAACTAGTGTTTGGTGCCAACTTGAATGATGTAGGTGTTTGTGGAGGGATAAAATGATCACAATGAACCCAAGTGTAAACAAGGGATGCCACTGATGAATGAATAGATAAGCAACAATATGTAAGAAGGTGCTCAGTGGTATAGGTGCTGTCTTTCTTGTAAGAAGGTGAGATGGTGTGTTCAGGCCCTAATCATAGCCTTTTTTATGATGCCAAAAATAACACCACTGCTCATACTGATATGAGCTGGTTGTATCTGCAATATGTATTGGTATTGGCTCAGAGTCTGGATCCTCTATTTCATAGAAACAGGGAGACAGTGTTTCATCCTCCTACAATCTCATGATAGCTGTGTAAAATCACATTCGTATCTCATATGGACCAGACAAAAAACCAACATGCATCTGCTGATACACTCTGTATAGGCCGATATTTGAAACCAATAATGAAGCACGTTCTTAGGTGGAGAAATTTCCAATTTTCTTGTCAGATCCAGTTTTATATTATTCCTGACAAGCCCTACTATGGAGAGATTACACCACTTGGACAATCGGAGGGCCTCTTGAGATGCTGGTAGAAAAGTAGAAAACATGAAGACTCAATTTAGAGGCCTTTCCACGGTTACTGCAGATGTTTATCTGTGTACATATCTGTCCTCTAAATTGATATTGGAAAAAGGCACATGCATGAAAACTTGGCTAAGATTTGGCTCATTGGCGCTCCAAATAATTCCCCAACAAAATACAAATTCTTCTTTATACTTGCTTGTATTTTTACAATTTAAGGAGTGGGTCATTTAGATGAGAAATGTTGGACAAGAAAAAGAAAAAAACTGAAATGAAAAAACACAACCGACAAATCAAATATCACATAGTCGAGTCATGAATCGTGATCTGCTCCCTCTTGTGAACCAATTTGCCAACGCATTTGCTTCAGGTGGAATATGATGCAAAGAAAAGCCTTTGTCAAGTTGACCCAAGATGGATGGGATGAGACTGAGGATAATGATGATGATAAGTCTATGTTAGCTGCTACAGACAGGAATCTCCACAATAGTCACCCGTCACCCTACCATCAAAGATAGATGAAGTCTGTTGAGGACCACTGAATGGCAGAGAAGAAATCAGCTTCAATAACAGAATAAGAAGCACCGAGGTAAGGAAGTTCTTGGCAACCAATCAGCATAGCAGGAACCTCTGCCCCTATTGAAAAATTAAAGCCATAGTTATCCCAAAAGGCAGGAAGAAGGAAAAAATCAGCTGTACCAGCATAAATTGTTCAAGAAATTGTACCTGAGTGAACTAGTGTTTCCTTCTTTTATTGTTCAATAAACGAAACACAGGGGCTCTGTCAACAAACACTGCTTTTCGATTACGTAACTGATATTCATATCTCCATGCTGGGCCCAAAAACCATGAAACGGTAGCCCCACCAAGCAGGCCCCCTAACTGAAAATGCAAGTCCTACATCAAAAAATTGAAAGAAAAAGGACAGAAGTAAAGGCTGTGCTGCTTTTAACTTACATGACCCCAGTTGTCAATACCTTTAGACAAAAGCCCGATCACCTGCAGTAGGAATATAGGATGTCATCAATAATTCAACATCTATTTGCAGAATTATACATGTACACATTTAATTTAGAATGGGAAGCAGTACCAAATTTAGGGCAAGCACATGAGCAATTTGTTGCAAATCCTCTTTCGCACCCCGAACAAGATCTCTATGCCTCAAAACAAACATGGCAAAGGAACCAACCTGGTGAAGACTGACAAATGCATAAGCATGGAGTTGAAGAAAGAAAAAGAAGAGCATGTTCAATTAATCACTTGCTTTTAGCAGATCTGAGGTTATCTATAAGATGAGGACATCTGAAGACATAAGAAATGTATACTATAGTACACGAACCCTTATTTTATACATGTAAAGCCCATGGTTTGGTGATCACACAATGTAATAAGATGCATTACAGAAGGAATATATCCCAAAAATAACCCATATTTGAAGAACTCGGCCATCCAATATTTGGCCTATACATTGAAAATGGATATTTGCACCTTTTTCTTTTTCTTTCTAAAGCTATCAACAGTGTCTCAACATGGCACTTTGGAGCAAAATCTACCCCTGACGTGGTCAAATGATCAAAAGTCAGGGTCACTGCCCCATTTGTACACTACATAAGCAATGAAGATATGATCCATATCCATAGGTGGAGGGCCCCAGATTTCACAAAACCAGAGAGCAGAAAAGCAGGCATTTCGAATGGAGCTTACCATGTCAATGATTAAGATTTAAGGATACAAGGATAGAACTGAGAAATGCAACAGAAAACAGATCAGATGAACCAGCATATGAAGATGAAAGGATCATACAATGGACTGAAATATGGAAACTGGCTATCATAGAAATAAATATAAATTTAAATTAACAAGGTCGTGAATATGGAGGTACCGCAAACACCAAACCAGGCTTTCTGTTGAAGAGTTAGAATTGTTAGGTAGGGGAGATCTCTGGGACATTAATTACCAACAACAGGGCCCATTGAACTTCGTTCTTGAATTTTTTTTGCAACAAAGCATGATGACAATATGTACAAACTTAAAACTGGAGGATAGTACGCAGGTTCTGGGTTGAGGATCATATTATGCCTTGCCAATTGCCATTAGTATGATCATAGAATTAAAAAAGAATGATTTGGCACCTACTAATCCAAAAACAGCTCCTGATGCACCAACTGCGGGGGCTTTGCACAAGTAGTAACTCAGTGTCGAACCTGTTGAAGTTGAAAATTGAAACTATAAATCAGAACTCTAAGTAGTAGTTTGCATGAAAAATATGTAAAGACAAATGATGCTAGTTGTTACTTGCAATGGCAGAAGTGAAATATACTGTGAGAAATCTTCCAGGACCGCTGATTTTCTCCACAGTTGGACCAACAGAGTTCAAAGAATAACAGTTGACCTGAACAATCAAATGTTTTAAGAATATAAGGTTTGCCTACTGTTATAAAGAAATTTTCAAGATAAGAGCTGGAAACAGACCAAGAGGTGGCCAATGTTTGCATGAAGAAAGGATGAAGTAACCAATCTCCATAATTCTCCTTCATCAATTAAGCTGTTAATCTGCAATTATAGTAAATTGCAGCAACTGAGATGTGCCCACAAAACAAAATGCTGCTTTCAAGAAGGCTAGGAAATGAATGTATATGTTCCAACCTTAGCTCCCCACAACATCAGCTTCCCGTCAGTTGCAATTTGAGCAGCATAAGCTCTTGCAATAGAAAATCCATAAAACAAAGGCATAAAGAAGACGAATATCACGATGATTGATGACAACAATGACAAAGACAATGCTGCTGCTGCTGCTGTTGATGCAGAAACTGTTACATGGCTTTTCAAAATAAACAAAGCATATGTTTTTGACCCATGTCGATATGGATTCAAACATCAGGTACATAACAACACATCTGGGTTATTCTAGAACTAGTTTAGAGTTTAGCCTTTGTTTGGTGCTTCAGAATTCACAAAATATCAGTACAATTTTTTCCCTTATCACTTGAAATATGAATTAAATTTTGGATTCTTATTACTTGATTGAGCTTGGCTTGATATAGGGTTGAATGGAAAAGTAAAACTCACAAAGCCAATTCCAAATAGATGGGAATTTGGATAAGGCTTCAATGATAATGATGAAAACTGATTACTACATTATTGTTTAAAATAAGATTCGTATACTAATTTCTAACTGTGTTATTTCTCACATTTCTTATTTTTTAGAATTATAACTTTGTTTAAAATAAATTCATATTGTGTGGACTGTGATCCTTTTTTTTTTTTTTTTTTCTTTTTTTTTTTTTTTTTTTGAGGTTTGTTGGATTGGGCACCCTGTAAATGTGTCAAATTTAAGCATGCCCATACACAATTTATAACAAAGGCAAATAAAAATAGGTAATAAACCTCATGTTCAAGCAGGGTTGTATGCACAACATCCCATGCTAATCACCAAGGGAGCTTACTGATTCACTGAGGAATAGTATAGAGTTCATTTACCTTAAATAAGCAAGTTCAAAGCAACCCAATAACAGTAACATGCTTGCCATGAAAGAAGGGACTCACATGACATTAATTGCAAGTAGAGCATTTGTCCACAGCCTTTCATTGGAAGAGTTTCCACCTGGAGTACCCAAATGCGACTTTCCCTTGTCGCCCAAGCCCTGTTCACTCTCCTTCCCACTAAAGAAGTATAAGCAAGATGAAAATGATCCTGAGAGAAAGCCAGGCAACGTTTTCACAAAAGTATAGCTCTTCGGTAAAAGTGATCTTTCATGCCAGAAATCCTCGATGCCGCATGACTGAAAGCGATAGAATTCCTGTTCATTTCAAGGATAACAGTGAGGAATAGAGAAATGTCGTGGTACAAAAATAGAACTAAGTTTGTTACTAGTTGTACTTAATTATTTGCTTGGTTTCGAAAAATTGATGTTGTAAACTGAATTCTTACTTGAAAGTTGAAAGTATCTTGTCAGGTTGATGTACCAAGTACCAACAAGGACATGACTGTTCCCCCAGACAAGGGCTTAGCAGCAAAAACTAGTTTCTAGTAGTACATTACTTACCAATCAAAAAATGAAGTAGATTAATTTCTTTATGCTTGAAACATTTTCATGTTTAAAATAAAGCATGCCTTTTAGCAAATAAAAATAATAAAGTATGCCATTATAACATTATTCTTAAATATTTTAATTTATTTTACAATGTGTCAGTGAATGCACATGTTAGAAGTAGTTGTGTCCAACCACCTACATTCCCATCCGAAACCAACACAGTGATGCCTTAATGATTCCTTTTAGTCACTCACGGGTTTATCACATGATAGATGAGAAGCCCATCAATTTGAGGAGAATTATTAAGTTTGAATGGCACCCCAATCATCATTTTTCAGATAAAAATATAAAATTAGTAATAATCTTTTCTTAGCCACTCAGAAAAATAGAAATGCCAAAATCTTTTGTTCAAGCAGCTATTAACAGGACTGCACACACTTTTGAGACTAAAAAGAATATTAAGTTTCCTTCTCACTGCACAATATAACTTTCAACTTCAAACCAATCAAAAGAAAAGAAGATCTTAAAAAAAATAATTAACTTCAACAAATGATTATCAACTCCCTTGCAACAAGTTAAACCATCAAAATTCAAACCAGAACAGGGCAATCACATCTTATTACATGGAATTTAGAAATGAAAGATTCTAGAGGATTGTGCATCGAACCTATGATGCCCAAATATGAATACTGAAACAGACACCCACGGAAACCACAAAACCATTTCTCAAATCCAAGACAGGTACAGATGTGGTTGCACTTTTGTTAGTAAGATAAGATTTCTATAGTTTGTTCCATGGTTTGGAATATAGAGTGGTATTATGCATTGGGGGTCATAATATTCAAATTATATATTTACTTATCAGTATTTTTTTTTCCTGAAATGCTTTTAAAACCACTAATTATTTTATTTCCTTTCTTAAGCAAGGTTTTCTCCCCTCTTATTTTATTTTCCCCTCTTACTAGCATCCCAATTTATTGAAATAAACAAAGTCTACTAGGTTTTACAGCAGGAACATCTTTCCAGCGAAGTCTTATAGTGGAGAGTGATTCTTTAATGTCATTTCATAGGTGGAATCTTATAGAGGTCACTGAAGATGCAATTCTACTTTAATGAGATTAATTACTTAGCATCTTCTTCTCAGATTGCGTTTCAACATGTTAGTAGGTCTGCCAATGGAATGGCGGATTTTTTTTTCCAAGCAAGGGGCTGATCATTCATATAATTTGAGTGCTTTCGTACATATAATTTGATTACTTCTATTATGTAGTCTTAATCGGTACGTGGTATATATCTCTTATACCGGTACATTTATGTTTGGGTCTTTTGATTTTATTTGGTTGTATTATCTGTTCTTTTTAATATAAGTTATTGTTACCCATAAATAAATAAATAAAAAACTTTCCAGCACAAGTATCAGCATCACTGAAACAAAGCACTGTGCAAACCCATGCTCTTCATAACAGTAGTTCTTTTCATTTCATACATTGTTATAAGTTATGAACATGATGAAACATCCATGCTGAGTATCATTGGCCCATTCCAAGATGCTTTTTTATATGGTAAACAAATATTAGGTGGATTCTTGATAACCAATCAACGTATCGATAGTAAGAAAAGAGAAAGAAAACCAGATGTGGTGTTAAAAGAGTGAGTTGAAGGAATCAGAATGTTGAATGGTCTTTAGTATCTGTTATAAAAAATGAATTTCAATAAAACATGTTGAGGCTAAATCCTAGAATGAATAGTAAATAGTAATAGCAAATTCTCCATATGTGGGAATGGCATGCCAAGTGGTTTCTTTGCAAGGCGGCTGGCTGAATGGTTTCTATGCGAGTTTGAGAGGGCTAAGACTAGGATATCTCATATGACATTCCAACTGGAACTTCAAAGGTAACCGACGCCAATCCTGAATGGATGGCGCAATCAAGAACGACCTTAGAGAAATTGTGTTGTCCTCCTTGCGCCCAGCTGGTGTTGGCTACTTCAAAACAGGATAGATTTTGGCCACTAAGGAAGCACTCAACTTACCAGCTACTCATCTCCATGACCCAATACCAGAGGACAGTATCTAATGGAATGCTATCTCATGGGTTAGTACCCAAACAATTTTGGACCATGGCAATTCTTCTACATTACATCCTCAATGAAATAATAAAATCTCCAGCATCATTGACAGATACAAGTTTCCCCAGCATCACAAGAGAATAAAACAAGAAAGCAAGAGTCCTCCATAAGAGACTCATTGTTTCTAATGGCTTAGTTTGTTAAAGGCCACATTATTTCCATGTTTACTAAGAAGGGGTGGCTACACTCATCCACTTGATGTAAGGACCATTCCATAATCTTCAGTTTCTCATACAGATTTCAATCAAATCTCCCAGAAAAAAAAAAATCATCATCCATACCCATTAGACATACAGGTTTTAGCCACTTCCTTCGATAGATTGATAGATAGAGATAGAACAAAAAATAAAATAACTAAACAGAGAACAAATCCCACTTTAGTCTCTTTGAATTGGAACTTGGAATTGTTTGTTGATATCAGAGATGAATCGAATGCGACAAGGAGACATTGGTAGAGAAGTGGTTTTTTTGGGGGGGGACTTAGGGAGCAGAAGATTACCTGGAA
Source organism: Camphora micrantha (assembly GCA_003546025.1). NCBI lineage: Eukaryota > Viridiplantae > Streptophyta > Magnoliopsida > Laurales > Lauraceae > Camphora > Camphora micrantha. Next base: position 3,314,568 of record QPKB01000003.1, on the reverse strand, counting down.
GGAGGAGCGGAGGAGGATGCCGAGACGCTTGCGGCGGAGAACGACGGCGGCGGCTGAGGCGGTGGTGGCGGCGAGGTGGTGCTTGGGGACGCCGGGCGAATGCGGGAAGCGGGAGCTCGGAGGGAGACCGGAAGCAAACATCTTCTTGTCTTTCTTGATCTGGCGCTGATGCGTGTGTGCGGAGTCGGAGGAATAAGAGGAAGAGAGATCATCCCACCATCTTTTGTTGGGCCCACAACTTTACATGTGGGGCCCACTGAGTCCCATCATATTCATCTGTGGTGGGATAGCCAGTCATACAGATTATTAAAACCGTTCGATTTATCCTAATGATAGGGTGTGGCCCATCAGTGGAAGGGCCAGAAAATGAATGGGTGGGATAAGCAGAAGGTCGCACCGTTGGATAATAAAATATGAACTTTATATGTTAATCTTGATCGTTCTTCACTCTTATCTTTGTCAACATTTGAGTGGATGAGGTTGATATGTCAATGATCATGAAAGGATAGAGACGTGGATCGTCAATATAACAATCTTCTTTCAATTGGATCCTCTTAATGTAGCAGTGTGTGTGTCACTAAGGCCCACTTCTGAACCGAAACTTTTTTTTATTTTTTTGTGTGTGTTATCCGAGCTTAGGGATAGAGAGGGGGTCTTCGGGTGAGAGGAATAAATCTCTGGTGAGGTGGAGGCCTTGTAGTGAGGGAAATAGACATCAGGTATCACAGCATTAGGTAAGGAAAGGTGCCTGCCTCGAGTTCGATTTCAAGATCGGTTAGTAAGAACCGGTGCCTCTAACTATTAGGGTAAGAAGCCATTCTTAAAACTTAAACCGTTGAAAATACAAGGATCATGTACTGGTGTTCTGTCAAGATTTCGCTCAAATTGGACTTTGCTAGGTTTATGTTATGTATTTGAAGTTAATTGAATTGGTCTATTGGTCGACGATGGACTAAGTTTTGGGGAAAAGGTATTTTAGTACCTATATCAAGCTTTCTTCTGTTTGAGAACTTCACTAGTACAGCCAAGTAAAATAAAGTATCCAATTCTCATACATTTTTAAGATTTTCTCGTTCTTAAAAAAAAAAGAGTAAAACAGCCACTTACATTTTTCACTAAAAGACAAAAAGGACCCACTTTCTAAATAAAGAGTAAAAAAGATTCATACCAAATAACTAAAAGATTAAATATTATCATAACTCACTTATATTTTATTCTTTCACTATTTGAGGTTTTACTTCACTCCACTCTACATGTGAAGTTCCCAAACGGACCCACGTTGGGTTGAAATGGAGACCCGCGGCTTTGATAGTGTGTCAGTATGGTTTATGTCGGGTATGGTTTTCCTTATACTAAATTGAGTCGGATTCAGACTAGTTTTTGGTTTTGGGTGTCTAACCCGCCCCGCGGTGTGCCCTATATGTCGTTATATATTATTATATATCATTAAGTCAGGTTTTGGATATGAAATGTCATTAGTGCAAGTGGTAGTAAGGAGTGACATTTTCTTAAATGTACTTGGTGAACAAATTTCCACTCATACATTTAGTTTTTCATATTTTTCAAAAATTATTAAATCAAACACTAAAATAAACCCAACCCAACCCGTGACTTTCATGGGTGGGTTTGATTTAACAACTACAGAACCCGCCATGGGTCGGGGCAAGTATGGGACAATGCAAATTCCAAGCGGGTCGGGTTCAGATGTGAATCAACCCAAATCTGCCCACCCCATTGTCATCCCTAGAGTAATGAGAGCTCTCTTTTGCTCAAACCATATAAATCACTTGTGTTGCTTTCTCCAGGGACGTACCTACATGGGAGGACCTACATGGGAGGAACCTGGGGCGGTCGCCCCAGGTCCGATTTAGATTCTCCATAGAGTTTTAATGGGGCCTTAGAGCAGGAGCGGGCCTACGCTAGAACAATCTAGCCAGTCACCCCAGGTCGGAATTAAAATCCTCATATAGTTGATTCGGGCCTTGGAACATATCCCACATGTCTAAACTTGACACTCCATATATACTAAAGATAGCCCCCCATATGTAAAGCCTTGCTGGTAGAAAAAAGGTAAAAAAAATAAAATAAAATGCTACAACACATTGCGCCCTCTTCTTTAGAAAACCGCATAGATTGTCAATCAAGCTTCTCGTTACCGGTCTCTATTTACAGTGTAGATTACTGCGTCTTCATCTGCCAAACATATCTAGTATAATGCTTCCTAATCACTCTATATCTAAATTTGAACGCTTAATCTCCAAGTCCTAATTCCTCAATCATAATCCAAACCATAAGCCATAAACCACCAAAACTGAGCGTATCTACAAATCCAAAGATAATCGAATCCATTCCCGTTATCATGTCTTCTTACCCCACTATGATTCAAAGATGGGTTTTCACTCCCATTATATGAAGTTTGGAGGCTTTTGAGATAGTGAAAAGAGAAATGATGGGTGTCCTCAAAATGTTCTTGTATTTAGTTTTTTCTCACACACCCACTGACCTTAAATTTGCAGCAATCTCCATTTGGCATTGATATTGACATATAAATTTAGTGAAACATGATAATGTGAATTTGAATATCTATGATAAAAATCAAGGTTAGAGTCATTTTTTATCCATTTAATGCTTTTTGATACTTTTGATTAACACCTAACTTCTTGATTGCCCAATCTTCAATAACTGTAATGCATCTAGTTGAGTTCCACAAATTGGACATTTTTCTAAAGAAAAATGTGTAGGTGCTATTTGGTAATGTGAAAAAATCTAGCAAAGTCTAAATTATTTTTTAAAATATTAAATCTAGCAAAATTTTAGCCCCATCCAAACGAAAATCGTGGGTCCACCACTGGCTTTCTCCCAAGTGTATTTGCTCTATGCGGTTGATTGTTGATATAGGGTTTTAGCTTCAGCATGCACGCACAGATTTTATCCCATAGTCATATTGAAAACATATAAAATATATAATTGCACCCTCTCTATTATATTTTTGAACACTGTGTTTACAAATAAATAATTTGAGCTGACTCCACTGTGTTTAAGGTATCATTTGCACACATGGATAGTGCGAATAGTGCGAGTAGAGGCATGTGAATCACGGGAGACAAGTAGAGTTGGCAATGGCCAATGAGACCAAAGTTTAGTAGTTGCAGGTAATCATTCAACACTAACAGCATGTTGGTTTGCACGAAAGTCAATTCCTAAAAAGGGTAAGAAATGTGTTCTTAAAATTGATTTAAATTAATTAAACAAAAGTGATAGTCCATAATTGATTATGAAATCATATGAAAAATGAATTAAAGGAAGATGTCAAATAAATTCTTAACCATCACCCTAGTAAATCACATACCAATAAAGTCAGTATCTCATCTACTTCTCTTCCTCATTTCCTTCGCCTCAACCTCTTTACTAATCTTTTCTCTCGGCCTATTTTATTATGAATTTTTTTTGTAAAAATCACTTCTAGTTATAGTTGGATGAGTATCGAATTTAGACTTAAAAATAACTCAAAACATTAACGCGTGCAATGCAAATAGTTGACAGAGGAACTTGGCTCCCAAAACAAGCCAAAATGCAATGCTCTCATGTGCAGGCAGTTCAGACTTCAATATTTTTTAATACACACACAGACTAAATCTTCCACCCTACAGATTATCTATGATCAACTTATCCCTCACATTCACTACCTCCCATGAATTGATAATCACCCGATATAATAATCATCGGATCTATATACTTTTGTATTGAACTTAATGGAAAAAAAAATACCTTAAAAATCAATATTTAAACAGTCAATATTTTCATTGAAGCAGGGACCTTTTTCTTATAGGGCAACCATCAACAGTTTAGAAGTTGAGTTGCCAAAACAGGGCTAGCTAGTTTAGAAGTTGGATTTCCAAAATCAGGGCCATTATCAGTATGTGAACATGACAATTGGCTAAGACAATGAGGCCAGGTTTGGTATGCCATCACTAATAACTGGAAACAGTGGGAGGGACCCATAACTCCCCCATTTCTTGGCATAAACAAATGCAACGATTACGTTGCACAATCACATGCTGCTGACTAATGGAAGGAGCGAAGTGGTCAGTAGTCAGGTAGTAGTAATGTAATGCAATGAAGCCATGCTGTACGTGGTGAAGTTTCGAGGCAGGTTCATTGATCCGAGCCATTTTCCTTCACAAGGCCTCTTTCATTATATTCTTGTGGCTCATGTGGTGTTGTTAGTTGGAGGAACCCCATATGTACACGCATCTAATATGCTGTTTCCTAATAAAAAGAGGACTTTGAATAAATGACTCATCACTCACAAAAAGGGATCCAATGCTCCAGAGGCCCAGCCACATGGAGCTTGCCTCTTCTTCCCCCAACATCCTTCCAAGATCTAAACTCCCCAACCATGTATTGGGTCTATCAATAAATTACATCTTCCTCCACATTCCCATCCTACAAAGAAAAGAGAGAGAGAGAGAGAGAAAAAAGGTATGCAGCTTGAGTGGGTCAGGTCAATTTTTGAGTCAATTAGGAACTAACTAGGAGGGGCAATTCATAATTCATCATCCCGAACCTGATCAAGGCAATTCAGGTCCGGATGACTCGTTATTTTTGGGTGTACTTCTTACTCCATTAATAAATGAGTTTTGCGCTTTGTTGATTTTTGATATGTTTCTTACCATCCCAATTCAAATGGGACCCAACTCGATTAAATGTACTATAGACCACCGATCCAACCAAAATGAAACTTTTTTATACTTTTATTGGTAACATGATTTGAATCCGCAACCTTAAAGTTGCAACAGTGTTACGATCTCTTGTCGCTTTTAACTTTTTGATTGGGTATAGTTTGACATTTTCAATCCTGTTAGTAAATGATGTAGGTTTTGGTTTTGGTCGAGCCTTTATATGTAACCCAAGATGGTCAGCATTTTAAAAGCATATTCAAACTCGATCTAACGGTCCAACCTAACTTAATTCTAGTAGAATTATCTTTTATTAAAACCCATTATTATTAATTATTAATCATGGAAACATGTCCACCATTCCCCATCGACTGGAGTTCTATATGGATTATGTCCTTTACATCATTTCCCACCTTCATGCCTAATTCAACAATCATTTCATGTGAACCACGCTAGTCCCAAAGTACAATTTCACGTGTGTGTCAAGCAAGAGAGAGAGAGAGAGAGAGAGAGAGAGAGAGAGACTACATGGGTGTGAAAGAGGACAGTTTGACGACACCAATCTCATAGCACAATTCAATATAGAAAGCTAGAAAAGTACCCACTTGAATTAAACAAAAGCTAAAGAATAATAACCATTCACAAAACCAGAGGCCCAACTGGAAGAAGAGAGCTAATAACACCTAGATCTCACCAAACCCGAAATATCCCACATCCAAGTCAAGGAAATGTAAAGATACATAATAAACCAGGTGTTGTTGTATACTTAACTGGAATGACAAGTAATTCAAGTGAGAGAGAATCTAATGAAGACGAAGTGTACCAAAAAAGTCAATTAGAACAGGCTCAATTAACATGCATATATCACATCTCATATCCACAATGGAAAATCACGTTGGCACAAGAAAGGAAGGTGTGGGTCAAGGTAAAGGAGATTGAAACAGTTAAGGCCCTTTATTGAATGATTTACATTTCATTGAAGAAGTTATAAAACGCGTTTTAGCTTTACTTGACAGTGGTGAAACAGCTATGCATGGGTTTTTTAGTGTGTTTCGGTGTAATTTAATAACAAATCACACCCTTTTGCAAATCCAAGAAGTTTCCCCGGAGTATCATATGTTTCTTCCTCTTGCAAAGTAATGCAGTGCTTAATCAGCTACTCTTTATCAAATCATCAAATCCTCAAATATATTGCACTTCTTCAGATATCCTTATTAATTTCAGCTATGCGTTTTTTGGCGGATTCTATTTTTTGAGAGGTCATCAACTTAAGTAGAATTTTTTTTTATCATAGACATTGTGGTTGGCCAAAGTTAGATATGTAAAAATCATATCAAATGGGATTTCCTTTATTTCTCACATATTGATGTTACTCATAAATATTCTTAAATGCGATAATTGCTTATTTTATTTTTGCTACTTTTATCATACATCCATCACAACATTCACATTTCCGTTAGACTCGTATTTTGCATTCCAAAAGCAAGCTCTCACTTCAGACATCTAGCTCTTATTCCCATTTCACGCTTAATCTCGAGGGAAATTTGGCTATTAAATGGCCACAAGTTTAGTACTTGAGAATCAATCTAATTTACCTTGATGCATTCATGGATTATTAGAAAAGGATATGAAAGCCTAGTTTTAGACGATTACATGCAAAATTGATATGACCCATGGTACGTAATTAGAACCATCCACTTAAAGGCATCAAAGTTTGACAAATATCTCTGACTTATAGAACTATAATGTTGGGTTTTTTGTTTGTTTCAAAAATTTATAAAGGTGTTTTTTGTAAAAGGTGTTTTGTCCTTTTTGCTCTTTTGCCTTTTCATTTTATGGGTAGTGTAGGTTGTTGAAAACAAGCCATCTTACATTGCTAAAATCCAACTTTTGAAGAGGCTTTATAAGTATTTTCATTCATATACTTACTAAAGACTTTTGGAGCATTTTTCCATGGGCCCTATGTGCGCAAGCGAGTCGGGCTTGGCCCGGGGTGGCTGGTCTGGAAAACGTTTAACCGGGCGTGCGCATCCATGCGCGCAGGAGGGTGGCTAGGTGGCCTTGATGGGACCCATCTACTGATACAACAATGCCCTTTAAATAAAATCAGCTTTTAACGCCATTTTTTTCATTAAAATAAAATCGAGCATCTCCATCATCGTTTGAGAGACACAGAAAAAACAATTTTCTTTCTAGTTGTTCCTTGCTTTTCTTCTGAGCAATCCAAGATTGGTCGTTGTATCTTGAGGGCAATTCAGCTGAGAACCTTTCGCACCTGAATTTCCTCCGAAGGAGCGGAACTCGTCCTAAAGAGAGCGTCATCAAATGTGCCTCGGCTACAGATCTACTGCTGTTGCTACTCTTTGTCTTCTACAAATCACAGTTGCAGTCTTCAACAATCGATACAATTGTTGTAATTTAAATTCTGTTTGACAGCGTTCTGTAGTATTTCCAACATATAAAACTATGAAGCCTTGGGTCAGTAATTGTGATAATAGATCAATATTGGTATCTAGCTTATTTTTAATTGATACAGTGACCTATGAATATCCATCTAACATCATCATTAACATATGCATTGAGATAGCTTACTTGTAAGTTCATAAGCTTCATAACGTGTAGCAGCTATGATGCAACATTGATACGGCAAGGACACGCCATAGACACGGTAGACGGATTTTCAGTAGCATACGACACGATACGTTGCCCACATGAAACGCATCATGTATGCAGCTTCTCACACAATTCACACCATGGTATGAAACCTATGCATGTGAATGGATCACTTGAATCGACATGATATGATTCCAGCCTTGGGGAAGTAAGGTCTTTTTATCTTTTTATCTTTTAAAAGAAGTGATGTTTTGAACTTTTAGTACATTTAAGTGTCTGCCCACACATTTTTTTTCAAAAAGAAAAAAGAAAAGCAAAAAAGGCTATTGTTCTATTTTTCTTTTTAAGAACAACAATGCATAACAAAAATAAGGACTCTGTTGCTATGTTGGCCTCTGGCCGATCCCAGGACATGACATTTCATTAATGTGTTGCAAGATGGAACTTTGAGATGAGATCCGACCGTTCATTAGCCAGAACCAACAATCAATAGGCCATAAGAAAATGTAAGATTGGGACATGTGTATTATTATTATTATTATTATTATTATTATTCTTCCAATGGTATATTAAGTATCTGTCATCCAATTTAAGAATTTGACCCCACTCTTCCCCATTTTAAGGTTGATTTTTGCCCTGGAATGAGTTGGAAGTTACTGATCAAAACCCCCACTATAAATAACACTTCTATGCCCTTCCCTTCTTCACCTTCAAGGAACCAAAGAAGAAACAGAAAAGAAGTTGAAGAAAGAAGGCAACACAACCATCCATCCATAGACCAACAACACATGGTGAAGAACAACAGCAGGGCTCCTACTACACATAGCTCTGTTGGAGTGGCGGAGCAGATTCAATCAAATCTATCCAAGCCCAAGTCTTGCAAGAAAAGGCAATACAAAGGGGTGAGGATGAGGAGTTGGGGCTCATGGGTCTCTGAGATAAGAGCCCCAAACCAAAAGACAAGGATATGGTTAGGCTCTTATGCCACACCTGAGGCTGCTGCAAGGGCCTATGATGCTGCACTCTTGTGTCTAAAGGGCTCTTCAGCCAACCTAAACTTCCCCATCACCCCATCAACTCACTTCCCTAACACCCTCATGTCCCCCAAGTCCATCCAAAGAGTAGCTGCAGCTGCAGCTGCAGCTGCATCTACTAATATTGCTACCACCCCATCATCTCCCACCCCAACCCCACCTCCATATTCATCATCCTCATCATCTCCATCGGATGAACGCGGTGAGATCTCCACACCATGTTCAGAGAACTATTCTGCAAGCAAGGCTGAAGATCCACCTTGTTCAGTCGATCCTTGGATCGACTTAGGCGGGTTGCTATCACCAAAGTATGCAGATCAAATGCTTGATCCATGCGCTCTCTTCGCTCCTCCTACGATGGAAGAATGGGACGAAGAAGGCGGTGTTGATTTATGGACCTTCTACTAAAGGATCTCTTTCTTCTTCATAGATCTTATTCATTGTTTATCTTCATTGGTCAACTAGAAGAGAAATACTAACCTTTTTTCTTTTTATTGTGTGCATGTTCCTTGATGTTTGTATTTTAGGTAGGATTCCCATGCGGCTACATTTTTTTTGTGTTGTTCCTGGAGTCTCTATATTGCATAGATATTGTACTACTGAATTGTTTCAAGCAATTGATCGAGGATTGAGTGTAGTAGGAAAATACCTAGCTATTCATGTTCTTTCATGTATTGGAATAAGAGGAGGAAAGTGCAATTATCCATGACCGTCCATGAATTCCTTTGTAGAATAGGAACTTGTTTTTGTTTTTGTTTTTGTCCTTTTTTTTGAGTTTTCAGCATATATAGGACACATGTATTTAGTAAGTAGCTTTGTAGCTATAGATGCCAGTGATGGGGTAGGTATGTGGATATTAGATCTCATTTATCTCAATGTCTGGTGAGGGATTTATGTTCCCTTTTAATTCCCACTAGACCATCAAGACCTTTCCATAAATGGTTGTAATCTTCTTCACAGCCTCTTTAAGATGTATTTCCAGAGTCTTTAAAAAAATGCACAATAAGTGCAACCATTTCACATGAAGATGGTGTTTTTGCTTTGACCATCATTGGCTAGAAAATATTTCCTTGAAAGTGTGGGTAAGGTCTCAGCGTTGCTCTTGTTTAGGGTATAGCAAGAAATTTGGTTTTGCAAAATATTCGACTTGAGACCAGAACATACTGATGCTCAACAAATGGTGGAGAACTTCTCTGAAGGGGCCATCGAAAATGCATAGTTCAGATGGACCAATGCAATGCCAACCAAATGTTTAAATTATTGGAGAAGGGACCATAGAAAGATGAGACTTTCCTCATCATAGGTTTGACTTGTGTATTTCGACTACCAAACTGAGTCATCAGAAAAGACAGTCGCTGATCTATTCTTGTGCGTTGCTAATGAGATCAATGATCATGAACATCTAGAGTCATATATAAGCAGGTTGATGTTTGCATGTGCCATCCTCAATGATATTTTTCTTTATTCATTGGACTAAAACCTTGATCGAAACCAAACAAGCCACACCCAAATTTCAATTTCTGTCTACAGAACCATGTATGTCTGGTTTGGTCCGACCCAAGGTGCTTCCTTATAAAGGTTTATAAAATATGCAAATGGGCTGGTCCTATGCCTAACAATCAGAACTCAACCCAAAATAAGGCCCAATTACTAAATGGGCCCAGCATCAACAGGTTTGGCTCATACACCCCAGAATCTGGATTCTATGAGGCTTGAACCTTGAGAAATCCTAACTTAAAAGAGCGAAACTTAACAGTGGAACCCACCTACAAGAACCCTAACCATTAAGAATAAACGCTGCCATATTGAGCACCCTCAAATTGTACTTCACCATTGGATGGACGCTTCGATGTAAAATATAATTAATACAATCTTATACATATTCATTATCACTCTTTTCAACAAATAATTAATCTAATGGTGAGACCTATGGAAGGTTTTAGTGAGTTGGCTAATTCATTGGTTATGGACAAAATCGGGACTCTTAAAATTGTAATTTGAGTTAGAATGGACTGCTCAAGTTTGTTAGCAAAGAAGAACGGTCGTTTTGGAAATTGATTGTGTTCGCTCGAGCGACGTCTCATTCGCTCAAGCGAACTCATCACAGAGACTTCATTGCTCGACCCATTGTTTTTCTCCGCTCAAGCCATCTTACTTCTGAACTGATCGTCTGAGACAGAGACGAGTTCGCTTGAGCGAACCTCCTGTCCACTCGAGCGAACCTGGGCGAATTACAGTTTCATCCGGAAACTCTTTCATAATTTCTCTCAAGAGGTCAAGTTATTTCTCAAACACATCTGAATTCTTGAGGCACAATTCTAGGCTTATATATAGCCATTCTCTCTATATTCCATAGCACTACTCATCAAGCTTAAACCCAAGAGAAGATTTTGAGAGATCCATTCCCCAAAGATTTTAGTTCATACGCTGAAGATCGAGCTTTGGTTCTGATTCTGTTCTACTCTCCTGAAGTAGAGATATCTTGAAAACAGATTCAAGGTGATTTGTTCAAGCACGGAGAAGGTGAACGACGAGCTGTCGATAAGATCAAAACAGTAAGTTTTTCTAGTAACTTTCGTTTTAAATAGTGCTGGGTTATCTATTGGCCTAGACGATAAGGCCGGTGATTTTTTTTCCGAGTAGAGTTTTCCGCGTATACATCGTGTGTCCTTCTAGTTGTGTGGTTTGAGTTCTTTTAATCTGATTTAGAATTAATTATTAGTTTAATCACGTGTGGATTGATATTTAATATAGATCTGGTTATCGAGACCTCCGCCTGTGTCTAAAGGTCCGTATTGTTCGAATTTCAATAGGCTAACCCCACCCTACAGTTTCACTTACTTCTCTTTGATACATGGGTGATGACTACCAGATGTGAGTTTACTCCCCATGTCCTAAGTATTTTTGTAGTCCTATCCAGTAACTATACCACAAGCAAAAATACTCTAGGTTAAAGTCTTAGGCCCACTACCCTACTTACTTACCCAGACGAAAATGCCCACTACCCTCCTATCGTTCTACGCACTATACGCAGTGGAAGAAGGGAGAGAGAGAAAGAAAGGGCAGAGTAGGAGCAGAGAAAGAGAGGAGAATGGGGTATACCAAGGAGCAGCTACTTGCCCATTTACAGGTTGGCTTCCTCTCTTTTTTCTGGCATTTGATTTCTTTGTCTCTCAACCTTCTTTTCTATGTTCTTCATTCCTAATATTGTTCAGAATTTCTTTGTGGAACCCTAATCCACTTCTTTTTCTGTAATTCGTGTTGAATACCTTGATGTCTGACATAATCCATGAAGGGGTTCTTTAAAAAAACCATCGTGTTTTCTGAAAATCGTTAAAAGATTCAAACTTTCCTGTCCCATTTTCTACAACATCTGAACACGAAATTGTATCGTTTTTTTATGCTGGATCTTAGTTAGTTAGCCTTTTGGGTGCGTTTGGATGCGCCCCAAGTGTTAATGCTTTGATTGTTTTGGAAGAACGGATTACTTGTTGGATGGGATGGTGATTCCGGGGTGGCCCGGAAATTGGTACCCACGTTAGGTGTAATGTTGATTTCATGCTGTTTTGCCCCTAATTGTTACTGAAAGCAATTTCCAATATTGATATGCATGTTGATGAGATTTGCATGGTAAGATGAATGTGTGGAGTTGCAGGGAAGGATATAATTAGGAATAACCACATGAGAGGACAGTTATATGTAGATTCAATCGAAGAGAAAATATATGAATGTTGCTTAAATGATTTTTCTTATGTATATGAAAGAAAAAAAATCTGCCCATGTATGTTGTATGGGAGGCTTGCGTGTTGAAGAAACTTGGAAAAAGGAGAAGAATAGTGGAGATATAGAGGAGTGAGGAATGACATGATCCATAGTAGGGTTACTGAGAACATAGCTTTAAACTGGGTTGAGTTGGAAAATAAAACTCTAAGAGCTGACGCTAGATAGATGGGATAAAGTTTTGATGGCAATGACAATGATGAACTGCCAATATAGAATGTGGCAGATAGGGTAAGAAAGCATTTCCAGCTTCCACACCACTGAAATTCATAACACTGGATACAGAAATTGCAATTTGGGTTACAATTTATGTCTACTTTGAAGTGACTGAGTATTATGAAAATGTTTGCAGTTTTGCCTAATTGTGAAAAGCCGTCATCATTATTACTATAATCCTCTGACTTTATTTGGGTGGTCACGAATTTTCACATCTTAATGAACTCAATTCTTCATTGAGTATCTTAGATAGTTCTTCTTTGGGTATCTTTGAAAGCAATAAAGGATTACGTTTTCCATGTTGGAATCCAAAAGGAATGTGGTTGTAGATGGCCTCGAGTGGCTTTTTTTTTCTTTTTCTTTTTTAAAGAAAACAAGCATTTGTAACTCCAATCTCAATCCACCTCATTAGCATGTTCCAGTTCTATGGCCATCTAAACAGGGCCTTGTTGCTTAGAATCTCACTTTGTTGGAACAATCACTACTTTCATTGGTGATTTTGGAGTCATTTTGCATTTATTCTCCATTTAAAATAAATGTGATTTATTCTTACTTCTAGACCTGACTTATCACTGCTCTGATATCTAGGAACTTCAAATTGATTTTGTCAGCTACAACCATCCCGTCGTATTGACAGTTGAAGCTCAGGTAAGTAGATAAGAAATTGTTTTCATTTTTGCATCTTCAAGAAGCAATGGTTTACGTGCTCCATTAAGTTGCCCATTCTGTACATTCTTTGTTCCATCTTTCGGCACATTATCCTCAAACTGTGGAATTGAATTGAAAGGGCTTGGTCAGACCTTCAAATGCATGGCAATGAACACTCCTGTCCATTGGCTACCACAAGCATTTCCTATCCCAATTTGCACATGCAATGGCATTTTCATCTCATGCAAACATTGATGACCGAGACACTTGTCTATGGACCTTTATTAAGCATCCTTACTTGTTCTGTCCAGGCGAAGTATGTTGGGCAATTAGGAGGTGGATTGAGTAAAAACTTACTATTGAAGGTATGCTATTTAAATTGAGGGAAACAAATACTTTTCTTTTTTAAATTTAATTCACTAGTAAACTTGGTTTCTAATGTCATCTTCTTTGGACCATTACTTATGCTTCAACTTTGTTTGGAAATGCAGGACAAGAAACATCGATTTTACATTGTTTCTGCTCTGGCAGGGACTAAAGTGGATTTGAAAGGTATGCTTTTTGTACATTGTATATCTTCCATCATCAACTGTCAACTTTTGACTGGGATTTATCAGATGCGTCTAGGAATTTTAAAATCTCAGTTGTATTTCATTGAAGCCGACCCTAGACTGATGTGATGAGGTTTCAGTGATAAGGAGTTGCATCTCACTGAATTTAATTGTATTTCTTTAGCATCTTGGATGCTCATGGGAGTTTTTCTGTGGTTTTGGAGCTGAGCAGTTTTGTCTCAGCGGCTTGGTTTGGGAAAAGGAGGTTTGCGCATGGCTCCTGAAGAAGCTTTGCAAGAATTACTTCAGGTAGCTGCTTACCTATAATTAGTGCTGAACTTGTAGAATCATGGTAATACATGCTGTGTCTTACTCTCTTGGCTACATGATTGCAACCGAAGGCTTATAAAACATATTTCATTTAAAAATACCAAGAAAAGATCATTTTCAGAAAAGTAAGAAATAAAGTGCATTTCCTTTTGGAAGGACTTCAACCTTTTTTTTTCCAACCGTGGGTATTGTTGACTTACTTTATTTAATTTTTCTTTCTACCTTTATATATCTTACCCTTTAGCTTATTTTTTTGTAAGGTTGGTTTTATTATCACATGTGTGGGCGTGTTTGGTTATTGCTTTGTGATATTGTGGAATGATATTTGGCATTTTCCTGTGGATAATAAACTTGTTTTTACTTCATTACATTGCCTCTTTTTTTTTCCGCAAGGTTCCGCTGGGATGTGTTACTCCATTCGCCCTAATTAATGAATCTGCACGGTATGTGCTAACTTTAACCATTGCATTTAAAATTAATTGTTGGACCTATCATTATCTAGCAATTGCTGCAATTTCTAAAGAAATAGAAGGATGCTCTCTCTTTTGTGCATGTTCAGCTGTGTGCTATTCTTGAGGGCACATTCGACATTTTCCAAATAGTTTTCAACCTGGTTTTGGTAGAAGGGGTAAAAGTGTTAAGGATCAAGGATGGAGATCTACTAGAGGCTATCAATTTTTCCTCATATGGTGAAGGATAAGACCATTTATAATGGACGTTGACTATCTACTTGCATATTCTGACCAACTGTAACTTCATTTCTCTCAGGAACAATGCTCACCCATCCCCTTTCCTAGGAAACACTAGGAAAATGCCAAATGTGACGAAGGCTTCAAATATCTTATATTACTTCAATGAAGATCTTTGTTGCGCGTGTAGCACTGGATACCAGTATCAATCATTGCTTTCATTGAAGAGACTAAGGATAATAATGATATAAAATTTTGAATTTGGTCTTACTCTGTTATCATTTATTAGATGCTTAGCAGATGACAATTTTAGTTCTATTAAAGTAGGTGATCCACAAAATATCAAATATAGTTATTTATGATGCACTGTACTATTCATTCATAAATTCTCAATTTTTATGGAACTTTTTGTTGCATGAAGAACTGTTTCACTGTTACTGGATCAAGGATTTAGAGCTAAAGAATGCTGCTTTTTCCACCCATTGTCAAATGACATGACTATCTGTAAGTAATAAGATTCTCTAAACGGGTGCAACCCGGTGGTTTCTGAGATAAGTACAGTTTATTCTTGCATTTCTCTACCAGTTGTCAAATCTCCAGCATGTACTTATAATTCTAAAGAATATGTAAGTGACATGTGACCAGTACTGAATATTTTGTAGAAGTTCAAGTTGATTGGAAATAAACCTGGTCATTGATTAATAGAGCCTTATATTAACTCGGGCACGGTAGAGGTGATGGGAAGCTCAATTTCCATCTGAATTGAAACTATAAACCAATTGAAAACTAACAAATGATATCTCAGGAGATTAAACAAAGAGATTTTTTTACCAATGCTTCGAATGTACGCCCTAACATGGGATGCTTTTGACAGAGCATCTTGTTTAGTCTGATTTCTTAAATTTTGCTGCTGACTATGTTACTTATGCATGGTGTACATGTTTGACAGCTCTTAGTTCCCAAGATCTTGACAAGTTTCTGATATCTATAGGAAGGCAACCACCATATGTAGACCTGGAGGTGATTCATTAATTTTGTAGACTAGAAATTTTGTACTTATCTATTTCTGCTGAATAATGATTGTAATGCTTCATAGTAGGCTACTCCACTGGTAGGGAAGGATCAACCACCCGATCTTGCTACACTTGTTCCATCCGGGGTACCTGTTCTGCCAAATCCAGCAGAAAAGGAAGTTCTTTCTCAACATCCTGGTGATAACCGTGATCCTACACAGATTAACTCAACAGAACTTACAGGTAAATCATTTGATATTTCCTTCTACAAACCAGGCTTTTTTAGGTGTCAGTTGTGTCATGTGTGAAGTGGAGAAAAATGCCAAGGCATTTATCCTTCTTACCATACTTGAGAGACTTTCATAGTTTCATTGGCTTCGTTGATTTCATAGTATACATTTTTCTGAATCAAGAACTTGGTTAAGATGGTGTTGGGACAAGCTCCAGAATAGCAATCATTTTGTATGAGGATTGAACATAGACCCATGCGCATTGTGGAGAAAGAGTCAATTGGTACAACCACAGTGCAGACGGATCTACGTTAGGGGTGTTCATGGGCCGGGCCAGGCTGGGCTAAGGCATATCCAGGCCCGGTCTGACTTTAGAAACACTGGCCCAGGCGTGGTGCAAGCCTGACATGGGCCGTAAAAGTTAGACCCGAGCCCACCCATTTAATCAATAGGGCTCGAACCAGGCTTTTTATCAATTTTGTGGGCATTAAGCAATTGTTTGGACTAATTAAATTAAATTACATTCATTCCTTACATGGGCCGGGCCGGGCTTGGGTTTGCTATCACTTAATCCAAGCACGACCCAATTATTAAATGGGCCCTAATTACATATTTAAGCCCGACCCAAAGCGGGCTGGGCCCGGCCAGTGAGCACCCCTAATCTATGTGGTGAATGATCTAATTTATGAACAGTAAACAATGTTAGCTGGGCAGTTGACAGATTGCTATGTTCCCTCTTTTTTTCTTTTTTGGGTCAAGTAGATATCAGGTCGTCAGCGTGTGGCATTTCATGGAAACCTGATCATCCTTACTAGTAAGAGAAAGTGGACATTGATTTTGGTGATGTGCAAAACATATTTGCTATAGAAGAAATAATAAGATGCATGTTTTCAAGTTAAACCTACATATTGTTCAGCTCCTTTTAATGTAACTGAACTATTTTTGGGGAAGGCAACCCTTTCTTTTTTCTGATTTAATCTGTTTCACAATCCCTTCCCTCTTTATGCTACTTCCAAGATTGAACCCATAGCGAGGACTGGATGCACTCAGGACCAACCCTACATCTTAGGATTAATCTTCAAATCAATCATAGATTCCTATCTGTAACAGATTTGCAGATTCCGCACAAGGTTAAAACCAACAAAAGATAAAAAAAATTAAAAAAAAAAACTTGGCCCTGGGCCCAGTATAGACAGTGAATATGCATATTATATGCACATTTGTCATGTTTAAACAAAGTGCCCCATTCAACATTTTAGTTGAAAGATAGACATCATGATGAAGTTGTACTGGTTCTGGTGGTTTCTGCCTCGATGTTAGTTCAATCCTGTATGTAACGCTGGTTTTTCTTTTCATGATCCATGCACAAACTGTTTTGGGTATCCTGCTTTATCCTTTTTTTCATTGTAGGAAAAGCTGTTTGCCAGTCCAAGAATTCACAAGGAACTCTGGAGAAGCCAAAAGTTGACTCAGATCCCTTGGCTGCAGTTACTGACGTTAAGAAATTTGTTGAAGAAATCATAAAGAAGACATCTGAAGTGGTCTTATCAGAGGTGACCTCGATAGTTTGTGTTCTATTGTCTTTTCAAGTTCATGTTTCATCTTCCCTCATCAAATTACCCATCGAAAAAACACATTGCAGATTCAACATGAAGAACAGCAGAGACCTGGTGCTCGGAAACGTCTCAGTGCAGATTTGGAGAACCTAACTGTGAGTGAAAAATATGACCATTTTTTTTTATTTTGTTTTTTGTCTTAGCTGTTGTTCTCTCTGTTACAATCTCTCGTGTCAATTCAAGAGCTTTTGGATGCTATCCAGAATCCAGATTGCCTTTCGGTCTGTATATTTTGGAAATAGAATTATTTGTTGATTCTGTTCTTCCATGTTTTTTTAATCGATATTCTGTTCTTCCATGTGTTTGGGGAAGTGTGGAAATCCAATCTCACATGAGGTAATCGACATTGTTTATCAGATTTTTCTACCCCAAATCAAGATCAGTCTCTACTAATTAGTAGGCGTGGATGACACAGGAAATCAGTGCCTTATGTGGATGCTTCCATCATCACACACACAATAGTAGTGATGACCGTTGTTAATGCCAAAATATTCACACCACTCGTGATTTGTAGTTACTTCCAAACAGCCTGAAGTCACTTCCCATTGTCTTGTCTCTTTCCATTTTGATCGCTGTGGTGCTTCAATGCAGACAATGTTCAAGAATGCAGCATACACACAGGGATTTTGTGCGGGTATCAAGAGCATGCCCACGAACAGGTGCCCTCCCCCAGCCAAATTTTGAGATTGGAATATTATTTTATTATATTTGAGATGTATTTGATGGCAGAGCAGTTTAATTATTGGAGGTGGGGACTAAACACTTAACATATTTACTTGTTTTTGAATTATTGTGGTTATCATGACTTGTTCATGTAATTGGTTAAAGAATAGCTACACATACAGATAGTCACCGATTAATGATCCTTCGCTCCCCTATTGAAGGAAGAATGGGAGGAGTTAATTTCAAGTCTCAAAACAGGCATTTGGTTGTATGATTGTGATACTTTAAAGTTAATTACAATGGCCAACTCATTTTCAAGATAAAGATACTCTTTAAGGTGTTTATCATCTATCATCGTTGAATCTGTTAGCCTTGTCCTATCCATGGCCAATAAACTGTTTAAGGTGTTATTTGTAAAAAATCTTGGATATTTAATTGACTGAATGGACTGACATTGTTTGTGGAAGTTAAGGCTTCCTGTTGTACTTAATTTCTTCTTTAGCAGATTCCTTCATTTACAGTAGTAATGCCTAGAAAGATTATATAATCTCTGTAGATCTGGCTGTGGGTTAGAAATGCAAGGAACCTCACCAGACCTGTTTTTTGTGGAGGAATAACAGTTATTGAGTTAGGTTGTGTAAATGTTTATTTTGCATGAGTGATCACTCATAAACATTTGTGGTGCCTTTATAATTATGAGGGTATGAAGTCAAGTCAGGCTCTTAAGTTTTTTTTTTTTTTTTTTGGGTGACTACGAACTTAAAATAGTTATGTATGAAAAATCAGTTGTGTTTTTTTGGTTTACTCATGGATAACCATTGAGTGGTAGTCAGTGGGCCAAGGACTTTGCGCCTTAGGAAGTGGAGAGTTCTTATGTTCGACGTCAACCTTTGTTGGCCGCCACCTACAGTTTTACCTGTTGCATGTGGATACGAGGATTTGCATGTGCCCCTAAGAATTAGTTTTCGGCTGTCCAAAATCGAGTGTCTATTCTGGTATCAAATGGAATACAGGTAATAGGCCCAATTAAAGATGCATTTTTTCTTTTTTTCTTTTGGTAATCATTAACCCTTTTAGTCAATTGGCTGAGCTGGACCTGGTTTTTGTGGACTATTAGCTAAATGGGCAGGTGTATGTGCTCGAATTAAATGAACCACATGAATGGTCTGGATCTCTGAACATGGTTATCCACTCATTCGAAATCTCCGGGGATTAAAATTAGGGAAAAAGCTACTTGTCCCGGGTTCCGGACCGAACCCGGGACAAACACCCCATCAGGGGGCGTTGGATCCCAGGGGGGACAAGTAGCAGGGCTCTAAAATTAGGGGTGTAAATGGGATGAGCCTGGATTGTGAGTTTGGCTTAAACCTTAAGCAAACGACCCTGAGTTTGAGCAGAGCTCAGCTTATTTCAGATTCAACTTGGCTTGAACTCAAGTTGAATTAGGCTTGATAGTTCTAGATAGAGCTAAAGTTTTGGCTTGATAAAAAGAAATCGAGCTCAACGAAGCAAGGCTTGAGTTTTGAGGCAAACAGTTTCTCCACCAAAGAATCATGTGGGGTCTTTGGGCTTGTGAGCTACCTTAACTTGTTGACAGTTTTTAGCTACAAAAATATAACAACACAAACTTTGAGTCCGACCTAAACTAAAACTTCACTCTTTTTTTTTTTTTTGGGTAAGTAAACTAAAACTTACTTGAAACACCCAACACGGGCCTTTATTGCACTTGGGTTCATATCGAGCTCATCTATGATGCACGGATACTTTCAAAATGGACAATGTATCGTGTCGTATCGTATTCGATACTTTACTTTTTATGTGTAAAATCCGTGTCTCTGCCGTGTCTATAGTGTGTCTTTGCCATATCTGAACATTATAGGGGCTCATACCGCTATCAGGCACGTTTAGACCTCCCATAACCTTTATAACATGGGCTCGGATCCAATTCAAAAGATACTTATGAAACACTAGCTCTGATTTGGGTCCTTATCTTGGTCAATATATAATAGCCCATTGACAACCATAGCCCTCATGAATATCTCCTAAATAGAAAATTCAATGATCTTGACTCGAGAATCTCAAGAAAGATTAAGTAAAGTAAAGATGAGATAAAATATATCATTAAAGTGAAGTGAGAAAAGTGGTAAAGTACTTATAGATTCTTGTATTCACTTGATGCGGGGAAATAGAAGTTAAGATAAAATGTACAGTAAAATAAAGTTACAGTAGCAGTGGTATAGGTGGTAACTTTTTCATCTAAACAGGATAAAAGAAAAACTCCACACACCCCCACCCATTTTAGTATTCCTCCAAAACCCTATTACTAAAATGACTATGATGAATGATCAACTCCATTTTGTTTTCTCCTCCAAATCCTAGACCACCACCAAAAACCGTTCTTTCCTCCTCCTCAAAGCCCCAAATGGTGTTACTCTCACCACCACGGAATCGCCTTCTCCTCCGTTTCCGTCTCTTCTCCACCACCATCTCTCCTCCTTCAATCTCCCTTTCCTCTGCTAAATCCAAGCTCCGATCCGAACTCGACCCCGACAAAGCCCTCGCCATCTTCTCCTCCATCTCCAAACCCTCTTCGTCTTCTTCCACCCCCACCCCAATCTCCTTCTCCTTTGCCCTCGACCTCACCGTCAAACGCCTCTTCAAGTCCCGCCGCTTCGCCGACATTGAAACCCTCATCGAATCCCAGAAAACCCAGAACCCCATCATCTCCCAGGAGTCCTTCCT
Organism: Camphora micrantha; assembly: GCA_003546025.1. Classification (NCBI taxonomy): domain Eukaryota; kingdom Viridiplantae; phylum Streptophyta; class Magnoliopsida; order Laurales; family Lauraceae; genus Camphora; species Camphora micrantha. The sequence goes on along the minus strand of QPKB01000003.1, from coordinate 3,293,764 downwards.
CTCCTCCCTCATCCTCTCCTACGGCCGCGCCACCATGCTCGACCACGCCATCCGCACCTTCGCTGACATGGACCGCCTCGGCACCCCCCGCTCCACCTCCTCCTTCAACGCCCTCCTCGCCGCCTGCATCCACTCGCAGAAGCTCGACCGAGTCGCCGAGCTGTTCGCCGAATTCCCACCCAAGTATGGTATCTCCCCTGATAAAATGTCTTATGGTATCTTAATCAAATCTCAATGCGAGTTGGGTTCGCCTGAGACTGCAATTGAAACGTTGAAAGAGATGGAGGAGAAGAATGTAGAAATCACGACAATTGCATATACTACAATTGTAGATGCCCTTTATAGGAAGGGGAAGATTGAGGAGGCAGAGGAAATCTGGGACAAAATGCACGGAAAAGGGTGTCGTTTGGATGTGGGTGCGTATAATGTGAAACTCAAACACACCCATCAAGGGAAGCCCGAAGAAGTACAGAAATTGATAAAGAAGATGGGTGCTTCTGGTGTGAAACCAGACATTATTAGTTACAATTATCTTTTGAAATGTTACTTTGCGAACAACCAAATGGAAGAAGCCAAGAAGGTTTATAAGGATTTATGGGAATTGAGGTGTCTCCCAAATGCATGGACTTTTAATATCATGGTTCATTATCTGTGTGAGAATGGGGAGTTTGATACTGCTTTGAGAGTTTGTAAGGCCAGTATCAAGAGGAACAAGATTCCGGATTTCAGGAGAGTGAGAAGTTTGCTGGAAGGGTTGGTGAAGAATTTGAAAATGAGGGATGCCAAGGCATTGATTGATATGGTAAGGAAGAGGTGTCCAGAGAGATTTTCCACTAAGTGGAGTAAAGTTGAGATGGAACTTGGTTTGAAGGGTGCAGAGAAAGTAGCTGCTGCAGAAGTGGGTGCGGCTGCTTTGTTGTGAAATTTCTGTTCGCGGATTTATTTGATGATCTATTTGAGAACTGACCTGACCGGGGTGGAAGATATGCAACTGGGGTCTGTCAATGTGGGAAGTTGGCCCTGTGGATGATGGGTTTTTCGTAATCATCGAGTTCGAATGAAATAAGATATCTGCAATATGCAATGACTGAAACATTAGATTAGATAATCAAATCAATGATATAAACAACTCTGGTGTTGTCTGAAGTATGTTTCAGTGGAAGAAGGAATTCAATGCTCCTGGAGCCATCTCTACTTCAAAGAGGTACATAATTTTGGCCTAACTTATTTGTTTGTTCTGCTCTTCATAATCATGAAGTTTGTCGCCGCCGTCATCATGAAATCCTTATACCGTGTTGTATGGTGTAGGATTTCTGGGTTATTACTTTCCTGAAGTTTCTGGACAGAATGAAATTGATGGAGGTAAATGGAACTTCTTGTATGATTTGAGCATTTGACTAGATAACAATTCATTGGACTTCATTTGGATGTAATGGGATGGCTTGCATGAATCAATTGTCTAAGTTGACCAAACGTGCAATCTAGAAGTTCGCAGACCGGTCCTTTCTTTTGGTTAGGGTAGGCAGGAGAGCGCCTTAACCATCAAAATTTAGTATGTGTTTCCTAAATTCCAAATGGTTCAGACATCATAAAGAGTATCATCCATGATAGACCTGGATTGGGGTGCATGTCTTTTTCTCAAGTGTTCCCTAGATCACAATTCATTTTGTTTTGTGTGTATATGAAGGATAATGGTTACTGATTTGGAGCAGAGCTGAAAAGTATTTCACTTATCCAATTGCATTATGTTATATGATTCTGCCCTGTTTTGTTCCTTTGCCTCCCCTATCCTGACTTTCCCAACACATTGAGTTGTTGTTGAGGTCAACGTCTACCCTCGCTCTTGAGCGGTCATAATTGTAGTCGAGCTCTCGCCCTCACCATAAAACCATTGTTGTGTTGTTTCCTATCACCAATTGGTTTTGGGATAAGTGGTAGCTCAATAGGGTATAAGATCCTACAAGTGATATCAGAGCCTGGTAGGTCGGGTGTTCGAGTCACGGGTTACGCGTTTTGAGAGTTGTGTAGCAGGAGTCGCGACAGGTGTGCAGTTGAGGTCGGGACTATTGAGGTCAACGTTCACCCTCGCTCTTGAGCAGTCATAATTGTGGTCGAGCCCTCGCCCTCACCATAAAACGATTGTTGTGCCATTTCCTATCACCGATTGGTTTTGGGATAAGTGGTAGCTCAATGGGGTGTAAGATCTTACAGTTGTTACTTCATTGTTGTTTATTTGTCCAAATCTCTCAACCTAAATCCCAGTGCAAAGGTCTAGCTCTCTTGGTGCACCCTAGCACGGACAGACCACGCAAGGCCGATGCAGCAGCACGCACCGACAGACCGCATACGGACGACGCAGCAGCGACCGTAGGCAAGAGGGCAGGGACATACCACACACGGCCGACGCAGCAGCATGCAAGCACGCGCCTCTAAGTCAGAATCCAAGCTAAACACGTAGTGCTCGCGCCTGCCGCCCGCTTGCTGACCCTCAGTAGGGGCCTCTTTGGCCCTCATGGGCCCTTGCCGTTGGTGAAGCCCCCACGGCGAACGAGCTGCGATGGGCCGCCTATCCTACAGTTGTTACTTCATTGTTGTTTATTTTGTCCAAATCTCTCAACCTAAATCCCAGTGCAAAGGTCTAGCTCTCTTGGTGCACCCTCTTTAAACGTTTACAGTATCATTGAGGAGAGGCAATTGATATATTATGGTTTTTCTGTAAGATGGCATTGTCGAACTTGGCAATGGTGTTTCAGTACAAGAAATGGCAATGGTGTTTCAGTACAAGCAATTGATTTATTCTAGCTCCTGTATCCTTGTCAAATGCTTTACTATACCTCAGGGTTTTTTCTGTTCGTGTCTAGTGTTTCCTTTAGAAGAGATGTGCATTGCAAGGCACATTCATCTCGGCCGCATGGAGATCTTAAAGCTCTACATGCTGCGAACAGGCTTTTAAAATGTTGGAATTCCATGGCACTGCAATTTTCTTTATTTGAGTACTTGGGAGAGGTGATTTTGATAACCCAAAAAAAGAGAGGTGATTTTGACCCCACACAATAGGAAATGATTTTATGTATTGTCTAGTTAAAAAATCTCTTTCTAACCCTCCCAAATAGTGAAAAAGTGACAATCCAACAAAATATGAGGCGCCGTTATCAAAATATGAAATTTACCTGTCAAATGGTTCAGAATGCATAAGGGAGAATTGGTCGAGTACCCCCTTTAGTTGACCTGGTCATTCATTAAGATTGAAGTGATTTGGCTGAGTCAAGAGTCAACTCACTGAGTTTTCTATATTGGGCTGGTAATGCAGATTTTGTCTGTTACCATCATGGAAGTTTTCGGGGACGAATTTTCTTTCCCATGCTTAGTCATACACGTGGCATGATTTGAAACAACTTCCTTGGATGACTTCTAATAGTCTTCTCAGGAAGGAGCCTAGGAAACTTCATCCAACCACAATTCTTCATCCAACCACATCTTCATGCGATGTTTCTTGTTTTACGAAGAACGAACTGACGAAACTTAAAACGTCTTTACTGTGTCCATGTCTAAAATGCCACCTTATAAAGATGGCTTGCTGAAGCATTCTACAAAATCATTTCTACTACACACCAATGGATTCTGACGCAGACGAAACGGCCCGGAGGCCCATTCCTTCCTGCCCTGATAATGGAAAACATCATTCAAGGTTCTCCATTCCGCTGTCCTTTTGCCTATACTTCTTGACCTTCACCACCATCCTTGAGATTTTTCGAGCTCGCCATCATCTCTCTATTGCTGTCTATATGCTTACCTTCTACATCTGTCTCATGTTGATGATTGTTTGTATCCATGTTTTCAACCGATCACCAGAGAATTCAGAGACTAAAAAGAGGTTGAAGGCTCCAATTTTGATCCTTACCACTGCAGTCAATGTTTTGTTTGTCAATGGTGTTTCAGGTTGCTTCCCTCCGATGATGGCCTTGTTGATGTGGGTTGTTGTTGGGTCTGCTTTCGTGCTATGCTTCTATTTCTTGTTTGTTTACCCTCACAAAACTAGTGGAACGGAGGAGCCCAACGATGGATCTTTGCTGAGGGCCATGGAAGTCTAAGAAGTGCATGTACGGCCTGCGGTTGGGTGTTCAGGCTGGTGATCCAATTTGTGGGCAGGCCAAATTATTGATCTTTGCCATCTTATAGTTCATTTAAGAATAAATCATTCAGCTGAAAGATGAGAGATGGAGGGGATCTGACATATACAAGTTGAAGCATCACTCATAAGTGGTGGGGCACATAGGGCCACATAGATAGGCGATCAAGCTATAGTTTCCAAGTTACAGTGAAGTTATGCAATGAAAAACTGCAGACATCCATCAAGAACCTCCAAAAGTTGGGAGTTGAGATCCTTTGTGTAAGTCGTTGCTGTTTGGACCTTGTTACTCTTAGTGTTTATATGGGTGTTCTATTCAGAGAGATGTGTAAGAAAGTATAGGCGACGATACATGTATGTTTCAGATAGCTTTCCTATCAAGTGCCACAAAAAAATTCCAACTTTAGAATGCGTTTGTGCAGCAGACAGGATTTTTTGATAAAGGGAGGAAAGTTGTTCTGATTTTATTTACAGTCCATTCTTAAGTCATTTTGTCCAACATTTTTTCCTCACTGGGACGTTAGAAAATAAACTGATTTTTTTATTTCCTATGTGAAGAATAGGAATGTAGTATATTCATCTCTCCTGCAAAAATGAGAATCCACAAGGAGCAAAATCTTCCTGGTGCTCAAATAAACTCTTTATAGAGAACTCTAAAATATGCTCATACGTTGATTAATGGTAACTAGGGAGCGCATTAGCTATTGATTAGTACTATAGTAGAACTAATCTTTTAGCCTTTATGCGGAAAAGCGGCCGCACTAGGGGCAAAACTAGAGTGCGGTTGAGTGAATGATACAAAGTGAGGGATGAAGTATGTAATGTACAATGTGGATACGACCTTGACATTTCTCATATTTGAATTATTAGGGTAATGGCTGGATATTCATTTTTCATCTTCTTTTGATTCACCTAATATTAAAAGAGATGTTATTTGATGGTCATTTTTGTATTTTTATTTTGGATCTTCATTTTTAACCATTATATGGCATGAATGCCTATGATTCAATTCGTATATTTTCTATACGGCCAAACAGTCCCTTAGAGACATTTAAGTGAGGCTCCTCTTTAAACTTAGATCACTTGAATTCATTTTTTACCTCTCTAACTTGGTCAAGCTTTTCTTCAACCAGAGGCCCCACCATGGGAGACCCTCTAATAGAGTTTGATGACAGGATTGACCAGGAGGTGTCTGTAACTTGGGATACAAGTAGAACATAATGACTTGAATCCATTGCGATCAACGCAGATCCAACTTACTATCAATTGTGATCAACACCATCCAATGATCAGCTTACAATCAATTACGATCAACACATCCAATCATCAACGTATATTATCAATGATAGGCCCCATGGCTTGATCACCCATCCAATAAGCTGATTTAACCATCTTGTTAATGGTGGGAGTAATGCCTCTCGCATATAATTTACAAGACATAAAACATCAGTTAATTCTACCTTTTTTTTTTTTTTTTTTTTTCTTTTTATTTCTATCAGAAGAAGGTTTCCAATCATTTGGGCTGGATTAATCCGTCCGGGCTTAGAGGAAAGCCGGATAAATTCCCATGTAGCCCCAATGTGGTAGTGTAGTTTTGAATCTACAACCTCCGGGTGCAAACCATGGTCCTAGGCCAATTGAGTTATCCCTTGGGGTAAATTCTACCATTCTTTGAGAAGTAACCATTTGGCATTGTCAATCAAGATTCTAAGAAGTCATAACCGTTTAAAATAGAGTTGTTTCAAAGAGGTATATTTTAATAGGGCTGTTTCAATTAGACCTTTTCACATAAGGACTGTTTAATATGTTTGATTCAAATGAAAGAGGTATATTTTAATAGGGCCGTTTCAATTAGACCTTTTCACATAAGGACTGTTTGATTCAAATGGACTGGATCGTTGATCCTAATGGACCAAAAAGGTGGATCGAGTTTGGATAATTAGATTGAATTGAATTTCATATCCAGAGTAGTCCTACTTGGATCTTTCCATCCTTTACACCGATCATGATGGGTGGGCTCCACATGATACCTTGCAGTGCAAGAAAGATGCACTGGAGCAAAAGGCATAAATGGTGCATGCCACCCAGTGGGGCCACCTGATCACAAATCCAAGCCGGTCAAGTCCAACCCCACCCAAGAATCCCATTCATTGGCACCCATCCTTTTGAAACTGGGAATCAAGGGTAAAAAAAAAAAAAAATTCTTCTTTCTTTTTTGTTTTTTTTTGTTTTTTTTTTTGCCTATTCAAAATCCTTTGATCCACCACCTTTTTCAGGATTGGTGGGAAGATGGGTCCCAACTCCCAATAGCTGTCTCCCATGGTAACTTGCATAGGATTCGAGTCCGGATGCTTTTCTCCACGAATTTTCTGGATACCATCAGGCAACTTTGCTCGAAACTTCCTCTGTTTGTATTTTTTTTCAACCAAAAGCGCTTGTTTTCTTGGTACAACCACCAAAAAAAAGCACTTGGAAACTTGAGAGGGAGGCAATGGCAATAGACATGAACATGAATATGAAACTTCGTCGTCTTTGCTATGCATTGATACCCCACCACCACTCAATGTTACCATAGTATTTAAAGACGACTGACCTGTTGATGCAATCACTCCAGGGTCGCAGGCATCAACATAAAACTTCCCTTTCAATTTGGATACTCTTTTTTCAAGTACTTCAGTCTGTGGGTGCATCAGCATGGATCGACCCAAGCCAGAACAAAGCCCCCCAGCAACCATTCCTCCTTTCTCCTCCTACAATGGTATTTATGACTCGTTTTGGTTATTCCTCTCGTCCATCAGCCTCTCTTTCTTGGCATTCACCACCATACTTGCAATTATTAGAGGTCATGGTGATCTCTGCAACGCGGCCTACATTGTCACCTCTTACATATGTGCAATGTTGATGCTCTATGTGCCCGTTTCTGCCACCAGTTATCAGAGAATTCGTGGAGGAAAAACAGTTTGAAGGCTCCCCTTTTGATTTTTACAATTGCAGTTAATGGGCTTGGTCAGTTGTTTGTTCATGGTATCTCAGAATCATTCACTCCTATCTTGGCCTGGTTCGCTTGGGTCCTTTTTTTTTTCTCTTTGTTTTTGTTTTGGCCTTTTTGCAAGGAGAAAGTTTGGGTCCTTGTTGGGTCTTCCCTCTTATTAGGCTTCTATTTCTTCATCTCCCTTCACAAATGTAACAGCAGTGTAAGTGGGGCTGATTGTTTTGTGGCTCAGACCTCTTGATCCAATTGGCCTACACCCTGATGAAGAGAAAAAAAAAAAATTTAAGTCTTGTAGATTAGATATTCTATCTTAATAGTGATTTTAAGTGAGGGGAAATGGTCTGGCGTAGAAAGAATTGAGGCATCCACTCCTTGTGGTGGGGCCTATGGCTAAGTGTACTGGGTCATCAAGCTGTGGAGACTCTTATATTTAAGTTGTAATTGTTCCTGTGGACCTAAAACATTTATGGGTGTAAAATAACCATTTTAAGAAATGTTGATGGTTTAACCATTCAAAAAAAAGAAAGTTCTGTTTTTTTGATGGCTTAAGAGAGATTTATAAATGTTGTTAGAAGTAAGTGGTCCAATGACTACGCGTCTAATAATGATAAGGCCCCACTTTTGCATCGCTTAATTTTTTATAACCTTTTCCCTTCAGTATTTTGTTTTAATAAATATGACTTGGATTCCTACGAAGATACGGTATATCTTACCTTTGAGTAAATCTCTTTAGCTGCAAAGCTAGCTTTAAATTGTTCAATTTTGCCTTTTGAGTCTCATTTGATTTTAAAGACTCATTTACAATTGTTTTATTCAGATTTTCTATCATAGAAGCGTCAATGACTAGTATGTAGATGGAAAATATCTTAGACCCATTTTGCACCTTTTTTAAGTAGATTATGGCCAATTTGCAACTCCAGCTTCACTATTGCAATAGTAAAGAGAAAAAAAAAAAAAAAAAGAGGTTAAAAGTAGTGCTTACCTTTTAAATCGAAATAGCTCAACTTTGAGTTGTTAGTAAATTAAATGTTTACTCCAATGGAAGTTGAGCCCACCATTAAAATGAGATAAGATGTACAAAAGTACATTTTCTTTTTCAAGAAGTGGAAGAACTTCACTCTTCTATGTCATAATTAAGTATTAGTGCAATGGCTAACATTTGTAACTTAAATTGAAGGGACCAAATAAAATTACTGATTGAGTGAAACTCATAGTTATTAATTTCATTTCGTTTCGTTTCGGCCGAAATGTCCGAAATTTTTCGTTTCGGTCAAGTGGCCGAAACGAAATTTCTGTCCAAACTTTTCGGTTTGAATTTCGGTCAATAACGGCTGAAATTCAAGATTTCGGCCGAAATGAAATTTTACATAATTAATTTTTCTTTTTACTTTTTTTACACATATATTTTGTATTGCTTATATTTTCACAAAATATAATTTCAAAAAAATTACTATAATGGATTAAATCTATATTTATTACTCTCTCTATTTTTTTTTACTTATATATGTATATATATTATGTTATATTTTTCCCGAGATGTAATTCCAAAAGGTTTCACCAAAATTCCGAATCGGCCAAAACTTTTCATTTTGTAGGCCAGAGCGAAATGAGGTCAGAAACGATATTAACAACTATGGTGAAACTACGTCTCTGGAAGCACCAAGAAAACAATTGGAAAGTGACGAGCAAGAAAATGATAGGCCCATGGATTAATGGCCCAATACACATGTTCTACTTAGGGTCTGGCCTGGGCTCAGCTCCATTTGGCCCAGGCCTGGATATATAACACGGGCACGTTCAATATTTAGGCTGGGCTTGAATTATGTGATAAAAAGCCCAAATCCCAGCCCGAATAAAACGTACTTGCAATTTTGTGCTTATATACTTTTATCCAACATTTGCTAGGAAGCCCAAACAGTTTATAAAATGCCTGGCCCAGCCCAGCCCGATTGACGAAATGGGAGGTCTCAGGCCTGACAATTACGGCCCAATTGATTTTTGTCTCCATGGTGGAACAACGACTTCAACAAAATCTAGTTTCTCCTCCATTGCAATTGAAATCTCCATATTGAGTTTTAAAATAATAGGTCATGTTTTAGGAACGCACTAGCCCTACTACAATATGCTAGATCTTCTTGAGACAGAGAGAAATCCTAAGTTGAATAAGTGGATCTCCACAATGAGGCCCACCTGTTGGGAATCTTAGCCGCTTAAAATAAACACCCTCCATATTTACATGGTCACCCTAAATTTTATCCTAATAAGAGTTGTCCACTGTATTATTAACTTGCTAGCAAAATGTTGTTAATGGTTATGTATAATACTGTATTTCGGTTTTTTTTCAAATGCGCGGCTCATCTTGCAGTGGGACCAATGCTTATTGGAGTAAAATTTAAAATTACTCATACAAAGTAAGGACTAAGGACATTCATTTTGACTAGATTGGACTTTTAATAGATGGGTCTGATTGTGCAATTCTACTCCTACTTAGAAATTTCTCGGTCAAAGTGTAAGAGGATTCGGACTCCTGGATGGATTTTAAGCATGTGAGCTCAGTTGGCTTAAGACTACAGTTTACATTTGGAGGTTTTAAATTCGAAACTGCACTACCACACTGTGGTTATAGGGGAGTTTATTCGGCTTCCCTTAGGGCCCGGAATGATTAGTTCAGTCCAAAGAGTTGTGAACCTTCCTATAGCAAATGAAAAAAAAAAAAAAAAAAAAGGTTGGCAGTCAAATTATGTCACAGATGCCACCACCAAGCCAAATGGATTGGACCACTGGACTTAGTTAAAAATAAAATCTTGATTAAAACAATTGAGGTTTTGGGCCACAGAATAAGGAGTTGGGATGATTGGATTGACTTGAATTTCATATCTAAGGTGGTCCCACTTGTGGCCTCACACACGTGGGTGCTCAGCTTCCTCCATCTCTCCCCAGTTGTCCTGTATGAATTTTCTCGACGCTATCCGGGCAACTTCGCCCAAAAGTCAAAACTCTCCTCCTCCTTGACAGCTTCAAACTTTCTTTCCTTGACACCTTCGTACTTCTTCTCCTGTTCAAAGCAAGAACACTAGAATATTGGGAGGAAATGCATGCCTGAAACTTCGTCGTCTCTGCAATGCATTGAAAGTCAACCTCACCATTCAATGCTGCAATAGTATTTAAAGACAACTCGTTAATGCAATCTCTAAGGATTCAACATAGAAACTCTCCAACTTATCTTTCATGGATCCCGAAGCAGACCAAAAGCCCTCAGAAACCATTCCCTCCTCCAATGACTTGGGTCGTTTGTTCTTCTTGTTCGTGACCATCCCTCTCTCGGCTTTCAACTGCATACTCGAAATTATTGCAGTTCAAGGCAATCTCTGGGGGGTAGCCTTTACCGTCATCTACAACATATGTGCCGTGTTGTATCCAATTTATGTGTACCACCAGTTACCAGTGAATTCAGAGAGGAAAAAGAGGTTGAAGGCTTCCCTTCTGATCCTTATAACTGCAGCTCAAATCTTGCGTGCTATTCATGTTTTGGACCCCTCCTTTGTGTCTTTGTTCTCTTGGGTCCTTTTTGGGTGTACCTCCTTGCTATTCTTGTATTATTTCTTTCTATTCTTGTATTACGCCTTTACCTTCGCAGAAGAAAGTAGTGCCGTTCAGTCCTGTTGATCCAATTGGCTTGCACCCAGACAAACTAAGTCTTGCATATTAGAGATCTATGAGCCTCATAACAAGAATTCGGTCCGGACGGCACCCTTAATTATGGAGCATAATGTATCAATTAGGAGATTCCAATAGAGAGTCTCTGCAAGTCCCACATCGAATGTGGACGTTCAAGATCCCTGCGCTTATAACTCAAATCCCATCTTGTGTGTATCAATTAGGAGATCCCATCTTGTGTGTTTTAAATCGCTGCGGACTGGGAAGTCTTTGTGCGTGGCTCGGACAATATTATACTAAGTTGATGTTTTTTATTATTATTTTTATTTTTATTTTTTTATTTATTTATTATTTTTTTTTATGGGTGTTAAGAGTCATTTTTACTTTTTATAAATATCTATGATGTAAGTGATAAATTTATCCATGTTAGGGCCTGCTTGCAACTCAGGCACAATTACCATATAACAGCTCTATTGTAAGAAAAAGAAGTTAAATAAGTAACTCTCACATGATTTCTGTCAAAAATGGCTTGAAATAACTCCGCTCCTACCAATTGTTAGGAAATCAAATTTTACTCCAATCGAGATTATCATAAATTTATAGACTTCTTCGTATTTTAATATCATTAAATTATCATAAACCTCAGGGTTCATGGTCAAGGATTTTAATATCCATCATTGAACCTAATCACATATAATATACAATTAATAAAGTTGTTAAATGTATAAGTCCTAAAGTCAAGGGTTAGAATCATTTCATCTTAGTGACACTTCAAAATCTATTTATGTTTCTGCTTTCTTAACTGTAATGTGTCTTGGTGGGTGGGCCCAAGGGAGCTAGTAATTTCTCTCAAACATTTGTATACGGTGGTCGAATGGCATCTATGGTCTATGGAAAGGAAAAAATTCAAACAAAAAAGATCATAGCCGTCCATCGTTGACTACTTTTCTATGGCCCATTGCTTTTACTTTTCTCGACTGCCACTAGATGGCCATTGGATTTCATGAGTTGGGGTAAGTAGGAATTGTTTGGTTGGATTGATTATTTGGTGTGTGCCCTGTCTACTGTGCATAGACAGTGAGCAACTGGCGCGGAGGAAGTCGACAATTTGAACATATTGAATGATAGTGAGAATTTTATTCTCTTTTAAACTTTGCGTTACTGGTCCTTATTAAGTGCCCAGAGCGTGGAACGAGGGTGCCGAAATGCTATATATTAAAATAGTTATATGTTCAGAGCGCCTATATAATATAGTGATTGTGGATTTATAAGCAATAAACTAATGGGCACAAATTATCTTATCCATACATTTAAGTATAAAAAATAGAGAAAAAAATTTAATGTTGTAATTTTATCAGATAAAATGGACAATAATTAATAAGACTGAAGAAGTTTCTTCATTCAGAAGATAAAATATTAAGCTTATAGAAAAAGAAAATGCACAAAAAACCAAAGATTTTGTGCGATTCGCTCCATGTTTGGTCGAACCACGCTCTAAGAATGGTCGAACCTCGCTCCGAGGACGGATCCACTTTGAAAATGCCGATCCGTTTTTTCAGAGCGGGTTCGAGAGGACTAAGAGGAGTTCCAGACACTAAGAACTCCTTACATCAGTTCCATTCTTCTTTATATTTGTGTTGGTGATTTGGCCTTCTTCAGGGAATGAACCACCATTCTCTTGCATCCTTAATTTCAAAAGGAGTTCAGCAAACATAAGGAACAGAAGTATTGAACATCGTACGCTGTCATTGGGTTCTTTAATATCCGTGACCGCGTCACTTTATCCCGACTCCCAACTATGATGGACGTTACATGGATTCCACCATCATTTTAGTCTATTTTGGGTCAAATCCTCAATCACCTTGTGCCAGCTCTCAATTATGTTGGGGTCGACTACATAATTCCATCATCATTCTAGTCCATCTTGGGCCTAAGTCTTCAATCGCACAATAGTGCCACATAATTCACGTATCTGATAAAAGTTTCATGCTAGTTGTCAACCTAACGCACCCTCCTACCTTCGGGCTTGAGAGGGATGCTAATTTCTCTTTTCTCTTTAGTAATTTCATCAGACTAACTATCAGCAAAAGAAATTGCCAAACCAAATAATGTTCAGTTTCTATTTTGAAAAGAGTACCACCCACACAACCCCAGATCAGTGGATGGTATAAAGATATCAAGCTAATGTTGAAACAAAGAAGATAGAATTATAAATGAGTATACTTGGGAGTATTTAGGGGCGCATGTGATAAATTAAAATAGACTGGCTTGAGATGGTTTGGACTTGTCAAACAAAGGCCAACAACAACACCGGTAGTGGATGACCCTTCAAGGAAAAGGAGATGGCTAAAAAAGAACTACATATATATTACTAACCTTGAAAAGCACCAGATTACATGTCCCAGGTGAATAAATAGCAGGTTCTGCATTAGCCAAATCAGAGGATCCAGAGTTTTATTCAGGTAGGAAGGATGAGCTTTTAGCATGCGAATCTTCTGATAATGCTGGGGTTAGATTTGGATATTTTAGCACTCTTGATAGTGAAGTATATTAGGAAAGACATATTTTCATTCAAATATGAAAAGAAAGGATGGAAAGATTTTCTCAGCCAACTGACCGTTGGAGATAAGGAATGAAAAGATTTAGAGTTTTTTTGTATATATCCTCCTAAGGTTTGTAGGATTTGTAAATAGGACCCTACGGTTTCAATATTTGTATATACCTCCCAGCCTTCTCATTTTAATACCTTTCATATCCCAAAGTTAGTAGCCTTACAATCACCATAAGTTATTTAGAGTATAATGAAATTTTCGCCCGTCTCTTTATTCATATAAGCATATTTTCAAAAGCTTGAATTTGTTTTTCTTTAAATCTTTTAATATTAACAATTACTATGGTACATTCAATGAGAGAGTAACCCTACATAAATCCATTTTTATCAATATGGGGCCCATTTCATCAAATCTAAATCGATCACAAAGAAAACCAACACTTGTACTTATAACTGGTTATAGTTGATCCAATCCGTGTACAACCCTCAATTAGATTAATGAAAGTCTCAAATACATGATTAGGTGTCATGTGCATGGGAGAACTTGAGAGAGACTATTGGGACTTGTGATAAAATAATGGTATTTTTATAAATAATGAAATACTTGTATATTTTTTTAATTGAACTTAAGGGCAAAGATGTCATTTTTATAAAAATTCAACACAAATCTTTTGGTGGTGGAAGGTATTAAATTGAAAAGGTAGAGGGGTATATGCAAGTACTAAAATCACATGGGCCTACTTTACAAATTCTATAAAGCCTAAGGGGGTATATACAAAAAAACTCAAAAAGAAATAGATAGAAGTAGTAAGGTTAGTTATGAAGAAGTGCAACCCAATTGATGATTTATCCTATGATTGATAAAAATGGAGAAAAAAATCATGTAGCCTCTCCAATATAGTTGGAATAAGGCTATTATTATTGTTGTTGTTAAGCATGCTTAAGTGAGTTCAATTCTAGAGAGAAACCTCACTAAAGTGGTCATCGAAAAATGCTCTTGAAGATAGATGGGTCCATCTCTTCGAGTAGTGGACCACGTATGCCCCATAACAAAAAACATAGGGAATGTTTAGCATTCTGGAATTTTCCTCCAGAGGTGAAGGGTGATCTATATAAGGTGGAAATGTAGATGGAACCTTGACTTTCTTATTATTTGAACTATTAGAATGTTGACTAGGAATTTCCCATTTATCCCAAAGAGGAGACTATTTGATGTCTATTTTTGAACATCAATCTGTGCTTCTTCAATTTTTGGGAGGTCATAAGATTCACACATCTTAGATCGCACACAAAAGAACCCACAAAAATAGAAAATTTCGATGGAAAGCATCTTTGCATTAAGAAAAAAAAGAAAATGGCATGAAATTAAAAAAGATCTTACCTTTCCTATAACACGGAAAACGGACCAGCACAAATGTGCTCTAAAACTTTCAAAAACTCAAAAATATATGAACATATCCTATCAAAAATATTTGGACCCTGAACATCATCACTCAGACCAAATTCATTGGACTCAAAATCCAACGACTCACATCCTAGTACATTGGACTCGAGTGGAATTAGGGATGTAAATGGGTATCTGATTTTTCGATTACCCAAAGGTTTCGACCTGTTAAAAACCGGATCTGGGTCCTTATTTAGGCCCCGATAAGTAAATGGGTCTAGGTCCGGTTCTGCCTTGGTTTGAACCCGTTGACCCAAGACCTGACATATTACCTCAATTTTTAAAAATCTCCCATAAAAACTATTTTTTAAAATATAATTCTTTATCTAAATCCGTACCCGGATTCAGACGCGTCTCATATATGGTTCTGGTTTCGATTCCGGAGCTAAGAAACCGGTTCCGAAATGGTTCCGGGTCAGGATCTAGTTCTACCTTCTCCTTAACAATTTCAGTTTTAAGTCCACCATGGACCCGGACCGGAACCGACCCGTTTACAATCCTAAGTGGATTGGTTTTTACTTTTAAGTCCCTCTCCGCTGTCCTCACACATAAGATCGATCAATAAATCCAAGCCATTAATAAAAATGTAAATTGATAGATCCATGGTCACGATCGTCAAACCACAAATCCAATTTTTGGTAGGTGGCCCACCTAAAAAGGTTGGGACTGGTATCGCCACTCGCACGTGCCACTACCAAGTACACAGATTTGAAGATCGCACGCACCAAACTCACGTGCCGCAACAGAAGAACCCTCGTTTCGACTTTTTAGAACCCTCTTTTCTTGTTCCGCTTCGCTTCCTCGCTTCAAGTGAGTCTTCATCATCTGCAGCAGGTAACGTTTCAAGATACCCCCCCTTTTTTTTTTTCCCTCTTTCATTCGATTGTTTCCACTCATGAAAAGATCTCATCTTTGATCCCATCTCTATCAGAAAACCCTAGAATTCTTCTGTAGATCTTTCGCGTTCTGCAGATCGATGGATTTCTGGATCTGTATTTTTCTCCATAAATCGGTTTCTGCTTCGATTCTGGAAAGGTTTTAATCTCATTACGCGCTTTTGCTCGAATGAATTCATTTGAATAGGGATAAGAAAGTTGGGATTTTGTTTTCTTTAGGTTTCAATGCTCGAGCGTATCTTATCTGTTGTTGAATGAGTTTGAACAATCACCGTGGTATGAGTTAGGAAGGCGATGATTGACGGATTATGCTCGTAGAAGTTTATTAAGAGTAGATTAGAGATTGATTGAGAAGATTAGTTTAAACCCTGTAGATGGTTTATTTGGGGAAGAAATTTACATCCTATATGCTGTTCAAGAGTAGAGGAAAGTTCCATCTGGGGTTCTTTGATCTGCCAATTGACGCTTAAAGTAGGTGCATCTGGATTGCATTTGAATATACGTAGCCAGATTCTGGTTGATTTTCTATATTTTAGACCATGTGTTGGGTTTGGGCCGATTTGGGAGTCGATTAGAGTTTCTAATGGTTTAAGGAATTATATCAGTGGGATAACGGCTGATAACCCCAGAAAACCTGCATTAAAAACTCTCCTCAGCAGAGACGGATAGAAACTTGGAAAGAATCCTAGCAACTATTATCAAGAGTTGTGGCGCTATACTTTACCCAGGATTTTCAGTGAGTTATATGCTTAGTTAATGCTCTGCTGCATCATTGGTTGAGTTTTGTGTTTAGTTGCCATAGCTAAGATGAAATGGGTGCACAAGCAGGAGAGGCCAAAAGGGGAAAGAAAGTAAAAGATAGGGAATAGATGTTTCTATTTTCTTTTTAAATATTGATTAAATCGTAAATAATTCTATGGTCTTGAGTATCTAATTAACTATTCACAAGTGATTAGTGTTGGATGAAGCCGTGAAGAATTAGCCCCAAGGTAGTTGTTTAAGGTTGGAGAAAATGTCGTAAGAATGAGATTTCGGTGAATGTAGTCTCCATAAACTTGACTTTCTTATGCATATATGATGGTCTCCAATGGAATTTGCTAAAGCTAACTTATTAGCAATTTCTAGGAATTTTCTTGCTCCCTTAAAATTTTACAGGGATCCATTTTTTTTCCTTCAATCTTGTTTTTACTCTTGGGCCTGTCATTTATTTCTCTTTCAGTTCTTTTTGTTTCTTTTAATTAGCAGTTTTTTTACTTCTTCAATGAAAATCTGTTGGCTTGGATGCTTGGTTCTCTTGTTTGGATGACACTTGTATGTGAATTGTCATTAAAAGTGATAAGAGGCTTTCGTTGAATGTTTTTTTTTTTCCTTTAAATGGCTAGTAGTTTTAGAGATTCATAGGAATTGTGTACAAGGCTTGAATGACCGGCTAAAAGAAACTCTAAGGCAAAGCAACAAAAAAGACTGAGAAAGGACACTGAATATACCAAGGAGCACAACACCTAACCCAAAAGCTCCCTAAACAGAGTCAGAACACAGAAGAACCAAATGCTTCTCTACAACAGATAATGATAATCAATCTAGCAAACCCCTGTTAGCATCAGCCCATCCAGAGTCTTAGAACTTAGTAGGCACTTTCACTATTCAACTTAATTTCAAACTTTTTTTCCAACTAATGCTAATTAAACCAATGAACCTGGAGTAAGAACCTACTTAAAACCGAAAATATAAAGTATCTAAAGCTATGGGGCGTGTGATGTGTAGAATTAAAACATGCAGAATTCCTAACTTAAGTTGTAGGATGCAGTAATGTTTGATCTCTTTTTAGTGATTTGTCAGTTCATTTACTAGGGTGGTTGGCCAAGGCCTTCAGGCTTTCTTGTGTAGGCCTTAGGCCCTTGGTCTGCTTCATTGGGTGGCACAGTGAAATAAATTGCTATTTGTTAAACAACACATTCTACAATATGGTTCATCCCAAACTCTCAAAGCAAACTATTTTTCGAAATATCTTCAGTAATGTGCACAAAAGATATTCTCGTTATGATGGAGTTTCGTGTTAAATGAAGAAGGTCGATGAATCAATTAAATGAAGAACATTTAACACACGAGTTTCCATAGTCTGGGTGTGAGTTCAAATCGTCTCACATACGACATATTGAAATGTATGTAAATTATTTTCTATTATAATATTTTCTTTTTTTGGGCTCTTGGCCTGTCTAGGAGCTGTCGTCCCCCTTTTTTGTTTCTTTTGGATGGTGTTTTTGCCTTCCATGTATTTTTCTATGCATCACAGTATATGCCTATTGTACTGCTTTGCTTCGATTAATACATATCACCATTCAAAAAAAAGATTTATATATATATAATATTTTAAAATGAAAAAAAAAAAATGAAGGATTAAAACCAAACCCAACCTGTAATCATTACGAGGCAGGTTTGGTATCGCAGGTATAAACCTGTCCTATGTGCAGTTGGGTACGGTGTTTGGCCTAACCCATCTTAATCCCTAGTTAAAACTCAAATTTAAGAACAGTCAGTCAAAATTGAATAAAAAAAATTTCTTTAATAACTTATAAAAGAGGTTGAAGTGAGGTACAGAGAGAGTAAGAAAGGAATAGTAGCGGTCAAAATTAAATTGAAAAAAAAGTTGGCCAATTCCGGAATGTCCCGCCCTCATCTTATATGTGACCCGGTGAGAGTATAAAAAAAAGTGGTCAAAATTGAATTGAAAGCCCTCTGCTATAACATATAATAATGGGTTGATTTGGGATTCAATGAAAGTCAAAATTGAAAGGTAGTGGTATAAATTGAATTGATGCCAAATAGATAGGTCAAGGTTTCAGTGATGATGATGATTTTTTCCTTTTGGTAAAGTTATTACTTGAATGCCAGATTTCTGTCATGTGAATGATTTTGAATCTGTGGGTTTCTTTGTTGTAAAAAACATTGATGAAATGGTTGCAGGAATCCTTGCTTCTAGCCAAAGGAATTTGACAAGTCACTGATTGCCCTCACAGGAAGCCTTTTTGAAGATTATATTCTTTCTGATACGCAACACAAGATTCTGGTTATGTTCCTGGGATTTTATGAGACCTGAGTACCCCTGTTGACATGGCAAACTACTTAGGAAAAGGAGGTCCTTCAAATGGTTCTGTTTATGTTTGCAACTTGCCCCCTGGAACTGATGAGAGTATGTTGGCTGAGTTTTTTGGCACCATTGGGTTGCTAAAGGTAGGGTATTCCACCAGGTATCATTTTGAAACCATGCTTTGTCATATTTTTGCTATAAATGATCCTGTTTGTGAAAGTCATGATATTTCATTTTCATTTTGAAACTTGTAGAAGGACAAAAGGACAGGCAAACCCAAGATCTGGTTATATAGAGATAAAGTTACTGATGAACCAAAGGGTGATGCAACAGTTACATATGAGGATCCACATGCAGCATTGGCTGCTGTGGAATGGTTCAACAACACCGATTTTCGTGGAAATACCATTGGAGTATTCATAGCTGAGTCAAAAACCAAAGACTCGACTGATCATTCATATAATTCAGGTATGCACCCCCAAAAGAATCATGCTGGAGATCCAGGTGTTGGTGACTTTGGTGGCCTAGATGAAGATGCTACGGATTTGAGTGGGGGTGAAGGAAGAGGTAGAGGACGGGCTGATGTTTCTGGAAAAGCATGGCAACAAGATGGAGACTGGATGTGTCCGAATACAAGGTCTGTGATGTGACATTGGTGAGCAGCTCTTTCTTTCACTTTACAATTCTTTATCTTGGGGGCAGTTTGCATACCAATGATGTAGTATTGTATTACTCATGCTCTCTTTATGAAGCAGCTGTGCCAATGTAAACTTCGCATTTCGTGGGGTATGTAATCGTTGTGGAACTGCTCGCCCTGCTGGTGCCTCTGGCACAGGTGCAGGGGGTGGTGGTCGAGGAAGGGGCCGTGGTAGCAGTGACACTGGGGGCCGTGGCCGTCCTGTTGGTGGTCCTACAGGGCTTTTTGGTCCAAATGATTGGGCTTGTCCAATGTAAGACTATTTTACATTGTTCTTGAATTCCACATGGTATGTTTAAGAATTCTGTAATATTTTGTGGGATTTTAGTGATAAAAGAACGTAGGATTGGCCATCGAGAGACTACTTCTTTATGGACTTCTGTGTTTTCTACTCATTTGTACAATTATATATAAGGGAATGCAACGTAAATTTTGGACGAACTACAGAACTATGTTAATTTTTAGGTGCTTTCTTGGTTACTTACCTTTTTCTTACTATATCTTTACTATGGACTTCATGTTTTGGAAACCTTGAGTGGGAATAACAGCTATCTGTATTTTCAATGGCCAGCATATTTTCTCTACTTTTTATTCATTTTGTAATTTATATGTTTGATATGATATGAAGGTTTTCTGAAACCTCCATTGGTGATTGTTAGATGTTTTAATTTATTTACTTTCAATAGCTGTCTGATAACTTTTAAAGTACATTCATGATTCACCCATGATGCAGCAGCACCAGTCTCCTTGAGATACACTCGTGGGCCACATGTGGGACCCATGAAATTCTGATTTTTAATTAGTATTAGTTTTAATTTTAGCAAAGATTGTAATTAGGATTAGTTTTTAATTTGGATAGGATTATTATTTGGTTTCCTAGTTTGATTAGGATTGATTTCTTAGCCCCTAAGTGTTTTATATATATATATATATATATATGGCATGTTAGAGATTAATAATCTCAGATTTGGAGTTAATAAAATTTTCCCTTTGTGTGTTTATCATTGGAGAGTGTCTTCATCGTATGACTGTTCCCGTTGAAACCCTCATTGTGCTCTAGCACTTGCGATCCTAACCCTAGGATTGCATCAATCTACATATGTTCAAGTCTGGCATTCTTTTGCTAATATATATATATATATATATATATATTTCTGTTGAACTGGGATAAGCACACCTATTCATCACTGTTGTTTCATTTCTCAGGTGTGCAAATATCAATTGGGCAAAACGCACAAAATGCAATATCTGTAACACCAATAAACCAGGTCATAATGAAGGTGGTGTAAGGTAATAAAGTGATCTTTCACTTGGATTTTTTTTTAAATGTTGCAGTCATGTTTCTTTATTTATCTTTTATGTTGACAAGTTAAAAAGTTTTTTTTTTTTTTTTTTTAAGTAGTTAGTCTTTTTTAAGGCATGTTTACTTAAGTTATTTTGTTGGCCAAGTCGAGTCATTAGTGTTTTACTTTCAGATACATTGTGGAAAGATGGGTTCTACTAGTTTTTGTAAATGAGAATTTGTTTCCTAGTGATGCGGCAGGAGGAAAAACCCTATATATATTATATGTCATCTGCAGCTAGCCAAATGTCTCTAGTTTTTGGTAGAATCTTAAAGACAACCCTAGATTGGTGGGATAACCTAAGTAGATAATGGCGATGACAATGATGCTTGATGGAGCTTTATTCCATCCATTTGGAGTCTGCTTTTTAAGCTTCTTCGCCATATGCTATTTTAGGGCTATCTACCAACCCTATCACTTCTAAGTTCTAACTAATTCCTACTATTTCTCGACCTGCCTATTCTCAATGAACCCTTGTGTATAGAGTGTAGCCTGCTGTGCACCATGGTGCTAACTTACATGATCATGGGAATGCAATGCCAAGTACGCTCTATATACAACTTGTACTTGCAAAATGTTTTCATGGGATCTTCTGCTACTCTTCCAAGCACATCAAAGGATTGAATAAAACATTATGGTTTATATAAAGGCAGTATAATTGTTTGAAATTGCTTACCGATTTTTCATTTTATGATCTGAATTTAATTTATTGGTACAAGTTATCTGATGCTGATAAATAGAACCATCTAGCAATTATTTTTGTCTATATACTCTGTAGCTTGTATTTGTGTGACTAACATTATATTCGATTCTTCATGACTAATGTTACAAGTTTAAACAGCTGACACAGTCTCAGTGGGTTTTGTAGACAGCCATTTAATTCTGGCCAAGGCTTACATCCTTTTAATTTTTGTTTCATCAGAGGTGGACGTGCTGGTGGTTACAAAGAGCTTGATGAAGAAGAAATAGAGGAAACAAAACGACGGCGACGTGAGGCTGAAGAAGTAAGAGTTCTTACTTTCTTGTTTGGAACAGCAGGAAGTTTAATCTGGTATTAAACGTTGTCAATCCATGTTCTCCTATTTCAGGATGATGGAGAGTTGTATGATGAGTTTGGCAATCTGAAGAAGAAGTTTCGTGCCAAAGCGCAGCAAACCGAAACTGGACAGATGCTTCCTGGCTCTGGACGTGCAGGATGGGAGGTTGAGGAGCTAGGTATTGTAGCTATCTCCAGGGAAATCTGCATTGGTTGTTTATTTGTCTCCATGCATTGATGTTATTGGACACTTTTCTTTGAAAAAAAAATAAAATGTAATCAATGTAAATTAGATACTGGTCCTGTGTTGATCTCAGACAGATTTGACCATCTATTGTCAGGAGTGGTCACAAAGGCAAGCCATCTGTATGTTTATGGACAGTTAAATACCTTCCGACAGAAGTTAAACTTTGGATCAACACCCTGCTTACCCCTTACCACAAGGTCACTCTTACCACTCTGGACCCAAAGAAAAAATCTCCAATTAAAATGATATTCCCAAAACTTACATTAATGAAAACTTTTGTGTACCTTGAAATTGGCTGTCGTCATCTGACCAGGATGATTTGTAGGCCATCTCAAATGCATGGTTCTGCCCAATCGTATGGGTGGTGGGCCCCACAAAGTTTCTCAGAATGGATTGCTAGTTTGTCCATTTCCAGTCTGGAGTGTGCCTGGCAGGGCCTATAATAAACCAATGGTTTGGATCACCAAATCTGTCACCATGGCTTAACCTTGAGTTCTTTTGATAAACTGAAAAATTAAACCTTACATCATTCCTCCAAGCTACCTCTGAAAGACGGCATAAATAATGAAGTTATTTCTAGCTAGCCTGTTCATGCTTAGTTTTGCTGTAGAGGTTGGTATATTAATTTAGTTACTGGTTTATGGACGATTGGTAGGTATGACAGAAAGAAATGGTAGGGAGAGAAGCAAAGACAAAGGAAGAGATGCTGGTGAGCAAGAGACCAGCAAGAGCTGGGAGCGGGATGTGTATGAAAGGGAGAGGCGTCGAAGCCGGAGCAGAGAAAGGGACAGAGACCGTGAGAAGGAAAGAGGAAGAGACAGAGACCGGGATTATGATCATGATAGAGGTCGAATCCATGGGAGGGATCGTGAGCGCCACCGAGAATGGTGGTGACTATTAGAACAATGATGGCCCTTGCCGACGCAATTTTTGGTGATCTTATTAGAGTTTCATATTGCTAGGTATCCCAGTGTTGGGTCTTGATGTGTTGTGCTTATGGCCTTGAGCTACCAGGTTTGTAATGAATTGGGATAAACTTTAGCTGCAGACGTTTCTTTGATTCTCTTCTTTTGTTGTGTTGCTGTCATTCTATAATTTTCACTTTCCTTATCAGACATTTCTTCATTCCTACGGTACTCTCTTTTAAGATGGTTCCTAGCGGCTGTTCAATTGTGTGGTTTGTAGTGTCTTTGATGTATCTCTGGTTTGCATTTGGAGTGGATATTTTGGTTGAAAGTTGAGACCACCTGCAGAAACCTGTTTCCCAGTTTGTTGCTTAAATTGGAAACTGCATTAGGTGCCTCTTTATTTGCATAGAACACATGGTAATTCATCCCATAAATGGTTAAGAATGCAGATCCAAGTTGATATATACAAATGACCATCAAATGACCTCCCCTTTAATGGAAATTGAATCAACATAAGATGGGAAATGAATCTTCAGCCATCACCCTCGTATTTCAAATCCTAAGAAAGTCAATGTCCCATCTATGCTGATAGTTTATATCCTTTGCTCTTCCATCTCATATCATTCACACTCAAGGCTACCTTTCTAATAATTGTTCTGTGGAGCTTATTTGTACACGAATATTTTAATACAAACAAACAAGTAGTGTCTGCTTTTATTTCTGTTTTCTTGTGTAGATGCGTTGTCTTTTTTATTTCAGGACTTGCTGGAATCGACTTATATTGGTTTCACGTGGAAAAGAATCTGGCTTATGCACGTCTTCAAAGAGTGACCTAAAGTAATAGTCTGGCTTATTTACGTCTTCAAAGAGTGACCTAAAGTATCAATATATAATGGGAGGTGCTCCTATGAGAGTATTTCTCACCTTACTATAAGAGATAAGGTGAGGCCCTCACATCCATATCCAGGGCTCCCACCTTTATCTCTCGTAAGGTGATAGATGCTCTCATAGGAACATCTCTCATATATAATATATATATTATGTCTCTCATATATAATATATATATTATGTTTGCTACATGGAAACTGGAACTCAGGTACTCATCTTTAATTTAATGTATCAGTTTTAATTGCATGGTATCACCATTGGTTGTAGAGCACTTTATTTATTTCCTACAGTGGGGAATCAAACTCCCCCACTCACACTCACACACACAACCACGTCACAACCACGTCCCTAACTAGCCGAGCAACAACTTGCAATGAATTGGTACTCTCTCCCTTTACACTCTCACTGTCATTGTAAGCCTTCTCCCACATGAGGTTGGCTCATGACTGTCTATCTCAGCCTAGAAGTTGAAAAATAATTTAGATGAGTTTGTGGACAATATAGTTCTCCTACAAGGCTGTAATGATAATACCTGCCTATAATTCTCCACTTTGAAAAAAAAAAGGCAATTTGCTCTTTCTAGTCCCATCCTTTTTTGAACAGTAAAGAGGGAGCAACTTCTATCCTTGTGTCCTCTCCTCATTTTGGGTGGTGTTCAAACCATCCCAACCTCATCCTCTCCTGCCCTTTTACCTGCAATAGTGGGAAGACACACTAGTGGCAGGTGATGAATACGATAGTTTCTCTGCAACATCCCCATCTATTGATACTCAGCCAACTGTATCAGATGGCTCTACCATTTATTGTATGCATTCCTTAATGAGGTCAAATGGTAGTCATGATTTCTTTTTCTTGGGTCTGCAACTTTACAGGTAACGCCACATTTGAATGATCCCAGACATATCTCTCAATTGCCTTCTATGGGCCATGCCCACATTGGACGAAACGTTCCTGTCTCCAGAGTCTTTTCCATGGATATGCACTTGTTGCAATGCCACCAGTCCCTTAGTCTTAAATGCTACCATGTGTACAGTAATGTAACACTGTTCACTTGGACTTTTGAAGGTGGTTTGCAGCCAACACCACCATGGAGAGGACGTGCCATAGAATCACAAAAGGTTTCTGGAAGTTGTTTTCATTTCAATGCCTTGTCTATCTATGATTGCAATTGAATAAAGATGAAGATAGCATACCAATAAAGAACGGTCAGAACATGCATGCATGGAGGTGATCTATGATTCTAGGGACCTTTTCATCCCTTTATACTTTTATACTCTTTGGTTGTATCGTTTAATGTATGTGATGAGTCAACATGGTTAGCTCGACCAATACATAAATGGTGCTTGCTCTTGGACATCTGAATGAGTAGACCAAGTCATGAATGTGCAAGATATGCTTATTGCTTAGTGCTTACCACAAAATCTCTGACAGTTGTCCCAAACATCCGTCACACCAAGTAACTTATTGACCTATGTAACCTAGTCCCCACTTTTTTGTGTGTGTGTATTTCATACATTGGTTGTTGGATGGGGATTGGTAGCATTGTCACCAAAGGTGAATACTTGGCTTTCACATATATAATATTCCTAACATCTTTGCCATTAAAAAGCCACCGCAAAATTGGAATTATAGAGAAAAAGGGAGAAAAGGAAAAATCCTAATGTTTGGTTTTTTGGTAACCCAGCTACGGAAAAAAAGGAGAAAAGGAAAAACCTTACTGTATGTTAAAACGAAGAAATTTTCTCTTGTGAATGTCTGCAGCAAGGAAAACATGATATAGAAGGAAAAAAAAAAAAAAAAAGAAAAAGATAAGAAATGATTTTTTTTTAATTTTTTCTTTTCACTCCATCTGGAAATTACCTTGGTTTTTTTTACCTTGTTTTGCCTTTCTTTTTAGATTTTTTTAGCTTTCATCTTTCTTACTCAATCTATTGCATTCTCTCTCTTATATAATTAGGGTTGTAAACGGGTCAGTTCCGGTCCAGGTCCATGTGGACCGGAACCATTAAAGAGAAGGTGGAATCGGATCTGAACCCGCAACCGATTTCTTGGCTCCGAAATTCGAACCAGAACCATATATGGGACGGGTCAGGATCCAGGTCCGAATTTAGGTAGAAAATGATATTAAAAAAACATAGATATTATGAGAGATTTTCGAAAATTGAGATAATATGTCGGGTTTCAAGTCCATGGGTCCGAACCAAGGTGGAACTGGACTCGGACCCATTTACTTATCAGGGCCTAAATAAGGATTCAGACTCGGTTTTTAATGGGTCGGAACCTCGGATAATCGGAGAATCGGGTATCCATTTACATCCATATATATATATATATATATATATATAATGAAATACATAGACTGAAGAAGATGGACCGGCATCTATTTTTCAGCTACATAAGACACATTATAGGTGGGTGGGTCCCATCAATTGAAGATGATGGGTCTGGATCCTAAAACAAGTGTATTACATTCAATGGACATACTAGTTCATACATAAAATGAGTTGTGCACGACTAAACATTAAAATAGCAAAATACAATTTGAGGTGTATTTTCTGGCTCTAGGTCATGTCAAATATATATAACTTCTCCCTACCTAAAACCCACCTAACGTTTTCCCCCATCTATCACTCTGGCAATGGGAACTATAGATAATGTTTCCATGATTGAAAATGATCTGGCAAAAGGATAATGGTTCCAGATTAGAAGATTATTGCTACTTATAGCTGATTGATTGATGAGTCATGAAGGGATGTTCTGCTGTCAACCTTGTGGGCCTTCTTCTATGGCCTCAACTAACATATATCCAATTCTTCGCAATAGCAGATTGCACATGTGAGAGAAAGCTAGGGTAAAGAATAGACTTGAAGCTCCACACTCAATTTTTAAGCCTAGAAATTTAATAATTTCATAAGATCCTGTTTGTTATATGGAATTGCCTTTCAAGTGATGCATTTGATTGCTGAAATTTCTAACATGGATTTCATATTTTGGGGCATTTTGGACAGTGTCGGAACCTATTTTACCACTAAGAATTCAAATCCATGCAAAAGTAAGCACCCCAAGGATCTATTTGTTTCATGTAATTTTGAATCTTTACAATTGCATTCAAGCAGTGGTTAAAAATGAAAAGTAAAAGATGAATATCTAAAAATAACGATCAGATTATGTCCCTTTAATAAAAATCGGATTCAAGGAAAAATTGAAAAGTGAAAACCCTACCATCCTCCTCATAATTTAAATCCTATAAAAGGTCAAGGTCTCATCTACAACATTGCATCTTATCCTTCACCCCTTTCATAATTCTTCGATACGTATTAGTTGAGCCACATCTCTCCTTAGAAACACAGAGTGCCCTACATTAAAATTTTTTTGATAGATAGTGCATAGAGTTAAAAGTAAGACAAGTAGACAAAAGTCCATGGACCAGTGAAAGTAATAGAGGACTTAAATATCATCTAAATGGGCCTTATCATTTCAGTCCAAAAACCATGGAACCATCGCCTTCTAACTCTTTATAAATTCTTTTAGGGAACCTAACCTTAGTCCTAATCATGATTATTTTAGGCTGATTGTTATTTATATTTCATGGTTACTTACATCCAAATTACAATGGGGCCTATCTATGGTTTGGATAATTAGATTGACACACAAGGAGGCGACCACTTAATAATAAAGGTTTTGTTATGGTTATAGTGGTCCCTTTCATACTAGTGTTACATGAGCTGCAACAAATAAAAAGGCACGCATCTGCCGGGCATCTGAGGGATCTATAATAAAGGTCTAGAGTCACTTGTGGGGCCCACCTAAGGATCATTTCAAACCAACCAATCTATGTCTGTCAAGATTGGAAGTCCTCATATTGAATTAGGGCAAGATCTTTATTATTCTGGTTAAGGATTCTAATAGTTTTATTAATAGTTTCAAAAGTAGCCGTTATATCTTAAGACCCTTTAAAAATGTAGTTATGATTATAAAATTGTTTCCATAATATATGGCATACATCTGATTTTTTTTATTTTTTTTTTTGCTAATACAGGATTCTCAATTCTTTAGGACTAGACTAATCTCTCCGGGATCAAAGAGAAGCCGGATAAAACCCATGTGGCCCTAAGTGGTAGCACCAGTGGACTTAACCTTCGATTCCTGAAAAGTTGGGAACTGAATATCGATACCAGCAGGGGCGAACCTAGGCACAACCACACGGGTGCGACCGCACCCTTTAACCAAGGTATTCTTAAAAAAATCCAATAAAATTTAGGGTTCTACCCTCAAAATCCATATGAGAATCTCAATAAACTACCTATTAAGGTTGGCACCCCTCAAACGAAAATCCTGGGTCCGCCTCCCAAGACCTCTAGCTCCGAAAAAAAATAGAAAAAAAGAACTGTGCTCCTAGCGACTCAGTCAACCCCTTGGAATTGGGGTACAACCTAGTTTAAGGTTTCGCTACTCGGTCAAGTAGCCAAAAAGAAACGAAAATCGGTTTTGAATTTCTGCCAATCAGCCGAAATTCAAGATTTCGGGATTTCCGCCAAAATGTGACTTTTCGGTCGAAATGGAAACATAATTAATTTTTTTTATACTTTTTTTACACTAGCTCTAATTTTTTTTTACAAAATATAAAAAATAATGGATAAATCTATATTTATTAAAGATTTTTTTTACTTATATATGTATATATTATGTCATATTTTTTCCAAAATGTAATTCCGAAAAATTTCGCCAAAATCCCGAATCAGCCGAAACTTTTTATTTTGCAGGCTAGAACGAAATGAGGTCTTAAACAATATTAACAACTATAGGTACAACTGATCCAAGATGAGACAGTCCAACTCCTCCACACACGCGTTGGTGAGGAATGAGATGGATCCCATAAATGAGTTGTAAATATTAAAGCTGACACCTGCTTCATAACCCCACACTGTCCATGCAGGAAGATAAGCATTTCCCTAGTCTTTCACTTTATTAATACTTGGGAATGAACGGCAGAATGAGTGAAGATTCTTTTATATGCTTGAAATCATAGAAATCTTAGATTCTTCTTTTTTTTCTTTTTTTTTATTTTTTGCACATCAGGCAAGTGGGGGTGGGCCTCAGGAAGCCCACGTGAGTGGGAAGAAGAGCACAATACGGACACATAGGAAGGAGAGCCCCACAAAAGTGAAAAAGGAAGCCCATATATGCAAGAAGGTAATCCACACAAGTAAAAAGGAGTAAAAGTGTGAAACTCAATTGCGGGGTTAGCGCCCTCCAGCCCGCTTAAAATGGAAAACCCTTGACGTGTACAGTCCATTCCCAAATTGTGCCACAATAGGAGTTTGTTTTTTTTTTTTTTCCCCTCGCTATCTTAGCTAAGGGGTAGGGACTATGAGACTTGTACATTCAATTGATGGAAACTCACACATGTAAAGAGAAACAACTCACACCTCACATACACGAAGACACAACTTATACATGTGAGGTAATAGCAACTCACATATGTAAGGATGAGGGAAACTAGATTTCAAGCATGTACCTCCGAACGAGAACTACCATAATAGAAGTTTTTACTTTTTATTTTTAATAAAATACCACAATAAGAGTTGATCACATTATAAGATTTACATAAGGATAAAAAAAAACAGCATGATAAACAAAGAAGTATAGAGAGTACGGAGACGACACTATTAGTCAAATGGTCAATTTTACAGTAAAACCAAAGGATGATAATGAGATAAAATTTAAGAATACTATGTAAATAGAATGGAAGTTATTTTGAGCAGACTTTCAATAACCTGGGCCAGTTTGGTAACTCTACTAATATAGTCAAGTCAAGTAAAGTTGATTTTGAAGAAAGAATAAAATATAAGTGAGTTATGATGATATTTTATTATTTTGTTGTTTTTTATTAGATCTTTCTGATTTTTTATATGAAAAAGTTGAATTTCTTTGTATTTTAGTAGATAAAGATAGTTATTTTTTGACTTTTTGTGTGGAAAAGATTGGAGAATTTTTAAATAAAATGCATTTGATGTGACATCTCATCTAAAAAATAGAAACTTTACTTGATTTTAATTATATTAGTAAAGTGCCAAACGGGCCCTTGGAGTACATGGACTCATCTCAGATGGCATGGGAGCGGGAATGATTTTGACTTCTGAGGCTTAAAGGTCAAACTAACGTAAAAGGTGTTTTTATTTTTTGCCGGTTCCTTCTGTTTCCCGTTGCTGAAAGTGGGGGACGGTGGGACCCACCTCTATTATTATGATCACCGACCGACGTCGAAGATCAATCATTGACTTCTTCCTTGCTGACCCACATTCCCACCTCAAGGTGCCGACCAATCTAACTTATGTGGGCCCCAGGTTTAACCCACCCAAAAGCACCTTCTAAGTTCTAACCCAATTTTTTAATTTTTTGCCAGGTTTGACACGAGTCTCGATCACGAATCGAATTTGTTAAATACTCATCTAAATTGCTTTTAGATGACGTGGACTCACAATTGATTCAACCTGGGTTTCACACTGCACAAATGCTTCAGCTTTAAACCGACACGTGTATTTCTAAGAAAGAATTGTCTTTTGGAGCGTGACTTCGATCGCAGGAACAAAAGCGACAATAATTACCTTAACTAACTCATCTGACTAATTGATCCCGACCGTTGATTCCATGATCTACCGTTGCCGATTTCCCAACTAAAACACCCTTTCATTTCCACCTTCTGCCTCGTTTCATCATCTTGTTCAGAGTTCTCTCCTTCCGAATTCCCAACTTCGAAGCAGTTTGGTTCACTTTCCAAAGAAACAGAAAACAAAAATCCCAACACATTCTCTAAGAAGATAACACTGTTCTAGTTCCAGTTTCAGTTACAGTTCCAGTTCCAGTTCCAGCAGCCAAAAAAACAGCAATATGGACATGAACCAAGAAGAAGACTATAACGGCTTCACTCAACCACAACAAATACCCTCCTCCTACTTCTCTTACAGCGAGCGGATTCCTAATTCCATGGAAAGAAGCAATTACATGGAAAATCTTAGCATCAGGAGCTTTGACGAGAGCAGAATCTCCACTCAAACTATGGATTCCTCACTCTACAATTCATCGTCAGAAGACGACACATGCTCATTCTCCTTCTCCTCCCCTCTCCCTCCACCTCCTCCTCCTCCTCCTCCTCCGATTGTCGACGGCCACCACTTCACTAGCCCCTTCCTCCGCCGCCAGCTCTCCTCCTCCTCCTCTTCCGATGATGATGGAGAACTCGTCGGCAGCGGCGGCGGACGCGGCATCTTCAAGCTGCCAGTCCGCGCCGCCGTGCATCCCGGCCGCCCGCCGTCGCTGGAAGTCCGGCCGCATCCGCTCCGGGAGACGCAGGTTGGATCTTTCCTCCGGACCATCGCCGCCTCCGATCAGCAGCTGTGGGCCGGGGCGGAGTCCGGGATGAGGTTCTGGAACTTGGAGGACTTGTTCCGGCCGACCGCCGGGCAGCATCTGAGGGGCGATGAGGAGACGGCGCCGTTCAGGGAGTCTGAGGGGCGGACGCCGGCGGCGATGTGCTTGATTGCAGACTTGGCAAATCGGTTGGTGTGGAGCGGGCACAAGGATGGGAAGATACGGTCGTGGAAGATGGAGCAGAGCTTGGATGGCGGCGGCCGCGGCGGCGGTTTCAGGGAAGGGCTCATGTGGCAGGCGCACCGGAGTCCTGTTCTATCCATTGTCATTACAGCTTATGGTATGCTTGATTATGGAGATTCAAAGTGGTTGGTTAGTGTCAATTTGACTTTTGTTTTATATAATTACAAGCTATATTGTAGTTTTCAATCTCATCAAGGACTAATTGGATTTCTTCTCATCTTAATGTATGGGAAACTGAGATTAGGAGTTTGGTTTTCTAAAGTTGGGTTTCTTTGAAATGAGATGTGTGTTTCAGTGTTTGGATATAGTAGCCAGAAATGATGATTGATAGAAGCCAGGATGATGTGTATACTGTAGAAAGATATGGAAACAGATGGAAGAATATGATCAGTCCTGCATTAAGTCTTTTGTTCTCATAATTCTGTGATAGATTTACTGGTTAGTTGCTATGACAACAAATCGAATTTCCTCTGTGACCAGTGTACTACAAAAGTGAGAGATTTCCATGAACGATTTTGAAATATGCCGGCGTCCTTATTGAAGTGGTGTTTCCCAACTGTGTGGAGAATTAAGCTAGGGTATTGACAAGAACTTAGTGTCTAAGGATTTTTATATGAAGGGGAACATGATGGTGTGCTCATTAGATTCCTCTGCTGCCAATATGCATATCATCTTCAATTGGTAGTTACTTCATGCGAGCTTCTCCCGACTGTGGAATCATTTGGTATTAGATTGACGAAAAATCCTAGGGTAAACATTCACTTCTTTCTAACAGTGTCACCTCCAATCATACTCTTTACTCTTTTCTCATTCTTTGAATATAAGTTAAATTGACTTGATTGGGTATCTCTAGGCTAAAATCTGAGCTAGCATATTTGCCAAAGAAAAAAAGGAGAGAAATAATTACTTGTATAGACCGTTTGTCTGAGATATGTCCAAGTGACCATGAACCTTCTGGCTGCTAGTGATTTATAGAAACCTAGTTTTGGTGGCAGTAATGAAGTTAACACAGTCAGACTTGTTCTTTAGCCTTCTTTGCATAAAGTGGGTGAGGCCATCTTTGGGCATTCCTAAACTGAACACAGTCGAACCAACAAACACCCCATGAAGATGTGCATTTGTGATGTAGAACATGTGACAGAACAGTTATTTTTTAACATGAAGATCGCAAGAAATAAAGGTAGTAGGCTCGAAGGATGGTGTCAACTTTGGACAGCTACTGCTTTTGATCCTGGTATTGTCTTGTAACACACAAGTTTTTGTTTCGAACCCTCAACATTCTCTTTTCAAATGTCAAGACACAATTTTCATGCAAAACTTACTATTTTAGTAAGTTTTTGTTCTGCTTATTTTAGGAGTTTGAGTCCGTTTGAGTCTGAATTTTCGTGGAAGGCCTTAAAGAGTAATTTAGAGTTAGTCTGAGGGTTTTTATGTTGTTTGGGTTTTTAAACTATTTTTAGTAAATTTTACTATTTCGGGAAAGTTAGGGCTTTGGATGCTAGATAAGTCATTGTTATGTTTCTATTGAAGGAATAATACAAAAAAAAAGAAGAAGAAGGAACAATACGAATTTCAGTTTCTCTATAGGGTTTTCCCTAGTTCTTCCTCGTGGATTCAAAGTTTGTTATTAGGTTCAGGGTGATGATCTTCTTTCTTCATCCTTTTGCACTCACTGCTATGCCAATTTGTCCTCTACAAGGTTCAAGTCCCAAAATATATGATCAAACTTGGTTTGATTGTGAAGTGTAAATGCCAATGAAGGAATAGAAGTATGGCAAATTGTGTTCAAATATTTGAATTGACATTTTCAGTATACTCAAAACTTTTCTTATAGGCTCCATATGCTTTCTGGAAAATGCAAAAAAATATTTTATCAATAAACCAAGTAAATTACCTGTTAGTTATACTAAACAAATAACAAGCAATATGTTGGTTCAATACTATGGCAACATCTTATGGCTTATGCACATTACATATGAAGCTTGCGACTTGGAAGTGGAACACCTATCCATAGAAGATGTTTGCCAAGAATTACAGATTTCATATTTATATTTAATTGTTTAGATTTAAAAATTAAAAGAATTGAAAAGACAATGCAATGGAAGGCAGATGTGTCCTCCCTGGGTAACTGGGGAGCTGCTACCAAGGAGTGTAATTTAGACCTTTGAGCTACCTGCTGAGACATTAGGGAGAGTATTCTTCAATCAGAAGTGTCGCAAAAGAGTGCTACATCATTTGATTGTGTGCCAAAATGAACCTCAGGGCCTCCTGCTTTAGTGTCATTATCAGGCCAAAATAAGTTGAAGACAACATCATTATTTTAAAAATAACAAATTAACATCTACACAACCATGATGTAGACCATATTTTTTGGGGTTTCCTTGCTGCTACCATATGAAATTTGCTCGACTAGAAGGTTGGTGGGGGTCACCAGCCATCTTTGTGCATGGGATAGTAACTCCTGCTAGAGCACCTCTATATTCTATTTCCAATAATTAGAATTCCAGAAATAGCATTCTGTCACTACTGCTGCCTATCACTAGTCTTGGATTTTTTTTTTCCACTCTTAAAATATTTGATTCCTTTTTTTCTAAGAATTATTGGGATCATGGATGAAAGTAGCGACAATAGATCAGAAGAAGTCCAACCTATCCGAGGCTTTAGCTCAAGATTGATTGGAATGGAGAAATAGAATTCATGTAGCTGACCCCAAAATAGTTGGGATAAGGGTTTGATGATGATGAAATATTGGGATCATGGGATGGAGCTAATCCCATCACTTCAGTCAGGTTCTATCACTTTCACTTTCAACAAATGGGAGCCTCAGTCCATGGCCCTGTTTCTGATATTTCCAGTGTAGGACTAAATGTTAGTATAGCAGCTTTATCCAATTGTAAAGTAGATTGCTAGGAATATCTATTACAATCTGTATATGTTAAGCAATTCATTCTTACACTACCTTCTTTTCTTTGTTTTTACTTGTGAAATCTAGGTGACATGTGGTCAGGTTCTGAGGGAGGTGTTATTAAGGCCTGGCCCTGGGAATCCTTGGAAAAGTCCCTCTCCCTAGCATTGGAAGAAAGGCATATGGCTACTTTATTAGTGGAGAGGTCATACATTGACCTCAAAAACCAGGTCAATATGGGTGGTGCCTGTTCCTTACCAGCTGTAGATGTAAGATATTTATTATCTGATAATTCCAGAGCAAAAGTGTGGAGTGGTGGGTACCTGTCCTTTGCTCTGTGGTACGTTTCACTTCACGCGACATCATTGCTAACTAATATATTACTAAATTCTAGGAAGAACCCTTGTGTTTGATCAATGATGGCCTTGTTTCTTTCCAAAAAAACTCACAATTATATTTATTTCCTGTCATTACTTAACTTCCGAACCATCCTAAAAGATTCTACATTATGGTTCTATTTCACAGGGATGCTCTTTCAAGAGACCTCTTGAAAGTATTTAACATAGAGGGTCAGGTTGAAAATCGCATTGAGATCTCATCAACCCATGATTTTCCTATTGAGGAAGAGATAAAGATCAAGATTGTTTCCACATCAAAGAAGGAAAAACCTCAAGGCTCTGTTAGTTTCTTTCAACGGTCACGCAATGCTCTGATGGGAGCTGCTGATGTTGTCCGTCGAGTTGCAGCAAAGGGAGCTTGTGGAGATGATAATAGGAGAATCGAGGCAATGATCATATCAATCAATGGAATGATTTGGACAGGATGTGCAAATGGCCTACTTGTGCAGTGGGATGGAACCGGCAATCACTTGCAAGAGTTTCATCATCATTCTTCTTCTGTTCAGTGTTTTTGTACATTTGGCACACGATTATGGGTAGGCTACATTAGTGGCACTGTGCAGGTGTTGGATCTTGAAGGCAATCTTCTTGGAGGATGGGTTGCACATAGCAGTCCAGTGATAAAGATGGCTGTTGGGGGTGGATATGTTTTTACATTGGCTAACCATGGGGGCATTCGTGGATGGAGCATCACATCACCAGGGCCCCTTGACAACATATTGCGGTCAGAGCTATCCAACAAGGAGCTGTTATGTACAAAGTTAGAAAATCTGAAAATATTAACAGGGACATGGAATGTTGGTCAAGAAAGAGCTTCTCCCGACTCACTTATATCATGGTTGGGTTCTGCAGCATCAGAGGTTGGCATAGTTGTTATTGGATTGCAAGAAGTGGAAATGGGTGCAGGTTTTCTTGCAATGCAAGCCGCTAAGGAAACTGTATGTCTTCCCTGGTTAAGTCAAAATTTATTCATGATATTCTCAGCATTATTATTGTTGTTGCTGCTGCTGCTGTTGTTATTATTATATCAACACATAATGGGGAGCAACGATCTTGCACTAAATCTGATTGATGTTATTCATTTGACTGACCTGTTGTACTCGCACCTGATTTAGCAATGATGCCACACATGTACTTCTTAATATGCATATGGGTAAATATTATAAGATTAACAACTGTAATGCAAGACTGCTTTTGACCGAACTTCAAATGGTTCTTTTGGATATGGAGAAAATTCAATAATGCCTATATCTTGCTACCATTTTTCCCCTTTAGTACCTCAATCATCATCATCATCATCATCAACAACAACAACAGTCTTATTCCTGCTGGTTGCTTAATCTGTATATTAAATAATCTACCTTAAGGTACCAGGAATGCTGGCCTTTTCTATTTCCATCCATCGATAGAAGTCTTCTCTGTCATTGGTCACATTCTTTACAAAGTGCGCCATTCTATGAAGTCAAAAAACACTTTACATTTGAGATTATTCATAGTTACATGGTGGTTGATATGTTAGTTGTATATATCCATTATGCAAGTATACTAGAACAATATATGCGTTGTTTGGTATGTGAGGTGTATTTCCATTATGCAAGTATACTAGAAGTGGTCGGCAGTTGTTCCTAGTTCACTTTACTATGACCCTTCCTTGATAAAATTACTACAACAATCTATGGAAACTTGACACCACTTCCTAGATGAGACAAGGCTTCAATGTTTTTTTTCTTTTAATTATTGTTATAGACGACAAGGCTTCATGATGATGATGGTGATGAAGAACGTAAACTAAGGAAATATGGGCATTAACCATGTAGTTGTTTCAATCAGTCTGGAAAACAATGTGAGCCTGGTCACTGACTTTATGAAAACTTCTGAAGAAGTTTTGGGTGTTCTAAGAGGAACTAGAAAAAAATTGAGAACAAATACTATTATTAGGAGGAGACTGCTGCATTACATTGATCTCTCTTTGCATGAAAATGTTGATACTCTTGATCTGTGATACAAGAACACCCTTGACCATATTCTATTTTATTGTTATTTTTTCTTTATGCTGCTGCTTGGCGTGATATGCCATTATTTTTTATGCTTAGGTTTGCATTAATTCTTGACATCTACACCTGACACATTTACTGAGGCATGTCTTATATTGATGTAAGATCATTCCTGTAAAGACAAGATTCTTTTTGATGAAATTTGTCACATTCGCTTTTTATTTGTGTCTACTTAACATTTGTTGGATGGTTGTTATAATGATTAGGTGGGACTAGAAGGAAGTGCCAATGGACAATGGTGGTTGGATGCTATTGGCAAGACATTAGATGAGGGAACAACTTTTGAACGTGTAGGATCTAGGCAGTTGGCAGGATTGCTGATATCTTTATGGTGGGTATTCAAGTGTGGAGAGCATCAAAAAGATTCAATCCCTATATCCATATTCTTGAAGAACATACAAATTCATATGATTAACTTCCATTTTTCTTTCTTTCTTGCTGTGATTCCCATGACACGTTGATATTATGAGTTTTAATTATTCTTTTACAGGGCCAGGAAGAATCTTAAGCCGTATATTGGGGATGTTGATGCTGCAGCAGTACCATGTGGGTTTGGACGTGCGATTGGTAATAAGGTTTGTATGTGCTCATTCAAATCAGTGTTTCCAGAATGTTATGTACCTCCTTTTAGAAAGACTATGCTTTCATCTTGTTCCCTTGGGAAAGTCATTCCCAGTCTTAAAAATCTATCGCTCTACCATCTATACTGTGTCGTCCTGTCTAATGATTCATTACTTTTCTTCTTTGTAACAAAAAATGAAGTACACTAGATAAAGTTGTTTAAGGCAGGTCCAAAGATGAAGCTACTTAAGTCAGAAAACCAATAAAAAAGCTTTAGAAGTAGTGAGAGAAAATTTAGTAAGAAGTTGAGCATATAAAAGGAAATTCTATAACTTGATTGTGTAAATGAATTCTCATGCCATTTCTTGTTCTTTGTAGTTTGTTAGTTTTGTTTTCTTTAGTGGATTATTATGATTGATGGGTTAAAGGCTGTCCAAGCAGGGAGCTGTAGGCTTGCGGATGAGAATCTTTGATCGGATAGTATGCTTTGTGAATTGCCATTTTGCTGCACATTTGGAAGCAGTTAACCGCCGCAATGCTGATTTTGATCATGTATATCGAACGATGATATTCAGCCGGTCATCTAATATAGTTAATTCCACAGCGGGTATGGTGCTCTTAGTTGTTTTTCTCCTGCCCTGTAGTTTTTTTTTTTTTTTTTTTTTGTTCTTTTATTTATTTAGTTATTTGGATTTTTTAAATGCTGATTTATTCTTATCCCATACTTGTTTCCTCTGTGCTTCAGCTGGTGCTTCGTCTGCTGTCCACATGCTTCGTGGTGCAAATGTATGCAAATTCTCAGTTGGAATTACAGATCTTGATAATAAATTAAAGTCTGTTAGAATCTAGAACACTTTTTCCTTGTCTGGTCAGATTTATAATGAAAATGACATAATTTGATATGTTATTGCCTTGAATATAGGCTGTTGGGGGGATCCACTCTGATGAAGGAAAGCCTGAGTTAGCTGAAGCAGACATGGTTGTATTCCTTGGTGATTTCAACTACCGACTTCATGGCATTTCTTATGATGAAGCAAGAGACTTTATTTCTCAAAGATGCTTTGACTGGCTGAGAGAAAGGGATCAGCTCAGGGCAGAGATGAAAGCTGGCAAGGTCTTTCAAGGAATGCGTGAAGGGCACATAAGGTTCCCTCCCACATACAAGTTTGATAGGCACCAAGTAGGTTTGGCAGGTATTCTTCATGTAGTTAGTGCACTTTTCAGTGTTGGATTCTTTCAACGAGCTGACTATGATATATCTATATAGGGGGACATTCATGTGCATCCATCCCTCACCATAGGGTGAGGGACACTTACATGGCTTTCCCTCTTTGCACATGAATACTCTTTTTCTGCATATTACCATATATGGCTTTTCCTCTTTTGCACATGAATATTTCCAATTATGTAAGTATCTCTCACCCTATGGTGAGGGATGGACGCACATGAATATTCTCCATATATATATATATATATATATATAGAGAGAGAGAGAGAGAGAGAAGGGGGGGGGGGGAGAGTGTTCAATTAAAATGCTTTTTCTTGCCCCCTACAGAAGGTACATTTGGGGAATACCGATTGGCTATCTGGACCATTGGTAGTGGACCCCAACATAACACTAATGAGACATGTCACAAAAGTGTCCTCATCAGATTATCCTAGCCACTTCATATTTCCTTCGTTCAATGTGGACTACTACTGGTTATTGTCCATTCGTAAAGAACATGTACATTGCTGGTCAGTGTAGATGTAAGGACCTCTGTTGACTGATTTATGATCAACAATTTAAGTAACAGCTGAGTTGTTACCCTTCGTAGGACTCCAAAAAGAGATGTGAAAGAAAGTGCCATTCTGAAATTTTTCAAGGTTTTGGGGGGATTCCTTGAAACATTTGCAAGCTAAACTCGTGCCATTATTTTCCAGGTTATGATTCGAGTGAGAAGAAGCGCATTCCTGCCTGGTGTGATAGAATATTATATCGTGATAGCCGCTCTGCCTCAGAGGATGAGTGCAAACTAGAGTGCCCTGTAGTTTCTTCAATTTCACAGTAGGTTCTTTGATATGGTTGCTTTCTGGCCTTCCATTTTAATCATTCATAGTAATGAGACTTGTAATCTCTTTTGCTTCAGGTATGATGCCTGCATGGATGTCACGGACAGTGATCACAAGCCTGTTAGGTGCATATTCAGTGTTGACATTGCACA
This sequence comes from Camphora micrantha, assembly GCA_003546025.1. Lineage (NCBI taxonomy): Eukaryota > Viridiplantae > Streptophyta > Magnoliopsida > Laurales > Lauraceae > Camphora > Camphora micrantha. The sequence continues at coordinate 3,254,152 of QPKB01000003.1, read as the reverse complement.
TGTGGATGAATCAATAAGGAGACAAGAATTCGGAGAAGTAGTCAAGTCAAATGAGAAAATCAGGTCATTGCTGAAGGAATTATGCAGTGTTCCAGAAACCATTATTAGCACAAACAACATAATCCTTCAAAATGAGGACACTTCCATTCTCCGAATTACCAATAAGTGTGGGAAAGACAAAGCCATATTTAAAATAATTTGTGAAGGCCAATCCACTATCAAGGATGGACTTGCATCAAAGCAGCAGCGGCCTAGAGGTTCCTTTGGCTTTCCCCGATGGCTCGAGGTAACGTCACTCAAGTAGTCTGTTTTTAGGATGAGTATGATTATGCTTGTTCATGTTAAGAGTGAGTCTTGAACTTTGGGAGTTTGTTGAAGCATTTGTTTTCTATAGATACTGGATAGACGGTGATTTGATCCATACCACGAATCTGATAGACCTACCTTGGTTGCCGGGACTTCTCAAAAGTCAAATGTCTCCCAAATTTGAAAGTGTCAATACTGTCAATATCATAGACCTATCCTTTAGCCTATTTTATGGGCTGATGATGTATTCTCTTCATCCATGGCAGAGCCATCAGATTAAATATGAACCACTACATGATGGCCTTCAGATGGGTAGAGATTTGAGACATTATAATCCTGTGCCCCTCTCTCATATCAACTAATCTTTTTAATGTATATGACATCGTATCTTTGAATATCTGTATATACAATAAGGGCAATTTACATTCACTTTATAATTCCCTTCTTTCTGGTCATGGCTCTTTGGGCATGCCTATTTATCTAGAGTCCTATTCTCACCAGGTGACTCCAGCGGCTGGTGTAATTAAACCTGGACAAATTATGGAAGTCTCGGTCCAACATGAGGAGTTCCATACACTAAAAGAGTTCATTGATGGAGTTCCACAAAATTGCTGGTGTGAAGATACCAGAGACAAGGAAGTTCTATTGGCAGTAAAAACTGGCGGATGTTTCTCTACTGATACGAGAACTCATCGAGTCCGTGTGCGCCACTATGTTTTAGAGACTACATGCAGTGACTCAAAAACTAGTTCTGGAAGAATCCGACCCATTCTTTTACACCGATCTGATTTTCAACACCTAGGCAGTTCCTCAGATGTCATCAACGACTTGAGTAAGTTGCATTTAGTCCATGAAGAGAGTCTGTAAAGTTGGCCCATCCATTTTGTAGTCACAGAAAGGTGGAGCGTGAATGGGTGATTGACATTCCATGACCAGGGCATCCATTTCTTCGGACTGTATCATGTATGAATTTTGTTGTAAATATCCATTATCGCAGAGCATGGTCACCTCCTGTTTTTAGGAATGAGTTCATATTGTTTTCATCAGTTGTCATGCAAATTCTTTATGCTGCTGATTCTTTGTGAAGGCTTTTAGTCCGTACTTTGTCAGTCACATCATTGGATGGACAGTTCTCCAGTGTTTTTGTAACAGATAATACAGCAGCAGCATGAGTAAGTTCTTTCTGGCATTCTTTACAATGATGCTGACTTGATTTTAGGTGTCTGTATCAGTTCATCCAGCAAGATTGTGCAAAGCAATTCATTAAACGATGTCAGAGTAATTGTGTTCTTTGTCTGCAAGTCGGTAAACTGTACAGGTGTCTGTTTTTTTATAAGCACTTGATTGCCAAGAGGCTGTCTTATTTTTGTTCTTTTCCTTGTAATAGTTTGTGTGTTTTCTGATTGCCCATTATTCTTGGAACAGTGTATGTATTTTTCTCATTGACCAAAATCGAAACAGGAAAAAGAAAAAAACAGATTATCTGTATGTTCTCTTTGGCGTTTTTGTTTTGGGGGAACCAAAGGAATTGAAAATGCTCAGTTAGAGGCTGTTATTCAGGAACTATTGGTTCTAAAATCCACTGGTAGCTCAGTTGGTGAGGCACCTCCCTTCACAGAAACAACCAAAGATCAATCCACGGCTTTAGCTAGCGCAGAAGTTGAGGGACTTGTGTGAGTGTGAGTGTGTGGGTGTGGGTGTGTGATTACTTACCCCCACCACCACACACGTATAGATTCTAAATTAGAGCAAGGTGAAGTTCCAATGTGACCCAGTGTTTCTGATGATTGAGAAAATCATGTGGATCAATTGATGATTGGATTTTGTCAGATTTTATGTGATGCATCAGGTCATTTTAGGTTTTTGTAATCTTCAACAGCATGCCATTTATCTAAATAATAAACATACTATTGTACTTCTGCTGGTGATGCATCCATTTCAGAATCTCACAATAAAAACACCCTTTACAAAATAATTGAGTCCTTACCTGCTTAGGGATGTTGCACATGGACTTCCGAGCAAGATAGCCTCGGGAGCCCACTTAGATGGATGCAAATCAGTGAGGCAAAAAATAAATAAAAATCGAACAGTGTAACTCATCCTCAGGTCATTATTAATTTCAAGGCCTGTTTCTTTGCAAGACTTCCTTGATTTCTGATGGCATGTCACTAGTTAGCTTTAGGGGTTCTTTGTTTGATTTGAAAACTCTACGGATTTTTTTTTTTTTTAATTTTTGGCTTACATAATTCGCCAACAATTTTCAATAGGCCCCAGGGGTCCTTCAGTGAAATTTATGTTCCAGCCAGTAGGCAGCATTCAGTATTCTTTGACATTCCTCTTACAGGAATATTCAGATATTCTCTAACCAAACAAGCCTAGCGTCAGGAAAATTTTCTCCTGCCCATACGCTCCTGTGGGAGTGCGCATCAAGACTATCACCAAAGATGGGGCCCCATGAGTTTCACTGGGTCTTGTGTTGTATGACAAACGGCACCAAGTGCATTGCACACGTGCGCAGGAGAAAATTGTGTGCCAAGTGTCAACCATGATATTGACATCTATTCTAATATTTCTAATGAGATCCTAGCTGGCAGTGCCACTTTTGTGATTCATGTAATGGAGACATGTGATTTTGAACCGTTTGGATTATTAATGTGAGTTAAAGGAGTGGAACTCCACAGTGAAGCCCACCAATGGAAAATTTTCTATAATTTTACTATGATAAGATTTGGCCCCACCGTAAGATTACTGTACGATGAATAATGTGATCGAGGGAACCGATGGAGCCTAGTCACGGCGTTTCTTTCTTTGATGCTTGCACAACGCCATTGATTCAGCCCCCTTCCTGGCCATGTAAGGACTAAGGAGAGGAGAGAGATTTTGGAGCTAGGGCTTCCTGATGACTGCTATAACTATTTGCTCCAGATCAACAACATGTGCCCATGTTTGGCATTTTCCAACCTCTATTTGTCTAAATGTCTAAAGCGGATATGGGTTTGGAATGCAAGAGCATTTGACACACAATTCTATCCTCTAGCTGCTTTAGAGAAGTAAAAGACAAATCTCTTAAAATAAAAGGTCCCATTTTGGCTTGTGAAAATAAGAGATTTTGCTTGTTTTTTTGATGGCCTGTTGGAATAAGAGTAGCGTTACCAATCAATTATAACAATTCACAACCACAAGGCTAAGCCGCTAAGCTCAATCGAGCTCCTCCCAATAAATTATGATGATGCTTCTTCAATGCTATGAATTTAATCACTCGACCGGAGCGATTTTGAACCATATTCTATATCACTTGAGACGAGGATGCTACATCTGATATATATGGGCTTTAATTGTTATAACATATGATATGATCAATATGTAAAGAGAAAAAAGACCACTAGTAAAGCTTTTATCTGTAGCAGGCAAGGTGGATTAAGCACAATGAGCTGGTTAACTTCAGTAATATTTTTCTTTTTGACAAACCAATCCATGCTAAGCAACTTCAACAGCTGCATTCTCCTGGAAAGAAAGCACTGTGGACATAAATTCCATCATACATAAAATCACTTTCAACACAAATTCTACTACATATTGAAACCATTTAGTCTTGAAGCTCTTGGATACGGATCTCAGACATCATTTCTATTAACTTAGAAATCAATACTTGGTCCCATACTCGGTGACTCTACTATATTTCCTTGAAATCTTATTTTTCATCATCCATGTCACAGCATGTTCTTATGCTATGAACAACCAAATCACCTACACTACTCATAAAGCTGAGGAGGAAGTCGCGGGGTGATGAGGACATCCACAGTGCTTGGTTTGGGATTACCAACCGTTAATCTCTCAATGTCAATAGGAGCATTGGATGTGCATGCTATTTCAAACCCATGAAGCAGACGAGCAAGAGTTAAGTGCATGACTTGGACAGCAAACGAGATGCCAGAGCACGATCTTCTGCCAGACCCAAAAGGGATATACTCAAACTGTTGGCCCCTAACATCCACATTTTTGTGGCTTGTGAGAAACCTCTCAGGCCGGAACTCACAAGGGTCTGACCACACACATGGGTCCATATGCAGCTTCCTAGTTATAACCAATACACATGTGCCTGATGGTACAAAGAAACCACCAATGCGGCAATCCTCTGAAGCTTGATGCAATGGTAAGAGTGTAGTTGTCGGGCCTAGGCGTAATGTTTCCTTGATGATTGCTTGGAGATACACTAAATTCTTGATGTCGGATTCGTCTACAATCCTGTCCTTTCCAACGTGGATGTCCAGCTCTTCTTGTGCCTTTGTTAACGTGCTGGGGTTGTTCAGCAAAAACGACAGGGCTATTGCGAGGGTGAGCGCTGTGGTGTCTGTACCACCTAAGATAAGAGACTGCAATTGAAATAGAAGTCACCGGAAAGGAAGAGATTTTGTGAACCCTTTAAAAGCAAAGGATCTAACCCCTTTTCACTCAGTCGTAAGATATGGGATTTTGCAATTTTTAGCTGAAAATCCCCACTGTCCATTGAAAGTTTACAGTAGGTTTAGACACAGATTGGGGATATAGCAAATACTGTCAGTAGGAAATATCATGTGGTATCTCCAAGCCAAGAGGACTCTAGCAACAAATTTTTATTACCAGGCTATTGCATGTTTGACATACAGATAGAAACTTTTCCACAGCATGGTAGTTTACATTTATATTAATCCAGACCATCCAAATTGAAAATCCATTGGATGGACCATAGGCCAAAAATTGTACTGATGGGCCAGTTATCACAATCAAATGTCCATTCCTCCAAAAATTCGAGGCGTTTGGTGGATGGCATCAGATGGTCAAAACTGTTTGATCATTACAACTTCTCGCCTCATCCAAAGTGGGGTTAACAGTATAGTGTAATTGATGGGCACTCACGCCAGATGATATGTGCAGAACATCTGTCTAATACACAGGCAAAACATAAAAATAGTGTTCTCTGCCCCTTGAATCTTTAAATACTTGTGGAGTAGAAGCATACCAAGGAAGTTGACTTGATGACGGTATCAGGATCATAGCTGGAGAACTGAGAGTCCTCCATGATAGACAGCATCATATCCATGAAGTCCTGCTCATCCCCTGCCTCTCCAGAGAGTCTCTTTCGCTGATGTTCCTCCAGATAGACTTCCATGATTGAGTCAAGCTCCTTAGCAACCTTCTTCATGGCACTCTTCCGCCCCTGAAAATCTATCCAATTAAGGAATGGAAGCACATCTGATATGACAAATGCAACAGCTAATTGGAAAAACTGGTCAATTGCTTTCTGAAACCGACGCGCCTCGTGCTCTTTATGAGGACCAATAGCGCCAAAAAACCGCTTCCCTACAACCTTCCTTACAATCAAATCGAATGTCAGTCTATGAAACCATTGCTTGATCTCAACCATAACTGGGCGTCGACTGTTCTCCACCCATAGTCCATACAACTCTTTTATGTGCACATCAACCACCTCGGCACGAACATGCTCGAGTGAATCAAGCCTCGCATTGGATAAAAGGTGCAGCGTGGTTATTTTGCGCATGTCACGCCAATAAGGCCCATAAGGAGCCATACCAAACATGGCATAATCATAGCACATGTACTTTGCCATGGCAGAATTTGGACGTGAAGCAAGAACTTTGTCATTGGTGGTAAAGCAGTCTTTAACTACTTCCCAACTGCTAACCACAAGTGTTCGACGCAAGCCCAGCCGGAGGGTGAAAGCAGGCCCATACTTATCAGCCATGGCTCCTAGCTTTTGGTGGATTGGTTCATGCCCCCCTAACAAATGGAGGTGACCGATCACAGGCCATCCACCGGCCACCTCAGGTGCCTCCACACACTTGGACTTCTCAGTCTCAGACCATGCTGATCTCAAACATATTTTGTAGAGAAAGAGCAAGGCAAGTACCCCACCTATTGCTTGCAGCTGCTGAAGCAAATCCATGTCAGTATGGATGTATAGAAGTGAACTTAGTTCCCTTTAATGTGTATAAAGTTTTTGGCGATTATATATAGGAGTTTGAGCATGGTTTGGACTTTAGGATACGATTTCATTTGCTGAAAATAGGATCTTGTGCTGGCTGATGTCTTTAGTGGGTGTGGAGATTCTCTTCTGACCTGTTCTCTGCTGGCCCAGAAACCAGTGCGCAGTGGGCCTTTCTGCCAACAAAAGTAATACCAAAACTGCATCATTTTGGCATGTCAATTGGTGTATATGTTTTCACTGAACGGCTAGGATGAGGCCACAGGTGGTTTTGAACAATGTTTTGTCCATTGGAAGGCCTGCCGCGATCATGGCCCATATCATTCTACTGTATCTATTGGTATATACAGCCATGTGGCCTTCATGTATAGATGGGCTTCTCCAAAGAATGTTAATTGGCTTCTTCTTGTTGATGTTTGGATCAAGGCCAGTGGAATCTTTGCATCTGTTTGTACACTTGTCGTGGGCAATTCCAATGTGCCCAAAAGGCATATACTCAAAGAAAGCCAAACCCCTTTCTTAGTTTGTTACAATGGTGCCTACTTAAGATAATCCCAACCCTTTCGCACAGGTTAATCCATTGACAAAGACTTGATCATTATTGTCCCATGATAAGAGACACACTTGTAAGTGATAGAAAGGGCATATTTGCTAGCAAAAAATACATAAAGAATTCATAGTCAAATGAGCTCCACCAAGGATCATTAAACGGGTGAGTATGAATGATAAGAGATGACAGGTGAAGGGCATAAAGGTAGCATGTAGATGGGACCTTTATTATCCTAGGATTTGATTTACTAGGCCGATGGCTTACTATTCATTTTCCATCTTTTCTTAACAGTAATATAAAGATTATCAACAAACAAAATTTGTATTTTTAGGCATTTAAAACTAATTTACTTTTCTCACTACATCTTTCTTATAATTTACAAATAAACAAATTTCAAATTTGAGAAATGCACGATAGCTCAATGGTAAGAGGCATCCCAGCTTACCTTAAAATCCCAAGGGTTCAATCCCTAACATTAAGGGCGCACAATTCGAAATTGTCCGGTGGTAGTACACGGACTACTCAAACGGAGCGCTTCTGCGTATTTGGCAATTAACTAGTTAAAATAAAGTTAAGTAAATCCAGACAAGAAATGACAATGGATCATATCAAAAGTATACAATTTTAAAATTCCCTCCCAATTTTTCAAAAAAAAAAAGTAAAAAAAAAAAAAAAAGCACCTCCTTTACCCGACAAAAAAACTCCACTTTTCTATTAAAAAAGTCAAAAAGATTTCATACCAAACAACTAAAAATAAAATACCATCATAACTTCTTATATTTTATTCTCTCTTGATTTGATGCTTCACCTCACCATACATCCAAACAGGCCGGGCTTGTTTGGAAAACTTACTAATACAGTGTCATGAAGTAAAGATTATTTTGGAAAAAGAATAAAATATAAGTAGGTTATAATGGTATTTAATTTTTAGTTGTTTGATATGAAATCTATTTTATATTTTGTACAGAAATGAGGAGTTTTTTTGTCTTTTATTGGAGAAAGGATGTTTCTTTTTAAAACTCTTTTTTTTTGAAAAAAAATGGCTGAAATTTTGAATTAAAATACTTTTGATATAACTTTTTTTTTTTAACAATGGGGACTTTATTTCACTTGACTTTATTAGTAGAGAGTTGCTAAATGAGCTAATCATGTACCCAGATTAGGTTAGTTTAGGACTAGAATAGTTTACAATTTCTCCCTTGAAATGAGAGTGTCGATCTACACACTGCAAATACCTTTCCACACACTGCATTGAAAAAAAAAAAAAAAAACTACATAAATTTTTTTTCTAAACTACCCCTATCCCTCTCTCTTCCTCTCCCTGCTCCAGCAACTCCGCCAGCACCGCTGCCCCATCTCCCTCTCTTCCTCTCCCTGCTCTAGTAGCCCCCACCCGTAGCCCTATCTCCCCCGCCAGCCTCCACCCTTCCCTCTCTCTTCCTCTTCTGCTTCGACAGCCCCCATCCGCAACCCCATCTCATCCCCATCCCTAGCGCCCCCCCAGCCCTTCCCTCTCTCTTCCTCTTCTTTCGGCAGCATCAGCAACCCCCATCGCAGCCCTATCTCAGCCCCATCCCTAGCGCACCCCCAACCCTTCCCTCTCTCTCTCTCCTGCTCTCATCCTACATTTCCAGCCTCCCCTCTCTCTTCCACCCGCCTCTCATCCCCAGCCCCCCTCTCTTCCACCTGCCCTCATCCCCACCCCAGCCCACCCCCAGTCCTCCCCAGCCCTACGCCTACCATCCACAAAACGAGAGATAGGAAGAGGAAGAAGGAGAGCGAAAGGGATCGCGTCTGGCGGGAGCTGCCGGTGGCAGGGGAGTGACGGGTCGGTCGGAGGTGGCAAGAGCAAGGAGAGGAGGAGAGAAGGAAAGAGAGATATATGAGTAGTTTATAAACTTTTTTATTTTTATTTTTTTTAAATACAATGAAGAAATATTTACAGTGTGCAGGTAGCAGCACACACCAGTGAAATAGGTGGAAAAAAAAGTCCCTCGGGGTTATTTTGGTCATTTGACATCTTCCCGCCACAACCGTTGGGAGCAATGGGAGTCCCAAGGCTCTCTATAAATAGTACACCAACCGTACCAAAATTTCCGTCCATCCCACTCTCCGAAGCAAAAATGGCTTCCTCCAAAACCCTAGCAGAGTTCTTCAACCCCGCAAAGCGATTGAAATCAGTTCCTTCACCCGAAACCCTCATCCTCAAATCCTCCATTTCCTGCAACTCCTCCCCATCCAACGAATCCTCCGATCCCGAAAACCTCACCACCGATCAAAAATCCAGAATCGAAATCAACAAATACTCGGCACTCGCCAAGCGCAATCTTCGAGTCTGCACCGAAAGGGTCTCGAAATCGAAAGGCATTTCTTCATCTTCTTTCTTTTTGTTAGTTAGGGTCGTGGCCTTTTGAATGTAGATTGATTGATAGCATTTCCTGCATTGTTTCAGCTGAAGGAATGGAGTACGTGAAACTGGAAGAGCTTTTGGTGGAGGATTCATGGATGAAAGTGCTTCCTGGTGAGCTTCAGAAACCCTATGCGAAGAATCTTTGCAGGTTTGTGGAGCGGGAGGTGCGAGGAAGCGTGGCGATTTATCCTCCGCAGTATCTGATTTTCAATGCGCTTAATTCCACTCCGTTTGATCGTGTGAAGGCAGTGATTCTCGGTCAGGTAGCATCTTATTCCAATGTCTATGAATGTGTGAAAAAGATCCTGTTTTTTTTTTAGGAAGAAGTACAATGTGTCCGCTGTGCAAGGAACTCTTGGCATTATTGTTAGTTAGGATGGAAGATGTTGGGTATTTTCTAAAAACCTCTTTGAACCCTTTTGGCATTTAGTTAGGATGTAAGAAGCTCAGTAGAAACCTCCTTTTGGTGATCTAAAACTTCTTTAGAGTTTCCCCCCATCACAGACTCTTAGAAATGCAACTGCTGGCACTTTTTCCTGATTAATGTGTGCGCCATTGGAGGAAACATTTTGTGGCATGACCCTTCCATCGATGATGGAGTCAACTGGATGAATCGTCTGAATGAATGTGGACCCTGTTTCTCAAACTGTTGGTTGGGACAAGCAATGCCATTTTTTCCATTGATCATGATGATATATGCCTTCTCTCCTTTGATGATGTTTCAGAAATTAGAGACAATAAGGCAATGAAGATAAAGAGGATGGTGTTGGTATTCAGTGTTTTTCTTTTTTTTTTTTTTTTTTCCTTTTAAAGAAAACTGATGTGTAGTTTTCATGTTTATCAGGATCCTTATCATGGCCCAGGTCAAGCAATGGGTCTTGCTTTCTCAGTACCAGAAGGAATCAAGGTTCCTTCAAGTCTTGTTAACATATTCAAGGAGCTTCAACAGGATCTGGGTTGCTCCATTCCATCTCATGGGAATTTGGAACGATGGGCCGTGCAGGTAAAAACTTAAAGTCTGATATAACGTTTATATTAATCTGTCATCTTATTGTTTCCTCATCATTATTGCTTATTGCACAAAATTTCTTCTTTAATTAAATTTCCATTTCATCATTGGGTTTTATCATTGTCATTCATATGACTCTTACGTCTAAGGTATAAGCACTAGAATCTGTTTTGTGGACGATTATAGACCGAAAAAAAAAATAGTTTAATTGCATTCGAAGTCTGGAAAAGATAATATTTTAAGGAACAAGAAAGCTTTATCAACTAGAGCTGTGGGAAACTTTCCCCTCAATTTTATTTCTTTGCAATAAGCTCTTTTCTTACATGCAGTCATCACCATGCTCAATAGAATGCATCCTGGATGCAAGTATGTTTTACAGCATGTATGCATATGTTCAGGTATGATGGAAAAGCATACTTTTGTGAAACTTTTTGCGGATACTGTGAAGTTCTGTGCTAATCAATGGCTTTGGCAGATGACATTCATTATCAAGACTACAATTGCACTTCTTTAAGCATGACTCAACTATATAATCTTATGTCTTGTTTTCTTTCTTGCTTGCTTCCATAATTGTTAGTTACTTGTCTCTTGTTTGCATCTGACATTGTGGTGTCTCTACTTGCCTAAATAGTTCTTTTTTTAGTAACAGTACATACTACTTGCCTAAACAGTTGATCTAATCTTTAATGATTACCAACTTACTAGGATGACCTTGCCAGTGATTCTTTCTAGGATAAATTTCATTGTTACCAATAAAAATTGTGTCCTTTTGTTTTCAGAAATCTGTTGCTTTAAGATCTTCTAGTTAGTTTTCATTGTAAGAAAACTACCTTACACACAATATTTTGTTGTAGGGAGTTCTTCTGCTGAACACTGTACTTACTGGTATGTGAACTCTTCTTCACCCAAACAGTTTGTGATCTATGTCCTCTGATATTCTAAAAAGTTATCAGTGACTCATTTTGCTAGCTACTTGTATTGATAATGTATGGAATGTAATAGTAGTTGGTAAGACCACACAACAGCATGTCTTTGGAAGTCTTCAGTGGTCACAAAGTCCTCAGCTTAAAGGTGGCGATAGCATTGATTCTTGAAGTTGGTAGTCTAGTTTTTTTCATTGTGTGAATTCTGTATCATAAAATTGCACCCTGTAATTTACTGTCATAAATAATATTTTAGTTTCAGTCAGCTATAAATAAAGTCATTCTGATTGGTCTTTGACTTTTTATCATCTGTCCTTTCTCTAGACAGGGACAACTTGCTATGTTGTACTAGTAAAACTCATTAACCATGGCATGTCATGCTTAATTAGTGACCAGTTTAGTTGGGAAAGATTTTTAATATGTTTGCTAACTTCTAAATAAGAGTTTGTTAAGCAACTGAAGATATGCACACACACACACAAAAAAAAAAAAAAAACCCTAGAATATTCAAAATATCGAAATGGAGGAATTATCTTGTAAGCAGACCACTAGTATTCGTGTTCAGATGGAACACTTCTTTTTTCTTTTGCATATGTGATACGCATCCTTTTTTACCTTTTTTTTAAACACTAGATGAACATATGCTTGAAGGGTCCCGGGGGGGGGGGGGGGGGGGGGGGGGGTAGGTGGTGTTGTTTTGTTTCCTAACCTCGTGAGTTTCCTAACCTCTTGATAAAAATGCCTATTTTTAAATGTCTGTCATCATATAGCCCTGTTTTATAAGTATACACATACATACAAAGCCTTATCCCAACTACACCCATACCCATATATTCCTTGCCTGGAGAATGAATCAATGATAAAAGTTCACTCATCACTTAAGACCATGATTGCAAAGTCGAGTACAAGATAATTAGTATATGTCAGGTTTTAAGGAACATCATCATCATCATCGGTCTTATCCCATCAGTCTAATGGTTTTAAGGAACATATGGTCCATAATATTTGTTCACATAGCAACTACTGATGGTTTTGGATGGCGACATCCATTACCAATGCTTCTAGATGTCTAAATAGAAATCTATCATGCAAAAAAATGGTTTTCCAATTACCTTTTTTGGATAAACATGATAATTTTGTAAACAGTTATTTGATCTCAAAACTTATGTAATTGGATACTGATGTGCTAAAATATAAACATGTAGATTTTATTTTTAACAGAGCACATTAAAATTGCAATATCTCCTATTCTTATATTGCAGTGAGAAACCATCAGGCTAACTCCCATGCAAAAAAGGGTTGGGAGCTGTTTACAGATGCTATAATCCGAACAATTTCACTGAAGAAAAGCGGAGTTGTTTTTCTTCTATGGGGAAATTCTGCTCAAGAGAAGTCAAGGTAAGTTCCGTGGAATTAGTTCAGTTACATTTGGGGTGATGAGGAGGCATGTATTGGGATGACTTTCTCACCCTTCTGTGATGAAAGTTCATGGTGGTCTAAAATTATTTGAATAGGAATACTTACGCTGATGCATTTAGGCTGTGTAAGCCATGAATGCTCGGTTTCTGTCTTCTGCTATATATTGCAATTAATAAAATACAGCTCAATAATTCTTGCTATCCCTCTGTTTAAGTTGGATGGCTATAATATAACTATTAATTATTTTCATTTAGTAATCTCATAAAAAAAATATTTCTAATTTTGTAAAATAGGGCTTCCTCAATTAACCATAACATTTTATTAGTTTACTTCAGTTCCGGAAAGTTTACAACTTGCTGATATAAAAAGCTGATTACTGTCCATCTCATTATCCTTTCTATATAATGTTTCTGCTAAGGAATGGAGAAACAAGATTCATGTAGCCAACCCCTTGGACAAGGCTTTGATGATGATCATGTTTCTGCTAACAATAGTAGATTAGGAACCAAAATTCGGGCACTAAAGAAGTTCCTTTCATCAATCTTGGACAGTCATCTGTTAATAACAATGGCTCTGGTTTCAATAGTGTGTGTGTTTTAAAATATATTATTGTGTTCAGCTGAAGTATTCTGCCTAACAGAGAAGCCTGTCATGCAGATTGATCGATGAAGCGAAGCACCACATTCTTAGAGCTGCTCATCCTTCCGGTTTATCTGCAAACAGAGGTTTCTTTGGATGCAGGTTTGTATTAACCATGATGGAAACTGGCTTCCACTACTGGTTTTTCTCCAAGTTGCACCTTGAAGTTTTCATGCTATTATAAACCATTAATTTATAAAAACTAATCATTCACTCATATATTCAATTGCTTTAGTTAATTAAGATGCTAGCCGAACTTGGACGTGTCTTAAGCCTCAGACTGTCTTACAACTTGATGGCCTTCCTCCTATTTCAGGAGTACTACTATGAAATTTCTTTGCATTAAGATGACTTTAACTTCTTCAATTTTGGGTTTATGCAATACAGGAAATTGTACCTGCTTCTGGGAATTCCTATTTCTTAGTAACAGGGGAGAGAGAGCATATTTCATATGAGAGGGAGTTAGGGAGAGGGGGAGGGAGAGTGAACAAGCACTTTCCTAGTATTTAATTTACAGGGTGATTGGAGGGTTATCATTTCCTATTAAAGGTTAGAGGGTAACTATTTCCTATCAAAGAAGAGATTATTTGATGGCCTGTTCTGAATCTTCACCTTTAATTCACCTCTTTGATAGAAGGCATTGTTCGGTGATTATAGGAATTCAATACCTAAATATACAAAGAGGCCCTAGCTACGATGCACAGATACTTCAAAATCCATGTCCCTAATGTCCAGGCCGTGTCCCTTTCATATCCTTGCTATATCCGGGCATCATAGGGTCTCCTGAATATCACGTCCAACCTTAAACAAATCAGTTTGTTCTTTTGTTCCTTTTTTTTTTTTTTTTTTTTTAAATTCTTTTGTATTTCTGTCAGCTAGTCATTTTAGATGGTGTTGCTTGCATTCTGTATTTCTGTTACTATGAACTGAAGAGAAAGGGTTCAGACACTCTGAAAGAACTTAATGCATTCTCTTGGGTGGAACTGTAAACCTTTTTTTATTCTCCTTCCATTTGCTGTCACAGGCATTTTTCTCAAACGAACAAGATCTTGGAGGGAAAAGGACATGTGCTGATCGACTGGCAACTCTAGTCCTGCTAATTGCCTATGCATTTTGGCTTCATTTTGACATTCATCATGGATACCTTATCAGCTTCTCCAATGATGGGATTCATTGGCTAATTTAGTGTAGTTCCTTGACCGGAATGTATATGCATCTATAATTTATATTGATCATATAGGCTTTGAATTTTTTGTATTGGAAGCAAAAGCCTGAGATGCTTAGTGCCAATGACCTACTTAGATGACGCTTGCTAGCATTTGGCATTGTTTCCCGATGATGTGCTTATGTAATGACTGTCTTATTTGCAGTGGAAATAGCTCTTGTGCAGCATGCAACTTGCCTTGAGGCTTCTGAAGACATTGATTTTTGGATTTTGGCTGCCCATAGACTTTACATTTACCCTAGAATAGTTAAAGTTTTAATATTTCTTGCAGAGCTATATGTACAAACAACAAACTAGAGATATCCCATGCCCTTGGATATTGCATAGTGCAATATGTGTGATATGGCATGGCGCTAGGATATCGCATAGTGCAATGTGTGATATCACATGCCCTAGGTTACCACACGAACACAGCTATGAAAGAAATATTTAAACTTCTATAGTTTATGAGCAAATGTTAGATCATTGTGCCGTTGCAGTTGTATAGGGAAAATCCCTTGAGATGCACAAAGGTTTTGCCGGAGGTCCTCTGTAAGGCGGTAATCACTATTGGGTAACTTCTGATTTACTTAGCTGTCCTGACTCTTGACTGCCTTGATTGTCTGCCCGTGTTTTAATTTGGTAGGATGTTTATTGTCTTTGGGGTTCATTCGAGCCAACCCAATGGCAACCGAATGTGTTTATTTTCTCAATATAAGTTGTGATCAGGTTATCATCAAAAAATAAAATAAAATAAAACGATGTCATCCAGAATTACTGAAATGTAGAACAGGGGTTCCCACGTTTTTGAGGTTTGAATTTGATATTTCCTTCATTAGGGGAAAGGATAACGTGGTTGGTGAAGTTGGAGGGAAACTGGTACGACAGTCCTCTTACAAAAGTTTGGTATAACCATCATACGAATCACGTTGTAATCGTACAATAACTTCAAAGAGAACAAGTAGTTGTAAATATCCTTGGCCTTTTCGTGTAAATATCCTTGGCCTTTTCGTGATCTTGTCGTGGATCTTTGTGTGCGCTGGTGTTCAAAGATTTTTGGGAACTCGCTGCATAAAGAGTCTCTCCTCTTAACTAGTGGGGGTTTATGTCACAGACTTTGATGCCAATCCAAACTCTTCACTGAGAGTTAGATTCCAATCAACTCTACAGATTAAGACCTTTTGGGATACTGGCCTTGGCCCATAGCCAATTTTTGAACCTGATGTGGATCCCAATACCCATACATGAATGAATGGTGTACAATTTTCAATTTACCCCATTTACAAAAGCAGGACTGTCCTGTATCGAGTGACTTAAAGTCCTGTACTACCAGTACAGAGTCACATACCCTTGCCTACAATGGATAGTTCATGCATGATTTTTCTGAAGGACCAAGATGTCCTTTTAGAGAAAGAAATTCAAAAGTAACTAAACCTGGTTCCAGTTGGATTGGATTGGATTGTCGGTATTATGTGAGTTATGGACACTGGTCGCCAATAACCATTAAAAAAAAGAGAGGGCTGCCAATAAGTGAGAGACCCAGAGAATTGGCCTATAATTAAACAGACCATAAACTCTCTTTGAAGGTCACATGGCTTACATTGGAACCCCCGGCAATTCCCTACAAAAAAAGGAAAATATGGAAGGTCTTTTTGTGTAAAAAGTAAAACTTGCCTGTACACCTACAGCTCTTTCCTCTATCCATATAATTTGACCATATAATTTGCAGATTCATTGAAAAGATAAAAATAGAAACTACTCCATTACAACTGCACCCATCTCATGGCTTTCTTTAATAGACAACTAATCCTTGTATTTGCTGGGCCAGTAGGCCTCCCAAAATTGCCACATGCTCACTAATACAGAACTGACGGACCAAAATACAAAAAAACATACAAAATAACAATTCAATATGATCAAACCCAAATCAAAGTCAATGGCTCAGATTTCCATTTTTTTTTTTTTTTGGCTAAAGCAATGGCTCAGATTTCATCATGACAATGCTGTTGAATGGATTTGAGAGTTGTCTCACCCACCCCCCAGATCTTCTCGCAAATCTCAAACAGAGTCCTTTGGTGCGAGTTTAGACTAGCAGCATCATCAGCATCAGGAGTTGAAGAAGAAGAAGAAGAGTGGTGGTTTTGAAAATTTTGCTTCAACCCCTTGAGCTTGTCGACCACCTGTTCTCTAGTGTAATCTCTACGGAGAGAGCTCTGGATGGTGTCGAAGAGCGAGACATATTCATTGCTGGGAGAATCTGCTTTCACAATCTCCAGAACTGCATTCAAGAGATGAACCTCGTCCGCCTCCGTCCACGAGCTGCGAGTGCGGGACTTGCGTCGTGGCTCGGGCCATTTGCTCGGCGACCTCTTCAGCGAAGAAGAAGAAGAAGATGAAGAAAAGGAAAAACTCATTGCAGAGAAAGAAGAAGTTGTTTCTATGGAGGTCAATTGACTCACTATATATACTCAGAACCTGGAACGCGTTGTATTTTAATGTATAGGTCTGTATGAGCCTATTTATAGAGACTTGTAGATTTGGACGCAATCTAACTACTACTTTGGGATGTATTTGAGGGTGAGGCCCATAGATATATAGGCATATAGCCCATTGCTTTCATGGCCATTTTTGGATTAACCATCCAGCTAAAAAATACAATGTTGCCAATAGTATGCTACAATGCTTCAGTCAAGCTTATGGAATGTAAACATTTGAAATTAGATTTCAAACATTATCTATTTCATGTCCTTAAATCGATCAGCTAAAAATATATATTATGGAGTTGAGAACTTATGTAGTATTTAGTAGGGGTCATTATACTATGGCACACCTGTCATATTTTAAAATGCAAAATGGAGGCTCTAGATATGTGATATAATTGTGAGAAATTGGGTTAGGATGTTGAGTAACTTGTCGTGTAAAAGTGAAAATATTACATGTCAATTGGATTTCTTCTTCATGTATCATTTTTTTTTTATCATCGAAAGCTAATTATTTAACCTAGTTGGGGCGGGTAACCCGTTAAATTAGGGTCAGCGGGTTAGATTTTTTCACCTAATGCGGGTACGGGTTGAGGTGATCATCTTAACCCGTAACTCAAATTCGTTAACATGACACATCGACAACCCTTATTTATAGTTATGGCACACCTGTCAATTTTATGCAAAAATATATTATATAAAAAAATAGGATTATGGCAATGCCCAAGTGTTCCATGTCGATTGGTTTCATTCATCATCATCATCATCATCAAAACTTTATACCTAGTATCTTAGGGCAGCTACATGTTGCACTCTCCATCAATTTACAAATATTTATAAAAAAAATATTTATGGCAATGCTAAGTTAACCATCCTCTTGAAAAGGAAATAATCGGGAGCGTACAGTTGCACTCTTCAAACATAAAGTAGTTCTAAAGTGATAATCAGAAGCAAAAATTCCATTATGGCATGTTCGTAGTGAAAAAGAAAGAACTCTTCTTTTTTTTTTTTTGGGGACTAGTCGGTAGGAGTCAAAATTTCACGGAGGAGTGTGTAACAACTCACCTATCAAACCAACGAGTCTTAAATCCTTATATTTTTTTTCCCCAAAACTTGGATGTGGGGTTTACTTAAATACATTGTAAATCAATAGGATAAAGGTATTTAAAGGTTGATAGGCCTGACACGGGCATGAAAAACAAAAAATAATTATTATCGGCTCTATAGTCATGACTCATGAGATGCCTTCCAATCCAACCCAAATCATCTCAGTCATGCATCCATTGTGGCCCCCACATCTTGTAAGTTCACAGAGGGAAGACTCTTTTTTTTTTTTTTTTTCCCAGAGAGGGAGACTTTTGGCAGTGGAATATCAGTCGTACATGAGAGAGAGACAGAGAGAGAGAGAGAGTGCTAAAGACGAAACTTCCTCTTGATTATTATCCAGATGGTCAACAAAGTTGAATGGACTGATACGGCCTTTTCTGAAAGAAAAGAGTGCAGAAAGTTCCTGCTCAGAACGAGATCAGAAGGTCTTTCAGGCCTTTCGACGAAACTTTCTCCTCATTGGTTTGCTGCTGCCAAGAAAAAAACCGGGCCAAAACTTCCTGTGGCACACAAGGCAGACGGCCAGAGGCTTCAGCCAATAGCACTGACTGTCTAATGTCCGCTGACCGACCATTTGATTTGCTGATCTTCCCTATATCTTCGAGCATTTGATGACATTTTAGATACAGCCTCTAACAGGTCTCTTGATTTGATTTTTGGTGAGATTTTCTCCCCATGGGACTTGTGGACCGATCGGATCATTGAAGAGATTGGGCCTCGTCAATAAATTAAGGACTCCGTGAATTTCATTAAGTGTGAGATGACTGTAATATTTTTGTGAGATGGTGTCCACACTCTCACTAAATTAACGGTCTGTGAGGAGATTGAGGGGACACTATCACAAAATGCCTCCCCAGTTTGGCAACTCTTCAAAGGGAGGGGAAGTGAAATAATTTTACCTCTTCTTGAAGAAGTAATAAAATATAAGAAAAGTTACGATGATATTTTGTTTGTTTGTGAGATAGAGAGAAAATTACCGTTTTGTACTTATTTTGTATGAAAAGTGGAGTTTTTTTGTATTTTAGTAGATAAAGGTAATTGTTTTTTCACTTTTTTTTTTTTTTTTTTTGAAAAAAATGAAGAGAGTTTTAAATCAAAATGCTTTTGATGTGACTTCTTGTATAAAAAATGGAGGCTTTACTTGACTTTTACTATGCCAGTAAAGTGCCAAATTGGGCAAACTAACTACTTAACACATACTATCCTCTTTTGTTGATAGAGCCAATGGGCCACGAACAAGATGTGATTTCTGCTCTATGTTTTGAAAAAAGAAGAATTCATGTACAATCACCTGGTGGGGGATTTTCTCCCCTTGACAACCCCATACAGTACTTTACCAAAAACGAGGACCCCATACAATAAGTATTTTCAGTTCCCACCTCAAATTCAAGGTGGTTCTTACTCTATGGACGTCAAGGTTTGAAGATTTGACTCCACCAAGAGTAGTAGGTTTATGTAGCCGGTTTTCTAGAAAAAAAGTGAGAATTGTGGGAATTAAATTTCATAATATAATAAAATTTATATTTGGTGCGGTTGCTTATCCTTGTGAAAAAGAGTAAAAATGGGAAAAATTCTTCATAATTCCTTGAAAAATAAATTTGCAAGGTGTTTAGTTTTTTTTTTTTCTTTTTAGTGGAATTGATTTTCCATGGCATGTACACAAATGAAGCCATACTCAAAAAAGCCCCTTCATTGTCCTTTCGCATTGTACATTACGACAGCTCTCCAGTTGCATGCAGTAACAGTCGACCACTTTGACTAGGGATTTTGACAACTTCTATATCAACTCTTGATTAAAATTCATTCCAAAGGTAAAGGCCTTTTTGTGCATCATCACCCTCCAAGTCAAAACATTTTTAGTTAGGATCTAGATTTCATGCTTCCATATAAGCATATGCAGCACTCTTTTATTGCTTTTCTAGAATATGGCACACAACAATGTTTATGTAGCCCACACATAAAAGCGGTCCATCCATCTGAATACATACACACACCTATATCATAAAATATTATAGGTTCCGTGACCGTCATTAGGCATATGATCTAAGGCCATAAAAATGGACGAAAGGCCGTTTTAAGGCCAATTCTTAGTTTGAATTCTCATTTAGCAACAACTTTCTGATAAATTTTAAAGTGCATTTTCAAGAATTTTATTAATTTAATCTCTTGTTTTATCTTGAGTGTTGGAGTGAGGCAATTAAGTAATTTTGTAGTGGGGTCTTTTGTAAATGGGTCTTACTTGCACATGAGATGAAAACCCTTCATTGGTCCTCCGGAGACCCAGAAGAATTTGCATGGAGTTACCAAAGAATTCCACTGCCATAGCGCATAAAGATTCTATTTAAGAGAAAAAAATTATGAAGACTTATTATGATGGGGGAGGTAAGCACAAGAGGATCAGGATTAAAAATTAAAACATCTTTGACTTTGAGGGCTTGTGTTGAAACATTAGACTAGGAGGCTATAAGTACTGTAAGGGGCCGTTGGCAATTTGTAGCGGTCAAAATCAATACAAGCTGCTAAAAGTGACGTGTTTGGTGCTTAACTAATGAAGTTAAAGTGAACTAAAGCATCCATTATCCAGATAAAAAAAGACATGATGGTTATATCAAAAGTATATGTTCAAAATTTCCTCTTTCTAAAAAAATAAAAATACAACTTCAATTTCTATAATATATGACAAAACCTATGTTTTATTCTCATTTGATTTAATGATTCACCTCACTTTACTTCAATTCATTGTACATTGATCCAAATAAGAGAGAATGTATTATTCTTATTTGAAAATATAAGGGCGTGATTGGTAAAAGTCCACGGAGGTGATTCCTCGCCAATTTTCCTCGGATTCGAGGAAAACTCATGTCTGATTGCAAATCCATTGGTAGAGGAATCCCAATTAAACACAGATGTCGTCACAAGCACTGAAAATCGAGATTTGACCTCCCCCCATCGAATTACACAAATCCACACGCTAACGGATTTGTGGATGAACAGTACATAGGCTGTGATGTTGAGGTTACTGGTTTTTGCATTGGAAACCTATCATTTGGGTCCCACAATCACAATCCGAACCAGTATTCATGTTTATAATGTCCAAAACAGCTAGAACACAAAAAAATCATCCGTTGATCTATCTCATATTTTGAGATATTTGTTAAAACATACGGACTATTGATCATGATCTGTGAAATTTTATGGGCCCCATTTGTAAAATCTGAACCTTTCATTATTTTCAAAAGAGTTATTCCGGCCATGAGCTCAAACTTGGTAGCCTGACTCGTCATGGGTCATGACAAAATTTGGAAAAAAAAATATTGGTCGTTGATCATCCACACTGCCATTTGTTGAACGTATTGTGAGTGGCAGTACATACTGTTATTTGTAGTGACCCATTTCTTACTTGGAAAATCTTATAGGTCTCGTAATCAAAATCCAAACAGTTCATATTTAAATGTTTTAAACGGTTAATAGGTCAATTTCTAGCAGTTGATTCATCGTATATTTTTAGTTATTTGTAAAATAGTCCACACCCTAAAATTATATATTTGTTAAATTTTTGGGACCCATGGTGAAAATCCGAACCATCAATTATATCACGGATTGTAAGAAAATGGCAAAAAAAATCCCTTACCCTTGGATGTAGCATATGTTCATCCACAAGCTACTTCCCTTTGCCAAATATGGAATGCAGGAAATCTTATGCAAGAGATATATATCCTCACTGTGGAAAGCTTAGTACAAGAAGAAGGAAAGAATCCTCTAAATAGAAGATTCCTCTTCAATTGCCACACGTGCCCAAGTCCTATATACATGCATGTTGTTTTATACAGGTTGGGATAATGTGACCCATATGACTTGCTGATTTATAAAATTAAAAAAATGGGCCAACATAGTGTGGATCATCATGCCCTTGCATAAAATTGGAAGGGAATTAACTGAATTTCATATATCCGATGCAGAAAAGACAATGCAGAAAAGACAGTCCCATACATAAAATCTACTTTCAGTCCTCAAAAACAAAAACAAACAAACAAACAAAAAAGGAAGCAATATATGTAAGACTTTTCATTAATTCATTTGTAATGACAATGCCTATATTCTTCGAACAACTTTCCCTTGATTCAACTTAAAAAAAGGAAAGGAAAAAAAAAATCAAGGGAACCAAAATCTTGAGACAGTATCAGCTAATGGTTGCAAGACGATTCATATGGTTTCTCAAACGGGACACATCCGATGGTCGAAGAGGCTTCAACAGGAATTCTTCAGCTCCTTCCTCTAAGCACCTGCCACACAGGCCACACACCTCATTACAATTCACAACCATGCAACTTGGATAATAATAGTATGACAAAGGACATTTTTGGCCTGTTCCCATCCTGAATTCTATTTACCTGCTGATGCGGGTAGGGACATTTTCTGATGACATGACCACCACTGGAATTTCTCTGAGAGTTGCTGACTCCTGCTTTGCATTACACCCACATAAAAAAGAGATCATTTACAAAACTAAAACAAGGTGAAGAAATATGAATGAAGATTAACTCTCTCTCTCTCTTTTCCTTTGTTTATAGATACCTTGACTCTCTTTAGAAGATCGAATCCTGTCATCTCAGGCATGCAGTAGTCTGTAATGATCATGTTTACCTTCGGTTTCTAAAACATCAAAACAAAACAGGGAAAAAAAAAATTCTTTTTCAATACCCCAAATGGAGAAAGCTCAGTAGAGAAAAACAAAACACACAAGAGAGAATCTAAGAGAAACTGATGGAATCTCGTCTGTTACTTCTCAATCTCCCTTAACAGTACGTCACTCTATTTATATAGACAAATGAGAGATTAGGAACCTAGCACAATAAAACTCTGTTTTAATATGGGTTTAGTTGAGAACAGAACTATACAATCACACTCACATGATTCAACTGTAACATCTATTAATAAGACATTGACATATAGGACCAACTCCCTGAGTCAGACAGTCACCCTCACACACAATCCAGCTGCCACTTATAACTCTACTATTTTCATTTGAGATCGGCTAACAAATGACTGATGCACAAGAGAATTGAGTGACAGAAACAGCACAAGGTTGACAAACAATACAATTATGATGAATCAGATAAAAACCCATAACTATAGATCTTTGAAAAAAATTCCATAAAGTTTCTTAGTTTTTTGTGTTGTACCTTGGAAGAAGGTTCCTTCTCCGAACCCAACAACTCCAACGCTCTCTTGCCGCTCTCCACCGTGGTTACTGCATCACCCCCATTACCAAATTAAACAAAACCATGCCAAAACAAAGAAAAAAACATTTCCTCCAACCAAACAGAGATGGCATGAAATCTTGAAAAAAAGCACCTCTATAGGATGAGCTCTTGAGCAGTTTTTCAATCAGTTTCCGGTCCAGCGAGCTATCATCAACAGCCAAAACATGCAACATCTCTGACCCTGAATCTCTGGGGCATGGGGACGAGCCAGACATTTTCAGAACTCACTCAGAAGCTTGGATCAAATAGGAAGACCAAAGCTTCAAGCATTGGTCAAGCCTTTTTAAGGTGGAGAGAGAGAGAGAGGGGAAAGGAAAGAAAGAGCCCAAGCACCAAAGAGACGAAGGGGATACGATGGACAGATATTTCGGCAGTGGTGATCTGGGGAATCGGCTGCAGCAGCTGGGGGGAGGAAGTGAAGATCTTTGATCGTATCTTCCTCAACTCAAGAGAGAGAGTTGTGTTTAATTTGGAGAGTGGTGTGGAATGAGGACTATGGGGAGGTGATATTTAAAAGGGAGAGTAATCGGAAAGTCAACGTTTTGACTGGGGGAGGGTGATTGAAGAGACGTCTTGATTGCTGCAGGAGATCTTGTAGGTGATACACACAGATGCTATTTCTCTGCGTGGAAGATATGTCCCGACACTCACACCTCAAACTACACGCAAACGGGACAGAGTTCTAAAAAGATGTAACTGTTGATTCTACCTTATGATACTCTCAGTCGACCACCGCAGATAAGTTAGTGGGTCGACTCACTCTCACCTGAAACTATAACAGCAGGAGATTGGGCTTCAAGCCTTCAGGACATGAAAATTCTTAGTGGGTTGAATTTACATATGGATTCATCGTAACCATGCACATACACATGCAAAGGAACTCCTAAATTAGATTAGATTTAACGTGTTTTGACATATCTGGATGGACTTGACCCTTGGATTAAGTGTCGATTTTTTAATAGAAAGTCGGTGACTTTATGTGCCATGGATGAAGCGATTAGAGACATGTGATTGGCCTCGTACTTAATATTAAAGTGCATCTTTCCATCTTACCCATTCTCATTATAAGTGATGCATATCATTTGTTATCGACTAGCAAGTTATAATTTCAGTTCTAAGAAAGGAGGTTAATATGTCTAATGACAATATAAATGCATGCCTTGCCACTAATCTAACAATGGGTTCCTAGTTGCAACTTATCTAACAAGGGATAGGCAGTGAAATGTATACATCTCAAAAGTTTACGATAAAGATCCTTATATGATTCCGTTAATAATGTTGTCCATAAATAATGAAGGCATCTGAAATTCAGTGGTGGAACCAATGCTGGTGGAACACGAAAATTTGCCTATGAGAACATTACACAAAGAGGGATTTCTTGGGTCGGCCAATCTGGAGAATAAATAAAATCTTCAAAAGAATTGATGGGGGTACATACCCCAAGCAAAATTACCAAGTGAGCCTCATCTTATTTTATTTTTATTCTGATAAGGGTGTCCAGGCTTTTCAAGAATCTGCTATTCCCCGGGCATGTGAAGTCTTAGCCTCCCTCATGCACGAAATAAGTCGAGCTTTAGCTCGGGCAAGTGGCCATAGGAAAAGAACACAAGTTCAAAACTACAACCTCTGATTCTTAAGCTGTGGTCATATCCAACTGCGCTACGTACCCCTTAGGATTATCTTATTTCATCATTAAGAAACCACATCTTTTTTTCATTCCATTACCATTTTATGGATTTATTTCTCAAAGATTCATAAGACTCTAAAGGTCTCTTAAATCTGATGGGATCAATTCATCATAATAACTATATTTCTTGTCCTATTTTAGCAAACAACCAGATGATTTGAACCATTTAAAGCTATGGATGACATAGATCACTAATCAATGCAAAGAAGAGATGTATCACTTTTTTTTTACCTCGAAGAAGCCGCCCAACACCCTTTAAAAGAGATTTCGTAAAGGAGTGAAAAAAGTGGAAGATTCGGAAAATGAACTCTGGGCAATCGGGCATTGTCAATCAAGTGGGCAACCTCTCGTTGTGTTGTAAAGATATATCACATTTAAAACCCATATATGGGCTAATAAGAACAAAAATCCAATCTTACTCTTAAACACACATCATTAAAATTAAAATAAGACTTAAATCACATAATTCATATATAAGTAGAATATAATCAAATTGAAGTAAATTTTGCCTAAATACTAAAAACAAGTTGAAAGGAGCAAATCTCAAAGTTGATTTCAAATGGATTGCCTTTAAAAGGATTCATTTCTGCCACAATAACAACAACACATCATTGTCCAGATTCGAGGAAATCATGCAGCAGAAATACATAGACACACAAACAAGTAAGAATCTCTTTGATTCAGATTTCAGAATGACGACTTCTCTTATAAAAGCATTTTTGGAACTTTTGGGAGGAACAAGCCCTAAAAAGTCTAAAACCTTACGGCACTAGTGTCGTGTAACTGACGGCGTCAATGTCGTTCCAGAGCTTTTCAATGGGCGCTCCAAACGGCCGTTTTCAAACTCCAATCCTCCGTCGTTACTAAATCGCGGCCGAATTTCAAGAGATTCGCAGGGATTTCATGACCCGACCGAGACATAACAGCCGTTCGATGCAGATCTGTCCCACTTTTTGGAAGATCATAATCATGCCACGTGTACTTCTCCCTGACAAAGAAGATACGATACCATCTGCCACCAAGATATGGGTTAGTCTATGCTGATTGGACCAATCGAGGGTGACACGTAAACTTGTTGAGATTAAGCCAGTGCCGTCTTTTTAGTATAAAATAATGTGTTACCTCCCGATTGGTCCAAATAGAGTTTCCCTATTTAGTCCATTCAGGAGATCCGGATTTAGATTAGTCGGGCTAGAGTGGCAAATGGGTTGGGTTAACTGGGGTTGTCCTAAGTCAAGGGTCAACCTCTATTCAACCCACCATTTTTTTTTTTCAAAAACAGGTCAGTTTACACAACCCACATTTGATGTGGGTCAAAGTCAACTTTGCCCATGACTTGGCACAAAATTACTAGACCATCATACTATTGGAATTGAATTAGATATGTGTGTTAATCCTAAGCCATGAATTTATCTTATTATATTTTATAAGGACTATAATTTAACCTCTGGTCATATTTTAGTTTTACTTTATTAATCTTGTATAGTGTATTATGTATAATATTAGACCTTAAGGAAATGAAACCAAAGAGTAAATCTTTGGACACCCATAATGTTCCATGTATGCTTTAACTACATTTAACCTTCTGATCATTTTGCATCCTTTGTTTGTAGTACATCCAACAAAGCTTTTTGGCCTCAAGTGGCCTAGCATTGTTCCTTTCAAAATAACATAACAAACTACCTTTATGTTCACCCCACCTAGGTCTATATGTCATTTGGAGGATAGCTAGGATGCATGAAATGGACAACATATACTGTCCTATCATATCTGATATTTTACTTTTATATGTAAAATTTACATTTTTATTGTGTCTATCGCATGTCTCTGTTGTATCCATTCCGTATTCAAACATCCTAAGAGTATAGAGAAGATGAGAGTACGACTTATTCCGAGCTTGACCAAATAGTAAGTTAATCAAATCATTGTAGCCCTCAACTTCATGGCATCAAAGTTTAGAAGATATTTGTTTACATAGGATAAATAAGAAATCCAATGCCTCAAGTGGTTAAAAATGAAGATGACAAGTGAATAGTACAAATGAGCATCAAATAGCTTTTGCTTTTATGGTAATATAATTAAGGGAAAATGGAAAATAAATACACAGCTATTATCATCATTTTAATTAACTTAAATTCTAAAAAAGTAAATGTCCCATCTACACCATTATCTTATTGAGTCCAAATTTAGTGAGGTAAAATCTCACAGTAACCATAAATGAATCATTCACAGTCTGCCATGTCACCACAGGCAGCCTGTCATGCATCCGGACAGAGCTACCAGCGGTGATGTAATGAACCCTAAGTGGTCCACTTACGGCTACTCAGAGGATCCTGATTCCCATCTTATATCCTACACCCCTCACCTCTTCAATAACTTTTTAAAGATAAGTTCATCTAACCATAAATTGGTATGTATTATGCAATTCTTTCTGGACAAGATTCAATTCAAAGAGAAAACTGTCGGGGGTTTGGAAGCTCTCAGAGCCCTACAAAGTGCGACTGTGGCGGTGGATTTTCCTCGTTAGCGATCGATCCCCAGTGTGGAGACTTAACTTGCAAAAAAAGAAAAAAAGAAAAAATTTAAAGATGAGCTCATCTAACTATGAATTAGTATGTATTCTAAGTAGACGAACAGCCCTTGGTGATATTGTACTGCAATTCTTCTAGTCAGGATTCAATTCAAAGAGAAAAATGATTAGATCATTGTCGATCTGAAGTGAGCACCAATTCACCTGCTAGGTGGGATCGGTGGACCTATTGCATCCAATAAATAAATAATCATGTTAACCATGCTGTTAAGTCTTTCACACGTTAGGAGGTGCACAAACCCATTTTTTTTTTTTTTTCCTCTGATTGTTAAGAGTTAGGATTGCCTACTTTAGAGTCAGAAACACAATGCTTTGGCTGACTGCTATTTTTCCTTTTGACCTTTCAATTAAAAGAGAAGGCATGGTTGGAGTGGCCTGGTTTTGTGCCATAATAGAAGAATATGAGTATGTGAGTTGGTACATGTGCTGTGGACTTAATGTAATCATCTTTCATCATTCATAGAAAGTTAGGTGATTTTATTCGATTTGATATAATATAGGTTGGATTCATCCCAAAAAAAAACAGGTGGGGTTGATTTGATTACTTCCAGAGTGCCAGTTGCCACCCTACAGCTTCTTGTTCTTCTTACATAATTTAAAACGAATCTGCTTCTTATATCTTGTTTTTAATGTACTTTATTCATACAAGATTTGGCCCCATACAAATTGGTATGAGCCAGTTTGAAGATTAAGTTTATCAACATCATAGTCTAGAAAAGAGCTGTCCCACCTTTGAGGAGGAGGTGAGACAGATGAGAAATCAAGAATGACTATATTTGAAGAGGGACTCATTAAACTTAGATCTAAAAACAATATCCACCCAACATTAAGGAGCAAATAGTTTTGTGGGTTATCCAATGGTGAAAATTGTTCATATGTTTGTCAAATTGATTTGGTGGTAAACAAGGGGCAGTGACTGTGAGAGAGATGGGATCAAAGCTCATTTAGCTATTATGAGAAAGCGGGAGATAGAAATTGATCCGCAAACACATATAGGACAATCATCTAATCTGCACTGTTTATATCAAAATTGGGCACATTTTGGATATGGAACCCACTTAGATGCATGATAATCATGAGAGGGGAATGAAAGGAACGCATTCGCGTTGGGCTTGAGCAGAAAATGTATCCCATGCTTTGGCCTAAAACATGAATTAGATGCGTTCCAGATAGGCGCACCCAAGGCAAAGCACATATTAGGATGGGCCCAGGAAATTACACCACTGGGTTGATAACCTTACACAAATACGCATATCGCCAGGCCTTTAGTTATCAGGTCTAAAATTCAAATCCAAGTTATGGGTCTGAGAGTGAGGCCAAGGCCCACCACATTTTTTTTCTTTCCAGATTTTTTTTTTCTTTTGCTACATGAGAAACTCTAAATCACACACATTCGTTTCCCTAATCAACTGAGCTACAGGTCGGGTATTATGGCCCACCACATTTGCAATACATACGTGTTACATCAATTCTGTTGAATTTTTCAGGTCGGGTCAGCGATTCTATGTAGTGCCAAGTCCAGCACATTCAACCCAGGCTTGATGAGGCTAGGGCTGGCCCAGCCCTAGTCTTATTTAGGTATGCGAAGGAGCCATGCTTTACATAGCTTGAGCTTGCTCTTGATGACTAAAAAAGCCAAACTTAGCTGAGCCAAACATACATAAATTGAGCTTGAGCTTGAACTCAGGCTAGATTAGAAATCAAGTCAAGTTGAGCTAAGCTTGAGCTTGACTAAACAATCCTCAATGAGCTTAAGGCCAACTCAAAATATTAAATATTTTATATTTTATGTGTGTTTGGTAAATCCACTTTACTAGTAATGTAAGATGAAGGATCATCTCAAGAGACAATAAAAGAAAAGGAGTCAAATAAAAAAGTACCATAATTCAAAAAATACTTCCACTTTTTATATAAAAAAATTCAAAAAATACTTTCCCATGCTACTACATGACAAAGGTCATCTCCTTTTCTGAGGAAAAAAAAAAACCTACATTTTCATTTTACAATATGACGAAAGGCCATCACTTTTTTATTCAATCCCTCTTCTTTTATTGCCTTTTAATTTGACCATTCACTTTATTTAGCGAGATTACCAAACAGGCTTGGAAAACTTTATATGAGCATCATTTCAGTGAAATTTCAAAACCAATACCATACCACCACAAACCTTTTCATTCCTTGCATGTACACCAAAGCACTCCCATATTGTGTGTAAAGAGGGTTGCCATGTAGACCTTCAACCATGACCAAATTTTAGTGAAAAATTAAAAGATCAAGACATATGACAAAACTACTAGCAAAAAAAAGTCCATATGACAGAACGCGGTTGAAGATTCCGGTGAGAAAGGCATTTTGCCAATGATCTGTTTCCGTGTGCAGCACAATGAGCATTTGAGTCAGGCTCGGAATGAAAGTCAGGTCTAATTGAGTTCATTGGGCTTAAGGTTGGACACAATATGTTAGACCTTTGTGTCTGGTCCAAGTGTAAATACACTACTTAAGTCCAAGGGTTGTCAATGGACCCCAATTGTAGAATATAGGCCACCTCATACACAACCAGTTGTCACAAGCCATCATCTGTGTGTTTGATGGATGTCCAAAATTTGCTTCAATTCCCGCCTAAAATTATAGCAGCCAACTCTTCCAGATCATATTTCCCAAATTTCAGCTTCGATTGCTAAAATCTTAGACTCAACGGAAATCTACTCGCAAAGATCTTTCAAAGAGTGGTAGATTGCGCCGATCCGACATTCGGTACGAGAGTTATGACCATTCTGCCCCTAAAATATTCAAGAATAATTGTGCACAAATTAAAGCTTCTATGTTGGGATGTGCAATGGGTGTGTGGGACCCATGTTGGACGTCCAAGGCATACTTGGATTCTTTCCTTGCTTGCTTAGTTGACTTTCTTTGACTTTTCTTCTTAAATTTCATCAATGTGGGTCCCATGTTGTTGATTTCACCTACAAATTGAAAGAAATAAATTTAAGATTAATCACATCTAAGAAAATAAACATGAATCATGCATGGGACCCTACATGCCTAATGATGCACCGAAATGACAAACTTTTCAAAAATAGCACATGGTGCCAAAAATAGCAAGTATGGATTGATGAAGCCAAAAAGCTAATTTTGGGCGATAAATGAGATGAAAAAAAATCTAATTTCACAAATGTCATGCAATGTGATGAATCTTGACCTATCTTGACAAAAAAGCTAATCTTAGGCTCCAAAATTAACCCCAAATGCGTGAAATCATGAAATTAAGTATAATTCTATGCAATTAAACTTAATTAAGTCCACAAATACTCATTAAATGATGACCTAAATGGGCCTACCGTGGATTTAAATAGAAATCATACATTTTTCATATGGACCCTGCAAAAGATTCAACCCAGGCCTAGAGGCAAAAAAAATGAAAATATGCATCTTTACCGCTGGTTAAAACGGTGGTAAAGTTGCAAATGCAAGTTTTCCTCCGCTCAGAGGGGAGGAAAAGTTGCAAATGAAGCTTTACCGCTGCTTAGAGAGGCGAAAAACCTGCAATTTGATCCTACTCCGTTTCCAATGCTATTTTTCTCTTCTTTTTTTTTTACTTATAGGGACGTGGGGCACTTACCCTGGGCATTTTCTTTTTGCACAGCACACACACATAATCATAGTGGCGCCTTGCGAATGACTAATCCGAATGTACTACACATAGAGGACACCCCTGAATTAGGCTGATATCGTTTTTTACAACAATCTTAATGGTTTGCACCATTTGATCGACAGGTTCAATTAAAAAAAAAAAAAGGCTGAAACTTGTTGGCCATTGATAAAAGGGATTAGGATGATTACATGTGGCCCATTTTTTGTAACAAGTAGGTCCCAACCAGATTAAAATTTCCCCACCCAGTCGCATCCCCTAGTGGGCCCTGCATCAAGGGTTGTGTTTAGCCTCGTGTGCACTGGATAACCAGCAAACAATGATTTCTTCTTTTAACAAAGACCGGTGGTTGAGTTTACTCTCTTCTTTTAAGAAAGACTAGCGTTTGATCCCGTGCAATCCATAGGTTAAC
This sequence comes from Camphora micrantha, assembly GCA_003546025.1. Taxonomy (NCBI): domain Eukaryota; kingdom Viridiplantae; phylum Streptophyta; class Magnoliopsida; order Laurales; family Lauraceae; genus Camphora; species Camphora micrantha. The sequence goes on along the minus strand of QPKB01000003.1, from coordinate 3,222,520 downwards.
TCATGAAAATCAAATAATTATTACAAGTTAACATTCAAATTAATTATCGATTAAAAAAAAGGTTAGTAGATTTATTTGATCCATGTAAAATTTATGAAACAAAAGCTTCACCTATAAAGACAAGGCAACTAGTGGCTATGCATTGTTCGAGTGGGAGAAGTAGCAAGGAGGATCTCTTCCAAGATAATAATAGGATAATCTGAAATTGAGATCGGGAGTTTTAGAAACATATCAAGAGCCCAAGGTTCGGAAATTGGAGAAGGGAGAAGAGCAGGGAAAGCATGCACCATGGCATAGATGATAGGACAAAGGAAATGCATGCGTTGATGAAGATGAAAGTATGTTTCTCAAAAGCTGAGCGTTTATTTGAGGAAGAGCAAGAGTCATTTCATATAGCGTTTCCTAAAGAAGAGATGTAAGTCATTAAGCCAATGCAGGGCCGGCTTAAGCATAAGGCTATAAAAGCCCTTGCTTTAGGCCCCTAAAATTTTAGGCCCCCAATTTTCTCAACTTCCAAAAAAAAAAAACCAATAAAGTTAGCTTGTTTCTCCCAACAAAAAGAAGGCCTTTTAACAAATCCCAAAAATTTCTCCCAAAGAAGAAGGCCTCATAACAAATCCTAAAAAATAAGGCCCCATTTTAAACCGTTGACATTCCAAAAGCCTCATAACAATCCCATAAAATAAGGCCCAATTTTAAACTGAAAAGTTGTAGACCGTTCCACATTCCAAAAAATCATCCAACGAACTACTCTTTCGCAATGGTTTAAAAGTTGTAGCCATTAAAAACATAAAAAAAGAAAACCTTGCAATTACAACAAGTAATGAATTCCTTTTGAGTTCTAAATTCTTCCTCTTTATAGGGTTTTTTTTTTTTTTTTTGGCATTTGCTTGCAATCTAAAGAAAAAAAAATCTCCTCTGTGTTCTTATGAAATCCCTTCAATTCAAGAGATTTTTTTAAATAAAATATTTATAATAATATTACAAAATAGAAAATGCCTCATTTAAGATTTTCGCTTTAGGCCTCAAGTTGTCTCAAGCTGGCCCTAAGCCAATGAAACGTTTCATGGACAGTAGTTCTGTTACTTTTTTTCAAACTTGTTGGGGGTTAACCAATGATTGGGTTTAGTAGAATAAATGCTTCGGCTGAGCCTTACTTTATGGATTGGGCATCTTTTTGTCTCATCTGGGCTTCCTTATGTGGAGAATATATAATAACATGTCATGGTCTGGCCTACCCTAACAACTGGTGGGATTTGAGGTCACATTAGGGCTTGTTTGGCACCACTTCTTAAAGATAAATAATTTAGCAATTGTAGATACCAAAAGGCAAGGGTAACACTTGGGTGGCTTGTGTTGGGTTTCCGGGTAAACTAAAGTAGACTCAAATCCTAGAAGGACAAAACCATGTTAGACCCACTAACGTAAACTAAAGTAGCCTCAAATACTAGATTCAGCCTAAATTTTAGAAGGGCCAGCTCACAACCCACTTAATGCCAGTTGACCCATGTTAGACCCATTGGTTGTAGACCACAAGAACTCCAATCTCATTTGTGTCTCCTATACCAACTAGACCAGAGAGGGAGGAAAACTCATTTACGTTACCATGTCAATAAAAGGCCAACATTTATTTTTCCTGGCCCGTTTTCTTACCACTGAATATCCTATGATACATCTAGCACCAAAAGTTGAGGACCCAACCCAAGGACATGACCCAGATCACTAGATCAGACCCAGGGGAGAGAGTGAGATAAAAAATAAATAAATAACCTCGTTTGCAAGATTACCACCGTATGTAGCTCTATTAAAATTGCGATTGTAATTATACTACTGATATAGATGGCGACAATCCTGCAAACATCCCCCTTATATTCACTTTCTCCCATGAATTGCCTCAAGTCTAAATTTGACACTCATCTAATTTTTAAATCTTTATTAGATTAAAAAAGATGCCTTTTAAAACCATTAACTTGAGAGCCATAGATAGAAGGGTTACAATGATCTAATGTGATTGATATTTTGTATACCTCAAATCAAATCTTTCAATCCCTCATCTCCTTCATGATGGGAATGGACCTTGGCGAGCCCCAGGAGGGGTGCTCATGAGACGGTGGCCCATAATTATATATAATCTATTTTTCATACATCATGAAGAATAGGTGATATAAGGGATTTTCTCTTGCGGATGGTCAAGGGAACTTCTTTCATGAAAATGTCTTCATCTTTTATATTAGGGGGCTCATCCTGAAATCATGGGCAAAAATTGGTTTTAACACAAGTCATTCTTGCAGTATGAGGAAATTTTGGTAGGTGATATTTAGGAAATAAAAAAAAGGTTGTTGGTTGGAAGAAAAAGGGCTCCAAGTCCAAACCCAGGGAGGGCCTCCATGCAAGAGATCACTATTTTTAACATTCAATCAACGCTTAGGTAGGGGCCAAACTAGGAGGTCAGGCATGGCTAAGATGGAAATTGGACAACTAAAGCCCTAAGCCCTCTGTCCTCTGCCCTAAGTAAGGAAGAGAAGAGCTGCGGTTAATATCCTCCTACAAAATCTTGAAGAAAAAGACAAGTCGATCCTCAACGCTAGACCGCTTCAGTCAAAATGGATACCTGTCTAGCCTTGCTTTACAAAATATGTCAGGAAATTTATAATTTGTGATACTAAACCTGCTCTCAAATTGATATAAATTAGATCTAAAATATTATAATTAAATAAATACTTTCCCATCATATGGAGGAGGATTTAAACTTACAAACCCTTGGTTCAAAATTTTCCTGTCCTCCTCTGCCAATTGAAGTAAAGGATGTGTATGGTAGAACTAATTAGCAAATATCTAAAATAACTATAGGTGAGACAAAAGAGCCAAAAGGCCCAAACTCGAAAAAAAGAACTCCACTTCTAATAGTTGCGGGTCAGGCGAGGTCACTTGTTTAACCTGACCCATTGCCACACCCATCACCAGGCTTTTGGCTCATTTATAAAATTGCGCATGATGCTAAGTTTGTGGATTGCACTGGGCTTTAAGATCCAATTAGATCTAGCCATTTGAAAAGATAAAAAAGGCCATCAATCCCATAGGATGTTGTTAGTTAGATATCTGATCTAAAGGGCTTTTAAAACACTCATCTAAAGCCAAAAATAGAGTTCAGTAGATCACTATGCATGAAAGACCAAGTTGAATCAAAGGCAAAAATGTTGAACCATTCACTACTTACCATCGCATATTCTATATATTATACTCTCACTCTATATGACTTGGACATAATGAGCACTGTTCCCAACCTGACTACTTGGTTTTCTTCACATTTGAGTATTTTTCTCAAGATTGAGACCCAACATGAAGGGCCAAGACTAATCAGATCACATAATTGTTCACTGAATCTTGGTATTTCCTGTTGAAGATGGCCTGACCGGGCGCGAGGATGCTGAGTGGATCGAACTCAGATTTCCGCACCAAAAATCGGTCCCAACTGCTACCAAAATGGTCCCTCCATTGGGCTTCCTGGGTGTAGTGTGGAAGGTATTGCTTGGCACCAATTTGCGGGTGGGTTGCGCCCTCCACCAGACGGCGGTTTTTTTGGAGCAGTCCTTGGAGGCATTTTGAGGAACAAGTGTTTGGATTGGCGGATTGGAGCATGCCGACTATGTAGAGGATATTTTCTCCTGCTGGGCTTGACTCCGGCAGGACGGCCGACGTATTCGAATTCCACCTGCATGTATACATCAGAAAATGAGAAAAAACTAACATAAAAGCAATTTAGGGCCCATTTGACATCATTCCAATGTTGCTCATGTTTTCTATTCCGGAAATGGGTTGTACTGAAAATGATTCTACTATGAGAATAGGCTGTGATCAGTTCACATGAAGTGACATTTAGACATGTTATAAAGCAAATTACCAGGACCTTAGTTTATGGAGATCCAAATGAGCCCTACATTCTGTCCACAGTAACATCAAAATAACTGTAACATGCATCTTGGAAGGGCCCAACACCGCTTAAAGTGTAGATCGTCTGCTAAATTCATGCGTATAAAATCCATATATATAGTTGGATTGATCATATGTATTACATAGTATATATGAAGCTCGTAATGCGTAAGATATGTGATCAATGTACCAGTTAGACCCGCAGCATTGATTTAAAATTCCATTTGATGTTAATTGTGGGGTTTAAGATTTATGAAAAGTTGGGCCACTTGTGCATTTTGTGGGAAGCTATGATTTATTAGAGAAAAAGACACCACATATATAGAGAGACAGAACAAAACAACATAGGAATTGGGGTTTGCAGAGAGCAGACACCACATAAATAGTATCTGTGCTGTCCTTTTAAAAGAACAGAAAAGGTGTGGGAAGAAAGGAAGACAGCCAAATTTTACTTTTAAACTGAGATTGCAAGCATCAGGACTTTGGCAAAGGCTCACCTTTGTTTAAAGAATGAAATGAAAGTGACCTGATTTGTTAACGTTAGTCAAAACGGAGAGAGAGATCCTGGCCCTAAAACCATGGGCCCTACTTTCCACGTCAAATGAGCCAAAAGGCCCAAAATGAAGAAGTGGGCTCCACTCTAATGACCATAAACTTGTTGAGGAGTGGAGTATTGAAATTGCTAACTCCTTGAGTTTTTGGTAGGAATGATTAATTGTGAAAATTTAATATGGTTGGTAGGACTCAATGCAAAATGAGGGGCCACCAGAAACTCTTCTAGATCCAACTGTTAAATGAAACCCATGGCAGAAGTAAGGTTTAATATTAAAAAAAAAAAATTAAGATACAAAAAATTCCAAACATGGAAGGCCAATCAGAAGAAAAAAGAAGAAGATGAAGCTAAGGGACGAGTAGTATCTTAATTAATAAAAGCTAAGGGTATATTTGTGTAACCGTTTTTTTTCATAAAAACACAGGGGAAAAGTGGGATGTTTTTAAACAAAAAACTTATTCTTTCTTTTGGTGTGATCCTTTCTCTGAAAGAAAAGGCATCAAAAGGAGTGCAACAATTCTGCAAAGTGTTTCCAATGGGCAACAATAGGAGAAAATATTTCCTCGGGACTTCCGACTTCCATTTATGCAGCCACTACACAAACACGCCCTAATATTAAGTGGAGAGATATGGGTACTTACTTGTCTCTGAGGATTGGATATATGAGTAATGGACCCTCAAATGTACTAGGAGAGATGGTCTCCAACAGCAGATCTCTGAATTGAATGATTCCTGACCTTGGTACAAACATGTTTAGCCATGGATGGGAGACATCCCATAACCCTCTTCTCCTTAAACTCATCTCTTCCGCTCTAACTCTATTAAGGAAATCCAAGTATGGGATTTGAACACTGTAAATAAAGTTGGGCATGAAGTTCAATTTCTTTGATATCTCCTCAAGAACCTGAAAATATTCAAAATCTATATTAGTCATCAAAACCTAGTGGGGAAAGAAAGAGAAGAAAAAGGTTGAAGGGCCAGAACCAGATGGACTGACCCAAATGGGTTATTTGATCACATGGGTAATTAGGTAACTCATGTCTCCAAATTACCCTCGTGAGGGTAGATGCATAAAATTTTAGTGAGTAGAAGTAAACAGTCCTTAAATAAACCATGCAAGTGGACAGGAATGTAAGATGATGGAAAGTGAATTACATGATCTACATTGGATTCCTTTTCAGAAGAATAGTGAACTGCAAATTCAATGCAGTAGTAAACATCTGAACTGCCTGACTGTAATTGTTGTATGAAACCCAGTTGGGAAGGGAATGCAGTGGAGGAGCTATGTAGAGATTGCTCATTCAGTACCATAAACCCTTCAACGTAGTCCACCATGTCTGCCATTGAAATCAGCAGCTCTTGGTCCTTGATGAATTTCTGAAAATCATCATAGAAGGCTCTGACCCATCTCACCTAAGATGTGAAAATTACATTCCTGAGATTAGAAAGGAAGAGTAAAAGCCACTCAACTGAACAAAAGGATGAGAAACGTACAAAAGATGTATATATTAATCAAACTAGAAACTGAAAATTTGAAATCTACTATGCATTAAGAAAAAAGAGGTCTACCTTCTGAGGAGCATCTTGGAGCAGGATCCTAGCACTCGTTATTATACCAAACTGACCAAGACCACCTAAAACTGCATAAAAGAGCTCTGAGCTTCGGGTGGGCGAACAGGTCACAAGCTCTCCTTTTCCTACAAAAAGCATATACAAGTAACCCATATATGTACCAAAATATCCAAAATGAACCAGAAAGGAAGGTGGAGAAAGGCAATTGCATGTCCCTACCTGTTATGACGTCTAATTGAAGGACATTACTGATCTGAGGGCCATATTTGAAAGTCTGTCCACTGATTCCAGCATTGGAGAGGGTCCCACCAATGGTTAAATATAGGTAATCGGTCCATGATCTTGGAGAAAGGCCCTCTTTCAAGCTCTCCATCAAGAGTTCAACCCAAAGAGTCCCCCCACTTACATCTGCGTATGAGAATCCAGACTCCCCATCTCCTTTCTTGTGGATTTTTATGGAAGTCGGAAGAGAATCCATCTCAACAACAATGCCATTGAGGGCTTGAGCTTGACCATGGATGGAGTGTCCAGCTCCTCTGGCAGCAACAGTAACTTTGCTTAAGGAAGAAGTTTGAAGGAAGTTTAGGAGCTGAGAGATTTCTCTGGGGGATTGAGGCCTAAGAACTGCAGAAGGGGAATTGAAGAAAATCCTTCCAAAATCAAGAGATGCTGAGGTGGTGGACTGAAGCAATTTCAAAGGCCCAAAATCCATTGGGCTTTGAATGAACTTGCAGGGAGAGGAAACTGTTAGAAGGAGAACAAGGACAATAAATCTAGTGCAAAAGATAACAAACTCCATGTCAAGGGAAGTGGAGAGAACTGAACCTAGATATGGTTTTCAATCTCAGATTGGTTTTTCTATGTTTTTTTTTTCTGTTTCTTCTTTTCTGTGTGAAGAAGAAACAGAGAAGACACCAAGAGAAGATTTCTTTGAAGTGGGTACTGAGAAAAAAAGAAGGAAAAGATTTTTAAAACTGAGAGACCCACCAAACTAATAAGCTATGTTTTCATTTATGTTTTTAACGAGGTTGGTGTGATCTGGTATGCATCAAAAGCATTTTATAACAGAGAAAGACAAGCAACTCACATTAATTAAGGTAAGGTGACATTAGAGTTGCAGGACTGAAAGAAGGAAATAGATTTAAAAACTACTCAAATCAAAACCCCAGGATAACAACAGCAGCCTAGGATATTGCACTCTATTAAGAACAAAACAATGAAGAAACATCTCTAAATGTGCTTATTGATATCAGCAAAGCAAAAAATATATAGAAAATGAAAACCCTCTATCAAATCAAATGAACTCCTTCAGCAAACCACAAAAGAACCACTGCTTGTTCCACTCAGCATAAGGGGGCCTAACTGAAGAAGAGAGTGAAGAACCCAGATGAGCTTCTGCAAGAATGTGAAAAAGGAGAGCATTAATAGCACAAAAGAAGCAAAACATGACGTAGAAAAGATGCCCATGTGATCTCAACTGCCATTCCCATATGTCATCTCTGTTCTGTTGATACGCTCTTTTTTGTACCATACATGACCAAAGATCTCTCTCTGTCTCTCTCTTTCATACAGGCCCTACTAGGCCAATGTGCTTTTGTTTCTATTTCAAAAGCATCCAAGAAAGATGAATAAAATATATATATATGACCAGATAACATAAGCAATTGAAGAGAAATACAAGGCAACTACGTTCAAAAAGCTACAAAGAGGTGTGCAGAGCTGGATCACGTAATAGCTTGCATTGCACTTCCACTGTCTTGCTGCTGTATTTATGGAGACATTGGTGACAATTTTCTGGCCTGATTGATCTCGAATCCTATGGGCCCAAATCCAGACATGAGAATCATTTGATGCTCTGCTGGAGTATGATAGTTACCACTCTTGCATACAGTTGCCTACATGTGACATGCTTGCAGTTGGCCCATCTTGGTGGGCCATAGTAGGTGTCACCCACTGGCCTAAAGAAAAATCCAAGTAGGACTGTAGTGGGCCCATTTTGGTGGACCATGTCCATATCTGGTGTCGCCCACTGGCTTAAAAAAACATCAAAGTAGAAGTTAAAGATTTTATGTTGAAAAATTATCAGCTGCATTAGACATTGACCCACATTTTACCACCTAAATCTGTCCCATCCACTCATCTCTACGGATTCCTTACTACAGAGAGATCATTCCACTCATCAAACCATGTACCTGTTTACAAGGAATATCCACTAGATGGAAGTTCCTAACCATCACCAAAACCCATGCACCAATCTTTGTAGGACTCACTGGATGAAAAATGCAAGCTGTCCACCCAAATTATGAGCATCACCATCATCATCAGAGTCTTATCCTAATTATGTTGGATCAGCCAGATGAAAAAAAAAAAATTTCACCTTAGAATTCGTTCTGTACATGTGAGAAACACTATCCTCTTTTATCCTGCCTTGGAACTGACCGTACATCAGCTTGATTTTTCCTCCCAGAGTCGCTTCTAAATGGGCCCCACTAGACAAAAGTAATACTCACTGAAGTCATTAACGCAGGGCAAATGTAGGACCCACTATATCTATTAATAATCATTATTACCAAAAGCTCGAGCTATTAATAAACGGAAGAACAATATTATATAACGAAGGGTCCTAACAACCTCCCTCATGTGTGGGGCTCCGCACGTGAAGATAAATATGCCAAACGACCATACATACCATGTTAATAACCAAAACACCAAAAACTCAAGTTATTAATCAACGATAGGATAATGTGCATGTTAAAGGGTCCTGGCAATCTAACAATCGGATCATGTACATAAGACCCAATAAATGAATGATCAGGTAGCAGGTAGCAGGTAGCAAACTGTGGTAGAGCTAATGGATAGAATAGAAACATGGGGTGCTGGTTGGTTAGGTTTAAAATGCTACTTACAATCCTACATAAACAAAATAAAGATCAGATAGCAAAACTGTGGTAAAACTGTTAGCATAGAAACAAATTATATAGAGACCAAAGAAGCATATTTTCAGAGACCATTCCTGTCGACTTTGACCCATTCACACACACTAACTACTTTTTGTGTTTGATGACGCCTTTCTCTAGGGAAAAATATGGTTGATTGACATAAAATTAATGATAGTGGAAAGATTAGAGAGACTTAACAGTTAGTAATGACTGACACACGTCGGCATTCAAATCCAAAATCAGGAGGATCTTCAGATTACTGCAAAGCAGTGAGTTCTCCAAGGCCTTTTGTCTAGTTTCCCAAAGACAAACTAAAAGATATTGTGTGGGACCCTAATCTAAGCATCTTGTTAAAGTTCCCTTCACTTTTCTAACATAAACACACCATTAGGATCTAACAAGAGATTTCACTAATATAAAAAGGATTCAAAGTCATGTATTCAATCCAGCTGGTCTTCATCATGTGACAGGAATGAAGAGAGCTATATATCTTAGAAGAAGTGATTAAGCTACAGGAAAGATAGTAAATAAATGACCACCACAGGACCACTTCAAAAAATAATACATGGGCCTTCTCAATTGCATATTGCATATACACTGCTACACCCACTCCCTCTTTTTTTATTGTCCTTTGCAACCAATTGAAGACTTGATTAGAATCTTCTTTTTTTAATGATATGTAGCAAGACTTGAAATAAAAATATATTTTTTTTCATTTGTTAATTGTAAAGCCCTTTTCTTAACTTTTCTTTTCCCTATTAGGACTGATTATTAGGTCAAGCAAATCGGTAAAATGGGCCCACCAAGGAGAGCAACAAACCTTGGAGGTATGGTGTGACGCTTCGGAGTCCAACATCGAGTATAGAGAGGAAAGTGAATGAAATTATATGTAGAGCTTACACTCTTAACTTGTATGAAACCTTTTGGTAGGTCTCACTCTCAACCCACTGTAAGCCAAAGCACACATCCACCTCATACCAAAATAATTTTGCAACTGCTATCAATGAGCCAGATTCAGGCCAGGCTATATATTATGGGCCTGATCTGAGCTTAATAAAGGCTGTACGGGCTTGAATTCAAGCCTGCGTCCAACATGGAATGTAGAATCTGAATCTGATTGCACCCTAAAAAAATTGTAGGAGGCCCAAGTCTGCTAGATCAAGTCTGAAACTCCAAAAGGCCCGTGTTCAAAGTAGGCCCCACCAATTGTAATTTAAAGTTTATGTCAAATTTTCAAATTTGATTTTAGGCTAGAGTACAGTACAAGTCCTTATAATTAAGATGCTGCATATGTGTTGTATGAGATCATTAGCAAGTAAAGTGAAGCAACAAAGGTGAAGGAAGGCCATCTTGGATGACCCATAAAAGATGTGGGTTGGGTGGGTAGAGGAATCTATAAATAGTGTATATGACTATTCAAGTTTCATCTCATCATGTATTCCAAGGGCTTTGATTTAAGATGCTGAAAAACTAAAGGATTAAAAATCATTGATCTTTGAGTTTTTTAAAATCAGACTCTTTTCATTGGAAGGTGGGTGGTTTTGAAAATTGCCCCAACCCTCCAGAAATGAGCCATCTTGATATTTGATTGGATAATTGGTAATGTGGAGCACCAATCTTTCAAGTGTCATTTTCTTCACTTCCTTGCAGTGTTTACAATGCCCATTTTCTTCACTTCTTGAGTCATATCTCAATCAATCAGCCAAAGGATTAAACAGAGGGCAACGATGAGCTTGCATGCACTTTTAGGTAGGAGGAGTACTTTTCAATTGCTTTATCATGTTGAGTTCCTCTGATCAGACAAAATCCCAATCGAAAGACATCTCTCTAGTTGGTGTTTATTGCCTTTTTAGCTGTAGAAATCCTGATTTAATGATGAGAGATTGACACTTCTATTCCTTTCTTCGTCTAGTGGGTATTCATTTATCTGTTCCATTCAAACCGACTTTTTTGAAGAAATTTCAAGTTGGAAACATCAAAACCTTCATTATTGGGCCCATGAAGATTCGATATTTCAAGCCATAGGATCCATAACCATCAACCAGGACAGGTGGTCCAGACCCTGCCAGCTTCATACTGGCAGCTATGCTCAAGTCATTTAAATGTTGAATGTTCACCAACCCAAGTCATTTTCCATCTAAGATACTCTTAAATTTTTAAGAGACACATAGTTAAATTGGGGCACACCGCACATGCCTAGCTAAATTGGGGTACTGTGCTGGTTAGATTTTTCCAACTCATTTTTTTTTTTGTTGGTATACTAAAGACTCATGAAAGGTAAAATAAAGAAGTTGGAAAGAAAAAAACCTGCATAGGTATTAGAGCTAAATACCAACACAAAACAATAAATTACAAATGAGCAAATAAAGCTACATCTCTTTCAGCCTCCAACTTAGTCAAAGCATCCGTCATGCCATTCCCCGTCCGAAGCACATGATGAAACTCAACATTCAAAGATGATCATGACCATGTCTTGATTTCATTGAAAAGAAATTAGAATTTCCATGGACCTTTATCTAAACAAGACATCAAAGAAATCACATATAAGGAATTGCTTTTCACCACTATGCTATGAAAATTATTTGAGACACAGATTCTTAGAGATTTCCAATATAGTTATCACTTCCGCTTCATTAGAATTTTTGATGCCTATATACCTTGAGAACATGAACAATACATCTCCCTTATAGTTCCTCAAGATCATTTTGTTTTTTGTTGACAAAAGTATAATGAAATCATTCAATGTGAAGATGAATTGGGATTTCATATTGATCATGTGGATATTTTCATGTCATAATTCTATTTTAAGTTGACACAATGAAATTCCTAGGATTTTGCCCAGATGCAATTATGGTTGAGTGGTGACGGCACTTCAGTACTACATACATGTCTAGGAATCAATTCAAGAGTTTTCATGTCGGTAATATCACTCTTGGACATTAGACCGACCTAGCTAAAATATATATATATATATATATATATATTCCCAAAATTTCATCTATCCCCAAAAAAATGGTTTTCCTTGCTTTTTATATCTGGTTGTTTTTCTCCATATATTACTCACACACACACTATCCAAGTTCCTCACCACAGCGGCCATATCATCAATCAGTATTGGTTGCGACGCCCCTTCCATTTTGCTACCAACGGGTTGGCATTAGAGAAGCTCCAAACTTCACATTCATGAAAGCAGTGATTAAAAAATAGAAATCTATTGAGAAACTTTATAAGTTTCTCACAATATGAGACAGTTACATTTCATTCCATTCTAATTCTTCAACCAAATGGACACCTTAGTAAAGTTTCTCACAATAGGAAATTGTGTAACTGTTTTTTTTTTTTCTTCTCACTTTCCCTGGAGCCAACAAATTATTCATATTAGCTCTATATGGGAGGGATGGTGATTGAGACAAAAAGCAAACCACAACACAGGCAAAGGGAGACCCACGTACCGTGGGTTGTGTCCCCTAGACACATGGCTATGTGCAATCCAAAATGTGGGGTAGTCCCCTATGGGCGTTAGCAAGTGCTGATATGATTAATAATGATGGATGTTAGTCTTGGTTGGCTTATTGGGACTGGAGTGAACCCATTTGTTCTAAAAGGGACATACCCACTCTTTTGCTGAGACTCTGAAACAAGGGTACGTACAGGTAGATGATATGCAGGATTTTGTGTTGATTGGGATGGCCCACCTTGGATCTATTATTTAATTTAAGACATGGGTTTGGCCTTTTTCAATGTCATAGAATAGTGAATGGTGTGGATGGTACATCTCTGCCCTAGTAACCAAACAATTAGCATTTTATGATTCTGTGAATGGCCATGTATCTCATTTCCTGGATACACAATTAGTATTTTATGGTTCTGTGAATGGCCCATGCATCTCATTTCTTGGACTCATTCTCTCCAGAGATACACAAGTAGCATTTAAATTAAGTAATGAACATCTAACGTTAGCGTTGGAGATGAGGATGATCTAGGAGTAAATCTTCTTTTATTATAGTATATCACATGCACTATTGGAAATGATAACATCAACTAGTTAAAGGACTGTTCTTCTAGTTCTCATGTTTAGGAAGACAGCCAAAGCCTTATGAAATAAACTTCATGTCCATCAAAAAGCATAGGAAGATGTTTGGATCTGAAGATGTATGCTAATAAAGATAAAAACAAATTTACAAGAATCCATTACAAATTATGTACATGAGCACATGTCAAACCTACAAGAATCCATTAAATTGTTCTCACACAATGTCCTCAAACAAACTGATCTCACACACAAAAGCTCATTTTATATCATTTTACCTCCTTGTTATTCAAAAGCTCATTTGATCTCATTTTGCCTCCTTGTTACAAAAGGAAAACCGGTAAGCAGGGTAGTTAGTAGGGTAAGTTAGAAATAGGTATAAAAAGAATGGGCATATATCCAATACAAATTTTCATTATAATCCTCCCATCTAATGGGAGATGTTATTTGAGAGGAAGAGGGTGTCTACCAATCACTGAAGGAACTCAAGCCCAATCTATCAACTTGGATGACTTCTCACAAATACAGCCTGGGAAAAGGATTTGCATAGAAGTTCTCTTCGAGTTTCTGGGCCTTTCCAGGTATCTTCCGGTATGGTCGTCCAAGCTGATTAGCATGTAATCGCTTCACTTCTGATGAGAACTGCTCCCATGACAGTTCACCATTGTCTATATGATCAATCAGTTTCACAAAAATTTTCCTGGAATCAAAACAGAACTGGTTTTCTTTTTTTGAGTTTTTACATAGCAATTGATAACAATTATGCGCATGAATGTAACCAAAACAGCTGCTATTGAGTTTTTAGCGATTTTGTCACAGACTCATCCAACCCATCAACTGCTTGTTACAAATAACATCGGGTTGTTGCATCGAAACATATACATGTTAACTAATTTGACTGACAGTAAATTTTGTTAACGTGGATAGTTGTTCATTCCAGGGTGTTATTGTTGGGTGGAAATCACAAAGCAATATTAGGTGGGAATGGGATACTGTTAATTAGGCCTTTCAAAGTTCACCTCACAAATCATTTACCGTGATTACTCATTGATATAAAGTAGAAAGAAAAAAAACGTAAAATAAGTTGCACTTACTTTGATTTCTTAGGCGGCAAGGCATCTAATCTTGCCAAAATACCCAAACACAATAGAGAGAAAATTGAGATATTATTATTTGTATACCTCTCAAGGGCTACAATGTAATCCAAGGCCGCTAATCAGTTATGATAGAGTTTCAAAGGCTCCACAATCTCTCCTCGGTTGCTCGGTTGCTAGATTAAAGTGCATAAAGATATATGGGTATTCAGATGGCTGCATTCCCGTATATCTCCCCTGGAACAATGTAGATCTTTGTAGATGAAGAATACCCCATGGCTTTTAGAAAAAGCGCCGCTGCTTGGGGAGTCATTGGACAACCTCCATTGATTCTCCTCTCCTCACTATTTATATCTTTCTCCTTCCAGTGCTTGACACTGTAACGCATGACTCGCAGATCCTCTGCCTCCTCAGCGGTAAGGTTGTGAGTGCAACCAGTAAATGCAAGCATATCCTTTTCATATCTGCAATTCAATTGAGAATGAATTAGAACAATCTTTCAATCTAAACATCAACTGAGTACACCAAAAACATTGAATAATTCAGAAGAAATGAATGGCTATTGGTTAAGGAAGTTGGATAATACTGTTTTATGGCTTTTCTACCCCAAACCAATATCAAGAAATTAATGATGACAAGTAATTGTTCTATATATTATAAAAATGATAATCGTCTATGCATCAAAATATGCAAACTACTTGAGATTTGTGGTACCTATAAACACATCAAATCTTGTCAAGATGGAGCTTTTGCATGAGCACCTAGATGACGAGGATACCTTCAATAAAGAGCAATATAAGTGCTGCCATTATTTCTCAAACCTAGCAACCATTTTCCTTCAAAGCTCTTCTATTTCCTTTGTATACCGGAGCGCTACATGAATTGATTGACACCTAAGTCTCTGAATCCAATTAGCTAGGTCGTTGTGCGCGAGTCTAGAATCACTATGTGTCAGCTTCAACACTTTGTGTTGCTTCAATAACTCAAGCACATCCTCTCTATAGTAGATGTCCTACAAAAATTGTTATCCACATTTATAAATAGAGAACAAAAAAGAAACTGTTCTGTAAACATTTTTCATTTGCATCTATTTTGAAGGATGTTGATATGCAGACCTTGGACCATGAAACAGGTGCCTTCACAAAAGGCTCAATTGCTGCAGAATCAGGTGGAAAAGAGTCAACTATCTCGATATCATCTTTCAAGACATCTATGAAGTGTTGCCAGCCAAAAATATATTTGAATTCACTGTAATATCAATTTAAAAAAATCAAGGCCTATTATCACGCATTTTCTGATCTACTCAAAACCAATTTAAGATCTTGCCCATACCTTGGATCTATCCAAAAGGATAGGTGATCTAGGGAAGGAAGAACTAGTGTTGCATTCATTATTTTTTCCACAGCAACCATATCACATCTTTGGTTCAATTCACATGATTACTGTCAGATTAGTAGTTCCACAATGCGCAGACCCCCCATCCAGACCATTGAGCCTAAGGAAAAACCCTGTGATAAGGGATAACTAAAGTACATCTGAGTACAGAATCTTGCATTAATCTCTATCATTTCATCGTTGCTTCTTTTCTCAGTTGGCAATTTATGAGGCAAATTCCACTAAGGAAAGTATATCTGAGGCACCACTCATCCACATGCAGCCCATCAGTTATATCAAGATCACAGAGAAAAAAAAAAAAAGAAGAGGTGCCCCACTTTTAAAAAATTAAATATAAGCATACAGTCATCCATTGAAGAACCAAAACCATAAAACTCCTCTAAATTTTGAATCCTTTCTGCTAAATAGTAGTATCAAAACCATTTTGAGAACTCCAGCTGACTTAGAGCTCAACTATGAAAATACAATGTTAGTGTAAAATCACTACAAAAATGCACACTATTGCAATGTTTTCAGGTTTTTTAAACGAGCCACTAAAAACATAGTGAATTCAAGTCTAGGAATTTTGAACTAATTATACACGGCCATCATGACTAACAAAAGAAGTTCGCACATAATCCTGTTCTCATCTGGTTCAGTCCACCATTAGCATGAACTAAAATATAACCATTTGTACCCATTTTAGGACTTGAAAGAAAACATAGAAAGAAAACTCAGTCTACGTTTCTGTTGAGTGGAAAACATAATAAGTCGGGCATATAACACAATAATCACAAAAAATGGACTGCTCCACATACTTATTCTATCTATGGGTCCAGTAATGCATTGATGATAATTGTCACTGTTTGGTTTCAACCATATATCTGGAATCTGTAGACGGCAAGGGACATTGTGTTAAGAGGTGAATTCTATAGGCAATAAAACCAATAAAACGTCGTTATCTAGTCTAGATGTTAAAGATACATGTTCCATTTGAAAGACAGAAATTGGACTATAAAATAAAAGGAGAATTACAAATTTCTTTGTCACAGAGGTATATAATTCAAATTTCAACCTTTAGGAAAACTAAAAACAACCAAATTTACATGAACCTGAGTTACAGCACTATGGGACCACTGCATACTTGAACCTGAATACTTCTCAAGAATGTTAGAGATATTAGGTTTGATTTGTTACAATGCTAGGGAAAGGATAGAGATATTAGGAGAGAAATGTGAGGATAAAGTTTGAATTTTATGTTTCTATACGTTTCTTTCCAATGGAGATCCTTTCCCTTAATAAAGGGACACTGAATTTATTTTAAATACAGCAGCTTTCAAAGTTTTCATTGTATTAGAGCTTTGGTCCGATAGCGATCTTGTGATCCGGCCAGCCATGATGATGTCTGTTAAGATTTTTGCAACAATATCAATCACTGTCATTTTTCTCACCTAAATAAAAGAATCTTCTCTTGTCTGTGCATCATCCGGACCACACGATCTCATCATCCTTATCAAGCCACATGATGAACACTTCTACAAGAATCATGACAAATCCGAACTATTAGGCCATCGTCACTGACATGCTCAAAATGAGTGGATTAAGACGGTGATGGACCGACCCTGCTAGATAGACGGCTATCACCAGCAAAGATAATGATCATGAGAATTTACAGAGACACAAAGGTTTATATTGTTTTATGGCAACGAGAACTATCCATTCTATGAAAGGACCATGTGATTGCGGAAGAGTGTTAGAGCTATTAGGTATGTTACAGTGTTAGATATAAAGACATTAGGAGTCCTAATATCTCTATATGTAACAACATAATAAAAATCTATTATCTCTAACATCTTCCCACAATCACGTGATCCTTTCACAAAAATAATAACTCGATTGTTAACATAAAAAATACAAACCCTTGTCTCTTTTTTTATTTGCATGATCTTTATTGATCACTTATTTTGTAGAGTCCACCATTGTCGCATCCACTCAGTGAGTATGTTAGTGTCGGTGGCCTACTAGATCAAATCTGTCATGATTCTTCCAAAAGCATTCATCATGTGACTTGATAAAAATTATCAGATTCTGAGGTTTGGATGATTCATGAGCAGAGGAGACGCTTTTTATTTAGGAAGAAAGAATGATGGTAAAAATCATTACATAAACAATAAGACCATGGCCAGCCTGAGCACAAGATCACTACTAGAACATAGCTCTAATATCATGATAATTTGAAAAGGCACACATTTGAAATTACAAATTTACCAGAGCGTTATGAAGGGAAATGACCCCCATTTATAGAAAGAATAAGAGAGAAACTTAAATTCAAGTTTATCATCACATATCTCTCCTAATATCTCTATCTCTATTCCATCTGTGACAACGTAATAAGCCAAACCGAATATCTCTAGCAAGGAATGCATATGCTCTGCCAAATGACAGAAATAATAGACTATTTACTAGTAAAATGTTCTCTGCAAGTTCTCTTCTAATCCCCCTTTCATATCCTTTTGACCTAGGGTGCTTCTAAAAGGGACTGTATAATGGAGCTTATAATCATATTCTATAACTAGCAGGCCTCTTATATTTTTTAAATGTAACCACTCAATCCTCTAACAACTTTAGCTAAGTCTATTATCCACCTCCAGAAGGCTTTGACAGGTCATATGATCCTATTAATAACAATACTGGCCTTGGAGATACAGTGATAAACCATGAAAGAAGAATGATACTACCATACTACACTCAATCCACTGCTCCGCATGCCTTGCAAGCAGAACTCAGCCGTTTACAAGGTTTAATTTTCTGCAGAAACACACAAATCTAATAATCATTGAAGGCATACAAGAAGGAAAAACACCCCCATGGAATTTGATGACCTTGTGGAAAAAGAACCTTTAATAGTTAAAGCTCCTAGATTCAGGTTTTCGGCGGTAAGTCATCTTCTATATGAGAGAAGGGGAAATATTAGCTGATAAGTTGTGTAAACTATGAAGTCCTTAAATGATGATTTTCAAGCAAATAATAGTCCAAACCTAAATCTTCGATTTTTATTTATTTATTGATGTTAGGTTATTCTATGTTCCATTAGTCCATCTCAATATATTTGTGGGTTGGTTCAGTTATGAATCCAAATCTCTCATACGTCACTGTCATACTTTGTTTAAGAAAAATTTAACTACAATCAAAGTTGTGCACACCATTTATATTGATAACATCTTGAAGATATGCATACAAAAAAAAAAAACATTTTGCTTTTATAATTAAAATGAGAAAAGAATAAAGACATCACGTGTTTCATTAGTTGGCCCCTAGCTGCCTTGATGAAGATTACTGTGGTTTGAGTTCAGATCTGCTTGGGGAATAGAAAATGGTGGATAATAAGTTTGATTTGTTTGAAATTCAAATTAAAGCAGTCTCTATATATGGATGATTTATAGCCATGAGCTTTAGATATTTTATCTATGGACTCCAATAAGAAAAATAATTAATTACTTGTCTTGTTTAACAAGTGACCAATTTTGTTGAATGAACCTAAATTCACAATAGTGTTTAATTAAAAGCAGTGGGTTAGATGCACTGACCTGTTGTTGTCTTGGTCAGAGACAACTAATTTTATTGAATGACTCAGATTGTTTTGATGGCCCTCTGTTTACTTGAGCTTCTTGCCTTCTCAATTAAAAAGAAAAACTTTTCTCCAAACTATAATATAAGAAGTACAACAATATTTCCGCATTCTATGTTATTCAAACAGCAACCAAAAGAAGTCTCATGCATGAACCAAAGCCTTACATGATTGTTACACCCCTACCCGAACTAATAGCGATTAAGGCTAATTAATTGTGGTTAATGCTAATTAAGCATGGATAATGTGATTAACTAAGGTTAATGACCAAAGAGAGAGAAAACCAGTCTCAAATAACACACTAAGCCTAATGAAATGGATTTGAATGAAATAGAATGGATTAAAATGAGTTTAGACTCAAACAAGGTAAGCCAAGGACTTTTTCGTAAATACGGATTTATACGTATTTCGTCAAATAGGGAAATTCTTGATACCAACGTGTGTATCTCGAAGAGTACGTCAACTTTCATAATAGACACGATTCCATTTGACATCAAATGGGCCAAGTGAGGAGTCATTTGACTCTAAATGTAAATAGAATGAATGTAAGGGGGTTTTAGTGTGAAGTTGCTTATATTAGAATGAAATGAGAAAGATATGGGTTCATTTCTCATTTTCCATTCCAAGAAACCCTAGAGCATCCCTTTTTCTCTTTTCCTCTTCCATTCCTCTTGTTGAGAGTGAGATTTAGGAGTGATTGTAATGGATTTTGGAGTGAAGAGCTTCATATTCATCTTCTCCATCAAGCAAATCCACCATTATTGAAGTGTAGAGCTTGAGAGAAAGCTTGAGAACCCATTTCTTTGGAGCTACAAGTAAGTAAATGACCTCCCTTGTGATTTCCAAGTTCCATTAGTGATTATGTAGTGGTTTCTAGCACCAATGACTCATGGGAGTTCATTTGGGTGTTTTTCTTGATTAGGGTTTGAAAAGGGATTAGTGTGTCCAAGCCCAAGCTAAGCAAGAGAGGGTTTTTGGTTAATAGCTTCCAAAGGCAAGTATAAACCTTGCTTGTAATTAACATTGATCATTGTAATTGTTTATAGAGATTTGTCATGGATTATATGTATTTTACATTGATTTTTGGGTTTAATTTGAATGTTTAATGAGGTGATTAAGGAATGATTAGAAATGTGATTATGAATGAATGTGAATGGATGATGCATGAGGGGGAACAGGAGGTTCCATTTTACCATGCAGATTGTAGAAATGTGTGGAAATGTGATTAAGAAAAGAGAGGAGAAGAAGAGTGAACTGCACAGAATTCGGGTTGGAATTCTGCACAGTTCGCTCGAGCGAACTGGGGGTTCGCTCGAGCGAACAAGGCTCTGTTTGGGGCGAAATGAGTTTTCGCACAGTTCGCTCGAGCGAACAGGTTTCTGTGGGAGTTCGCTCGAGCGAACAATAAGTTGGCTCGAGCGAACAGTGTTCTGCCTGAGGTCCGTTCAAGCGAACAGTGGATCCGCTCGAGCCAACCTGTTTCTGGCCCAGTGACACTATTTAGTGAAAATTTTGGCTAATCGATCGGACCTAACGGACCGACCGATTAGGGGACTCTGTTAGAGTCTGGTGAATTTCGAGTTTTGGATTTTTACGAGAATTTGGAGTACGACTCTTAAAGATAAATGCGTTCCGATTAATTTCGAAGACTAATCATGCTTAGACTAAGTTATTGAGAATTAATGGTGTTTTAAGAAGGTTCCTTGAGTGAACTATGATTGACAATTGCCTAAGCTCCATGGGTGTTAACTAAGGGGACTTGAAATGCACACACTAAAAATACAAATGTGATGTCCATCAAGAATAACACGTGCATTTGGAAACCAACGGTTACACCCGAATGGTTGTTTAGAATTGAAATAGGATTGGAATAGGGTTGAGTAAAGCCATATGTGGTGAGTATTACTCTCATTGTGTCATCGTGATCAATCTAATGAGATTGACATTATTGTCATTCCTTTCTTTTGTCATGAAAGGAATCATTGCACTGAATTGGATCCATAAGTGGATTTCTTACTGACTGTTAATGATCATTGAGTCTGGCACTACCTAGCGATTGTATTAGAACTTCAAGTGAGTTCAATGAATGACTAATCCTGCTGCAGCAGATGGTATTGGGGGTGTTCCGGAGCTCCGTGGTGATGCTAGTGTCCCTGGCCCGGACACTGGTAAGTCTCACTTATATATATATCCGATCATACCTTCGGGTAGTGATTGAAGACTCCCTTTGAGGGGAGATGGTAAATGAATAAATCCCGATCATATCTTAGGATATTGATTGAAGCCTTCCTTTTAGGGAAGATGGTAATGAATTGAATGAAATACAATTTAAGAATGCTATGGTAGTTGCCAATTGGTACATGTATACTGACTGTCACTGTCTATTACTGTCATTATCTATTATTGTCATTGTAGAATTGTCTAGATTACTCTAGCATTGAAATTGTCATTATTGCAATATGGATGTATTGATATACTTTATTGCAAGAATTGTTTATACATTGTTGAACCGTCGTGTTCATTAGTGTCATTGATGGCATTGCAGGCCAGATTGCCTCTGCCGGCACTGCAGCGCCCCCGGCGCCAGCGGAGGAGACCGCTCCGGTTCCTCCAGGAGGATTGATTGAATGGAACCGGCGGGATACCATTTGATGTGGTATCCGAGTGCAAATTGGGTGTTGAAACATTTTGGGGAAAATGTTTTGAGTAAATGTTCATAGATTTATTTTGAGATGTAATTAACATTTTGAAATGTAACTAATGGTCATCTGCATAGTATTTTTGTATATGCAGCAATTGTCAAAATGTATATTGAAACAATACATGTATAAGGACTGTATTTTGTATACATGTAAATGATAAATTGTTATTGTCAAATAATTGTTTCCGCAAAAGTTTTATATTTGGCAGGTACTTGAGTGTGATATCCCTTGTGGATCTCGTTTTAACTTCGGTTAATTCGGGGTTTACGGGAGTAAGTATGATAATCACGGCTCGGCTCGGGCCCGGGTCGTGACAATGATCCATTACAAATTTAACACCTTCACTGTATCTTTTCACTTATTTCAACTTTCTCAATCTTTAGACTCCAACAATATAATCTAATGATGAAAAACCTACTAGTTTAGCAAAAGAAGACGACTTAAAAGGGAAAAGAAGAACAGCATGAAATATATGGAATTCCACTCACTGCGGCTTCCTCTGGATGTTTCTGCAGAAACACATTGGTCTCCTTGAACACATTTTGCTTCTCTTCTCCCTCATCAACTCTTCTACGTAGAATCAGATGGTCCCTCTCATTTCCTCTCCACTCTATCTCCAAATAGCTCATCCAACCACACCTACACAAACAGCGAGATCACCACCAGCACCATCATACCCACAAGTAGTCGTCTCCACGCCTTCGCTCCTCCATGCAGACTCACTGGCCATATGACCACCGCCTCCATCACCCACACAATATACTTCAAAGCTTCCATGGAATGTGTTGAGGTCAACGTTTCCTATCACCAATTGGTTTTAGGATAAGTGGTTGATTAATGGGGGTGTAAGATTATACAAGTGGTATCAGAGTCTGGTAGGTCGAGTCTTTGAGTCACGGGACACACGTTTTGCGAGTTGGCAGCAGGTATACCGATGAGGTCAACATCCACTCTCGCTTCTTAGCGGTCATAATTATAGTCCAGCCCTCGTCCTCCATTTCTCCTCTTTCACAGATGCTGCATTTCTCCAAGTCAAAAATGCGCCGCCTTGTCATTTTACTTTATCTGTGATAATGGGTTTGCTACCATTCAAGTTGCCGGAGTTGGCAACGATTGGTAATCCGGAGGAGAAGAAGAGAGCAGGGAAAGAGAAAAGTTGGTAGCTTTCTATTTAAATTTTTGGGTTGTAGAAAGGAAATGCAATAATCTTTCTAACTATATGTTTTTATCTCCTGCTTAGTAGCTTTAAGTAACTTCAACAGATTTGAAGTGAGATAATGAGATAATTTTCAGATTCTCAAATTTTTGAGGGGGTTGAAGATGTGGATTTTATTTAGGAGGAAGTTTGAGATTATCTCTCACCCTTTCATATTCAAACAGCTCCAGATCTTCGTCTTATCTTGTTCTGTTATGGAGGAAAAGTTTTCTCCCATGATAGTTACGTGTATAACACATCTTGTAACATGGGATTAAAAATAAGAAGAATCCAAGTACTATCAATTAGACTAATGAAAGCCCCCATGCTATCCACCGGCAATGTAAAGGTCTAAAATAAAAAATTGATAGAAATAGTTTAGAGTGTAATCCTAATAAAAAATAAATTAATGAGTTATTTATTAGAGATGATAGAGAAGAGGAAAGGGCTTGTGGCGTTTAAAGGTAGGAAATGTAGAGACGTGAATAGAAACACAGAGAGAAGAGGAAAGAGTTTCTGTAACGGATTAGTAAAAAGATCGTTATTAATGGGGCTAATATCAATAAGAGGAATAATGAGTGATTTTAGTAGGAGGTCAACATGAGAAGAGTTAAAATCAAATTTGAAATTGACAGTGACATAAAATTGAAAATTGAATCCACTTCGCTTCTTATATAATAATGGTTGATAGTTTTGATGGAAAATTTGTAGTTGATGATAAAAGAAGGATTGGAAGGTGATTTTGAGCTATACAGATCTTAAAGGTGGGCCCGGTAATGAATTATAAGGATGAACTCCAAAAGACTCTCAAAAGTCCATCATCAAGGCCCCACCCTCAGGAAATCCAGATTCCTCCAAAGTTAGTGGGGGCACTCCAAATTTAAAATGGCTTAAACTGACTTTTTTTTTTTTTTTTTTTAACTAAAACCTCACTCCTACTGAGTTATGGACGCCATCAGATTAATGGCATCTAACACTGATTAAAAATTGCTAAAGAAAATACCATTTATAAGCATCTATCACACAAATGCCCACATTGATGGATCCCTGGATCTTCAAGTTTAAAGTATCATTCTTGACCAATGGCCCAACTTCAAAAAAAAAAAAAAAAAAAATTGGAAAATAAAGGGATTCAAATCACATGTTTCAGGTTTGATAATCTGATCATGAAATCAGGTGAGTGATTTGGACTTTAGAGGTGTGCCCTGCTTAGGTTAACTTCCTCATAGGATCCAATTCTTTCAAAAAATTTGGAGAAGTTCCAATCTTTACGTTTTTCAATCCACAACAATTTCAGGCAGGCTATGGAATTGTACCCTTTATCACAGTGAATGCTGATGCTTTTTTATTTTGATACTTTTTAACAATTCCTTTTATAGTAAAGCCTCTATATTTTCACTTTACCTCATAATGCCCAATGGCATCTTACCCTAGGGGTAACACATGTCAGTTCTCATGCGGGTGATTAAGTGGTTGGTTGGTTGCTAGGGCACACCATCTGCTATTTCTACTTGATATATACATATTCGGAGATCTGAGAATCAAAATTCAGATTTATTGAGAACTCTCAGCTATCTCTTCTAAGGATCAGTGGATCCACAAACACATCATCTGTGTTGTACCTCGAACATTTTTATTTTTTTCACCTTCACTTTTATGGAAGCTTTCACGTATAACTAATATGCCATTGAGAAATTCTAAATGCACCTTTTATTTACATTATTCATAAAGGGATGTGGGTGTGCACGGCAAAATGGATGGGTGCATATAGAATCACCCTATGCCATTCATAGTCACCATTATGGAACCCACTTAGATTTCATTCTATGGCCGGAAAGATCTTAGTATGGACTAGGGTAATTTGTCCAATGGGGTGGAAGGAATAGAAGAGTGTTAAAATTATTTGGCCGATCATGGGAAGGTGATAAATGTAAAAGTGGCATTTCACCAAAAGTGAGCCTAAATATGCCCGTCCCATGGAGTTGGGACTTTACTCATATGGGAGGGTACAGGGTTAAAATGGTTCAGGTTACTGTTGGGCTGAATATGTGAAAGCTCATGCAAATCAAGACTCATTTATTAATTAATATCGGATACTATTTATGGTACATATTATTCTTATGTAATATATGAGGGGAGTCCTCTCAGCTAGCCATTCCTACCAAAACCTTGGGGTGTTAGTAAAGGTAACGTAAATACTTTTTAATAGTCCCCTTGGGTGGATCTCACTCCCCATAAGCACTGATTGAGTCTAATACCATCTTAAATTTATTTAGCTAACCATTCCTACCAAAACCTTTGTGTGTTTGTATGTGGTGAATTAAAGTATGGTGAGGTGAAGCATCAAATCAGGAGAGAAAAAAATATAAGGGATTATGATAGTATTTTGTTTTTAGTTGTTTTGTATGAAATCTTTTTTAACTTTTTATATAGAAAAGTGGAGTTTTTTTGTATTTTTGTGGAGAAATGAAGTTTCGTTTTTTACTTCTTTTAAAAATTTCGGAGGGAATTTTGAAATTATGTACTTCTGATATAACCCATTATCATTTCTTGTCTGAATTAACTTTACTCTAACTTAACTAGTTAATTGCCAAACACGCCTCCGTTAGTAGATGTAGCGTAAATAATGTTTATACTCCCCCTCAGGTGGAGCCCACTCCTTAACAAGTTCAAGAATCATCAAAACGAAAAATCATATTTGTTTGAAACTTTCAGCTCTCATCTAGCACCAAAGTACCATATCATCTGTGGTACCTGTTTTTTTTTATGTACCTATATCAAAGTTTTTACTTGCAGTAAGCTATCCATCTGCGTTCCAACTTTTCCTCAGTTTGGTAGCCGCAATTGAGGGTTTAGGACCCAAAAGAGGCCACACAAATGGGAAGGAAAGCTCGCAAAGTGAGAAAATAAACGTACACAAGTGGCAAGAGCGGCATATCCAAACCCATTTAATAATTGACCCAAATTCATCAACCCAACCCCACCAAAAGTTACACTTAGAAGGGCCAGCAGAACCCAACCAATTTAGTGCGTGCAGTTATATATGTTAGGTCTCAACCCAAATGTCCCAAAAGGATCTTCAATGATCCCCAATTCTCCCAATATCTCAACTAACTCAATCTGTATAATCGAAGGGTCTGCATGATCTTGTTTATTTCCACCGGAAAACGAGGTCAGGGTTTTTCCTGCTGATAGAAATGAAGAGCTTAAAAAGTTTTGGGATCACAAATCATGATACAGTAGGTTGAATTTGCAGGTTTTGGATGAAAACGGCAACTGATTCAAATATAGGTTTTCACCACGCAGAGAATTCTGGTGGTTTTGGGATTATCTCAGATGGTAAATCTGGTGGAATAGGCAGCTGGGGCCAATCCGAGTGTGATTCTATCTGAAGTTTGTCAGGGCTCATGCATGATCCCAGGTCTTCTGGTTTTTTTTCTTGTTCCTACCAGTTTATATGTTTGGTTTTTTTTTTTTAGTTAGCCACCTGGGAGTTGATGGAGTGATATAAGGTGAGGGTTTACTGTCCCATGTCTTGTGTTCAAAACCGCTCCAGTAAATTTACCTTTGGTATACGTTTATATGGGTTTAACTGGCACCAATCGGGGGATTAGTCCCAATGGGTTAAAGACGTTAAGGATACCCGCATAAAAAAAAAAAAAGGCTTGTGAAATCATTTTATTTGTTGTATTTTATACTATAATTTTCTTGAATTTTCCAATGGTCAATGGTGAGAAAGAACATGTGATTAGATTGCGTAAGTGAATTGCTCTTTACTAGTTAGCAAAAGATGAAAAAGACATAGAAAAAATAAGTTAGGGTGGAAGGGATGTCATCAATTGGAAGCTTTAGGGTATTGTTTGTTTGTATTAGATCACATAGGAATCCATGGTCAAATGGGCACCACTTAAGAATGATTAAATAGGTAAAGTGTGAATAATACAAGGTCCCCTTTATGATACAAGGTCCGGTCCCCTCTTTAATCTTTTGATGGATCTATTTTTCTTTATGATGTGAGTATCCTTGAAATCTTTGACCCAACAAGATTAATTGCCCACGGCCATGGGTAATTCTACGGTGGTTTCTAACACAAGATATCAACTCCACCAACCCCTTGGTGGGCATTTGATGTGATTTTAAAAAAGACTATCAAATAAATAGACCTTTAGAAGATTTGGGATCAGTTAGTTTCTCTTTAAACATACTTTTCAAGTGAAAGAAACGTGTTAAAAAAAGGTTAGATAGGAATGGGGTTTCCCAAATATGACAATCCGGATGGGCTACATTGTATTATCTTGCAGCAGTTGATTGTCCAAATCAACACTCTTGGTCTATCATTGGATGGACTATCCACTCACGCGAGAAAGATGATTTTGATAAATATAGTAATGTGTTTCACGTGTAACATGTACATATTTAAAATCCCATTTTTTTCATCCCATGTGTAAAAGGCAAATGTCCCATAAGGCTTGTGTGTTAATACATATGTATAGATTATATATGCATTTGAAGCAGATATGTAATGAATTCATATGTTATCAGCTTACCATGTTTGTTTCCAATCAAATTATTAAATGTTAACTTTTTTATTCAACTTCCTCTTAACCCCATATCCTTACCAGTCCATACAAATAAAAACCTATTGTGCCATACCTCATCAAACAACCACCCTCCTAAATCTCAAATCCCCATCAAATGCATAAAGTGGCCCCCACAATTCTTCAACCCATCCAGCCCAGTGCCAGGTGTTTTGTAAAGAGCATATGTACTGACATCCCTTGATATTAGCTCAAACCAAAACTTTTGCTTGATCATGGCTGCATTTTTAGCCCAATTTATATATATGAAAGAGGATAAGTTTAATTGCCAATTGATTTTGTCCACTTAATTGATTTTGACCACTCAACTTTTAGTTTTAGAAACTGATTTCAATTGAAATCAAATATTTGATTACCATTTAACTGAATGGGAAGTTACGAAATGGTTTTAAATCTCTACACAATTAATTATCATTTAATTAATTGGGTAAGTACTAAATGGTTTTAAATTTCTATTTATTGGTTTATCAAAAAAAGAAGAAAATCTCTATTGATTGGGCAATTACTAAATGGTTTTAAATCTCTACATTTTACCTCCATATCTTCCACTACTCCACTACTTTCTTCTTCCCTATATCACAACTCTTATAGCCATTCATCTTCTTTTTCCCTATCAGGTATAACTGATTTTGTTCTATTTCTCATGCATGTTAATAAACTAATGATGTAAACAAAGTGGTGTGACTAGAAAGAAAATACCATGTGTGAGATCTGCCTTCAGGTTAGTAAGATTTGGAAATGCGGATGGATTATGCTCTTATTTAAATATTGTTGGTGTATTTTTAATTTTTATTAGATGAAAGCTGGGTTTAGGGTTTTATATCTATATTTTGATGGATTAATTAAAGATTGCTTCATTATTTCGATATTGATTTTTATTGTATTTAAAAAAAAAAAAAAAAAAAAAACTCTATATGTATGAAGAAATATCATATTCTAAATTTATTATAAATCTACTAATATTTATGTATATTTCTTATATAATGAATTAAATTGCCCGTGCTAAGCTCGGGGCATGTTTTCCTAGTGTGAATGACTGGGCTTGGATGTTTGCATGCTAGCTACCTCCATCTGGGCCTATCATTCAGGCCTATTGGCTGGATCCATGTATGAATCAGACCCAATAACTAGAAGAAGCTTTGTCTCACCTTGACCTGGCCCATCAGCACAGTGATTTGATTGCATTCATATACTCATCCAAAGAAAAGTATTTGTAGATATTCTGCACAGATGTGCTTTCATTTTTGCAAATATTGACATGGTTCACTATCCCCATCAAATGAAAATGAAAGGAAAGTTTTATGGATGGGTCATCTAAATTCTAAAAAAAAACAGTGGTGGTGAACATTGCTGATGTTGGAATGTGGGCCCCGCACGTAGAGCCTTAAGATGTAGTGAGTGACCTCCTTACTCCTTAGCCATTGAAGCCTGAAGAAGGCAACTAATGTGAGCCACTCATCAAAGGCATTTATTTGAATAACTCAATTCATCACTTTCACTTGATTAGACTATTGACTAACTAGGCCCGTTTAAGCCCTATCACCCATTTATCTCGTGGGACAGAAGGGGGGCCCACTAGACATGCCACATGTGGAGTTTTTTCTTAGGTAACTTATACATCCATGCACACACTGTCACACTATTGTCAAACTATGTCCCTTTTCCAAAAAAAAAAAAAAAAAAACTTTATGTTGAGCTATTTATTATATGACATTCTATGACAAGGGAAGGCCACTGATTGATGTAGACCGCTCAAAATAGTATTTTTCTAAGCACTAGGTGGGCCACACTGATTGATTTGAACAAAGGATTAGATTTTCAATAATATAAAGAAAGAACACAAGACAACTAGAATAAGAAAGTTCATTTGAAAAAACATCTGTACCTATCAAAAGGCGATATCCATGGTGTGCCCACTGCATCAAACGATACAAATCATCACACTCAATAGGTGTTCATGGGCCGAGCCAAACCAAGCTCGATCTAGGGACAGACCACTTTGGATCAGGCTTGGATTCATAATCTAGGCCCGTTTCATATTTGGGCCACATTTGGATTAAGTGATAGACAGCCCAAAGTCCAGTCCATCCTAGGTAAGGAGTGCATGTAATTTGGTGGACCAAAAAACAAGGGGCGGACCCAAGTGTTAGCACGCTAGTACGAAACCCGATTTGGCCTGATTTGGCCCATCCCAATTAACTAAATGGGCGGGCTCTAGCCTAACAGTTACAACCCATGGAGGACTTAGAGGCAGGACATAGGCTTATGTTCCTAAAAAGTTTGCCCGGGATTGAATATAGGGGTGTTCATGGACCGGGCTTGGACATCTTTGTTAGGCCCGTTTAATAGACGGGCCAGGTTTGGACTCCATTATAGAGAGCCCAAAGCCCAGCCCGGCCCGATTGAAAAATAATAATAGAAAGGTTATAGGTATGGGATTCGAACAAAGACAAGATCAAACCAACTGTGCTACATAAGAGATCATGTAATTTCACTCTTTTTTTAAATTATATTTTAATCTCAGACTGGGCTCGGCTTACACGCTTCAAGGCGGGCCAGGCTTGGGTCAGCGCGTTATAGCCCGACACGGGCCTGGGCCGAGCTTGGACAGGCTATTTATAAGCCGGGTCGGGGCCTGGATATTCCTTAGCCCGGCCCATGAACACCCCTATTTGGATATACCTCTCAACTCAACTCAACATTGCTATGAACACTCCCTAGGAACTCTAGTGGTAGGGGATTTTGGGACATGATGTATCCCCTTGGCATTTTCAAATCCCTTATTTCTTTACAAAAATTTATGAATTCCAGCACATTGAAAAATTCCAGTTGGCCTTTAAGAATTCAAGCATTCCACATCTTTGCATTTTTCAGTGAAAGTCCAAAGAAGGATTTAAGAATTCCACCTTACCTGAAAATTCTAGTGTATCTCATAGTAAATGAACAGGCCAACACTTAAAAAAGACGGTATCAAAACATCATATTCTTGTTACAAAGAAGTTGTTAGTCCGAGTACATACAGTAATAGTTCAGTATTAGGAAACAGTTCTTCACAACAGTGAAGCAAACCAATAGAACAGAATTCTAAAATTAAATTGAAATACACTTACTGTTTGAAGGCAGAAAAACAGTACTCTGTAAGGAAATTGTAGAATAACGTTGATCAAGGCTAGTGTTAAAACACTATGTCCTTAAGACAAAATTCGCCCTCGCTAAGGTGCTAACGAGCTTCAGCAGCGTCTGTCTCCCAGGATACAATGATCGATCTCACAACAGTTGCAGCACTACAAACTGTGTGACTGGCGAACCAACAGTGCAACAGGACTCTCTCTCTCTGGACTCAGATGACTCAAAATGCAATGTAGCAACAATGGATTGGATGAGCAAAATAGATGAACAAGATGCATATTTATAGTATGCTTCATGTCTATTCATGGGATTGGACACACCCTTTCATATGTGAAAGGACACATCACTTTGGACACACCCTTTCATATGTGAATGGATACATCCTTTCATATGTGAATGGACACATCCTTTCATATGTGAATGGGTAGTGGACAGAGCCAGGCCCAACTCGCTTGAAGTCCAAGCCCAAGCCCAAGCCCGGTTCGGTTCGGTGCAGGACAAGTAGTGTCTTTTAGGAGGCCATTTCTCATTCACTCCTTAATGGATTAGAGCAATCCAATACATGTTCTTAATCTACTCATGGAGTAGATTACATTCTCATGTATTCCCACCTAAAAAGATAAGTGGGTCCCACTTAGATTTTGGCTCAAAGTTTACAAAAATTAGTGGTGCTCTTAGCCATTTTTCCAACAATCCCCCACATGAATGAAATTGACTGAAAGCAATGAAATGATATGCAGACACACAGAGAGAGTACAATGGGAAATCTTCTGTATAGAGAAAGGTAGCTTGTGGCCTTGAACCTTCCCTTGTGAAATACTATCGGATTTACTGGTTGAACAGTGAACATGATGTCTTGAACTGATCAACCTTTTGCGTAAACCGAGACAATAGAGTTCACACAGAATCTTACCGGACACAGTTGGTTCTCATGATTGTGTTCGTTTTGGCCCTGAACAATGCCTGGTTTCATGAGTGCTTTAGAGAATCTAGCCTTATTATTCTCATAGAATCGGCCCAGTTCACACTCACATAGGTGATTCTTATTAAGAGTATCCTGTTATACCCCATCTGATAAGTCAAGATATAAGAATCATTAAAAGCTTTGCTTATCCCAATTACCGTTGCAGGTATCACTATTAATATCATAGGAATGGGCAGGAGAGTTTATCTCCATAGTGATATCGTTAAGTCACACACAATTTAGTTGTCCCTTTGAACCTAGATATTGGGATCTCCAGTCAACTAGGTAGGGTTTCCATTATGGCGACTTTTCATTCATAGGCATTAAGCCCATTCCCCTCGATGAACGATTTACTTGCTCTCTCGCTAAACCTTTGGTAAAAGGATCAGCAATGTTATCTATGGACTTTATGTACTCAATCGTCATAATGCCATTAGAGAGCAGTTGCCTTACGGTATTATGCCTTCGACGAATATGTCGAGACTTACCGTTATATATTTTACTCTGTGCCCTTCCAATTGCCGATTGACTATCACAATGCACGCAGATAGGAGGCACAGGTTTCGACCACATTGGAATATCTTCGAGGAAATGACGAAGCCTCTCAGCTTCTTCACCAGCTTTATCCAATGCAATAAACTCAGATTCCATAGTGGATCTAGCAATGCATGTTTGTTTAGAAGATTTCCAGGATACTGCTGCACCACCAAGCGTGAATACATATCCACTTGTGGATTTTGAATCTTTGATATCTGATATCCAGTTAGCATCACAGTACCCTTCAAGTACAGCTGGATATTTAGAATAATGCAATCCATAGTTTTGGGTGTGTTTTAAATATCTTAAAACCCTGACTAAGGCCTTCCAGTGGTCTGCTCCTGGGTTACTTGTGTATCTACTCAATTTACTAACAGCATATGCAATGTCAGGACGAGTGCAATTCATTACATACATTAGGCTGCCAATTATTTGCGCATATTCTCGTTGTGATATGCCTTTTCCATTATTCTTGGATAAATGGATACTAATATCTATAGGTGTTCTCGCTGAACTGCTACTATCTTGATTATATTTCTTGAGTATTTTCTCAATATAATGTGATTGAGATAATATCAGTCCATCCGATGTTTTAGAAATCTTTATTCCTAGTATGACATCGGCAACACCTAAATCTTTCATATCAAACTTATTGTTTAACATTCGCTTGGTAGCTTGAATGATACCATCATTGCTACCCATAATGAGCAAATCATCAACATATAAACAAATAATGACACAGCCATTGTTAGTGTTCTTGACATACACACACTTGTCACATTCATTGATCTTAAACCCATTTGACATCATTAAACTGTCAAATTTCTCATGCCACTGCTTTGGTGCTTGTTTTAATCCATATAAAGATTTGACAAGCCGACAAACTTTCTTGGTTTGACCTGGAACATTAAACCCTTCTGGTTGTTCCATATATATCTCTTCGTCTAATTCACCATTTAGGAAAGCTGTCTTGACATCCATTTGATGTATCTCGAAATTGTGTATAGCAGCAATTGCAATTAACATTCGAATGGATGTTATCCTCGTAACTGGTGAATAGGTATCGAAATAGTCCAAGCCTTCTTTTTGTCTGTATCCTTTAACAACAAGCCTGGCCTTGTACTTTTCAATTGATCCATCTGCTTTCATCTTTCTCTTGAATATCCACTTACATCCAAGAGTTTTGCAACCTTGTGAAAGATCCACTAGTTCCCATGTATGATTTTGCAAAATGGATTCAATTTCGTTATTTATGGCCTCTTTCCAATATGGTGCCTCGGGACTGGACACAGCTTGTTTATAGCTTTGAGGCTCATCTTCTAACAAAAATGTTAGGAAATCTGAACCAAACGTTTTTGATGTTCTAGCCCTCTTACTTCGTCTAGGTTCATCAATCTCTTGTTGGTTTTGATTACTGCTACTAGCAGTATCATGAGTTCTTTTAGTATAACTCGTTTCCTCCGATGGTTTATAAGGAAATACATGTTCAAAGAACGATGCATTTCTTGACTCAATAATAGTATTAGGATGCATATCGGGAATCTCAGACTTGTGAATTAGAAACCGATACGCACTGCTATTATGAGCATACCCAATGAATACACAGTCAACTGTTTTTGGTCCTATTTTAACCTTTTTAGGTGTAGGAACCGCCACTTTAGCCAAACACCCCCACACTTTCAAGTATTTGTAAGTAGGCATTCTGCCTTTCCACAATTCGTAGGGGGTTTTTATTGGTTTTTCTTTTGAGGTATACGGTTGAGAATATAATTTGCGGAGAGGATAGCATCCCCCACAAATTTTGAGGTAATCCAGAACTTATTAATATAGCGTTCATCATTTCTTTTAAAGTTCTGTTTTTCCTTTCAGCAACACCATTTTGCTGAGGTGAATAAGGAGCAGTAGTTTGGTGTATAATGCCATGTTGTGAACAAAATTCACCAAAAGGTGATTCGTATTCACCACCTCTATTGCTTCTTATCACCTTAATTTTCTTGTCAAGTTGATTCTCAACCTCATTCTTGTAATGTTTGAACATTTCCAAGGCCTCATCTTTACTTCTCAATAAGTAAACATAACAGTATCTTGTGCAATCATCAATGAATGTAAGAAAATATTTCTTACCACCTTTAGTTTGAACAAACTTCAGGTCACAAATATCAGAATGAATTAACTGAAGGGGTTCAGAAGTTCGTTCAATTGAATGAAAAGAAGTTCTAGTAAGTTTAGCCTCTACACAAGTTTCACATTTGATATTAGAATCAAAACTACATTTAGGTAAACATTCCATATTAACTAATCTACGCAAAGCATCATAGTTAACATGACCTAGTCTACCATGCCACACATTAGAGGACTCAAGCATATAAGCAGAAGAGTTTTTCTTATTAGGTACAATTGTCATTACATTCATTTTAAAGAGCTCATCGCTCATGTACCCTTTTCCCACATACATCCCAGATTTAGTGAGTACAAACTTATCCGACTCAAAAACAAGTTTAAAACCCTTCTTACTCAGTAGTGAGCTTGATACCAGATTCTTACGAATATCAGGTACATGCAGCACATTGTTGAGGGTGAGTTCCTTTCCAGAAGTCATCTTTAATACCACTTGTCCTTGGCCTTCAACCTTAGAAGTGGCAGAGTTGCCCATGAATAGTTGTTCTCCAGTTGATGCATGGTAAGTGGAGAACATCTCTCTGATTGAGCAGACATGTCGAGTGGCCCCTGTGTCCACCCACCATTCTCTGGTGTTACCAACCAGATTGACTTCTGAGACCACAGCAGAAAGATTGATGTCTGAAACATCAGTGGAGAGAGTGTCCAGTTCTGTCATGTTGGCCTGCGCTGGTTTCTTACTTGTATTACCTTGGTCCTTACGCTTACGACAGTCCTTAGCACGGTGGCCTGGTTTGTCGCATACATAGCAGTTCCCTTTGAACTCCTTGTTGTCATTGGGACCTTGCTTTGGACCGTTGGGATTGTTCTTCCTCTTCTTGGGATTCTTCCCATGTTCCACCACATTTGCCTTGGCTTCAGTGAAGGTTTTTCCTGCTTTCTTCTCAGATGCACGATTGTCTTCCTCTATCCTCAATCTGACAATCAGGTCTTCAAGTTTCATCTCCTTTCGCTTATGCTTAAGGTAGTTCTTAAAATCCTTCCAAAGTGGTGGCAATTTTTCAATGATTGCTGCCACTTGGAAAGACTCACTAAGAGACATTCCTTCTGCATGTATTTCGTGGAGAATTACTTGAAGTTCCTGAACTTGATTGATTACTGCTTTGGAATCGATCATCTTGTAGTCAAGAAATCTGCCAACAACGAATTTCTTCATTCCGGCATCTTCAGTCTTGTACTTTTTGTCAAGTGAATCCCATAATTCCTTAGCAGTCTTCAATGAACAGTACACATTATATAATGTGTTGTCTAGTCCATTGAGGATATAATTTCGGCAGAGGAAGTCAGCATGCTTCCAGGCGTCTACAGCAGCAACAACTTGCTTGTCTGTTTCACCTTCTATTAAAGCAGGAGCTTCTTCATGGAGGAACCTAGCCAAGTTCAAGGTAGTGAGATAGAACAACATTTTCTGTTGCCATCTCTTGAACTCAGTACCATTGAACTTCTCAGGTTTCTCCCCATGGTTCACCATAACAGGGGTAGGGGTACTAACTGGAGTATTATTCTCAATACCCATTACTGTTAACAAAACAGAAATTAAATGAATACAGAGAGTACTGCAGACTTATAAACTCAGTTACTGTATACTGAGGCAACTAGAAAGAATTTACAGAACACACTGAAGTTCTGTAATGTTATAGAAAAGAGAGAAACTCAGTTTCACAATACCAGTTTCAGAACTTAGAAGAACTAGAAATCAGCAGTGAAATTGATATAACTGAAACCAAAAAATACTGAAGTAAAACTGTAACAGAGTGTACTCAGAAATGAATAAAGATTTTGTCTTAAGATTGTTAGTCCGAGTACATACAGTAATAGTTCAGTATTAGGAAACAGTTCTTCACAACAGTGAAGCAAACCAATAGAACAGAATTCTAAAATTAAATTGAAATACACTTACTGTTTGAAGGCAGAAAAACAGTACTCTGTAAGGAAATTGTAGAATAACGTTGATCAAGGCTAGTGTTAAAACACTATGTCCTTAAGACAAAATTCGCCTTCGCTAAGGTGCTAACGAGCTTCAGCAGCGTCTGTCTCCCAGGATACAATGATCGATCTCACAACAGTTGCAGCACTACAAACTGTGTGACTGGCGAACCAACAGTGCAACAGGACTCTCTCTCTCTCTGGACTCAGATGACTCAAAATGCAATGTAGCAACAATGGATTGGATGAGCAAAATAGAAGAACAAGATGCATATTTATAGTATGCTTCATGTCTATTCATGGGATTGGACACACCCTTTCATATGTGAAAGGACACATCACTTTGGACACACCCTTTCATATGTGAATGGACACATCACTTTGGACACACCCTTTCATATGTGAATGGATACATCCTTTCATATGTGAATGGACACATCCTTTCATATGTGAATGGGTAGTGGACCGAGCCAGGCCCAACTCGCTTGAAGTCCAAGCCCAAGCCCAAGCCCGGTTCGGTTCGGTGCAGGACAAGTAGTGGTCTTTTAGGAGGCCATTTCTCATTCACTCCTTAATGGATTAAAGCAATCCAATACATGTTCTTAATCTACTCATGGAGTAGATTACATTCTCACGTATTCCCACCTAAAAAGATAAGTGGGTCCCACTTAGATTTTGGCTCAAAGTTTACAAAAATTAGTGGTGCTCTTAGCCATTTTTCCAACAGAAGTAACCAAAGGGAAATGGATATGAGATGATAACTGTGTAACGAAATTTGCCTTAGCCTATGCCTGTCTCTACTCTCGACCCTTCCAAAACGTTTCAACCTTTTCAAGGGGCATGGCTGACCCAACTCTTGTCAAATAACGTGCACCAGTCCTTTCCACATCCAGGTCCCAACGTGCATCACCTCTCTCTCGGGCTCGAACTCGAGCCCAGTGTACTCACTTCCCCTTCAAATTCGGCCAACAACAGCTTCAGCTCTTAGTAGCCACAAGATCAAAATTGCTGTTTCCATCTTTCTCCCTCTCCTGTTTAATTATAGCTAGCCATCGTCCATCAGGTTTTTCAGGTGCATGCAGGGTGGAATCGTCTAACCCAAGAGAATAACAAGTGAGGACCCTGTTCTTTTCTTTTTCATTTTCCATTTCTCTTCACTTTCTTTGGATTTTTCAAGTGTTTGTGAAGGGTCTTCCTGGACATTGTTATTTATAAAATTATAGCATGTTGGTGGGTTCCCTTAGATTAACATAAATTTAGTTGTCTTTGTTGAATTCGAGGTGGGTTCTTGTTTTCTTGTTCCCTCTCTTTCTTGATGTGTGAGTTGTTTCGGTGGTGTTAGAATATGGAACATGGTTTTTTTGTTTTGTTTTCTTTTTGTTCTGTCGCTTTAAAAACAAATCTCTATATTTTCATCCTTTCTTGATCCCAATCTTCCCAAGTTTTTCTTCCTTTATGTCTTTCTGGATGGTAGATTTTGATCATGGGGTTTGATTGAATCATTCAGGAAGATATTTGCCAAATATTAACCTTTGTGGTAGTCCTACTAATACCTTTTTTTCCTTTGTTTTTTTTTGGCATAGATAGCACGTTTTTCCAGACCCTTTTCTAGATCTTCAATCACCCCACAACAGAAATTATTAGAATAAAAGATGATTCAAACTACCCACATTAAAATAATGCCTATTCTGCACATGAACTGTTGGTTATACCTGAAATTCAAGCTTTCTTGTTTGTGGTTTCCATTCTCTTTTTTGCAGGTTTTTGGTTGGTGGAATTTGAGAGGATGATTGATATTGGGTCATGGGGAAGTGTTTGTCGGATCAAGAAATGTGTATTCGATTTCCTTTCAATCGTGGATCTGATGGATGATGAGGATCGTTGGGATCTGATGGGAAGGGATATTCGACTCAGATCCACCTTTTTGTACTGTGATTTCAACCAAGTCATCTCCAATGCTCCCAAAGAAGAGAAGCAGCCTCTCATAGACCTTGCCAACAAATTGTTCCAGTCCATTGAAGAGGTATGCATTGTGGTTTGTGGGGGCTTCAAATCCTAGTTGAATCGACTCAATTTTGACTCATAAGGCAGAGTCAAGCGACTCGGTCAAGAACTCAGCCATACTTGCCCGAGTTATGAGTTACTTGGGGTGTTGAGTTTTAAAGCTGTGGACCTGTGGTAAGTTGTCTAATTCTCTTTTTGTTATGTTTTGCAGCTAGATTATGCAGTGCAGATTCGTAGCATCTCTCTCACACAGGATCGATATGATGATGCAGCTCTTGTTTTGAAGGAAGTAATGACTCTCATGCCATGAGACCATCAAAATGAAATCTCTATCTCTTTACAAAAGTCATACTTGTAAATTCTTAGTATCTTCAAAATGTATCCATTGGATAATGAAAAAAGAAAGTGTTGGCTTCTTTTAAAAAGTGTTATCTTCTTTGTTGTAGTGATTATTTATCTGGGGCACTAGCATTACTTACCAAGTAAGAATAGAAAAAATCATCCCGGCCTCTTAATTCGGGGGTGATCTGATTTTGTGCACCAGCCCTTGGCAGGAACTGCAGGTTAAAAAATGCTCTTTTCAATAGGTAATTTACGGGGGGCTGACCTAAGTATTGGCACGTGGGTGCAGTCGCACCCGTCAAATTGTGGTGTGCTTTCAAAAACCTATATGAAAATTCTAATTCCACTACCAAAAATGTGAAAATAATTGTGGACTCACCTTGTAAATCTACATGAAAATTCTCAATTTTCCCAAAAAGTCAAACTACCTACTAGCGTCCGCAACCCTCAAATGAAAATTCTGAGCCCACCGTTGAGTAATTATGATCAAAGATTTGCCCAAATAGGGTTATATCTAATCAAAGATGAAACCTACCAACCTTCCTATTTGCAAGCATGTAACCTGTGTGACTCGGAACCAAGTTCACAACTTCGAACTTTATGTCTGACTCACTGGGGCAAGTTTATAGTAAGGACTATCTTAATTTATCTTCTTCTTTTTTTTTTTTTTTTTTTTTTTTTTTCTGATTTTGGCGCAACATTTAGCATGCCTGCCAAGTAAGGGAAAGGCTTTTGTAGGAGTTTCTGTTCATTTATTATGAGCCATACCATGCGCACAAAAATGAAAAGCAGCTGATTTGGTGTGCCTAATGCACACGGACCACATTTGTTGTGCCTTGCCATGCATTCTATCTCTGGTGATGTTTGGGATTACTAGTCTACTTCCTAAAGACCATTCAATATATATTCATACAAAAAAGAGGCTAAAAGAAAGGAGGTGTTTGGTAATGCAAGGGGTCTATGCTAAATAGACATTTTTATATCATTGGTTGAGAGATTTTCCACATATTTATTGAGATTCACAACGTATTAGGCCATGAAAATTGTCCATATAAACATTCTCAGCCTTCCAAAGAGATCTCATGTTTGAATCTTCTGTTTGGAGCCCACATAATCTACAGAATTATACCTAATGGCTCATGTTTTTTTGCACGATGATCCAACATGTTAAATTTGGTCTCATGGTCCTATTGAATATTGTGAACATTCCTAACAGTTTAGATCTTATTTTACATGCCTCCAAATAATTTAAAAAAAAAATTGAAACAGTTTACTGCTCAAGGACAAATGCTACATCAATGGTTATTTTTATTTTGCACATATCTCGAGATTCACATAGTATTATGTAATCGAAATTGACCACATGGCCGTTTTCAACCTCCTAAACATATCCAACAATTTTGATCTTGCGTACGAGACCCACAGATCATAACAAATTATATCCAATGGCAAACGGTTTTTGGCACATATCTCGAGATTGGTGATAATTCAACGGCTGAAATTTGGTTTCATGGCTGTGTTTGACCTTGTGAACATTTTCAACGGTTTGGATCTTGATTGGGCCTCTCAGATTTGAAAACAAAATTGAAAAAAAAAAAAAAAAAAAAACCAGACTGGGCGTGATTATGCATAAACATTGTAGCTCTCCCTCTTCTTTTTTCCCTCTATTTCTCAACTACCGCATCAAGGGGGCTGTGGAAAGTAGAGAAATTGCCTCTACTTCTCTAAAATATGTAGAGGCCGAAAGGTGATGCGAAACACTCTATTTTTTCAAACCTCTATTCATTTTAGAGAAATAGAGGAAAAAATTAGACCTCCCAAACATGCACTTAGTCTGGATCATAGTACGTACAAATGAAAGAAGTGATAGTTCAAAGTGAGACCCACCCAATGAAGATTTAAACCATTAGAAACGAACATAATCTTTTATGGGGTATCAGGCATGGCCTAAATTTACTCCAATATAAAGTCAGCCCCAGCCTACTGTAAGATAGAGAACATCACAGATTATGTATAAGAGACATAAATCAAATTGGAATGTACCCCTCATCACAAGCCTATTATTATATATTATATACGTAAGCATCAATTTCGAAATTGAAGTCTGATTTCACAATCGATTGAGAAATTGGATCTCAATTTCAATTTTAAATTGCAAAATTGGAACTCCATTTAAGATTTACATCGAAAGTTCACTTTTGTTAACCTTCTTAATGTGAATTTAAATTTTTAAAATACCAATTATGGCAAGGAGAATAAAGAGTTTGGATGATACAAGAATTATTGGGAGATTTTTTTTTTACAAATGGATTGATTTCTTCATATTCGAAGCGATCCCCTTGATATGTAGTAAGATCTACCTAATCTAGCC
Organism: Camphora micrantha; assembly: GCA_003546025.1. Lineage (NCBI taxonomy): Eukaryota > Viridiplantae > Streptophyta > Magnoliopsida > Laurales > Lauraceae > Camphora > Camphora micrantha. Next base: position 3,181,454 of record QPKB01000003.1, on the reverse strand, counting down.
CCACACCAGGATTGTAAGAGATATGAAGTAGACTGAACAAAATAGCAAAAAGTCATTTTGCAGTTGTATCTTTGAGTTTCAAACAGGATCTGTACTGACGCATAAAGAGGAATTTTGTGTACAAGACCTGAAATTCTTGGAATTATAATAAAGTATTCATAAAAATGGCTAAAATTAAAGAAAGTAACTAAGCTGACAATCCTACAAAGGAATATGAAACAATCTCCCCTTGGAGAAGTAATGTACAATGGAAACTACAAAAACCATTGAGAAAAACAATACAGATGAAATCTATAATAGCAATCAACTATCAACAGTTAGAAATTCACATTTTTCTTATTAATATGATGAAAGGGTGAAATAGACATTTTCACACAATAAGATGATGAATCTAATAACCTTTTATACACTAACTCAAATCAAGATAACACAGAAAAATTTAGTATTCCAAATTGGAGAAACCAAGAGAACAAAGATAAAAATAATTGTAACATACTAGTAATGCAAATTGGGTTCATACCAGAAGTGCTTCGTCTGAAACATACGCTTGTTGTGGTTGCACCACTCCGATCTTCCTTCTTCTAAATAGAAGAAATATACTCCTTCATTAGGGTTAAAAAACACTGGAAAATAACAGATGCAATTGCCTTTCAAATTCAACGTAGGAAAGTCACTAGCAGAGAAGCATCTGGTTTGTGTATTTGTCAAGAAGATCACTCCATCGCCCAAGCTATTCACCTTCACCAAATTCCAACGTGAACCTATCTTGTACACATGAAATATCCCATCATCATGCCTGTAATCGTGGACCACCAAGAGAATCTCCCCACGCCATTCGACAAAATAATTTTTCATAAGATAATAATGACCATGAATCCAAGGTGACAAGTGGTGAATTTTAGCTCTCAAGTTAAGATGATGATCAAACTCCATGACTAGGACTCTATGGCGTCTTTCCCCAGGGACAAGAGCTATTGTTCCTTGGTGAAGTAATAGCATCTCCCAGTAACTGAATTCTGAGAGTATGCCACTGTCCATATCGTGACGACTCCATGACTTGTCACCTATTCTGCACAGGTGGAGATTCCTACGAAAATCAACAGCTACCACCAAGCAGTTGTTGTTATCGGCTCCATCATTTGATTTAGGAGGGGGCGACAAAAAAGCACATGATATGATAGTAAATTGATTACCTGCGCGCAAGTCATCTAAGTCCATTATTGGAAGACGAATTTGGACTCTAGACAATGGTTCTACGAGCATAACCTTATTCCCAATCCAACATCTGGTTTGCATTATCAACCAACCCTCGTAAGATCCACAACACATCCACCACACACTTTTTGTCACGGGTAGTTTGTAAATCACCCCATCTGCGAAACTGAAAAATTCCCGGTAACCATGAAACTCAAAGTTATTGATAATGCACCATATGGGTTTCTTGTCGTGCCTGCTAGAGCAGCATTGTGCGACCCTTCTCCAGGATCGACAGACGGCACTGAATCGGATGCGAGTGAATACATCTTTTAACCGAGTAAATACCTGTTCCATGACATCTGGATTTGAAAACCCAAGCTCAGATTCTTCTTCTTCTCCATGAATAATGACGTCTCCTTCGCCCTCTTCGTGGGTACCTCTTAAACATTGTGCAATCCATCTCCAATGCGGACCGAATAGCATGCTAGTGGCTAGATTGTTCAAGCAACTGAATATTTGTTCCATGACATCTATTTTATTCCGGGAGGATCCTCTATGGAAAATTATGTCTCTTTCACCCTCTTCATGGGTAGAAAGAAGATGAAACATGAGCTGCTCAGTCATTGGCATTCTTAGACTAGTATTCCAGAGCAGCTAAAATTCTTTCGGTAGGGGTGTCACAGCTGAGTGAGAAATTTAAGCAAATTGATCATCAATTAAATCACATAATTAAAATGTCAATTTAAAAACAGGATTTACAGAATTTTTCCAAAGAAAAAGCTTGAACATTAAAGGTTGCCACAATAAAAAAGTCTCAATAAAACTAAGAGAAAAGGAATTGATCCCTAGTTTTAGGGAACAAAAGGCCCCAGACGACCCTGACATCATAAAAACCAAAACTTGATGGGATACTAACATAGAATGCTGACAGTATGTAAAGATTATCAGCCATAGCAACGGGTATAAGTTATGACCGGACTGGTCTCTTCTTGGGATATCGTTGTCGATCGCTACTAGGACCAATACTCCAAAATATTAAAGAAATTGGAAAAAAACAGATAGAGGAGATGCTGGAAGAACCAAAACCAAAGGGAGAGAGAGATCTATATGAAGAGAACTGTCTATATATATATATATATAGAGAGAGAGAGAGAGAGCAGAGGCGGACCCAGGATTTTCGTTAAGGTGGGGCGAAACTTTTGCTAGAATTTTTTAGCACCTCCTTATTATTTCCTTACAACAATAATAAAGAAACTCTAAAGAAGTAATACACATTATTATGTAAAAATTAGTATCTCATTATTACTTTCTTACGCTCCAAACAATTCCTTGATCATATGAATCCAAATGAGAGCACCTATATTTATAATTTATAGACGAACATTATCAGCATAATCATAAACATCATATTACGGTCCAAGAATAAACTTTCCAAAATGAAAAAAGAGAAGAAGAAAAAAGTAGTTAAAACTTAAACATAGATCAAGACAATTAGATAAGACTTGCTCACAATAATTCTAGATCTATTCGAATCCAGGACATAAAAAATATGGACAATTCTAGATCATTCAAAATCTTTAAAATAAATTTTAATTTACATATTCGATAGTTTTAATAATCATGTGTTTTATATGTTTTATTTGTTATTGTTGTTCTTACTCTACTGTTGATGATCAGCACTATCATTGCTTTATAGACTTTACTTGTGAAGCCCATTATTTTAATTGTTGTTCTTACTCTACTGTCCAATTTGTTAAACATTAGTCATTGACATGAGCACTCTGTAGTCTGCACCAAACCACGGTATAATAAAATAAAAGCAAGTTAAAATAATCAAATCCTACTGCAGGAAGTAAACATTAACACATGTTCTTGTGTCAGCACCCAGAAATCCTAGGCACCCACGAGCCCCACGTTGGCAGCAGCACTCACAGTCTCACACACACCATCACTCTGCTATAAATCACACAAACAGGAGAGCCCACAAGAAGAAAAATGCAGAAGATGGATAGATTTAGAACAATTTTTCTTTCTGTTGCCTATTTTTTTTCTTCTTAGCTCTCCAAGGGTCAAGCGCAGTTCATCTTGGATAGACTTTGACTACCCAACTGACCAACAAGAGAAAGACAGAGTGCATAATCTACCTGGGCAGCCTTTTAATGTGAACTTTGCCCATTATTTCTGGGTATGTGACAGTGAACAAGGACTCTGGAAGGGCACTCTTCTACTGGTTCTTTGAAGCAGTTGGGGACCCTTCTTCAAAACCTCTGGTTCTTTGGATTAATGGAGTTATGGAGGTCAGAAATTTTGACCATAAACCCTCAGTCTACTTTTTCTGATGATTACAGTTTACATGGTTAAATGGGTGCTTTGTTTTGTGGCTATGCACTGGGAAGAAGAAACAACTGAAAGACACCATTTATAACTTCATTTGCTATGTAAAAGAATCATGTGCTACAGAACTGAGATTTAAACAGAGGCGGACCGAGTAAAATCGCCCTTTTCCCTAATTCCCTCCATAAATGTGATCAAGTCAGTCAGTCAACGACATCTCTGATCTCTACACTTTGATTTCCCTAATTCCCTCCATTTATCGGAGACAGAGAGAATCAGAGAGAACATATTCTTCTCAATCACCTCACCCTTCTCTCATTTTTAATAGAATAGAGGGCACTGAAATCATCACTTCAAAAGAAAAAGGAAAACTAAAACATAAACCCTAATGTGCAAAGGAGGAAGAGGGGAAGGAAAAGAAGAGAGGAAACTGCACAAACCCTAGCAAGAGGGTGAGGGAGAGAGAAGCTACAGAGAGAGGGAGAGAGATACCTGAACCATCGAGCTTCGAAGGAAGAAGGTAGGTCGGCAGAGCCGAAGTGCGGAAGAGGAAGGGGGAAGAGCGGAAGGGGATTCTGAGATTTTTTTTATTTCGTTCTACCTCTTTGACCTGGGGCGTGGATTGTGTTGATATGGGGTGCTGGGGCGATCACAACGTCGGTCCGCGCCTCTGTGAGAGAGAGAGAGACTACCTCTTCGCTACGCTTCTCTATGCTGCTTCTTCTCCTCTCCTTACCTCCTCCTATTTATCTCTCTCCGTGCAGGAAACCCTAGATTCAATTTACATTCCACTCGGACTCGGTATTGTATTGTAGACTTTTACACCCGATAAAATATTTATACGTATATAGGGCAATGCTACTTAATTGATCGTTGGGGCCAGGATAGTTTGGAGATTTTGAAGAAATAATAAAATATAAGTATTTTATGATAGTATTTTATTTTTAGTTATTTGTTATAAAAAAAATTTTAATTTTTTTTATGTGAAGTAGAGATTTTTTTTTTTAATTTATAGAAATAGTTGCTTTTTCACTCTTTTCAAAAAATACGTAGGGAATCCAGATCCTTTCATGCCTTGGATTCAGGCAAGGACTGATTTCAAGGAGAAGATGATCCAAGGTCACCATCGGTCGTATTGAATAAACGTAGCACGCAGTGATGGAGGACAGTTGACAGTCACACAAGAGTGGCTGCAATGCTAACCAAATAGAGGATCAGCCCATGCAGGAGCCCCATTTGGAGAGGCTCGTCTCGTTGGGGTCAGCCTCATCGGGCTTCTTCTTGGCGTACATGTTGAGGTAGCAGTTGCGGGACTCGGCGCCGGTGGCGCCCCCATCTCCGCCGCCGCTGGGGAGGCAGAGGAGGAGGGTGGGGCGGAGGGTAGTGGTCGGGAGCATGGAATGGAGTAGTGCGGAGGAGTTGGGGAGGGGGGAGCTAGGGTTTTGGAGGAGAGGGGAGGGAGAGGGAGAGATCACGAAGAGAGAGAAAGTAGGGTCTATGGAGATGAAGCGAAAGGGGATTTGGGGGAAAGGGAATTGGATGAAGAGATGGAGATTTTTCATGTCCCTTCTGCTACCATCCTTGATCTATCTTTCGGCGCTCATCTGCATGAGGCTAAGCATGATGGTTGATGGTCGATATCAATCATCTCAAAAAAAAAAAAAAAGACGAATTGAAGCCAAAGGATCCCTCCCGTGTCCAACGTCATACTAAATCCTCATCGGACATATGGCGTCCTATAGAGTTTTTTCCCGTAAATTCCTCTATTTTATAAGTAATGGATTCATTTGTAAATATTTTTAAGATTATTTAAATATATAAAAAAAAATGACTCTCCCGGGTCTCCGCATGGACTCTATCCGGATCAATTTTTTTTGCATTGGATGAATCGAGTCCGAGTCACGAGTTTTTCCAACCTTGGGATACATGGAAAGGTCTCTTCAATAAGGACCAACAAAAAAGAATATGCCCTTCTAGATTATCGTCCTAGCCCTTCATTTAATAGCCTTAAATTTGGTAGTCTTTTATCTATGGATTCCATTGAGAATATTTAAGATTCAATTTAATGGTGGACAAAGGTTTTGTGAGTGTGAAATTGGGCCTGGTGCTGGATCATCGAATCATCGGTGATGGAAGTGTGAAAGGGCATCCCGTGATTAGAGGTGGGCCCTGCAATGCTAGATTGCATGTGCTCTTGTAGTTGGAAAACATTTCTCTACATAAATAAAGACCCACTCATGATGGACCCCAATATAAAAAAATAGTGTCAATCTCATGACTCTTTCCCCCTTGATCCATGACCCACACATTTTACTTCTTTTATATAGAAAGAAAAGATCGACCTTCGATCTAATGGTCTAGTTCATTCAGTGGGTGCAAACCCGAGAATCTCATGACTATCATGGGAGTTCTCGTGTGTGTGTGTGTGTGTGTGTGTGTGTGTGTGTGTGTGTGTGAAGGTTCAAATGGATCATTAGGTGTGCCCACGAGAAGTTCTTACTGTAATACATTAGAAGTTAATACAAAGGAAGATTTGCCATATATAGAGTAAGGGTCCTACTATCTTACGGTACATACTACCTAATAGAGCCCACTTAGGGTCCCACAAATCAAGGGATAGGGAAGGTCGAAGTGGGCCCAATATAGATTTTGAATTTGAAATCAATATAATACCTCCAACCTCTTCATCTATGATTCACAAGTTTAAAAGTTTTATGTAAAACAATAAAAAATAAAAAAAGACCATCAATCCAATGGTCTAGTTTATTCGGGTATGTGCAAATTCATAGGATCGATGACTATTTCAAGGAGTTGGGGTGTGGTTTGTATGTACTGTCCTTTTGAACGGGTCATAAAATGGGCCCCATTATGTGGTATGTTCCATAAGGTCCAACCTTTAGTATGACACATCAAATATTGCAGCTTTCGAATTGAATTTCAATGCAAACAAAACCAGACCATATCAATCAAATCCCATAAATTGAGTCGTAGTTTCTATTTCAATTGATGCTGCAAATCTAAATTTGAGTCTTTCAAGTTTTTTAGAACATTAACTTTCACCCTTTTGAATAAAACAATACCCTCTCTTTTTACTTTTTGGCCATTTGTATGTAGTTTATACAGATTAAAGCCCAAATCAAATCTCATACTCAAATTCACTATTCACATATATCCAAGTTTGTTTCTTTCAAATTACACAACCCCAAAAACACATGCATACAAATATTGGGCACATGATTTGATTTTCAAATTTGCATGTGTCACAAATTTGTGTTTTCTTTGTTTTTTTACATGTTGAAAAATTAAACTTCTCGCAAGAAGGCAAAAAATGAAAAGGGCTAATTTGTTGATGGTAGTGGAGAGAAGAGTTTGAAATGAGTATACTTAATAACGGAAACGGATCCAAATAGGGAAATCTGTTTGGACCAAACTGGGGGTACCACACGGGGGGAGAGAAGTGGAGAGATGTCACATCCCATCTCCTTCATAAATAAATAAATAAATAAAATCCTCTCCCCATGTGGCACCCCCTGATTGGTCCAAACAGGGAATCCGAAACTTAGTTTGGACCAGAGTACCTACAAATGAAAGAAGTGATAGCTCAAAGTGGGACCCACCCATTGAAGATTTGAACCATTATAGATGAACATCATCTTTTATGGGGTTTGGCTTAAATTTACTCCAATATAAAGTCATCCCCTGCCCACTGTTAGACAGAGAACATTACCGATTATGTATAAGAGACATAAATCAAATTGGAATGTCCCTCATCACAAGTCTATATATAGGGTTGTAAACGGGTCGGTTCCGATCTGGGTCCTTGGTGGACCCAGAACCGTTTCAAAACTTATTTCTGATCTCCGGAACCGGAACCAAAACCTTATATGGGCGGGTCTAGATTCGGGTCCCGGTCTAGGTAGATAATTATATTAAATATATATATATATATATGATTTTTATGAGTGATTTTTGAAAATTGAGGTAATATGTCGGGTCTCGAGTCCACGAGTCTAAACCAAGGTGGAACCGGACCCGGACCCTTTTACTTAATGGGCCCTAAATAAGGACCCGAACCGGATTTTTAACGGATTGGAACCTTCGTGTAATCAAAAAATCGAGGACCCATTTACATCCCTACCTATATAATGTTTAAAGACATTTTCTTAAATCTCCAATAGCTATTGAATTATGAAAGACTTCTTATTGAAAGAGGGAAATATCAAGATCTTTAAGGTGTTTGGATGCACAAAATTTTTTAAAAAGATAATATATTATAGAATATAGTATTTCACTTTCTAATAAAGTCAAAGGCATCTACCAAAAATCTTACACTCAAGCTGTGTGGGATTCCTGTAGGAGAAAATCCTCCTCCAAACTAATAGAATCCATGTAGTCTATATGCACTTCACCACAATGAGCAAAGTAACTTTTGTCATCCTGACATTCTGTCTATGGTTTGCGATTTCCGATTCTCTCTTGACAATCTTAGCCTTTTCATGTTGTTATTATTCTTGAGCTGCTGAGCAAAATAGCAAAAACTCGTTTTGCAGTTGTATCTTTGAGTTGAGGAATTTATGGGACAAATCCCCGTATGACCCCATATATCCTACCAAGACCCCATATCACATTAGACATAGGAGGGATCCTCATGTGGCCATTTTTTTTTTCTTTTTTTTTTTTCGTGTTATTGTCGATATCAACCATTAGTCAGATTTTCTTCAACATGTAACTGTCAACCATTAGTCAGATTTTCTTCAACATGTAACTGTCTTATTTGCTAAACACAGCAGAATGGTCGATATCGACTATATCGTGAAATAACAAAAAAAGGACGAATCTGAGTTTTCTCCCTTGGTTGCTGGTGCTTCGTAAATTGGCCAGTGATAATCAATGCCCAAATGGCAAGAATGGCCCAGCCTTTCGGAGCAAGGTGCAACTCCGACCCCTCCAATGCGTTGAGCCAGTGGCCAACCAAGATGGCACCAGTGAATGCGAGATGGGCAGGGAAGGGCAGGCTAATATCCCATATAGGGTCGTGCGGGCAAGGATAAAGATCGCCATAAAGGCGACTGCGGACGTTGGACTCGAAGAAGAAAAAGTAGTGGTAGGCGAAAAAGAAGACAATTGGCCAGCTCTCGAGGTATCCATTGAAATGGGCAGGTGGGACGAGAGTCAGCCGCGTGATTGCAAATGTTACAATGACAACCTGCTCGAGAATGCTGGCTTTCTGCTAGGAGTGTTTGCGGAGGAAGTAGAGGCAATAGAATGCAAGAGCGACGGCGACGACCCAAGGCTAGAAGAGCCACGTCCAACTGAATTACATCCAAAAGAAGGGGTTTAGGAGGAACCTGGTGGTTCTTTTGGTGGCTGCAAGAGCGAGAGAGATGATCCCTGCCCATTTGCAGACGTCAAGAGGGGTGAGAGTGGAGAGATTGAAGAAAGAGGAAAAGGAGATTAGAAGAAAGGGATTTTGAGGATTTGGTCGGTGGGGTTCGGAGAGAAGGAGGAGAAGAGTCGGAATATGAGCATTTGAGTGGAGAGCAGGAATAGTTATCTTCATTTTTTTGTCGATGTTAGGTTGGTTGGTGGTGTGTAACAAAGATGTTTGATGAAATGCCTGAGAGAGATTTTTCCTCCATCAGACGATTTGAGAGAGAGAAATTGTGCTTGCTTTGTATATGGGATGAGGTCCTGAATGGGGAGAGAGAATAAGTTGGACATGTTGAGGCGATCCTCCCTCCTCCTCCTCCTCCTCCTCCTCCTCTTTCAAGAGAGAAAACTCAGATTCGTCTTTTTTATTGTTATTTCGGGATATGGTCGATATTGACCATTTTGCTGTGTTCAACAAATATGACAGTTGCATGTTGAAGAAAATCTGACAAACATAAAGGTTGATATCGACCATATCGCAAAAACGACCAAAAAAAGAAAAAAATGAAAAAGAAAAAGTCCACATGAAGACCCCTCTCGTGTCCAATGTGATATGAGTCTTGGTAGGATGTATGGGGTCCTACGGGGATTTGTCCCTTAAATTCCTCCAAAAATAAATATCATAAGTCAATTTTTATAAATGAGCATAAAAAAGCGTTTCATTTGATGAAAATAGAATAAAAAATATGAAAAATGAATAACAAGCCATCACCTTAGTTATCCATTTCCCATCCTCCTTTCTTTTAGTTGTCCTACTGCAAGACGTTTTACATTTAATCTTTGCAAATGACTTTTGGATCGTCCCTTGTAAAAATATGTTCTAAGAAAAAGGCATCAATAACACTAAAAAAAGAAAAATTTAAATCAGGCACTTGTAAGTAGTGTTTAAAGGGGAAAAATAAAAACCTAAGGTTCAATCTAACTACAATTAACATTTATTTTGTCAAACTCTTCCTTCAAATTTTCTTACCAAGGAGCTGAAAAAAAAAAAAAAAGAAACGAACAGATTTGCCACATTTTCCACTGGAAGTCCCCAGCAGAGATTTGGGGGCTCTGATTTGGAGAAGACTTTAAAAGGATCTGTTCCAGCAAATAAACATCAACATATTTTCAGTCCTGCAATCAGAACCATTTTCTTAACCAGCATGATTAGAATGGATATCATCTAATTACTCAGTGATGAATTGAGCTGCTACTTTTTGGACCAGGGAATGTTCAGTACGGCACACCTGATGGAACAGTCAGACATCTCACAACTCACAGCCAGGCAAGCTTATTCATCTACCACAAAACTTGATTTAAGTAACAAATAGTAGAGAACTCATTAAAGACACATAGCATTTGGATTTTGGACAAATGTGGATTCAAAAGAGATAGACAAGATCCATTTTCAAACAGAACAACAAACTGGCCTATATCTAACACTGCTACCCTACACCTTGACGGCGTACTTCCTCATTGGAAAATAAATTTCTCTTTTCTTCTCTGTCCTGTCTTCAAAGATGCCTGTTAACAAACAAAATGAACAAAAAAGATATCATTATAATCCAAGAAGTTTTCATGTGATTTTCACTGCTCAAATCCATTATATAATCTAAGTAACCATGCACGAATGGCAAAAAAAAAAAAAGGATCCAGCAAGGTAAAAATGTATCAGTTTTCCCTTTCAAAGTACAGGCAAGGTCACTTCATAAAAATCAACTTCACAAAGGATATGCACAGAATTGAAGATGTATACTGTAGAAAAAGAAAAGAGAAACTTATTTTTGCTCAGGCAATTGGGCTACAGTTCAGGACCCCAGTGCCAAATGCACATGATCTTTACACCAGAAAACTAATGATATCCATTATCACTTCTAATGAAAACCCCACGTTTCACACATTGCTGAAGATAGATATATCAGGGCATTTAAAGATACAATGAAAATACCTCCAATTTCTTTAATTGTCAATTAGATCTCCATTTAGCCACTATTTGCTAAAAGGGACCCCATCCATAGCATTATGGAGTGGGTTATACCTCCATTGTTGATATTTGTTGTTGTTGTTGCTAGCCTGCTACCGCTATTACTATGTATGATGCATGGATACTTCAAAATAGGCAACATGTACCGTGTCATATCATATCCAATACTTCCCTTTTTATGTGTAAAATTCAGGTCCCAGACTAGTCTATGGTGTGTCCGTATCATATCCATGCCATATTGGGCATCATACATTACTAATTTCTATGATTCATGCAATGCTCAAGTCAACCACTCTCAAATAACTTAATTCAAATCGTTTTAAAATTGTCCGATAAAATGGGTATACTGATGACTCTTTATTTTATGTCCCTTTGAAGAACACTAAATAAGAGATTAGAAGCATCCTTGAAGTTGCTTCTGTCCACCTATCTACTATGTTGCACAAACGGAGAAAGTATACATCATCATGTAATCATATCATACAGAAGGTATTTGCTTCAATAAAGAAATAATGAAATCTAATCAAGTGTACTACAATTGTAATACAGATTGCACTGTGATGTGGACGTCAGCCACTTGCATCATAGTTGGATGGTCGAATAGAAACTGCATTGCACTGATTAGTGATAGCATAAATTTCAATTTTATTTGATGATAGTAACCACTGAATCAAAACCATACAAGATGAACAGTTGGACCAACTTGCTCAAGATGTCTACTTTGGAAGGCCTTATGAGATGGCTTTGACCATCAAATCGAAGTGCCATTTAGGCCAAATGCAATCAATAGAATGCCCATTCTATCCAAGTATTCTCTACACATGCAAGTGGCTAACATAGGCCCCACAACATGGTTTCTACTGCAGTGGGAGGCCGGTCGCTTTTGATCATTTCCATATTAAATAGCTAAAAAATGCACGGGAAGCAAAAGGGGTTGGACAGCGCAGATCTCACAATTCAGGATAGAATTCCAGCATGATCTAGCCCACTTGCATGGCAAAACCACCAAAAACCAATTTTAAGCAGGAATAGCCAAATGACCCATCAGGTCAGCCCATTCATCAAACTGGATCTGTACTATAAAAGGTCAAAATAAAGACAAACCCTAGCTCCATCATCTGAAGAAGAAAGTCCCCATCGCTGCGCCCAGCAGGTTGCTCTGGCTTCCTAAGATAAATTGGATGATACCAATCTCAAAAAATATAATGCCGACTACCGCGGAAATATCAATGGTATATCCACACGCTGATAGTCCATCTAGAGCAAATCTGGAATATTCACCTGAAACATATAGAAAATAAGTGATTAGATTGTAAAATGATAAAAAAGTTAAGCAAAAAATTGATACATATCTCAAGAACAAATGCTACATCAATGGTTATTTTTATTTTGCACATATCTCGAGATTCACAAAGTATTATGTGATTGAAATTGACCACATGGCCGTTCTCAGCCTCCTAAACATATCCAACAATTTTGATCTTGCGTATGGGGCCCACAGATCATAACAAATTATATCCAATGGCAAACGGTTTCTGGCACATATCTTGAGATTGGTGATAATTCAACGGCTAAAATTTGGTTACAAGGCCATGTTTGTCCTTCTGAACATCTTCAAAGATTTGGATCTTGATTGGGCTTCTCAGATTTGGAAAAAAATTGAAAAAAAGGAGACTGGGCATGATTATGCATAAACATTGTAGCTCTCTCTTCTTTTTTCCCTCTATTTCTCAACTACCTCATCAAGGGGGTTGTGGAAAGTAGAGGAGAATTGATTGAGAAATTGGAATATACCCCTCATCACAAGCCTATTATTATATATTATAGACGTAAGCATCAATTTCGAAGTTGAAGTCCGATTTCACAATTGATTGAGAAATTGGATCTCAATTTCAATTTTAAATTTCGAAATTGGAACTCCAATTGAGATTTACATCGAAAGTTCACTTTTGTTAACCTTCTTAATGTGAATTTAAATTTTTAAAATATCAATTGTGGCAAGGAGAATAAAGAGTTTGGATGATGCAAGAATTATTGGGAGATTTCTTTTTTACAAGTCTTGGGTATGGATTGACTTTTTCATATTCGAAGCCATCCCCCTTCATATGTAGTAAGATCTACCTAATCTGGCCCCACACCATGATTGTAAGAGATATGAAGTAGACTGAACAAAATAGCAAAAAGTCATTTTGCAGTTGTATCTTTGAGTTTCAAACTGGATCTGTACTAACGCATAAAGAGGAATTTTGTGTACAAGACCTGAAATTCTTGGAATTATAATAAAGTATTCATAAAAGTGGCTAAAATTAAAGAAAGTAACTAAGCTGACAGTCATTTGTATGAAACAATATCCCCTTCGAGAAATATTGCGTATGGGGCCCACAGATCATAACAAATTATGTCCAATGGCAAACGGTTTGTGGCACATATCTCGAGATTGGTGATAATTCAATGGCTGAAATTTGGTTACATGGCCGTGTTTGTCCTTCTGAACATTTTCAACGATTTGGATCTTGATTGGGCCTCTCAGATTTGGAAAAAAATTGAAAAAACCAAACTGGGCATGATTATGCATAACCATTGTAGCTCTCCCTCTTCTTTTTTCCCTCCATTTCTCAACTACCTTTTCAATGGGGGCTTGTGGAAAGTAGAGTCATTGCCTCTACTTCTCTAAAATATGTAGAGGCTGAAAGGTGGTGCCAAACACTCTATTTTTTCAATCCTCTATCTATTTTAGAGAAATAGAGCGAGAAATGAGACCTCCCAAACATGCACTTAGTCTGGATCATAGTGTTCAAAGCGGGACCCACCCATTGAAGATTTAAACCATTAGAAACGAACATAATCTTTTATGGGGTATCAGGTATGGCCTAAATTTAGTCCAATATAAAGTCAGCCCCAGCCTACTGTAAGATTTTGATAGAGAACATCACAGATTATGTACAAGAGACATAAATCAAATTGGAATGTACCCCTCATCACAAGCCTATTATTATATATTATAGAGGTAGGCTTCGATTTCGAAATTGGAGTTCGATTTCAAAATTGATTGTAGAATTGGGGTCCGATTTCTCAATTGTTTTTAAAATTGGAGCTCAATTTCGATTTCAATTGCGAAATCGAAACTCCAATTTCGATTTCTATTTTGATTGGAGAGAAAATTGAAGAGAAACTTGAAGATATACATTGAGAGCCCACTTTTGTTAACATTTTTTAGGTGAATTAAAATTTTAATATATCTATTATGGATAGGAGATTAAATAATCCGGATGATACAAGAATTTCACCTTGCTCAATAACTCTACCTAGCCAAGTCAAAATAAGTCTTCTTTAGTTGAATTAAAATTCTTAATTTATCTATTATGATTAGAAAATTTTAAAAATTTGTGATTTTAAAAGTGTATCCTAGATAGTGATTTATAGATATGGGCTCCATGTATAATAATTTTTTTTTTAAGTGAGCCTCATATTCTAATTCCTAAAGGCAGGGCCACAATGTGTAATTTCTAAACATGGCCCTCCACCCAAATTCCTAAAGATGGGTCCATGTTGGAAGTTTTAAAGTTGGGCCCCATCATGTACAACAATTTCCAAATCCTTTTTCTTTATATTAGATTTTGGAGAATTGGTTTTTTTTTTAATTTTTCTCTCATGATTTTCTATTTTTTTCTCTTTTTATAATGATTTTTTATTAAATACATAGTAAAAAATAAAAAATAGATTACTTTAAGATATGATGTAATTTCAAAAAAAAACTAAAAATTAATCTTACCTTTTTCCTATGCCATCCATTTCCGATAAAGGTTTTATAACTGCAATATATAAATAATTTTATAATTAATTTAATAATTTATTTAAAAACTGAACTCATCATATTTATGGAAGATGTTCAAAAGTATAAGATTAAAAATCTCAAAATAATATCAGCATAAATAAAAAGAATAGATATGGAAATGAACAAAAATATAATCAAGTAGTTTTTCATATAGAAAATAATCATTTTAACATACTCCATTGATTTTCAGAAATATGCCCTATCAATAAATTGGATTCAAACCACATTTGTATCCTTATTCAACTTTTAGTCTATCTATTTGGAAAATAAAGAGGTCCAAATCCCTTTTGTTTAAAGGCAACTGATATGCTTTAACTTGGTTTTAGGTTATATGATTGTAGATTATTTTAATTATATAAGTTCATACGGTATTATATTTTGTTCACATATGCATAATATAATACATACATAAAAAGTAATAAGTAGAAGTAAAACCTTTGAAACGAAAATTGTTAATGAATTCATATAGTCTTTGACATGGACTCAAGCACCTCTAGAGTTGGCTTAACTTGCTTTGGGTAATACAATATACTAACCTTTAAAAAAATGAATTAAAATTAGGTAAGGGTGATAAACTAATACATGAAAAATGAATAAGAGTGTTTGAATTAAATGGAAGAACATACCCTATTTATCAGCTAAAAGTGTCATTGATGTTTGACAAGTGTTATTTATTCAATTGATATGAAAAAAGTTGTGACTCTAAATGTCACTAATTTGAACTTCCACACAAAAAAGATGATTACAAGTATCATAAAAAAAAAAAAAATGATAGTCTAATGATAGTACAAAAAAGATGTTTACAACCGAAGTTCGAAACTGCACTATCACACTGGGGCCACAAGGGATTTACCCGGCTCTCCCTGAGCCCGTAGGGATTATTTCGGCCCAAAGGGCTAGGACACCCTCCGTTATAAAAAAAAAATGCTATGAAAAAAATGATAGTCTAAAGATAGGAGTTAATGATTGGCAAGTGTCATTTATCAAATTGCTATAAAAAAAACTTGATTACAAATATCACTCATCTAAATCATCACACCAAAAAGATGATAGACAAAGAAAAAAGTGATAATTTAAAGATATGGAGATAGAATTGAATGTGTTGAATAGTGCACAGTAGTATGTGTGCTCAACCTAAAGTTTACTCATTCATTAATTATGATAAAGATGTCAATCCAAATGTTTTTTAAAGTTATAAAGGTTAACTCAACATTTAATTAATAGGTCGTATTCAAGTTAAATTGATGGAAGGTCAAGGTAAAGTTGGGTGAGGAGATCATATGTCATAGATTAACTTTAATTCAATCCATTGATTAATTGGTTTAGAGAAATGTTAGTTCAAATATATGAAAAAAATGAACTTTAACTTTGAATTACCAAGTGGATTCAAGTTTCTAATTCACTGAACATCCCTTCCATATAAACAACTAAAGATCAATCCCTTACTGTAGTGCTGATGGTGAGGGACTTGAACTAGTGAGTGCAAGGCATATGATTATTTATATTAAAAGGGGGGGAGTTCAAGTTACGTTGGTAAGTTGGGTCAAAATTGCTACTCCTATCAATTTTTTCTAAAACTTTATCCAATTAAAGGATTATAGCTGTTTTACCAACTGCCTTATGACAAAGCTCTTATTAATTATGATAAATTAAAAGAGTTTATAAAACTATCTTACTTTTGTTTCATTAGAAGGTAACTCACACTTGACCTAAGACTAACATATTTCCATCAACCTAATTTTATTTTACATTTATAAGTTTGTAATGACCTCGGTAGTTTTTTATTAGGTCTGGAGATTTATCCTGGGCTAATCCATTGCGTATGATTCAATTGAGTTTAAAACTTGATATTTTGTTTAATGCATTTATTACAATTGGATTGACCACTATATTTTTTACCTTCAAATGAATAATTTTTTTATAATTTATTTACAAATGCGAATGTTGTGACCATTTTCTTCTCAACCATTATTATATTATATATTAAAGTTGTTACTGAACCAACTTCAATTCTAACCCTTCCAATTTCAAATTTACCATCTAAATTTCAAATTTCTTTAATCCTATATTTTTTTTTAGTTGTTAAATCATTTAAGGGTGATTGTAGTCATTTTTTGTTTTTAAATATTATTAACATAACTGCCTCATTTAATTTATAATCTCTTTGATCAAAATATACCTACAAGAGAGATTCTTCTTTCTCGATAAGGGAGAATTTCATGTCATGTCCATTTCATTCGTCAATTCAAAATTATGATAATGTACTCTCTACATTTATATAACTTTTCCTTCACCCAAAATTATCTCAATTTATATTATATTTTCCCTCAATTTGTAAATGGGGCATTTTTTTAGGCTAATACTTAATAAATTTCATTATGTCACTCCAATTGAAATTAGACCCGTAAGATTGATCATGCTTAATATACTTGATCATAAACAAAAGAAAAACCAAATTACTTGATATGTAGTTAAAATTTATATTAATTTCTTACTTCTCATAAACTTTTTTATTTTTCATTACCTTTTATTTTTTAACGTTTAAACATTGACACCAATAAAATTTAAATAATGTTTAAATTATAAAACTAATTATATCTTTAAGGTTTTGACCTTAATCAACGCTACTATGACAAATGTCCGTGCTTTAAGCACGGGTGGTTAAGCTAGTTATTATATATTATAGACGTAAGTATCAATTTCGAAATTGAAGTCTGATTTCACAATTGATTGAGAAATTGGATCTCAATTTCCGTTTTAAATTGTGAAATTGGAACTCCAATTAAGATTTACATCGAAAGTCCACTTTTGTTAACCTTCTTTATGTGAATTTAAATTTTTAAAATATCAATTATGGAAAGGAAAATAAAGAGTTTGGATGATGCAAGAATTATTGGGAGATTTCTTTTTTACAAGTCTTGGGTATGGATTGATTTCTTCATATTCGAAGCCCTCCCCCTTCATATGTAGTAAGATCTACTAATCTGGCCCCACACCATGATTGTAAGAGATATGAAGTAGACAGAACAAAATAGCAAAAAGTCGTTTTGCAGTTGTATCTTTGAGTTTCAAACTGGATCTGTGCTAATGCATAAAGAGGAATTTTGTGTACAAGACCTGAAATTCTTGGAATTATAATAAAGTATTCATAAAAGTGGCTAAAATTAAAAAAAGTAACTACGCTGACAATCCTACAAAGGACTATGAAACAATCTCCCCTTCGAGAAATAATGTACAATGGAAACTACAAAAACCATTGAGAAAAACAAATACAGACGAAATCTATAATAGCAATCAACTATCAACAGTTAGAAATTCAAATTTTCTTATTAATATGATGAAAGGGTGAAATAGACATTTTCACACAATAAGATGATGAATCTAATAACTTTTTATACACTAACTCAAATCAAGATAACACAGAAAAATTTAGTATTCCAAATTGAAGAAAGCAAGAGAACAGAGATAAAAATAATTGTAACATACTAGTAATGCAAATTGGGTTCATACCAGAAGTGCTTCGTCTGAAACAAACGCTTGTTGCACTCCGATCTTCCATCTTCTAAATAGAAGAAATATACTCCTTTATTCGGGTCAAAAGTTATTGGCAAGTGACAGATGCAATTGCCTTTCAAATTCAACGTAGGAAAGTCACTAGCAGAGAAGCATCTGGTTTGTGTATTTGTCAAGAAGATCACTCCATCGCCCAAGCTTTTCACCTTCACCAAATTCCAACTTGAACCTATCTTGTACACATGAAATATCCCACCACCATGCCTGTAATCGTGGACCACCAAGAGAATCTCCCCACGCCATTCGACAAAATAATTTTTCATAAGATAATAATGACCATGAATCCAAGGTGACAAGTGGTGAATTTTAGCAACGCTTGGAGGCCCAAATGAACTTGGAATTTTGCAAACCAGACCTTTCTGAAAAGCTTAAGACGTCCTCTAAAAACTTCATGAAGACCACTTTCTCGTTCTGAAACTCTAACGCCATCCAAACCTCAGTTGAAGCTCCAGGGATCAAATCTGCCTAAAAGCTGGAAACTTTGCACAATATATTCCATATCCATTCTTTTACCTTCAATGCCTCCCTGATTCAAGAAACATATTAATCAACACACTTAAACACAAAATATGTGATAAAACTAAATATAAAGGAATTAAAAATATTAAATATTATGCTCTTATCAAGGGCTTTGGCTAGGAGGGCCTCGACGAGGTGCTGTAATAGGAGTTCTAGAGGTTTTGGATTCATTCTGGGCAAAGTATCTTCTCACATTAGTTTAGTCTGACGTACATATGTGCTGCAATAGGATATCTTAAAGGTCTTTCCCTTCTCTGCTTTCATCCCTCTTGCTCATTTAACTTGGAGCAGTTACCTCTGCAGGTACAGTAACAGGACACTGCAGCCCCTTTTAATGATCTAGGTAGCACCGGATCGGAACAAATTTGTCTCATTTTCACCCATGTAGGGTTATTTTGTTCTAATTATATTAACCAATGTACAAGCCTACTTTAAAAATCCGGTATCATATATAATATAATATTGTGTGGTGGGTAGAGGTGTAGAGAATCCAAATCCTTCCATGGCTTGGATTCAGACAATGACTGATTTCAGGGTGATGATGATCCAAGGTCATCATCGGTCGTATTGATTAAACGTAGCACGCAGTGATGGAGGACAGTTGACAGTCACACAAGAGTGGCTGCAATGCTAATAAAATAGAGGATGGGCCCATGCAGGAGCCCCATTTCAAGAGGCTCATCTCGTTGGGGTCGGACTCATTGGGCTTCTTCTCGGCGTACATGTTGAGGTAGCAATCGCGGGACTCGGCGCCGGTGGTGCCCCCATCTCCGCCGCCGCCAGGGAGGAGGAGGAGGAGGGTGAGGCTGGGGGTGGTGGTGGGGAGCATGGAATGGAGTAGCACGGAATGGAGTAGCACGGAGGAGTTGGGGAGGTGGGAGCTAGGGTTTTGGAGGGGAGGGGAGGGGAGAGATCACGAAGAGAGAAAGTAGGGTCTATGGAGATGAAGCGAGAGGGGATTTGGGGGAAAGGGGATTGGATGAAGAAATGGAGATTTTCCATGTCCCTTCTGCTACCATTTGGTATGCACCAAGCAACCTAAAAATAAGCTACTAATATGCACACAATTAAAACTCGCAAGCGCACAAGATCACTATGTAGTGTAGTGAATTGTAAGTACGAGGTCGATCCCCCGAAGACTTGTGATAAAACAATGTCAAAAATAACTAAAAATCAGAATATTAAAAGAAACAATTAAATGATGAAAGATTGAATTAAACTTCTATAAACAGTAAATTAAACTATCAAAAGCTAAATGGAAATTAATCTAAAATGCACAACTGAAATTAGAATTGAAAACAATGAGAATGAATGAACTAGGGTTTCATCTACTCCCCTAACCAATCCTATGCATGTCCCTTATTATCTTTTAATCAAAAATCAGATTTTATTAGTGACATCTATCAACCTAGACCATGGCATATGTGTCTAGATTATTATTCCCCTAAACCTAATTCATGAGTGGCATACTACATGAATTGTTCATTATGATGCAAAAACTAAGCATGGCATATGTCCTAGTCAAAACAAACATAATGCATAAAATAATGGGAAAGATAAATGCATGAGTCTAAGCATGGCATATACTTAGATTATTCATGGTTCTAAACCCTAGATACTTATCATCAAGATCAAACAAAATTAAGTTAGCTACTCTTAAAATTAATTGAACATCACATGGTTGGCATGGCATATACACAACTCATCAATTAAAAACATGGTTTAGAATCTCAGCTAATAAAACTGAAATATGAATTAAAAGACGCCAAAAGAGACTACATAGAACTAGGCTATGGTTTCAATTACACCCTAGCCCTAAAAAGTTTAGCTACTCATGTTTGGAATTGAAAACAAAATAGAAAATAAAGCCATAAGAAGAACTCTGAATATTGAAGAAGAAGAAGAATTCTGCCAGCAGCTTTTTCTCCTTTTCCTCGCTCCAAAAGCTCTCCAAAAGATGCTCCAAAGGTGCTCCCAATAGTGTTGTATGGCTGCTAGAGTTTGTGGATGATAATGGCTGGTTTTTAGATGGTTTGTGTGATGTTTTATGGCTGGGTATATTGCTGGACGTGCCCTGTTCATATGGTACTTATAAGTCTTGAAAACAGCCCTCTTAGTGTTTAGTTTCCTTGTAGAAACAGGTCTCCAACTTTCCTTAAAATTCTGCTTCCTAATTAAATTGAATTAGGAGTCTTCTTTCTTGTTTAAGCAACACTTTCTAATTCTGATCTTACTTGTATCTTCTTGACAATTCCTCACATGGACCCACAAATCTGAATTTAGTTGCAAGGAATTAAATATGAACTTTTATCATAAAAGTGGGCCCTATTTGGTGCATACAACATAAGTGTGGGACCCCTCTTTTAGGACTTCTATCTTGACTTGAACTCTTGCTCCAAATTTTCCTTCTTTCTCTCCTTGTTTTTCTCCATTCTTGAACTCCTCTTTTAACTTGAATAGGACTTCCTAAATTTTGGAATTCTTCTATTTGCAATGGATGTGGACCCACCATGGGCCTACTTGATGATTCACGCCCATCTCTTCATTAATTCTTCTTTTTTTGCTCCATTTGACCTTAACATAAAAATTAACAAAAACTATGTAAAATCAAATAAAATAACTCTAACTAGCACAAGATGAATCAAATATTATGGCTTAGATTGCAAACAATTAAGTACTTATCACCATCTTTGATCTACCTTTCGGCGCTCATCTGCAGGAGGCTAAGCATGATGGTTGATGGTCGATATTGACCATCCCAAAGAAAAGAAAAAAAAAAAAGAAAAAGACGAATTGAGGTCAAAGGATCCTTCTTGTGTCCAACATCCAACTAAGTCCTCACTGAACATATGGCGTCCTATGGAGTTTTTTCCCGTAAATTCCTCTATTTTATAAGTAATGGATTCATTTTTAAATATTTTTAAGATTATTAAAAAAAAAACATGACTCTCTCGGGTCTCCGCATGGACTCTATCCAGGTCAACTTTTTTGCATTAAATGAGTTTAGTCCGAGTCCCGAGTTTTCCAACCTTGGGATACACGGAAAAGTCTCTTCAATAAGGGCCAACAAAAAAAGAATCTGCCCTTTCAGATCATCATCCTAGCCCTTCATTCAATAGCTTTTAAATTTGGTTGTCTTTTGTCCATGGATTCCATTGAGAATATTTAATATTCAATTTAACGGTGGACAAAGATTTGTGAGTGTGAAATTGGGCCTGGTGCTGGATCATCGAATCATCAGTGATGAAAGTGTGAAAGGGCATCCCGTGATTAAAGGTGGGCCCTGCAATGCTAGATTGCATGTGGTGTTGGCCGTTGGAAAACATTTCTCTACATAAATAAAGACCCACTCATGATGGACCCCAATATAAAAAAAAATGGTGTCAATCTCATGTCTCTATCCCCCTTGATGCATGACCCACACATTTAACTTTTTTTATCTATAAAGAAAAGATTGACCTTCGATCCAACGGTCTAGTTCATTTTGTGGGTGCAAACACGAGAATCTCATGACTATCATGGGAGTTTTCGTGTGTGTGTGTGTGAAGGTTCAAATGGATCATTAGGTGTGCCCGCTAGAAGTTCTACTATAATACATTAGAAGTGAATACATAGGAAGATTTGCCATATATAGAGTAAGGGTCCTATAAGGACGGTCTTTACTATCTTACGGTACATACTACCTAATAGGGCCCGCTTAGGGCCCCACAAATCATGGGATAGGGAAGGTCGAAGTGGGCCCAATATATATTTTGAACTTGAAATCAATATAATGTGATTTGATTCCATTCATATACTCATCCAAAGAAAAGTATTTGTAGATCTTCTGCACAGATGTCCTTTCATTTTTGCAAATATTGTCATGGTTCACTATTCCCATCAAATGAAAATGAAAGGAAAGTTTTATGGATGGGTCATCTAAATTCTAAAAAAACCAGTGGTGGTGAACATTGCTGATGTTGGAATGTGGGCCCTGCACGTAGAGCCTTAAGTTGTAGTGAGTGACCTCCTTACTCCTTAGCCATTGAAGCCCGAAGAAGGCAACTAATGTGAGCCACTCATCAAAGGCATTTATTTGAATAATTCAATTCATCACTTTCACTTGATTAGACTATTGACTAACTAGGCCCGTTTAGGCCCTATCACCCGTTTATCTCGTGGGACAGAAGGGGGGCCCACTAGACATGCCACATGTGGAGTTTTTTCTTAGGTAACTTATACATCTATGCACACACTGGCACACTATTGTCAAACTACGTCCATTTTCCAAAAAAAAAAACTTTATGTTCAGCTATTTATTATACAAAAAGTCTACTTGGACAAACTTTTTGAACAAAATTTTGGACAAACCCTATGATATGGCTTGAATATCCCCTATGATATTCAAGCCATACTATACGGTTTATCCAAAATTCTGTTCAAAAAGTTTATCCAAGTAGCATTACTCTTTATTATATGACATTCTACGACAAGGGAAGGCCACTGATTGATGTAGACCGCTCAAAATAGTACTTTTCTAAGCACTAGATGGGCCACACTGATTGATTTGAATGAAGGATTAGATTTTCAATAATAAAAAGAAAAAAACACGAGACAACTAGAATAAGAAAGTTCATTTGAAAAAACATTTAATTTGTATCTATCAAAGGCTATATCCATGGTGCGCCCACTGCATCAAACGATACAAATCATCACACTCAATAGGTGTTCATGGGCCGGGCCAAACCAAGCTCGATCTAGGGACAGACCACTTTGGATCAGGCTTGGATTCATAATCTAGGCCCGTTTCATATCTGGGCCACATTTGGATTAAATGATAGACAGCCCAAAGTCCAGTCCATCCTAGGTAAGGAGTGCATGTAATTTGGTGGACCAAAAAACCAGGGGTGGAACCAAGTGTTAGCACGCTAGTGTGAAACCCGATTTTGCATGATTCAGCCCATCCCAATTAACCAAATGGGAAGGCTCGAGCCTAACATTTACGACCCATGGAGGACTTTGAGGCAGGATATATATAGCCTTGTGTACCTAAAAAGTTTGCCCGGGCTGGAATATAGGGTTGTTCAAGGACCGGGCTTCGACATTATTGTTAGGCCCGTCTAATACACAGGTTTGGACTCCATTATAGAGAGCCCAAAGCCCGGCCCGGCCCGATTGAAAAATAATAATAGAAAAGGTTATGGGTACGGGATTCGAGCAAAGACAAGAGCAAACCAACTGTGCTACATAAGAGATCATGTAATTTCACTCTTTTTATAAATTATATTTTAATCTCAGAACGAGCTCTGCTTACGCGCTTCAAGACGGGCCGGGCTTGGGTCAGCGAGTTATAGCCCGACACGGGCCTGGCCCGGGCTTGGACAGGCAATTTAGAAGTCGGGTCGGGCCTGGATATTCCTTAGCACGGCCCATGAACACCCCTATTTGGATATGCCTCTCAACTCAACTCAACATTGCTATGAACACTCCCTAGGAATCTAGTGGTAAGGGTTTTTGGGACATAATGTGTCCCTTGGCATTACCAAATCTCATGTTTCTTTACAAGAATTTATGAATTCCAGTGCATGAGAAATTTTAGCTGGCCTTTAAGAATTCAGGCATTCCACAATCTTCGCACTTTTGGTGAAAATTCAAAGGACGATTCAAGGATTCCATCTTCTCTCGGAATTCAGAAGTTTCTAGGGTAGATTAACAGGCCAACACTTTAAAAAGACCGTATCAACATATCATATTCTTGTTACAAAGAAGTAACCAAAGGGATAAGGATATGAGATGACGACTGTCTAACTAAATTTGCCTTAGCCCATGCCTGTCTCTACTCTCGACCCTTCCAAAACGTTTCAACCTTTTCAAGGGGCATGGCTCACCCAACTCTTGTCAAATAACGTGCACCAGTCCTTTTCACATCCAGGTCCCAACGTGCATCACCTCTCTCTCGGGCTCGGGCTCGAACCCAGTGTACTCACTTCCCCTTCAAATTCGGCCAACAACAGCTTCAGCTCTTAGTAGCCACAAGATCAAAATTGCTGTTTCCATCTCTCTCCCTCTCCTGTTTAATTATAGCTAGCCTTCGTCCATCAGGTTTTTCAGGTGCATGCAGGGTGGAATCGTCTAACCCAAGAGAATAACAAGTGAGGACCCTGTTCTATTCTTTTTCATTTTCCATTTCTCTTCACTTTCTTTGGATTTTTCAAGTGTTTGTGAAGGGTCTTCTTGGACATTGTTATTTATAAAATTATAGCATGTTGGTGGGTTCCCTTAGATTGACATAAATTTAGTTGTCTTTGTTGAATTCGAGGTGGGTTCTTGTTTTCTTGTTCCCTCTCTTTCTTGATGTGTGAGTTGTTTTGGTGGTGTTAGAATATGGAACATGGTGTTTTTTTTTTTTTTTTTTTTTTTTTTGCATTCCGTCGCTTTAAAATCATGTCTCTATATTTTCATCCTTTCTTGATCTCAATCTTCCCAAGTTTTTCTTCCTTTATTTCTTTCTGAATGGTAGATTTTGATCATGAGGTTTGGTTGAATCATTCAGGAAGATATTTGCCAAATATTAACCTTTGTGGTAGTCCTACTAATACCTTTTTTTCCTTTGTTTTTTTTGGCTTAGATAGCACGTTTTTCCTGACCCTTTTCTAGATCTTCAATCACCCCACAACAGAAATTATTAGAATAAAAGATGATTCAAACTGCCCACATTAAAATAATGCCTATTCTGCACATAAACTGTTGGTTGTACCTGAAATTCAAGCTTTCTTGTTTGTGGTTTCCATTCTCTTTTTTGCAGGTTTTTGGTTGGTGGAATTTGATAGGATGATTGATATTGGGTCATGGGGAAGTGTTTGTCGGATCAAGAAATGTGTATTCGATTTCCTTTCAATCATGGATCTGATGGATGATGAGGATCGTTGGGATCTGATGGCAAGGGATATTCGACTCAGATCCACCTTTTTGTACTGTGATTTCAACCAAGTCATCTCCAATGCTTCCAAAGAAGAGAAGCAGCCTCTCATTGACCTTGCCAACAAATTGTTCCAGTCTATTGAAGAGGTATGCATTGTGGTTTGCGGGGGCTTCAAATCCTAGTTCAATCTACTCAATTTTGACTCATAAGGCAGAGTCAAGCGACTCGGTCAAGAACTCAGCATACTTGCCCGAGTTATGAGTTACTTGGAGAGTCCAGTTATAAAGCTGTGGACCTGTGGTAAGTTGTCTAATTCTCTCTCTGTTATGTTTTGCAGCTGGATTATGCAGTGCAGATTCGTAGCATCTCTCTCACACAGGATCGATATGATGATGCAGCTCTTGTTTTGAAGGAAGTAATGACTCTCATGCCATGAGACCATCAAAATGAAATCTCTATCTCTTTACAAAAGTCATACTTGTAAATTCTTAATATCTTCAAAATGTATCCATTGAAGAATGAAAAAAGAAAGTGTTAAGCTTCTTTTAAAAAGTTTTATCTTCTTTGTTGTAGTGATAATTTATCTGGGGCACTAGCATTACTTACCAAGTAAGAATAGAAAAAATCATCCCTGCCTTTTAATTCGGGGGGTGATCTGATTTTGTGCACCAGCCCTGGGCAGAAACTGCAGGTTAAAAAATGCTCTTTTCAATAGGAAATTTACTGGGGGCGGACCTAAGTATAGGCACGTGGGTGCAGTCGCACCCGTCAAATTGTGGTGTGCTTTCAAAAACCTAAATGAAATTTCTAATTCCACTACCAAAAATGCGATAATAATTGTGGACTCACCCTGTAAATCTACATGAAAATCCCCAATTTTTCCTAAAAATCAAACTACCTACTAGGGTCCGCACCCCTCAAATGAAAATTCTGGGTCCACCATTGGGTAATTATGATCAAAGATTTGCCCAAGTAGGGATATATCTAATCAAAGATGAAACCTACCAACCTTCCTATTTGCAAGCATGTACGTACCTGTGTGACTCTGAACCAAGTTCACAACTTCGAACTTTACGTCTGACTCACTGGGGCAAGTTTATAGTAAGGACTAACTTAATTTATCTGTTTTTTTTTCTTTTTTTTTTTTTTTTCTGATTTTGGCGCAACATTTAGCATGCCTCCCAAGTAAAGGAAAGGCTTTTGTAGGAGTTTGGACCACATTTGTTGTGCCTTGCCATGCATTCTATCTCTGGTGGTGTTTGGGACTACTTAGTTTACTTCTTAAAGATCATTCAATATATATTCATACAAAAAAGAGGCTAAAAGAAAAGCAGGTGTTTGGTAATATAAGAGTCTATGCTAAATAGGTATTTTTATATCATTGGTTGAGAGATTTTCCACATATTTATTGAGATTCACAAGGTATTAGGCCATGAAAATTAACCATATGAACGTGCTCAGCCTTCCAAAGAGATCTCACGTTTGAATCTTGAGTTTGGGGCCCACAAAATCCACAAAATTATACCTAATAGCTCACATTTTTTTGCACGATGATCCAACATGTTAAATTTGGTCACATGGTCATGTTCGATATTGTGAACACTAACTCAAATCAAGATAACACAGAAAAATTACTATTCCAAATTGAAGAAAGCAAGAGAACAAAGATGAAAATAATTGTAACATACTAGTAATGTAAATTGGGTTCATACCAGAAGTGCTTCGCCTGAAACAAACGCTTGCTGTGGTTGCACCACTCCGATCTTCCGTCTTCTAAATAGAAGAAATATACTCCTTTATTCAGGGTCTAAAGTTATTGGCAAATAACATATGCAATTGCCTTTCAAATTCAACGTAGGAAAGTCACTAGCAGAGAAGCATCTGATTTGTGTATTTGTCAAGAAGATCACTCCATCGCCCAAGCTTTTCACCTTCACCAAATTCCAACTTGAACCTATCTTGTACACATGAAATATCCCACCACCAAGCCTGTAATCGTGGACCACCAAGAGAATCTCCCCACGCCATTCGACAAAATAATTTTTCATAAGATAATAATGACCATGAATCCAAGGTGACAAGTGGTGAATTTTAGCTCTCAAGTTAAGATCATGATCAAACTTCATGACCAGGACTCTATCGTGTCTTTTCCCAGGGACAAGAGCTGTTGTTCCTTGGTGAAGTAATAGCATCTCTCCGTAACGGAAATATGAGAGTATGCCAAAGTCCATATCGTGACGAGTCCATGACTTGTCACCTATTCTGCACAGGTGGAGATTCCAACGAAAATCAACAGCTACCACCAAGCAGTTGTTGTTATCGGCTCCATCATTTGATTTAGGAGGGGGCGACAAAAAAGCACATGATACGATAGTAAATTGATCACCTGCGCGCAAGTCATCTAAGTCCATTATTGGAAGACGAATTTGGACTCTAGACAATGGTTCTACGAGCATAACCTTATTCCCAATCCAACATCTGGTTTGCATTATCAACCAACCCTCGTAAGATCCACAACACATCCACCACACACTTTTTGTCATGGGTAGTTTGTAAATCACCCCATCTGCGAAACTGAAAAATTCCCGGTAACCATGAAACTCAAAGTTATTGATAATGCACCATATGGGTTTCTTGTCGTGCTTGCTAGAGCAGCATTGTGCGACCCTTCTCCAGGATCGACAGACGGCACTGAATCGGATGCGAGTGAATACATCCTTTAACCGAGTAAATACCTGTTCCATGACATCTGGATTTGAAAACCCAAGCTCAGATTCTTCTTCTTCTCCATGAATAATGACGTCTCCTTCGCCCTCTTCGTGGGTACCTCTTAAACATTGTGCAATCCATCTCCAATGCGGACCGAATAGCATGCTAGTGGCTAGATTGTTCAAGCAACTGAATATTTGTTCCATGACATCTATTTTATTCCGGGAGGATCCTCTATGGAAAATTATGTCTCTTTCACCCTCTTCATGGGTAGAAAGAAGATGAAACATGAGCTGCTCAGTCATTGGCATTCTTAGACTAGTATTCCAGAGCAGCTAAAATTCTTTCGGTAGGGGTGTCACAGCTGAGTGAGAAATTTAAGCAAATTGATCATCAATTAAATCACATAATTAAAATGTCAATTTAAAAACAGGATTTACAGAATTTTTCCAAAGAAAAAGCTTGAACATTAAAGGTTGCCACAATAAAAAAGTCTCAATAAAACTAAGAGAAAAGGAATTGATCCCTAGTTTTAGGGAACAAAAGGCCCCAGACGACCCTGACATCATAAAAACCAAAACTTGATGGGATACTAACATAGAATGCTGACAGTATGTAAAGATTATCAGCCATAGCAACGGGTATAAGTTATGACCGGACTGGTCTCTTCTTGGGATATCGTTGTCGATCGCTACTAGGACCAATACTCCAAAATATTAAAGAAATTGGAAAAAAACAGATAGAGGAGATGCTGGAAGAACCAAAACCGAAGGGAGAGAGAGATCTATATGAAGAGAACTGTCTATATATATATATATATATAGAGAGAGAGAGAGAGAGAGCAGAGGCGGACCCAGGATTTTCGTCAAGGTGGGGCGAAACTTTTGCTAGAATTTTTTAGCACCTCCTTATTATTTCCTTACAACAATAACAAAGAAACTCTAAAGAAGTAATACACATTATTATGTAAAAATTAGTACCTCATTATTATTTTCTTACGCTCCAAACAATTCCTTGATCATATGAATCCAAATGAGAGCACCTATATTTATAATTTATAGACGAACATTATCAGCATAATCATAAACATCATATTACGGTCCAAGAATAAAGTTTCCAAAATGAAAAAAGAGAAGAAGAAAAAAGAGGTTATAGCTTAAACATAGATCAAAACAATTAGATAAGACTTGCTCACAATAATTCTAGATCTATTCGAATCCAGGACATAAAAAATATGGACAATTCTAGATCATTCAAAATCTTTAAAATAAATTTTAATTTACATATTCGATAGTTTTAATGATCATGTGTTTTATATGTTTTATTTGTTATTGTTGTTCTTACTCTACTGTTGATGATCAGCACTATCATTGCTTTATAGACTTTACTTGTGAAGCCCATTATTTTAATTGTTGTTCTTACTCTACTGTCCAATTTGTTAAACATTAGTCATTGACATGAGCACTCTGTAGTCTGCACCAAACCACGGTATAATAAAATAAAAGCAAGTTAAAATAATCAAATCCTACTGCAGGAAGTAAACATTAACACATGTTCTTGTGTCAGCACCCAGAAATCCTAGGCACCCACGAGCCCCACATTGGCAGCAGCACTCACAGTCTCACACACACCATCACTCTGCTATAAATCACACAAACAGGAGAGCCCACAAGAAGAAAAATGCAGAAGATGGATAGATTTAGAACAATTTTTCTTTCTGTTGCCTATTTTTTTCTTCTTAGCTCTCCAAGGGTCAAGCGCAGTTCATCTTGGATTGACTTTGACTACCCAACTGACCAACAAGAGAAAGACAGAGTGCATAATCTACCTAGGCAGCCTTTTAATGTGAACTTTGCCCATTATTTCTGGGTATGTGACAGTGAACAAGGACTCTGGAAGGGCACTCTTCTACTGGTTCTTTGAAGCAGTTGGGGACCGTTCTTCAAAACCTCTGGTTCTTTTAATGGAGTTATGGAGGTCAGAAATCTTGACCATAAACCCTCAGTCTACTTTTTCTGATGATTACAGTTTACATGGTTAAATGGGTGCTTTGTTTTGTGGCTATGCACTGGGAAGAAGAAACAACTGAAAGACACCGTTTATAACTTCATTTGCTATGTAAAAGAATCATGTGCTACAGAACTGAGATTTAAACAGAGGCGGACCGAGCAAAATCGTCCTTTTCCCTAATTCCCTCCATAAATGTGATCAAGTCAGTCAGTCAACGACATCTCTGATCTCTACACTTTGATTTCCGTAATTCCCTCCATTTATCAGAGACAGAGAGAATCAGAGAGAACATATTCTTCTCAATCACCTCACCCTTTTCTCATTTTTAATAGAATAGAGGGCACTGAAATCATCACTTCAAAAGAAAAAGGAAAACTAAAACAGAAACCCTAATGTGCAAAGGAGGAAGAGGGGAAGGAAAAGAAGAAAACCGCACAAACCCTAGCAAGAGGGAGAGGGAGAGAGAAGCTACAGAGAGAGGGAGAGAGATACCTGAACCATCGAGCTTCGATGGAAGAAGGTAGGTCGGCAGAGCCGAAGTGCGGAAGAGGAAGGGGGAAGAGCGGAAGAGCGGAAGGGGATTCTGAGATTTTTTTTCTTTCGTTCTACCTCTTTGACCTGGGGCGTGGATTGTGTTGATATGGGGCGCTGGGGCGATCACAACGTCGGTCCGAGCCTCTGTGAGAGAGAGAGTACATCTTCGCTGCGCTTCTCTGTGCTGCTTCTTCTCCCCTCCCTACCTCCTCCTATTTATGTCTCTCCGTACAGGAAACCCTAGATTCAATTTACATTCCACTCGGACTCGGTATTGTATTGTAGACTTTTACACCCGATAAAATATTTATACGTATATAGGGCAGTGCTACTTAACTGACGTTGGGGCGAGGATAGTTTGGAGATTTTGAAAAAAAAAAAAAATGAAATATAAATGTTTTATGATAGTATTTTATTTTTAGTTATTTGTTATAAAAAAAATTTAATTTTTTTATGGGAAGGTAGAGTTTTTTTTTTTTTTTTTTAGTTCATACGAATAGTTGCTTTTTCACTCTTTTTGAGGTAGCAGTCGTGGGATTCGGCGCCGGTGGCTCACCCATCTCCGCCGCCGCTGGGGAGGCAGAGGAGGAGGGTGGGGCGGAGGGCAGTGGTCGGGAGCATGGAATGGAGTAGTGCGGAGGAGTTGGGGAGGGGGGAGTTAGGGTTTTGGAGGGGAGGGGAGGGGAGGGAGAGGGAGAGATCACGAAGAGAGAGAAAGTAGGGTCTATGGAGATGAAGCGAAAGGGGATTTGGGGGAAAGGGAATTGGATGGAGAGATGGAGATTTTTCATGTCCCTTCTGCTACCATCTTTGATCTACCTTTTGGCGCTCATCTGCAGGAGACTAAGCATGATGGTTGATGGTCGATATCAATCATCCCAAAAAAAAAAAAAAGACGAATTGAGGCCAAAGGATCCCTCCCGTGTCCAACATCATACTAAATCCTCATCGGACATATGGCATCCTATAGAGTTTTTTCCTGTAAATTCCTCTATTTTATAAATAATGGATTCATTTGTAAATATTTTTAAGATTATTTAAATATATTAAAAAAAAAAAAAAAAAAAACATGACTCTCCCGGGTCTCCGCATGGACTCTATCCGGATCAATTTTTTTGCATTGGATGAATCGAGTCCGAGTCACGAGTTCTTCCAACCTTGGGATACATGGAAAGGTCTCTTCAATAAGGACCAACAAAAAAGAATATGCCCTTCTAGATTATCATCCTAGCCCTTCATTTAATAGCCTTAAATTTGGTAGTCTTTTATCTATGGATTCCATTGAGAATATTTAAGATTCAATTTAATGGTGGACAAAGGTTTGTGAGTATGAAATGGGCCTGGTGCTGGATCATCGAATCATCGGTGATGAAAGTGTGAAAGGACATCCCGTAATTAGAGGTGGGCCCTACAATGCTAGATTGCATGTGCTCTTGTAGTTGGAAAACATTTATCTACATAAATAAAGACCCACTCATGATGGACCCCAATATAAAAAAATAGTGTCAATCTCATGACTCTTTCCCCCTTGATCCATGACCCACACATTTTACTTCTTTTATATAGAAAGAAAAGATCGACCTTCGATCCAATGGTCTAGTTCCTTCGGTGGGTGCAAACCCGAGAATCTCATGACTATCATGGGAGTTCTCGTGTGTGTGTGTGTGTGTGAAGGTTCAAATGGATCATTAGGTGTGCCCACGAGAAGTTCTTACTGTAATACATTAGAAGTTAATACAAAGGAAGATTTGCCATATATAGAGTAAGGGTCCTACTATCTTACGGTACATACTACCTAATAGAGCCTAGTTAGGGCCCTACAAATCATGGGATAGGGAAGGTCGAAGTGGGCCCAATATAGATTTTGAATTTGAAATCAATATAATACCTCCAACCTCTTCATCTATGATTCACAAGTTCAAAAGTTTTATGTAAAACAATAATAAAAAAATAATAATAATAAAAAAAGACCATCAATCCAATGGTCTAGTTTATTCGGGTATGTGCAAATTCATAGGATCGATGACTATTTCAAGGAGTTGGGGTGTGGTTTGTATGTACTGTCCTTTTGAACGGGTCATAAAATGGGCCCCATTATGTGGTATGTTCCATAAGGTCCAACCTTTTGTATGACACATCAAATATTGCAGCTTTCGAATTGAATTTCAATGCAAACAAAACCAAACCATATCAATCAAATCCCATAAATTGAGTTGTAGTTTCTATTTCAATTGATGCTGCAAATCTAAATTTGAGTCTTTCAAGTTTTTTAGAACATTAACTTTCACCCTTTTGAATAAAACAATACCCTCTCTTTTTACTTTTTGGCCATTTGTATGTAGTTTATACAGATTAAAGCCCAAATCAAATCTGATACTCAAATTCACTATTCACATATATCCAAGTTTGTTTCTTTCAAATTACACAACCCCAAAAAACATGCATACAAATATTGGGCACATGATTTGATTTTCAAATTTGCATGTGTCACAAATTTGTGTTTTCTTTGTTTTTTTACATGTTGAAAAATTAAACTTCTCGCAAGAAGGCAAAAAATGAAAAGGGCTAATTTGTTGATGGTAGTGGAGAGAAGAGTTTGAAATGAGTATACTTAATAACGGAAACGGATCCAAATAGGGAAATCTGTTTGGACCAAACTGGGGGTACCACACGCGCGCGGGGGGGGGGTAGGGATCCACCCATTGAATACGCGGGGCGAAGTGGAGAGATGTCACATCCCATCTCCTTCATAAATAAATAAATAAATAAAATCCTCTCCCCATGTGGCACCTCCTGATTGGTCCAAACAGGGAATCCGAAACTTCATTTGGACCAGAGTACCTACAAATGAAAGAAGTGATAGCTCAAAGTGGGACCCACCCATTGAAGATTTGAACCATTATAAATGAACATCATCTTTTATGGGGTTTGGCCTAAATTTACTCCAATATAAAGTCATCCCCTGCCCACTGTAAGACAGAGAACATTACCGATTATGTATAAGAGACATTACCGATTATGTATAAGAGACATAAATCAAATTGGAATGTCCCTCATCACAAGTCTATGTATAGGGTTGTAAACGAGTCGGTTCCGATCTGGGTCCTTGGTGGACCCGGAACCGTTTCAGAACTTATTTCTGATCTCCGGAACCGGAACCAAAACCTTATATGGGCGGGTCTCGATTCGGGTCCCGATCTAGGTAGAGAATTATATTAAAATATATATGATTTTTATGAGTGATTTTTGAAAATTGAGGTAATATGTCAGGTCTCGAGTCCACAGGTCTAAACCAAGGTGGAACCGGACCCGTACCCTTTTACTTAATGGGCCCTAAATAAGGACCCGAACCGGATTTTTAACGGGTTGGAACCTTCGTGTAATTAGAAAATCGATGACCCATTTACATCCCTACCTATATAATGTTTAAAGACATTTTCTTAAATCTCCAATAGCTATTGAATTATGAAAGACTTCTTATTGAAAGAGGGAAATATCAAGATCTTTAAGGTGTTTGGATGCACAAAATTTTTTAAAAAGATAATATATTATAGAATATAATATTTCACTTTCTAATAAAGTCAAAGGCATCTACCAAAAATCTTACACTCAAGCTGTGTGGGATTCCTGTAGGAGAAAATCCTCCTCCAAAGTACAGATTATGTTGCTAACTAATAGAATCCATGTAGTCTATATGCACTTCACCACAATGAGCAAAGTAACTTTTGTCATCCTGACTTTCTGTCTATGGTTTGCGATTGCCGATTCTCTCTTGACAATCTTAGCCTTTTCATGTTGTTATTATTCTTGAGCTGCTGAGCAAAATAGCAAAAACTCGTTTTGCAGTTGTATCTTTGAGTTGCGGAATTTATGGGACAAATCCCCATATGACCCCATATATCCTACCAAGACCCCATATCACATTAGACATAGGAGGGATCCTCATGTGGCATTTTTTTTTCTTTTTTTTCTTTTTTTTTCGTGTTATTGTCGATATCAACCATTAGTTAGATTTTCTTCAACATGTAACTGTCTTATTTGCTAAACACAGCAGAATGATTGATATCGACTATATCGTGAAATAACAATAAAATGATGAATCTGAGTTTTCTCCCTTGGTTGCTGGTGCTTCGTAAATTGGCCAGTGACAATCAATGCCCAAATGGCAAGAATGGCCCAGCCTTTCGAAGCAAGGTGCAACTCCCACCCCTCCAATGCGTTGAGCCAGTGGCCAACCAAGATGGCACCAGCGAATGCGAGATGGGCAGGGAAGGGCAGGCTAACATCCCATATGGGGTCGTGCGGGCAAGGATAAAGATCGCCATAAAGGCGACTGCGGTCGTTGGACTCGAAGAAGAAGAAGTAGTGGTAGGCGGACGTTAGATGATATCCCATATGGGGTATGATTACAGTTGGACCAACTTGCTCCAGATGTCTACTTCGGAAGGCCTTATGAGATGGCTTTGACCATCAAATCGAAGTGCCATTTAGGCCAAATGCAATCAATAGAATGCCCATTCTATCCAAGTATTCGCTACACATGCAAGTGGCTAACATAGTCCCCACAACATGGTTTCTAGCTTTTGATCATTTCCATATTCAATAGCTAAAAAATGCACGGGAAGCAAAAGGGGTTGGACAGCGCAGATCTCACAATTCAGGATAGAATTCCAGCATGATCTAGCCCACTTGCATGGCAAAACCACCAAAAACCAATTTTAAGCAGGAATAGCCAATGGCCCATCAGGTCAGCCCATTCATCAAACTGGATCTGTACTATAAAAGGTCAAAATAAAGACAAACCCTAGCTCCATCATCTGTAGAAGAAAGTCCCCATCGCTGCGCCCAGCAGGTTGCTCTGGCTTCCTAAGATAAATTGGATGATACCAATCTCAAAAAATATAATGCCGACTACCGCGGAAATATCAACGGTATATCCACACACTGATAGTCCATCTAGAGCAAATCTGGAATATTCACCTGAAACATATAGAAAATAAGTGATTAGATTGTAAAATGATAAAAAAGTTAAGCAAAAAAGAAAAAAAAAGTAACAGAGATTCAACAGCATCCATCAAGAAGCTAGAAGATTATTGGTTTTACCGACTGCTATGACACCCCGGAAAGTGAAATAAAAAAAAAAAACCCCGCCCATGTCATATCATTCCGACTCCCCAACCCTAAAATCAATTTGTTCCACTTTCTCCCTCCGGCAGCTCGACACTGGAGCAAGAGAAGGGCAGACCACCACTGCCTTCCAACACAGCGCGACCTCCCAAGCCTTCAAACCCAGCAGCAAGGACCGAGCAAAATCCGGATTCCGACTGACCCCACGATCCCAACATCACAAATCAACGGTACGGATTTCCCCTGCACCAAAGTGGCATCACAGTCTCTGCGATCTCAAGCTCTTCTGGTACTCTCTCTATCATTTTTTTTTTTTTTGGCAAAATTAGAGTGTGCATCTTCCACCAAGGAAAATTTTTGTGGCCGATTTGTCCTTCAGAATTACCAACATGGAAGAAGGAAGAAGGGCCTTCTTTTGTAAACTGCCAAAGGGGTACAGTCCAATTATGGATTTAGTCAAATACAGTGATAGAGTTGGATTACGACTTATGCACATCCAAGGATTGAGTCTATACAAGGATGTCCATCCCTATTTCTAACAGAGATATTATCAATGAAAAATTAATTTTTTCCTCATGGTCGAAAATATGTGCATATTTGACCTTGGGTGTGGAACCATGAATCTCTTTCAAGCTTAGGCTTTAGAGTCGAGATTCAGTCAAGTGGATTGGCACAACCCGGTCTAGCATTAAAATGTGATCCTTACATAACATGACTAGTATATTTATGTCATGTCAGAAAATTACATATTGATAAAAAACAATGGCATGCAACAGAATTTATTTATAATTTTGTGGTATCATGAAAAGTGTGGAGTCACCTAAGGTCTCCTTTAGAAGGGCTAACATAGGTCATTGAGGATAGTAATCACAATCAAAACAGGAAGATTTTGAGAACAAGATATCATCCTCAGTGACTTATATTTTGAGAACAAGATATCATACTCAGTGACTTATATTTGGGTTTCAGGATAACAAGATAACCCATCAAGTTTGCCTTGGACCCAAATTGAAAACTGGTTATTATTTGAACAAAGTATGACTTGGACTAGGAAGTAGGAACCCACTATCAATGGGGTCTTCCATTGATGAGTTGATTTGGTGTGGGTCTTTCAGATAGCCTTGTAATCTTGGTCCATTTTCATCTCTAAATAAAATAGCAACTGATAACTATTACTTGGTGTGGTTCAGTATTAATTACCGACTTTCAAGTACCCCAAAATCCCTGCATGCAATACTCCACAGCCACTTGCAAAACTACAACCGTACAACTATAAGCATATAGGTATAGAAAAGAGAGAACAATGTACAGGGAATAAGATAGGGAGAGGGGAAAGTAGATTGAAAAGACGGGTGAGGGGAGGGAATGAGTAATCAAAGGTCAGGTCAATGGATTCAAATCATAAGACCACAGCAACAACTGTCAGAGAAGGGTCTGTCAATCAATGAGATTTCTCCTTATACTTGTAGGGGAGACAAAACCCCAACAACTCCTCTCACAGATTGCTTATTAAGTACATTTGGTATCTTGTCTCATATTCTTGATTCCTTACTTGGTCCTTGCTTATGGGGTAATTATTCTGCTATACTTAATTGTGAGATTTTGATTTGTTAGGTATTTTTTCGTTCGCTTGTTGATATTCTCTATGCTGTTTAGTATAGAGTTTTGCTTGTTATAAAATTACTAGATTGTTAAAATTAGCAGTACCCATATTTTAGTTACTCGTGTTAAAGATTGAGATTGTTCTTTGAGTGTGCTTAGAATCTTAGATTGTTATAAAATCATTGTTTGCAGGGAATAAAGAATTCTATATTAAGGACATAAACCCTATTTCTAGGGAACTGTCAGTATCTACTAGGGGTTGTCACTGCGAGGCTGACCATATGATCCAATTAGGCTCGCTTGGGCACTTGTTTTATATCCTATCGGATTACAAACCTCAAACCTTATCAAAGATGCCAAAAATATAGTGACTAGCTCAGGGGAACTATCTGTGTATCCAAAATAGTGAAACACTCAGTTGTCCATTCCATATTCTGGCATTTTGTCTTCCTAACTTGATTGTTAAACATTTGAAATGCCCATTTTCCATTGCGACTAGAAATCTGACCATTTGCAAGATCTTTTAGCACTTACTTAGTAGTTTTTTTTAGTGAAAATACGTTTTAACAATACAGTTTCTGTTAAGATATGTGTTATTATCCATACCCACTTTTTTGCCCTGCCTTGTTGGGAAATCCCACTTTTCTTGTAGGACTAATTTTGGTCCATAGTGACATGTAATAGCAGTTTTAACATTTTGTACGTAGGATGTGCCTTTTGTACTTAGTGAACATGTTTAGTGCTCCCCAATTGTGGATTCTGTAAATGAACATGTTTAGTGCTCCTGAGCATTTTCTTTGATGTAATTTCCAGTTGATTACATTAGGAGTTCAATGATTTTTATTCGAGGACCAGAAACCCATTAGAAAAGCATGATGATAGTTTTAGAAGAAAGATACATACCTAACGCATGTGCGATCGCATCATTTGCACCACCATCATTAGAATGTAAGAGTTCTTCAACACGCCCCGCACATAGCAGTGGTGTGATCTCCAAAACCTTGCTGGATACGATTGCCACAGAATGCAGGCAAATCGAAAGACCAAAAACCTGGACAATTGCATATAGCTGTCCATATAAAACATTTAGGTTAGTAAAAAAATTTTCATAAATAAAAAAGAATAAATAGTATGTAAAATGTACATATTAAAAAATACTTACAAGAAAATCGCAATTGATGATGACATGAATCATCTCGTTGTGTGCCAAAGAGTGAAGCATTATCAACATGAAGTTTACATTTACCACCAAGAAAGTAAGGAGAAGAAACCAACTGAAATTGGAACTGATCTGCAGCACATTACTCCTTATGGACTTCAATTCCTCCCAAATATCAGATGTAGGTGGCTTTTGATTTAGATGTTCTCCAAAATCTTTCAATGGAACAATGATCAATCTACATGCCAAACCAAAAAAGTTGCATGCAGATAGGATGGTCATACTCAAGAACGTCCAT
Source organism: Camphora micrantha (assembly GCA_003546025.1). Taxonomy (NCBI): domain Eukaryota; kingdom Viridiplantae; phylum Streptophyta; class Magnoliopsida; order Laurales; family Lauraceae; genus Camphora; species Camphora micrantha. Next base: position 3,142,260 of record QPKB01000003.1, on the reverse strand, counting down.
GCTATGAAAGAAAGAGTTGAAGCCAGGATCATAAACCACGATATGTTCGGCAAAAACACTAGCCGAACAATCTCATAGATGCCTCCTGCCACCAAACATGATATCAACGAACAGATCCAAGAAAACCGAAAACTCTGCAAAAAAAAAAAAAAAAAAAAAAAAAAAAAAACAACCCCTCTAAGTAAGGTTATATAATTGTACAGGTTTTCATTTTATTGTGAATATATTCAAGAGCCAATTTTCATAACCGTCTATTATAATGCTTCACAACAAAAGAAAAACATAAGTCAACTTTCTCGAAAATCCTATCACCATTGTGCCACTTGTTGCTAGCAAGACACCATGATTTACTAAAATCAAACAAAAAAAAAAAAAGAAAGGATAGAAATTATTCAAGTATACACAGTCAACCATTACAATTCACATAAGATCAAGAAAACCCAAAAAATCTCAATAAAATCAGGCCTCCTTGTCGCTGCAAGCAAGATCTATCTACCCTTATAAAAGAGAACTTTCCTGCTTTTTTAATTTCTCTACACACCTCAAGTGGGCCCAGTTGCATGAATCTTAGATTGTGGCTCATCTGGTAAGGGACAACTCACCTTGCAAGGCACATCTATATGGGCCACGAATTCTGAAATTTGGAAGGCATGAGAACTGAAGCAAACCGACAACTCTTCCTCCTCTCAAAAAAACAAAAGCTCTGGCCTCTGCATTTCCCCGTAAGAATCCATGTGAAATCCCACGGCATTTTGTTTAATTTTTTTATTGTATATCATGGGATTCTTTCTTCTATTATATTTGTTGAGAATAGGTTTCCACCTCTTCTATTATATTTTATGATCCATCATGTGGGATGACTGTTAATATGGAATTCTTATCAATAAGGATCAATCATCTGGAAAGACTTGAGGATGTTTCAGAGAATCTTTCTCAGGGCCTTTGATTGCAAAGGGTGGGTTGCAGATTCTATAGATTGGTCTCAAAGCAGACCAGGCATCCATGGAATGCTAACATTTTGAAAGAATCAAGAGAGATGGCTTCTTTGGGTTTGCATTTCAAGCATACACTTAGCTTCTTTGTTGTAGTGATTATTTATCAGGGGCACTAGCATTACTTACCAAGTAAGAATAGAAAAAATCATCCCTGCCTTTTAATTCGGGGGGTGATCTGATTTTGTGCACCAACCCTTGGCAGGAACTGCAGGTTAAAAAATGCTCTTTTCAATAGGTAATTTACAGGGGCCGGACCTAAGTATAGGCACGTGGGTGCAGTCGCACCCGTCAAATTGTGGTGTGCTTTCAAAAACCTATATGAAATTTCTAATTCCACTACCAAAAGTGCGATAATAATTGTGGACTCACCTTGTAAATCAACATGAAAATCCTCAACTTTTCCCAAAAATCAAACTACCTATTAGGGTCCGCACCCCTCAAATGAAAATTCTGGATCCACCATTGGGTAATTATGATCAAAGATTTGCCCAAGTAGGGTTATATCTAATTAAAGATGAAACCTACCAACCTTCCTATTTGCAAGCATGTACGTACCTGTGTGACTCTGAACCAAGTTCACCACTTCGAACTTTATGTCTGACTCATTGGGGCAAGTTTATAGTTAGGACTATCTTAATTTATCTTCTTTTTTTTTTTTTTTTTTTTTCTAATTTTAGAGCAAGATTTAGCATACCTGCCAAGTAACGCAGAGGCTTTTGTAGGAGCTTCTGTTCATTTATTATGAGCCATACCATGCACAAACATGACAAGCACCTGATTTGGTGTGCCTAACGCACATGGACCACATTTGTTGTGCCTTGCCATGCGTTCTATCTCTGGTGATGTTGGGTACTACTAGTCTACTTCTTAAAGACCATTCAATATATATTCATACAAAAAAGAGGCTAAAAGAAAATGAGGTGTTTGCTAATGCAAGGGTCTATGCTAAATAGACATTTTTATATCATTGGTTGAGAGATTTTCCACATATTTATTGAGATTCACAAGGTATTAGGCCATGAAAATTGACCATATGAACGTGCTCAGCCTTCCAAAGAGATCTCACGTTTGAATCTTGAGTTTGGGGCCCACATAATCCACAAAATTATACCTAATGGCTCTCGTTTTTTTGCACGATGATCCAACATGTTAAATTTGGTCTCATGGTCATATCCGATATTGTGAACATTCCTAACAGCTTAGATTTTATTTTACATGCCTCCAAATAATAATTAAAAAAAAAAATTGAAACGGTTTACTGCTCAAGGACAAATGCTACATCAATGGTTATTTTTATTTTGCACATATCTCGAGATTCACAAAGTATTATGTGATCGAAATTGACCACATGGCCGTTCTCAGCCTCCTAAACATATCCAACAATTTTGATCTTGCGTATGGGGCCCACAGATCATAACAAATTATATCCAATGGCAAACGGTTTGTGGCACATATCTTGAGATTGGTGATAATTCAACGGCTGAAATTTGTTTACAAGGCCGTGTTTGTCCTTCTGAACATCTTCAAAGATTTGGATCTTGATTGGGCCTCTCGGATTTGGAAAAAAATTGAAAAAAGGAGACTGGGCATGATTATGCTTAAACATTGTAGCTCTCTCTTCTTTTTTCCCTCTATTTCTCAACTACCTCATCAAGGGAGTTGTGGAAAGTAGAGGAGAATTGATTGAGAAATTGGAATATACCCCTCATCACAAGCCTATTATTATATATTATAGACGTAAGCATCAATTTCGAAATTGAAGTCCGATTTCACAATTGATTGAGAAATTGGATCTCAATTTCAATTTTAAATTTTGAAATTGGAACTCCAATTAAGATTTACATCGAAAGTTCACTTTTGTTAACCTTCTTAATGTGAATTTAAATTTTTAAAATATCAATTGTGGCAAGGAGAATAAAGAGTTTGGATGATGCAAGAATTATTGGGAGATTTCTTTTTTACAAGTCTTGGGTATGGATTGACTTCTTTTTCATATTCGAAGCCATCCCCCTTCATATGTAGTAAAATCTACCTAATCTAGCCCCACACCGTGATTGTAAGAGATATGAAGTAGACTGAACAAAATAGCAAAAAGTCATTTTGCAATTGTATCTTTGAGTTTCAAACTGGATCTATACTAACGCATAAAGAGGAATTTTGTGTACAAGACCTGAAATTCTTGGAATTATAATAAAGTATTCATAAAAGTGACTAAAATTAAAGAAAGCAACTAAGCTGACAGTCATTTGTATGAAACAATATCCCCTTGGAGAAATATTGCGTATGGGGCCCACAGATCATAACAAATTATGTCCAATGGCAAACGGTTTGTGGCACATATCTCGAGATTGGTGATAATTCAACGGCTGAAATTTGGTTACATGGCCGTGTTTGTCATTCTGAACATTTTCAACGATTTGGATCTTGATTGGGCCTCTCAGATTTGGAAAAAAATTGAAAAAACCAAATTGGGCATGATTATGCATAACCATTGTAGCTCTCCCTCTTCTTTTTTCCCTCCATTTCTCAACTACCTTATCAATGGGGGCTTGTGGAAAGTAGAGTCATTGCCTCTACTTCTCTAAAATATGTAGAGGTTGAAAGGTGGTGCCAAACACTCTATTTTTTCAATCCTCTATCTATTTTAGAGAAATAGAGCGAAAAATTAGACCTCCCAAACATGCACTTAGTCTGGATCATAGTGTTCAAAGCGGGACCCACCCATTGAAGATTTAAACCATTAGAAACGAACATAATCTTTTATGGGGTATCAGGTATGGCCTAAATTTAGTCCAATATAAAGTCAGCCCCAGCCTACTGTAAGATGGAGAACATCACAGATTATGTACAAGAGACATAAATCAAATTGGAATGTACCCCTCATCACAAGCCTATTATTATATATTATAGAGGTAGGCTTCGATTTCGAAATTGGAGTTCGATTTCAAAATTGATTGTAGAATTGGAGTCCGATTTCTCAATTGTTTTTAAAATTGGAGCTCAGTTTCGATTTCAATTGCGAAATCGAAACTCCAATTTCGATTTCTATTTTGATTGGAGAGAAAATTGAAGAGAAACTTGAAGATATACATTGAGAGCCCACTTTTGTTAACGTTTTTTAGGTGAATTTAAAATTTTAATATATCTATTATGGATAGGAGATTAAATAATCCGGATGATACAAGAATTTCACCTTGCTCAATAACTCTACCTAGCCAAGTCAAAATAAGTCTTCTTTAGTTGAATTAAAATTCTGAATTTATCTATTATGATTAGAAAATTTTAAAAATTTGTGATTTTAAAAGTATATCCTAGATAGTGATTTATAGATATGGGCTCCATGTATAATAAACTTTTTTTTAAGTGAACCTCATATTCTAATTCCTAAAGGCAGGGCCACAATGTGTAATTTCTAAACATGGCCCTCCACCCAAATTCCTAAAGATGGGTCCATGTTGGAAGTTTTAAAGTTGGGCCCCATCATGTACAATAATTTTCATATCCTTTTTCTTTATATTAGATTTTGGAGAATTGGTTTTTTTTTTTAAATTTTTCTCTCATGATTTTCTATTTTTTCTCTTTTTATAATGATTTTTTATTAAATACATAGTAAAAAATAAAAAATAGATTACTTTAAGATATGATGTAATTTCACAAAAAAAACTAAAAATTAATCTTACCTTTTTCCTATGCCATCCATTTTCGATAAAGGTTTTATAACTGCAATATAAAAATAATTTTATAATTAATTTAATAATTTATTTAAAAACTGAACTCATCATATTTATGGAAGATGTTCAAAAGTATAAGATTAAAAATCTCAAAATAATATAAGCATAAATAAAAAGAATAGATATGGAAATGAACAAAAATATAATCAAGTAGTTTTTCATATAGAAAATAATCATTTTAACATGCTCCATTGATTTTCAGAAATATGCCCTATCAATAAATTGGATTCAAACCACATTTGTATCCTTATTCAACTTTTAGTCTATCTATTTGGAAAATAAAGAGGTCCAAATCCCTTTTGCTTAAAGGCAACTGATATGCTTTAACTTAGTTTTAGGTTATATGATTGTAGATTATTTTAATTATATAAGTTCATACGGTATTATATTTTGTTAACATATGCATAATATAATACATATATAAAAAGTAATAAGTAGAAGTAAAACCTTTGAAACGAAAATTGTTAATAAATTCATATAGTCTTTGACATGGACTCAAGCACCTCTAGAGTTGGCTTAACTTGCTTTGGGTAATACAATATACTAACCTTAAAAAAAATGAATTAAAATTAGGTAAGGGTGATAAACTAATACATGAAAAATGAATAGGAGTGTTTGAATTAAATGGAAGAACATACCCTATTTATAAGCTAAAAGTGTCATTGATGTTTGACAAGTGTTATTTATTCAATTGATATGAAAAAAGTTGTGACTCTAAATGTCACTAATTTAAACTTCCACACAAAAAAGATGATTACAAGTATCATGAAAAAAAAAATGATAGTCTAACGATAGTACAAAAAAGATGTTTACAACCGAAGTTCGAAACTGCACTATCACACTGGGGCCACAAGGGATTTACCCGGCTCTCCCTGAGCCCGTAAGGATTATTTCTGCCCAAAGGGCTAGGACACCCTCCGTTATAAAAAAAAAAAATGCCATGAAAAAACTGATAGTCTAAAGATAGGAGTTAATGATTGGCAAGTGTCATTTATCAAATTGCTATAAAAAAACTTGATTACAAATATCACTCATCTAAATCATCACACCAAAAAGATGATAGACAAAGAAAAAAGTGATAATTTAAAGATATGGAGATGGAATTGAATGTGTTGAATAGTGCACAGTAGTATGTGTGCTCAACCTAAAGTTTACTCATTCATTAATTATGATAAAGATGTCAATCCAAATGTTTTTTAAAATTATAAAGGTTAACTCAACATTTAATTAATAGGTCGTATTCAAGTTAAATTGATGGAAGGTCAAGGTAAAGTTGGGTCAGGAGATCATATGTCATAGATTAACTTTAATTCAATCCATTGATTAATTGGTTTAGAGAAATGTTAGTTCAAATAAATGAAAAAAATGAACTCTAACTTTGAATTACCAAGTGGATTCAAGTTTCTAATTCACTGAACATCCCTTCCATATAAACAACTAAAGATCAATCCCTTACTGTAGTGCTGATGGTGAGGGACTTGATCTAGTGAGTGCAAGGCATATGATTATTTATATTAAAAGGGGGGGAGTTCAAGTTACGTTGGTAAGTTGGGTCAAAATTGCTACTCCTATCAATTTTTTCTAAAACTTTATCCAATTAAAGGATTATAGCTGTTTTACCAACTGCCTTATGACAAAGCTCTTATTAATTATGATAAATTAAAAGAGTTTATAAAACTATCTTACTTTTGTTTCATTAGAAGGTAACTCACACTTGACCTAAGCCAAACATGTTTCCATCAACCTAATTTTATTTTACATTTATAAGTTTGTAATGACCTCGGTAGTTTTTTATTAGGTCTGGAGATTTATCCTGGGCTAATCCATTGCGTATGATTCAATTGAGTTTAAAACTCGATATTTTGTTTAATGCATTTATTACAATTGGATTGACCACTATATTTTTTACCTTCAAATGAATAAATTTTTTATAATTTATTTACAAATGCGAATGTTGTGACCATTTTCTTCTCAACCATTATTATATTATATATTAAAGTTGTTACTGAATCAACTTCAGTTCTAACTCTTCCAATTTCAAATTTACCATCTAAATTTCAAATTTCTTTAATCCTATATTTTTTTTAGTTGTTAAATCATTTAAGGGTGATTGTAGTCATTTTTTGTTTTTAAATATTATTAACATAAATGCCTCATTTAATTTATAATCTCTTTGATCAAAATATACCTACAAGAGAGATTCTTCTTTCTCGATAGGGGAGAATTTCATGTCATGTCCGTTTCATTCGTCAATTCAAAATTATGATAATATACTCTCTACATTTATATAACTTTTCCTTCACCCAAAATTATCTCAATTTATATTATATTTTCCCTCAATTTGTAAATGGGGCATTTTTTTAGGCTAATACTTAATAAATTTCATTATGTCACTCCAATTGAAATTAGACCCGTAAGATTGATCAAGCTTAAAATACTTGATCATAAACAAAAGAAAAACCAAATTACTTGATATGTAGTTAAAATTTATATTAATTTCTTACTTCTCATAAACTTTTATATTTTTCATTACCTTTTATTTTTTAACGTTTAAACATTGACACCAATAAAATTTAAATAATGTTTAAATTATAAAACTAATTACATCTTTAAGGTTTTGACCTTAATCAACGCTACTATGACAAATGTCCGTGCTTTAAGCACGGGTGGTTAAGCTAGTTATTATATATTATAGACGTAAGTATCAATTTCGAAATTGAAGTCTGATTTCACAATTGATTGAGAAATTGGATCTCAATTTCAGTTTTAAATTGCGAAATTGGAACTCCAATTAAGATTTACATCGAAAGTCCACTTTTGTTAACCTTCTTTATGTGAATTTAAATTTTTAAAATATCAATTATGGCAAGGAAAATAAAGAGCTTGGATGATGCAAGAATTATTGGGAGATTTCTTTTTTACAAGTCTTGGGTATGGATTGATTTCTTCATATTCGAAGCCATCCCCCTTCATATGTAGTAAGATCTACCTAATCTGGCCCCACACCATGATTGTAAGAGATATGAAGTAGACTGAACAAAATAGCAAAAAGTCGTTTTGCAGTTGTATCTTTGAGTTTCAAACTGGATCTGTGCTAATGCATAAAGAGGAATTTTGTGTACAAGACCTGAAATTCTTGGAATTATAATAAAGTATTCATAAAAGTGGCTAAAATTAAAGAAAGTAACTACGCTGACAATCCTACAAAGGACTATGAAACAATCTCCCCTTCGAGAAATAATGTACAATGGAAACTACAAAAACCATTGAGAAAAACAATACAGACGAAATCTATAATAGCAATCAACTATCAACAGTTAGAAATTCAAATTTTCTTATTAATATGATGAAAGGGTGAAATAGACATTTTCACACAATAAGATGATGAATCTAATAACTTTTTATACACTAACTCAAATCAAGATAACACAGAAAAATTTAGTATTCCAAATTGAAGAAAGCAAGAGAACAGAGATAAAAATAATTGTAACATACTAGTAATGCAAATTGGGTTCATACCAGAAGTCCTTCGTCTGAAACAAACGCTTGTTGTGGTTGCACCACTCCGATCTTCCATCTTCTAAATAGAAGAAATATACTCCTTTATTCGGGTCAAAAGTTATTGGCAAGTAACAGATGCAATTGCCTTTCAAATTCAACGTAGGAAAGTCACTAGCAGAGAAGCATCTGGTTTGTGTATTTGTCAAGAAGATCACTCCATCGCCCAAGCTTTTCACCTTCACCAAATTCCAACTTGAACCTATCTTGTACACATGAAATATCCCATCATCATGCCTGTAATCGTGGACCACCAAGAGAATCTCCCCACGCCATTCGACAAAATAATTTTTCATAAGATAATAATGACCATGAATCCAAGGTGACAAGTGGTGAATTTTAGCTCTCAAGTTAAGATGATGATCAAACTCCATGACCAGGACTCTATCGCGTCTTTCCCCAGGGACGAGCTGTTGTTCCTTGGTGAAGTAATAGCATCTCCCAGTAACTGAATTCTGAGAGTATGCCACTGTCCATATCGTGACGAGTCCATGACTTGTCACCTATTCTGCACAGGTGGAGATTCCTACGAAAATCAACAGCTAGCACCAAGCAGTTGTTGTTATCGGCTCCATCATTTGATTTAGGAGGGGGCGACAAAAAAGCACATGATATGATAGTAAATTGATCACCTGCGTGCAAGTTAACTATGTTCTTTATTGGAAGATGAATTTGGACTCTAGACAATGGTTCTACGAGCATAACCTTATTCCCAATCCAACATCTGGTTTGCATTATCAACCAACCCTCGTAAGATCCACAACACATCCACCACACACTTTTTGTCACGGGTAGTTTGTAGATCACCCCATCTGCGAAACTGAAAAATTCTCGGTAACCATTATACTCAAAGTAATTGAGACGGTGATCCAAAAAGATAAAAATAACATATCAAATACATTCTAATCACAATTAACTGAATGCTTATCATTTTAAAATAAAGAAGAGTTCAACTTCTATTGCAGTAAAATTTCAAAATCCTTATAACTGGAAGGCATAATTTTAATTTAAATCTGATTTCTAGTGGTGCAAAATTTCATTTCTCCACTGTCGATAGCTTTGACTAAACACGATACAAGTATTCGAACTAAGGAAGTATCTGATTCATATGTTTGAAATATCGGTAATATTCATGTGATAGATAGTTCTCACATATTATATAAGAACTTTTTTATGGAGCCCAATTGTGGGCCCCATTTGGGAATGGGACCAGGGGGGATGGAAAGTTCCATGTGAGACCGCCTCAAGTATCAAGTTTGATCACAAGCTTATACCCCTAACTCCTTCATCCGTGGCCTACAAGTTTAATGACTTCATATTCAAAAAAATATTCAATCCTCGATCCAATGGTTCAGTCCATTCGGATGTGTGTCAATCCTTAGGATTAGTGACTATCAAGGGGTTCCCTATTGGTTGCTAGGTTTGGATGGATTGCTAGTTGGGCCCCGCAAAAAAATTCTCATATAATAGATGAGGACTAGTTCTCATTTAAATATTTCCCTTGAGATATTATCTTTTTCATTTCCCCTCTCTGCGTAGTATATTACAAACTCAACCACCATTCTAAAGTCCTAAGAATTTTAGAGATATATTTCTATCAAATTGGCTAATTAAGATGAAGAAACAGGTCCAAAATAACCTTAATGAATACCCAACCATCCACCTATGAAATTAAACCATAGAAAAGTTTGGTGCACATGATCTACGTTATCAATTTTTTATCCCCAACTCTTCTCCTCTTTAATATTCCTCTATTAAGACCAATTTACCGGTATTCATAGCTCCTAGGGATTAAATTTCACACATAACAAAAGGGGCCATGGGAAGTTGTGAAAATGTAAAAAGGCATTTAAGAAGGGAAAATGCTGCTAGGGTAAAGGCTATGGAAACAGAGTAATGAAGCACCCTCTACCATTAGCCTTTTTTTTTTTTTCCTCTCACCAGAACTTTTTGACAAATTTATGCAACTTCAATGGGAACTAGCTGTAGTTTCTATTTCAATTGATGCTGCAAATCTAAATTTGAGTCTTTCAAGTTTTTTAGAACATTAACTTTCACCATTTTGAATAAAACAATATCCTCTCTTTTTACTTTTTGGCCATTTGTATGTAGTTTATACAGCTAAACCCCAAATCAAATCTCATACTCAAAGTCACTATTCACATATATCCAAGTTTATTTCTTTCAAATTACACAACTCCAAAAAACATGGACACAAATATTGGACACATGATTTGATTTTCAAATTTGCATGTGTCACAAATTTGTGTTTTCTTTGATTTTTTACGTGTTGAAAAAATTAAACTTCTCGCAAAAAGGCGAAAAATGAAAAGCGCTAATTTGTTGATGGAAGTGGAGAGAAGAGTTTGAAGCGAGTATACTTAAGTCACACGATTAGTGCAATCCTATTTCCAACAGGAATCCTGAAATGTGATTGCGGTATCTATTTCCTATAGTTGTCCAATCGCAATATTGAATTGTTCGTTTTGGTCGGTATAAGAGTCTTGGGCTTTGGCCCCCACCCATATCTATATCTTGAGAAGAAAAAATAGAACTTCAAAATTTTTAATAACCCCTGCAAATTGGCCCCTTTCCCCAATATATCACCTGCATAGGTTGTTCGCCTGTCACTCCTCCTGTGGGTGCATTTTGGACACATTAGAAGACTTTAAGGATAAGGGGTGGCTAAATATCACTCTAATGAGATAATTCTAAAACTCAATTTTGAAGCCTTAGATTTAATGATTTTCTTAATAAAGACTATGTTTTTGCTGTTGGAGTTATGCTTAATGGTTGGATCAATGTTGGATTGAAATAGATTCAAATCCACAGGGAAAGAGGTCTAGGGTTTCTTTTTTAAGGTCTAGGTTAGTGTGAATGGCTAATTGGATTTGTGAAAGGTGGATTCTACAGAAAGGTACATAAATAAAAGTGGGTTAATTTGAGTTAAACCCCCCACCCACATATGATTAGATATGTATTTTGCAAATGTGAGGACCTGGACCTTACTAAGGTAGTTCATGGGCTGGTACTGGTAGGACTAGGGGTGTAACGGTTCTGTTAACCGTTCATTTTGAGAGAACAATTAACCAAACTGTGAATTATGATTTTCAATTTTAAAAACAGTAATTGTAACTGTATCCATATCCGAAAAAACTGTTAAAAATTGAACCGCAATTAACTGTTAAAAATCATAACCGAACCATATTCGTAAAAACTGTTAAAAAATCATTTTGTCAAGTTAAAAACCATGAAAAACCGTTAAAGAACGTGAGAAAATCATATACTTAAGTTAAGAATTATATACATATTTCATTTAGGCCCTTTATATTTTTTTTAATTAGTATAACGGTACGGTTAACTGTATACCAGTTAACCGAACTGCACTAAGTTCGGCTCAGTTAATAACTATGAGTCAATACTAAAAAACGTAACCGAACTGTGAAGTGCGGTTTTCCGATTTTAATAACCGTAGTCGCAAACAAACCGTGAATCACGGTTATTAACCGCGGTTCGATTCAGTTAGACGGATTTTTTATTTTCTTTTACACGACTGAGTAGGGCTAACAATTTACAGGGTTGAGCGTCACCCCTCAACTATGTGGTCCCTCAACTATGTGGTCAATATGTTCGGACTTCTGAACAAAACAATTCCTCATTTTGGCAAGATAAAGCTATTTAGTATGAGCTTAGGTCCACCTCATTATTTATTTATTTTCTTATTTTCTTATACAAGAGCACACCTTTTACAGGAACATATGGTATTTAGGGGTGCTCATGGGCTATGTAAGCTCGAACCTGAACCAAGCAGGCCCACTTTATTTGGACTGAGTCCTAGGCCCAATGGCTGGATGACCAATGCCTATTTTTGACACCAATTAATACTAAAATGGGATATGCAACTTCACTTTCTAGCCTGTAGGCTGCACCTTTACCCAAGCATTAGGCCCAATAGCCAAACAGTCAGGGCAGGACTGGGGATGTCATGAACATGAAAAGTTAGACCATTTATTTTTTCAGGTGGAACCCATGGCCCATGACATATCAGAGGAGGGGTCTATCTGAAAAAAAATCAGTGGCACATGTGCAATATCAACAAATAGACAGGGGTACTTTTGTAAATCAATCAGCACATCTTACCCATACCCTCCATCCCCAAGCGAAGCACAAACTGCACAACCTCTCGCCTCTTCCGCCGCGGCAACAAAACAATCCCAAGGTGAAGTTTCAGAAAAACTCCCTCCATTTTTCCTCTATTTCCAACTACCACCTCCCTCTACACAATCTCTATGGAGCTGTGCTCTTTATCATTTTTAGAGGTTAGGGTTTGCCTTATACCGAAACTTGGATAACGGTTTAGGGTTTAGGGTTTTGTTTTGAGGTCCCCATTTGGTTTGATTTTCATGTGAAATGGTATTTCGTGTTTTCTTCTTTTTTTTTGTTTCTGTTACGGATTGGTTTGTGATACTGATATGGTGTGTTAGGTTTTCTGCTTAAGTTTTATGGATTTATGGTGTTTGTATGTGTTCCATGTTCTTTGGATTCAAGGAAAGATTTGATCTTAGATTTTTTATTTTGGTTGTTTGTTGTTTGGATTCGAGGGGACCCATCACCCATGTTTCTTCACCTGGAATTCTATTTGATTTGAGAAATGCAATTGTGATAGCAGTTGTATTATCATAGTCATAGAAAATGCTTCCTTGTCTCATGTTTTGAATATCATATTAATCCACACATCTGTATCACGGTTCTGTGCTTAATGTAATTCATTATGTGAGCACCAAGTTTGTATACAAATTTCAAAGTATGCATTTGGTGCTCAAGTCTGCACCATTTATTGTTTTGGAGAAAATTGGCATTGAGATGTGAACATGGGTACGAAGGTGGTTGCCCCGTCGGACTTGGGTCCTCCTCCAAAAAATCGTATGAAAATCTTGGGACTGCCTCCAAAACCCACATGAATTTTCTGGGCCTGCCCCCATAACTCACATGAATAGTTTGTTCCTACCACCTTCAAACGAAAATCTTGGGTCTACCACTGGATGTGAAGTAGGAGAGGATGCATGAGCAAGAAATTTGCTCATTTTGTTACTGAAAGTGATGTACAAGTCATTATGCTCCATAGTAGTTGTTATGGATTTTGTGCGCACTGTAAACATGTACCTTTTTGGTAGTTTGTTAGATTGTTTCTTCTTCCTTTTTTTTTTTTTTTAGCCCCTGTGAAAGATTGTGCGAGAGGGTTGAGTCTGTCTTCAATTTAACCCCCTTTGTACATCTTATTCTGAGCCTAAAGATTTTCTCGAGATCTTATTTTGTGCTTCCAACCTTCTTGGTGCTTTACTGTTTACCTCTCTCTCTCTCTCACACACTATTCATATCTATGTTTACTTAAATAGATATATAGGGTCAACTAGGACAGTATTGTCATTTTTAGCAAATTTTTGTCATCATCTGCTCTGGTGGCCTTAAACTTGCTACATGTTAAGCCCTTAAATAAAGTGCTCTTTTTCATTTTAATCCAACTGTTTGTAAAATTTGGAAGAGTGTTAAAGTGAATGTGTGCATTGTATGTGAACATCATATTGATTACCACGGATTCTAACAGCATTGATAATTCACCACAAGGTGAAATCCTTACACATGATTTGGTGCACTTCACTTTTATCATAGCTTAGGTGAAATCTTCCCTTTCTGGCCACCTAGGTCGATCAACCTTCCCACACTAACTACCCTGTATATTGCTACTCAGCCTGATTTGACAATCATCTACCCCACATTCGCCACTGGATTATTTCTCACAGTAAATTGTACAGTGAGAAAATTATTAAAATTTGAGAGCTTACATTAAGGATTGAGACTTGGGAGGACAACCACAAGACACACACACTCTGCAGCTGCAAAACGAACCAACAACCCATTATTGTGATTCATCCAGGTGGGCCCACTGGGGAGTCGCAGAAAATGTGCACACCATACTGTATACACAAACATCGTTAATTGATTTTATGTGAATTTCTGAAAACCCAACTTCCAGTTAAACTTCAAATGCAATTAATATGAATTACTGAATCTGTTGTCTCTATAATTTATCTACTTTATATGAATTTCTGGAGTCCCTATCGACATAGAAAGTTGACTGTAATGCATTATGCATATCTGTGGCCAAGTCTGTTGTTAGATTACCCTGAGATACTGTTCTTCTCCATGTAGATGAATCGGGAGAAGCTCATGAAGATGGCTGGTGCGGTTCGCACTGGTGGAAAGGGAAGCATGCGAAGGTACTAATTTTGTCTGCTTGACTTGAATCTGTTGATTAAATTATTGAATATGTTGTCTACTTGTCTCCATGATTGTCTGCTTTATGTGAATTTCAGGAGACCCCACTGTTATAGAAACTTGGAACTTCAATCTCAGTGGCCAGTTCTGTTGTTAGATTTTTCTGAGATACTTTTGCCTGCTTTGGTTTTTAAGCAAAATCATTTACAGCGTATTCTAAACCATGTTGAATTTACCTACATATGAGATCACCACCCCAAGGATTATGTATTCCTGTTTCCAACCATTGAAGGAGTCTGAGGACTATTGGCTAATGGATTGCTCTGCTAAATTCACACGTTAGTTTCTATCAAAGGAGAGTATTTTTTGTTTGTATGCGTCATTCTCCCATGTCACCAGCAACTGTTGAATTTCTCTTGCATTTTCTTGGAAGATGACCAAGTCAGGATCTGATATCTGTTTCCCTGTCGTATCCAGTGTGTCTCCCTATCATATCGTTGCTGTCTTTACGCATCATTGCACATAAGTAAAGCTGATTCTCCAGCTTTGTTTATAATAAATGGAAAGAATGCATTTTGGGAACCACTTTTCTTGAACAGGTGTGAGGGAACAGTTGAAGTTGCCACAAAAGTGCAAAATCATCACTGAATAAATAAATTTTGCCATGTGAAACTCCCTCGATATACTTTCTATTTTCTTTGTTATTACTTCCCAGCTGTTTAGTTTAAATTGAAACACTACTGACTTGTCCTCTGCTTTGTCATGTTTTATATGTAACCAGAAAGAAGAAAGCCGTTCACAAAACCACCACAACCGATGACAAAAGGCTTCAGAGCACCTTAAAACGAATAGGGGTGAATGCAATCCCAGCTATTGAGGAAGTCAACATTTTCAAAGATGATCTTGTGATTCAGTTTGTAAACCCGAAAGGTAAGCATTTCTAGACATTTCTAGAATCACACATGAGCTCATTAAGGTTATGATAGTGTGTTCTTCCCTATCTTTGGTTACTGATAATTTCCTCTTCCCATTCAGTACAAGCTTCAATTGCTGCCAACACTTGGGTTGTTAGTGGTACACCTCAGACGAGAAGTACTCTCTCTCTCTCTCTCTCTCTCTCTCTCTCTCTCTCTCTCATTTTTCAGTCCCAATAGAATATTCCCTTCTCATGTTTCAATCCCAATAGAATATTCCTACTGACATGAATTATGTTGGCAGAACTGCAGGACCTGCTACCCAGTATCATCAACCAGTTGGGTATGTGTGCCCTCCCTTTCTCCCGAGATTTTGCATATTCAATTTTCAGTGATTCTCTTTACCTTATTACAATGTGGAGCTCCACATACACTTGCTTCTATTAATGGCCTCTGGTGACCGAGAACTTACATTGCCCATGAGGCCTTGACATCCGATATTGTATGATTGAAGAAAATCTTATGTTTGCTGTATTAATTGATGTTCTTTCAGGACCTGATAACTTGGATAACTTGAGGAAGATTGCTGAGCAATTTCAGAAGCAGGCACCTGGAGCCACAGTAGAGGATGATGATAATGACGTCCCAGAGCTGGTGGCTGGTCAGACATTTGAAGAAGCTGCAAATGAAGGCCAGACTGCTTAGAGGAATCAAGGAAAAGTTAATCTGTCTTTTTTTCCCGACTTACTGATGTTTTAGGCTTATTTAATGTTTCTCTATTTTCTTCCTTAAATGGAAAACGAGGAGAGTTTCTGCCACAACAGCATTTCCACAATCATCCTTGCTCAATTCCCAAGAATCCTGAGTGTTTCCCAGCTCCCTTTCTCATGAATGAGATCTAGTCAGATGAGTTGCATGGCGAAATGATAACTCATTGTTGTGAGCTTTGTTGTATTTGTTTTCTTCCAATCTTGATATCTGAACCCTGAGCATCTTTTCTCACAAGCATTTGATTGCTAAACTTGGAGTCATTAAGTGTTTCTTAGAGCTGCTTGTAGCATAAATCCATTAATTGAATAGCTAGGATTGTATTTCTACGGGTCGATAAACATGAAGAGCCGAAGGTGATATCCAAAAATGACAAGTAACCTCTCCTTTAATGGAAATTGAATCAAGGGAATAAGGGAAATGAATACCCAGCAATTCGATACCTAGAAAGTGAGGGTTGTGTCCCCTCAGCCCATCCTTCATCCCTCTAATAATCTAATCCTTTGGTGGAGCTGATTTGACTAGGAATTTTCATGTATTTTATGCAAACAAACAGGCCCTAATAAGTATGCTTAAAGGCACGGTTCTGTTGCTCACTTAGCTGAACAGACTGTCTTGGATTATAACTTTGGCCTGGCCCATTGATACCCCTAGAAAAGGTGACTGTTTTTCCTTCAAATAGGACTCTTGAGGAATTAAATTATTAAATTTTGTTAACATTAAAGTTTGAATTATATTGTTGTAAGATGTCTGCTGAAGCCTCTGTGAGTAAAGGCAACGAATGATGTGCCCAGATATGAAGGATGCCAGTCTATTGTTGTAATGAATAAATGGCAGTGATTATCATGTGATAGTTGTTAATAAAGCAGGAATGAATTGATGTAATGAAGGTACCTAGAAGATGAGGTCCACTGATCAAATTCGGACATTCTAAATGATGAAAGGAGGTGGAATATGCCTTACATTGTAGACCCTGATGTATGAGGTGGGCCTAGAATTTGATATAGAAGGTCCAATGGATAATACTTTGAAACCATGCAGACACACCAGTAACAGAGTAATGTTTTCCCAGCAGACTGTGTATAGCTTCTATGCAGTCAGCCCATGGGGCCCACTTAGATGCGAGTTTATCGATGAGAAGCCCGTAGATGGAAAGGTTTCTTCATAAAAAGGGGGTCCAAAAAATCAGCCCAATCAAATCATCCTAGCTCTTAGATTTAAGAGCCAAGTCAAATCTTCCTTGCTCTTAGATTTAACAGCCAAGTCTAACAGCATTTTAACCATAAATTTTCGTGTAAAATTAAGCCTCGTGCCAGATGAAAAAAGTATCAAAAGGGTTGCATTGATTTTTAAGGTGGGCCTAACCCACAGACCACAGTGTTGGACTGCACTTGCAGCTGCTTGTAGAACACTTTCCATCTAAAGAGAAACTACTGACCAACCCAACTCAAATCTTGTGCACAATGGGGTGAAGACCTTTTTTCTTCTGCTTTGTTTTGCAACAATTACAAACTCACGCATTAAAACCTCATTGATCAAAGTCCAATTAACGTACCAACTGCACATCTTATAAAATTTGGGCCCCCAAAATGTAAACCCCTTTGTACGAAAAATCATTTGTTATTAGTTTGGTCTAACTTTTCTCGATTTAACAATGAATTTTGCTCCAATGAAAGTGAATCTCAATTCCACTATGAGTCCACTCAGGTGAGAAAAGGGGTTGCGCAGTTGGGTGGCAACCCTACCTCTCACCAGATTACCCAGGGATCAATTTCTATTTGGGCTCCTTTTCCATATGTGGGCTCTCTTTGTCCCAGCCCCCTTCGCTGGGGTACACCAAACAAAAGATAGTAAATAAAAAAGTCCACTTGGGTAGAAACAATTTGAAGTCCAAATTAGATGCCTCAAGTACACAGATTCAATCTGAATCACTCGACCTTGCAACATCACTCTCCATCCTTAGTGGAAGAGAGCTCAAACCATGGGACTCTCTCTGGGAGTGATGTCCTCACCACCAAGCCATGCTTTCCAAAATCTCTTGCAACATTTTAATATTAATTTCCATATTAATTAAATAAAATCTGTACTGCTGTTAAATTCCTTGTTTTTATATATTTTTCTCTTTTACCATCCTGTCTTATAACCCAGAAGGAAAGGCAAAATTTGTACCCAAAATTTTAAAAGTGAATACTTAAAAAGTCTCATTATATTTGCCATGGAGAATATTTGCAGGTCTGCTTACCAATGGAAGTATACTAGAAAAGAAATTTGGGAAAAAACTTCACAGCATACGAATGTCATATCACACCAAACCACAAACACCTTGGAATTGAAACATTCGATCGTACTCCTGTACACCTTAAAAAGTGATGGATTTACATAAATGTAGTAAAACAAAATGACACTTGAATGAAGTTATTACAAAAAATGCATGCCATCTTCAGTACTTTCTAAGTGAGCAACTGTAAAGAATAGCTTTGCCGTTGGCTTTGTGAGATGGTACATTCCTTGTAACAAGTGGCATTTCAGGAGAATTGCATTGCCCAGAAGAGAGACAATGGAACTGTCTCTCTCACATTGAAGATATAATGCACAGAAAAAAGAGATGCACCTTCATTCTCTATTCATGCAAATAAATTGATATAGCTTCTTACCCAACACGTTCAAGCTCCTTCCGTTCTGTTGATGGCCAGAGTGAAGTATATGAGTATCAATGTCCCCACACTAGACCTGGAACCCAATCACAAGAGTCACAATTACATACAAACAGGCCTCTATATAAGCTCCAATCATAGGTATGGAGTACATTTGGTATTGCAATCTGCAAATGAGATTATCCATGGTCTGAACTGTCTCATTGAGGTATTCAATTTTATCAAGGTGCCCTACTCCCCACAACAACAACAAACCACCCCCCACACCCAAATATATATTCTTCCTTTTCAGGTGGAGATTTTTTGTACTTGGGGATGTTCCATTCTCACTAAAAAAAAAGGGATGGCAGGACTCTAGTTTTTTAATTGTAAAGCCACGAATAAAAATAGCATTCTTTAGAAAAAAAAAAATGAAATTCATCCAAAATGGTGAATTATTCAAATCTTTTAATCCTTAGAATTACTAAAACAGGAAAAATAAAGGAAAGAAAGAAACAAGATGCAGGAGAAAAGGCCCATTTTATGAGAACAAATCCATATTCGTCTTGCCATATTTATAAGGATTTCAACAATTTTCAAGAGAAAATAAAGGGACTTACAATATTGCAAAGATGAGAAGGATCTCCTTTGGATGGATGGTTGCAAAACGGTTAAATCTCTTAGATCTTCCATCGCTCGTATCTGCAAGAATGGAGCTGCTGGATGTGGAGGTCACCAAGACCAGAGGCTTGTTGGATACTAATGGCTCCATCTGTGAGCCCACTACTGCATGATATAATCAAAATCAGTTACCGTCTTCAGTGAATTTTTTTCTGACTTAATACTCTCTTAATGTAGACATCACAAGGGGATCCAATAAGAGAGAATGACATATGTCATGACTAATCTTTTATATAATTAATTACAAATTCAGGAGAATCTCTAAAGTTGCAATTTTCACAATGTTGAATATTTCTCACTATGTTGTATCGAATCTCAGTGAAGCAAAAGTAGCAGGCTACAAACAACCTACAGCGTTACAACTTACAACCCCCACAACAACAATCAATGGTTTAAACCTGTGGAGCCTACATATATTTCATACTCCAGAACGCAGTAGTTCATGTGCATGAACATATGATATGGTTCAACAACTGTAAACATGGCCATACCTGTATCTAACCTTACTTAACCTTCCAATGATGACCTGCACTATAGACCATCAATGCCGCCATAATCTTCTGTTGAATCTCATGGACAAGATTTGGGCACCTAATTTGTGCCTTTTCCTAAGATGCCTAAAGACAGCAAGGGCACGACATGGATATGACATAGGGATGAATTTTCTACATAGCACCACACACACACACAAACATACGCGCGCGCCTTAGCATGCTTCCTTGTTTGAGTAGAACAAATTACCGGACACAAGATCAATGGGATAAGGCTAAGAATATGATGATGACTTTCAACAAAAATGAAGTGCCAGATGTGCTGCAATATAGATACATTGTCTATTTATTAGTATCTAGGTATCATAATTCATAGGTTTTTACTGAAATTAGTGGTTCCATGTAGGACATCAAAAATTCTGCACAAGGAGGCACATGCTGGACTAATTCACATCATGATCTTAGCTATTGAGTTGTTTATACTTCAACTTCCATTAACCAAACAACAAGATTTAACCACCATCTTCCTTTTGCTTTGCGTCGAATGCCTGTGCCCACAGTTCTTGCCAACTATGAGGATGGAATTCCTTTTGCGTTTTTATAGAAACTAATATGCATTATTGCTTCCTTTTCACGTTATTGTTGCTTCTTAAGAAGTTGAGAATTTAGATCTACATGCAACCTCAAGGTTGCAGCATAGAGCACAATTCATGAAGCTCTATGCTCAACCTGTGTGCAACACATGTGCATGTCGACTTGTGCCTATTGCTGGTGTATTATTATATAAGTAGAATGATCCAAAGTAATCACTTAAGCAGGACCATTCTGATGTCTGAACTTACCAAGTCTTCCTCAGATGGTTTACATACCATGATGCCCAGATACAGGATGCATATGGCAGCAACAAGACATGGGTATGGTAGGGACGCGGGTTTTACTCATAAGAGTGAAGTATCAAATATGATACGACATGATGCGTTGGCTAATTTGAAGTATCCGTGTATCATAATTTACATGTCAAGTCCGCCCGGTAAGATCCAATGGTCATGATTAATGTTACACACTTACCCAAGAACTTGGTGCAGGCATATAAGTTACATACCTCTTACAACAAGCTTCTTGGATGCTTCGTCTGTATTGTGTTCTTCGAGGGCCCTCTTATCAATGCGGCTAGAACCCTTTCGAGAGAGAGCTTTCTAAAAGGGAGAAACAGAAAATAAATGGGTTTAGAATTTAGATGCTCTAAATAAGATTTCACAAATTTAAAGTAGAGCATGGAAGATCGAACAGAACTCACTGTCAGTTTTGGACTTCCTGGGCATCTGTCCTGGGACTGTACTAAACTCTCAATATCTAAGATTACACTAGCTGTTTTATCTGTAGCTGTAGGTTGGCTCTGCAACATTACAGTCTATTAGTAACTAAATACTCAGCAGAACAACTATAGCATACTCCTACACATTTATCTTCCACATTTTGACTGTAATGTTTTTCAGGAAAATCTTCTCCTACATCACGCTCTTGCGGCAGCATACGTCCGGACCATCACTAAGGGGGACCCCCTAACTTTCACCAGGTCCTGCATAATAAACGGCACCGATATGCAGTGCACGTTCTTGCAAAGTTGTGAATGCCCAAACATCCACAAATACAATACACATCGAATACACACAAGCATATCTAGATTGTCCAAGTCTTGGGCCTCTTGTCAGTAGAACATGATACAAAAGTAACCCGGACCCACGAATGGAGTAACAGACCAACTCCATGAGGGGTTTGGATGAGTCCTCGAAGGATCCCAAGCAAGAGACCAATTAAACAATCGTATTTGGTCAAATTCTTGAGTATTCCACACGTGGGCATTCTCAACCAAAGAGAAGCACTCATAACCATAAGAAACCAGATCAATTGTTTATTGAATAATTAAAGCTGATTCTCCCCAAAGCTAATTCTCCCCAAAGGGATATTTATAGATCTCGGATGTGACTTTCCTTCCTAAGTTGGACTTACCATTCCACTACACTCACATGACTAAATTATCTCCTAGATTTTTTAGAAACTCTAAAGCAGGAAACAACTAATTAATAAATACTAGAAAATAGGAAAAACTTCAATAGAATGTTAGCTCAATCCATAACACATGGGTTGTCTGACTAAGCCAATTGGTTGAGCCCAATAGGCTTGGTCGACCCATGGGTCATGTGTCTGGCCTGCATTAACATCTAGATAAATGACCATGAAAACAGTTCATAGGCAAAAGGCATTTTAATAGTTTAGTGCATCTTTTTTTGTCATGAAAACTCAATGCTGGATATTACGTATGACGATGAAACTTCGACTCATATCTACAAATGTTCCCTCCACATCCCACCCAATCTCCTCCTTCTCACCCCTGGGTGGAAGAAGGCCTTCTTCTTTTTCACCAGATCTAGTCTCATTGGAAGCTCAATGAAATCCAGACTCTTACCAGCCAAAGCTGGGGGTAAGTGGAACAGGCAACAAATCATATGCCATGTGAACGATTAGAGGGGCCCCCCGACCCCACAAAAATCAAGGGTAGACTGTAAATTTTCTATCTCCAACTAGATCGTACAATGAGTCTAGTTTAATCTAAGGCTATGAAGTAGATGGATAATTGACAGAGGGGGAAGATTTTACTTCAAATGCCTAGTATTGACACATGGAAAGGAGTTGATTTTTTTTTTTTTTTTTACAGAGAGAGAGAGAGTCTATAATCCCCCTTTGAGTTTCACGGGACGAGTGTGAGTCAAGCTGAAATTCAAAGGGTTTGCCTCGCTATATAATTAATACAAAATTTTATATTTGGGCCTACTTTTGATCGGTGCAGACCCTTTTACACTCTCATCTCCCATGTTCTTGGCACCATGCCCAATTTGTTGAGACAGTTGGATTAAATCCCAAACAAATCTATTCTCGTCAAACAGTTGGATTAAATCTCAAACAAATCTATGGTTTAAAATCAAAGATCACGAAACTTTTAAGGCGGTTAAATCAAGGGCTATGTTAAACCAATGACTAGGACAATCTGATGGGCTGATTTTTTTTTTATTTGACCCTTATTTATGCGAGACCTTTCCATGTACTCCACCCCCACTAAAAGCAGCCATCTAAGTGGCCCCGCGAACTTGACCCTTAACAACATTATGAAAAAACTTAGGTGAAACCCTATAAAAAAAAAACAAAAAAACACAAAAAAACCCAGTGCATGCACACCAACCACCCAACCACCCAAAAAAAATAGAAGAAGTAAGTAGAACTTGCTCACTTGCATGTACGAAAACAACTCCTTCCATTTCAAAAGAAGCTAAGACTCAATAAAGAATACGTTAAAATTGCATGTTCTTCATTTCCTTACACAATAACTCACAAAACAACCTCGTACCCACAAAATTCCCTGCACAAAAATTAAAAATCTTGCAGTAGAAAGTTAAAAAAAAAAAAAAGAAAAAAAAAAGGAAAAAACACATTTAAAATATTGATTTGAGATAAATTCCAATCTTATCCACAATACCCTTTTCTTTTCTCCACCACCTTTAAAATTAAAAGAAAAAAGAAAAAAAAATTCTCCATCTATTGGAATGTATTAAAACGAAAAGATATTTAAAAAAAAAAATCAAGTTTCTAAATCCTAAGCAGAAACTCAAGGATAAAATTCAATCTTTTTAAGATCAGAAAAAAAAAGTATTAAAATCTCGATCCACCATCACAAATTCAATTTCGCTTGTGACAAAAATCAAGACATAAAAAAAAAATAAAAAAAATAAAAAAAATAAAAAAATTAAGTACCTCATGAGTCATGACTGAAGAAAATGATCTTTCCTTATCTCCTCCTACTCTGCTGCTGCTGCTGCTGTTGTTTATATCTCTGTTGTATTAAAGACACGATCTTTAGTACTGATTTTGATTTCTTTCAGTGAAATGGTTAATGATATGGTGATCTCTTGATTTCACTTTTACAGAGAACTGGGATCCTGAGATTGCGATTGAATGCTCTGTTGCTTCTTCTTTCTCTTTCTCTTCTCGTTTTCTTGTTTGCTGATTTTGGCAAAAACGTGTTTTTAGGGAAACAGAGAAAGAGAGAGAGACGCGATAGTGACGGAGATTACCACTCTGAAAAGATCATGAAAGAAGAACAAGAAGAAAAACAAAAATTTTGGGAGCAGAAGGAATGCAGAGAAGGTGGTGGGGCCACCCACCATCCAATCCCGACATTTATGAGTCCGTGAGTCAGCAACCAGATTGGAGATGGAGAGAAACCTTTCCATGGAAATGGAAATTTGGAGCCAGGCCAAACAACACATGTATGGTTAAATCCCCTTCATTCCGTGGTCCCCACTTCGCCCGGGACGTTGATTTCTTGTCGGACTGCCTGATGGGTATGGCCCAATCACAATAAATGGAGCGTTTGGATGACGTTAACTCTTTGATCCTTTAACGCTGATTACTGTGTATATATGAGGCACATACAACCTGTCGGGCCCACTTGGCTGCATTCCCATTACTCAAGCAGGTACTTTTAGGGCCAGCTTGTCAACTCTGCTAATAATAGGGTCGATAATAAAGTTGAATTCGAAGAAAAAATAAAATATAAATGACTTAGAATGATATTTTATTTTTATTTATTTTGTATGAAAAAAAAAAAAAGAAATTTGACTTTTTGTATTAAAAAATGGAGTGTTTTTATATTTTAATGGATAAAAGTGATTATTTTTGAACTTTTGAAAAAAATAAAAGGGATTTTGAATTAAAGCGTTTTTTATGTGACATCTTGTCAGAACAATAATAGAAGCTTTACTTAGCTTTTACTATACTAAGTAAGGTATCACCAAAAATCAAGCCCATCAAATTATCCTACCATATAATTTGAGGACTAGAAGTTTAATATAATCTATTTAACTATAGACATATCTATTCTAATTCAATCTAATAGTGAGTAAGGATTTGGCAAACATAATAAATTGAGCATGATTGCAAAATACATCTGCTTGCAGGAGAAAATTCTCCTAAATTAGGATGTGCCTAAATTCAAACTTGAGTGAAGTGATATTTTCCTTTTGAGTTTCTCTTTAAATAGTTTTGATTTAAAGGTAAAAATAGTTAAATTTTGTAGTTTTCCTATGCTCTCCTAAATTAGGACTGCTGGAAGACCACCTGCAACCTGCTTCAGGAGGATGCTTTCTACTTTCTAGTATACATTTTGTACATATCCAGTTAATGGCCATCTCATGCACCAGTGGCAATGGCAGCATTTTATATCTATGGTGATTTCATTACCTGCATGGTGACGTTGATGCCCCTCAAGTTAAAGTCAACACCAAAGAAGGCACAGATAAAAGGAGTAAGGACAAAAATGCAGAAGTGCAACTTTTCCGAGAATTTCACACATGATACACCGAAATGGTGAAATAGAATTCATGTAGATGAGTTGACTATAGTTGGGACGAAGCTTTGATGTTGACAATGAGTGATTTCATTACCAATAAAAAAGGAAAATTAATTACTTAAACTACTTTCGTAGTTTCAATCTCCATTTGTTTTGTGTCCCCATTACATTTTCTGTCATGAAACCTGATACGACCTTGTGTAACATTGCATAGAATTATTCGCACTCCTAGACTTACAATAAATATGACAAAAATAATGCTTTCACCCCAAAAAGCAATTCCCAGTGCTAATAATAACACAAAAACCAATTCCCAGTGCTAAACTCATTTGTCATCATTTTGCATATGCAACTCAAGGTTCTCCTTCCACACCCTCTACCTGTGATCTGCGAATTATCAAGATGAAAATGATAACCATGACAAACCATTCAAAGGCCATCAGAAGCCAAAAAACTGTCGTCAGTTACAATATTACTTTCTCTTAGGTAGAGTGCTAATGAATAACAGAAAAAAAGTGTAGGAAACTTTTCTCCTGCCAGAGCGCACCTGGACTGCCGACAAAGGCAGGACCCCCTGAATTTCACGGGGTTCCGCATGACGAACAGCACAGATGCATAGTGTACAGAAGAAAATCATCCTGTCATTGATCAGAGGGCTAAATGATTGAAGTAGGCATTATTTAGTAATCATGAGAGATGCAAATACAAGTAGATCAATCAAAATATAAAGGCATTGGAAACACCGATGAAATCCTAATGACCTACAAATGTGGTTTTGTTATCAGCATGAATGCATGATGCTCTTATTCCATAATCTGAAATGTAAAATATCTTTAGTCACTTGAACTCTTCTCATTGACAAACTCCACGAACTATTCTATTGATAATAAAAAAAAAGGGTACATAATTGTGAAAGAAAAGACAAGCCGCAATGTTCAATTTCTAAAAAACAAATAATGGGGACTTTTACACAAATTTTCTCAAAAACCATGTATTTAAATCAAGAGCGCCTAACTCTTTAATTTACAGCAGTGTTTCTGGACCAATGAAAGCCAAGAATTTCTCTGCTTTTCAACATGGAAAAGTGAAGGTTTGCCCTCCAAAACTTTCAGATTTTTCCTCCAAAATAAAATTATAATAATAATTTGTTAATTTTATCCATTAAAGAAATAATAATTAATCTTCTTTTATAAAGTTGTTATTATGTGTGAGTGGTTAAGAACTTCCATCTCTAAAAAAGAGGGTATCAAAGGTTCAAGTTTTAGTTTTTTTTATTTTATTTTATTTTATTTTCCTCACGGATGGGACTCATGCAGCAGAAAGGGATACTTATCTTTTACTGGGCTGCAGGCAGCAAGTAGGAACTCAGGCTCTGGAAAAAAAGTTTCTAATCATTGACACAACTATTTTTGTAAAGGAAAAAAAAGATAAGAAAAGGCTGATCATTATTTAAAAGAAGCAGACAAAGTCACAAAGAGACAAGATATCTTCTATGGAAAGCCCCTTTTATAGGT
This sequence comes from Camphora micrantha, assembly GCA_003546025.1. NCBI lineage: Eukaryota > Viridiplantae > Streptophyta > Magnoliopsida > Laurales > Lauraceae > Camphora > Camphora micrantha. The sequence continues at coordinate 3,115,295 of QPKB01000003.1, read as the reverse complement.
GTCACTTTTTACACATGTGGCCCACCTATATGATCAGTTGAATCTCTTCACAAGCACCTACCTCCTCTGAATAGGCATACTCTAGTTTCACTCTAATCTGGACATTATTCACCATTGTGTTGTATCAAAACAAATCATACTATGTAGCCACTAAAATTTGAGGAGACTAGAATCAATATTGAGAACACCCCAAATCCACATGCTAACCTATACATCCCACTTCTCCCTTAATTATCAGTAAACCCACAAAAGTGGGTTTGGCCAGTTAGATTCACAAAAGTTGTTCACTCTATACATGCGCAAATGCACAAGAAGTGGGTTTGGCCCATTTATTTACAAGAATTTCGGACAGGGTGTTTGCATGTTGGGGTTTTTTTAACATGACGTGGTGGCTTGTCTCCCGGCATTTTCAAATGCCATGTTTCTTCCAAGAAATTTTTGAATTCCGGCAACTTGAAAGGGACTCAAATGACCTTGGGAATTCCAGATTTCCAGCTCCTTTACTTTTTTGTGAAATTTCTGGATGCTCAAGTACAAGGGAGCATCCAGGAATTCTACTATGTCTGGGAATTCAGAAATTCTCCAAACAGAAATTCCCTAAATTCTAGCAAAAAAACAGGCCCCGGGTGACAAAAGATCCACAAATAGGACATCAAGCATCTATTGTATAGACAGTTCAAATATAGAAAAGACAAGAAGGGCACAGACTTGAGACATGAAATCAAACTCACAATGATATTAGCCTAGATAAAACACTCAAGGTGCAGCTGAAGAATGAGCCCGAGTAGCAATTCTCTCCAATGCCTTCAACCGGCTAGCTTCCATTCGAGCCTTTTGTTCCGCTGTGATCCGAGATTTGTTTGAGTCGCTCTCTCTACTATCAGTCACTTTTTCAGAATCCTTCTGAGGGTGCGCCTCAGAAGAAACCACATGAGTTTGGGAGGATTGACAAGCTTCCTAGAGACAATGAAGTGAGCTTTATTAGTGAACTAATATGGAATTTGGATGCATTACACGGTGACCTTGAAAAGCTTAGCAGCAAATGGACTATTATCCATAGAAATAAACATTGCATAAAACAATTCTACAGTTTGTTTGTGTAGAGACCAAACATCATTTATAGGGTGGCCAACTGGCCATCCATCATTTATTGGGTGGCTATATGGATAGGTGAAGAGGACAGAATGACCATGTCACATCTGATGAAAGAGAAATAAAGCTAACTGCCCATATCAACTACGAGAAACAGTAGGAGGGTCCAGATTGTTCGACCAAGTTAGTCAATTTCAATTTTAGTATGTGATTCAGTTACCACCAAAACTAAAGTGGATCAGGTAGCAATGAAAAAAAAAAATCAAATCTATAGAAAAGAATCTAGAAGAATTTTGAATTTAAAATAGGACAATAATCAGCATTATATCATTATTGTGTCATTTATTTCAATTTTCAACACTCAGTTTAAGTAATGATTCATAGTACTTTATGTTCAGCTCTGATTTGATCTTTCACACCTGGTTCTCCTGAGTTTTCATGCAATTGCCGACCAAGTTCACAAAAAACAATGGAAGAAATGTAGTTCTGCAGATTCTATCTCCCTCTATTACTCATTTCAAATAACTGGGTATGAAACAAAAAAAAAAAAAAAAAAAGGCGTAGCTATGTGACTATTTAAAAAGACTATTGTAAAAACAAATACTTCAGTTTCATCCAGGTGACCTTGAACCAACTGCCTTAGAACGATTTAAACCAAAATTTAACTCAATATGCTTTTCAACATTAATTAAATTCAATGTTCAAGGAGAAAATGTCGGTGAAACAATTGACTTTTGTAAATCCCATCTCAGGATTTGGTTCATCTCAAAAGTGTGAATCCCTCAAATCCGGTCATTCCCATTGAGTCAACACTGTTTCCAATCTTACATTGCAGTACCCCCGAACCACTTGCCCAGGAACAAAAGTGAATACTCGCATCAATTATCTCGACTTAAAATATTAATTCAGTGTGTTAACAGATTTAATTTAATACTGAAATAAACCGAGTGTCATTTTGTACTCTTGTCAATCTTCAACTAGAAAACTGCTTTATCTGCGAATGAAAATGCCTGAGTGAGAATACATTTCTGCATATTAGTTCTGCCCAAGGCCATACACAGATCACTTGTAATCACTACATCATAGTTAACTATGTAGGTGTACCATTTCCATTTAATACTTTACATAATCTAAGGCTCATTAACAACTTGGCCAATTGGGTATTTAAGAGAACATGTTCAGATTTTAGCAAACATTTGGGAAGAAGGCGAAATATTGCAAGGTCCCTGCCTTCCATCATATATTGAAATAGTAAATTATTCAGCTCCAAACAATATTCTAATAGAGCAATATTTGGCAGCACTCAACACCTAAGCTAAAACCTTTGTCCTACATTCATACAGCCATATGGCCACCAACAAGGAAATTTGAAAAAAACAGCATCATTATCATCCTGGGTGCGTTAGCCCATCTTCCCAAGGTCAATTCCAAAACATTGGTTTGTTGGAATCGTAAAACATAAGGATTGTCCAAACTCCAAACACCCTTAAAATGTTTATACTTGGAAGGTAGCACACACTCAAAATTCAGTGACTGCAATCTGTTCGGAAAGGAAGATGAGACAGTGGGCATGTGAGATTACTATATGTGTTGAAGACTGGCTAATGACTAATGAGGAGATTAAGTTGCCAATATCCTCTGCCATTCTTCATTTAGCTCAATAACATTAGTCTACATTCAATATGATAAAGTTTGATTGATTCACTTTCAAAGAAGGGCTCAAGGATGGAAAAGCCCAACGAATTAGCACTTCATCTATCAGATGGAGTAAAATACAAGATTCAGTATCTGGACAATCATCATCCGATTTTACCATAATTAACTACCTATGTACTTGATATGTTACGAGTCTGCATTAGAACATGCTCCAGATCATTACATAATTCATGTCAAAGCCTCTGTCTCAGCTCAAACCATGGATTAAAAAATTGGCAGTGTCCGAGTCACCTCGAACTCAGCCCTAAACAAGTTGGGTCCTATGGGACTCAGACTTGAATGATGGGATTCAGCCGAGTCTCATAGGACTCAGCCGAATCACATGTGACTCGACCAAGTCAACTCGGACTTGGCCCTGAACAATTTGGGTCCCAAGTCTGAGTTGTTTTTCCTTGTCTCAAACAGCTTTCGTTCCCAAGTGCCCCTCTTTAAATATATGACAGATATTCACATAGCACTTTTTCAATAAAAACATGAGAAATATACTCCATAAACAAAACATCACCACCAAACATAGAAGATAAGAATGTTGAGAAATGAAGAGATGATATGAAGAAAAAGTAAATTTGACTGAAATGCAAATGTTAAGACTTCTTTTCTTCTTCTTTTTCTTTTTTTTTTTAATGGTAATGTTGAGACTTACTTCAGCAGTCTTCTCGTATATCCCATCAATCATTTGCTCTTGTATATCATCAACATCATGGCTCTCCGTTGGTGGATCTACCATATCACGAATTGGGCCCTCTGCTATCATAGCTTCCTCAGTGCCTGAAAGATTAACATCAAAACTCTATGGTGCTTATCAATAATTAAGAAACAATGTGTCTATGATTGTACATATAGTATGTGAAGCTATTTAGATATCTAATGTCAGTAAAGAATCTTTCAAAGGAGGTATATTTTGCACATTTCTTGGACCTCCAACGAGAACATACAACAAAAGGCCATGCTTACTAAATCTAAGATATCCTCCAGTTCTCTTGTTAGAAATGAAGTAAGCAAAATTTTCAAAATATTTAAAAATGAACATCCTTGTCCCTCAACAAGTGAAAGCAATAAATTTTCCCCAAGTAGCTGCCACTATCAAGTTATCTTAGAGAATGCAAAAGATCAAGTGCACTCTTTGCTTACAGCCTCTGTACTGCTGAAGTTTGAAAATATGCAAGGAGCTCCTAGAGAAGGTCATAGGAAATAAAGACCTGAAATATGTGACTCAGATCATTTTAGGGCATTTGTCTCCATTTTTGGAGGATAAAAAAATGTCTCCCTTTCTGAGTTTCTTTTTTCCCACTAGTAGGGATCCTGAAATCAGGGAGAAGATTTTTCTAAGCTCCCTAAATGGCAAGGAGCCAACTGCAACCTTAAATTTTTCTTCATTCTCCATCCATGGACTGACCACAACACCTTTTTTTAATGGCCGCATCAGATATTACTAGATTCCTACTTTATTTTAGAATTCAGTAAGGCGCACTAAGTTAATCTATACATCAGAGTACCTGGTTCACAATCTTGAGAGAAATGTTCCACCGGCGGCTCGTGCAACTTTGTGGGATCGCCTCCATTGGAAACTCTCTCTCTTAGTTCTCTAATACATGTCTGTTAGACAACATCATGCAAAATGTACACAATGAATTCTTTTTCATATTCTGGGAAAGAGAAAACATAGTCAATCAATTGATCAATATTTAAACAAGTTCTGCAAGGAGATGCCTTACAGCACGCACTAAAATTCTAACTAAATTTCTTGATGAATTACAAGAAACTAGATGCACCAAGCTTGCATTAACCCCTTGACTGTTTGAAGGCAGAACTTACTAAGACCCATTAAAGATACAGATTCTTTGACTAACCAGCATCCCAGATACAGTGACCAAGACCTGATATTTGTGGACGCGAGGTAAATGTTCCAATGTAAAGACTAACCCACATTGAATTCCCCAACACATACCTGCATTTTTTATTTTATTTTTTTGAAGCCCCTGTCAACTCAAATTAATTACACAATCTGGATGTTGTTTTACAAATGGATTGTCCAATCTTTTCAGACCCCTAAATAATCACTTTGGAGTAGAAGATCCAGAACACTAGAGCCCATAAAATGTGATTCACACTCTATCCACACCCAATTGCAGTGGAAATTTGTTCAACATCCTTTTCACTATGAACAACTAGCTAGCAGGCAATTTGCAGAGTTTCTTAATTCATAGATCTTTCATGAGTATTCGTGTAATTTGAGAACATCAAAACATGGATGTCATAATATTTCACTCAGTGGCACAACAAGAAGAAAAGGGACTTACACTGACACGTTTCGTCGCTCCAACTTGCTCCACTTTGCGTACGAACTGATCGAATGAGAAATACGGAAGCAAATGCGAGTGCCATTGAGCATACAATCCAATCAAGTTCCCCAAATCGCTAACCTACAAAACAAAACCAACCAATCCGACGATTAGACAACGAAATATCAAAGATCTCTTGAAAGAGAAAAAAAAAACAGACAGAAACGGAGGAAATACTTCATGACCACGGCCTCGATACTTGAAAGATCGAGGGAAATGACGGAGAACGTAGCCGAGGCCATCGTTGGAGAGGAGCAGCTCGGGAGTGAGCTTTGGTCTGGTTTTGGGAAGCTTCTTTTTAGGGTTTTCGGGAGGCGCTGCATCTGAAAGAGTGGATTTTGGAGCGTTCCAGGTCTTGGTGAAGGAGGAGGAAGAAGGATGGGAAGAGGGTTTAGAGGAGGAGGGATTAGGGTTAGGGTTAGGGTTAGGGTTAGGGTTAGGGTTAGGGTTTGTGGGGGAGAAAGGACAGTCTCGAGACCAATGGCCTGGCCTACCGCATTTGTAGCAGCCGGTGGGCGCTGCTTCTGATCCGGATTTCTGCATCTGCTTCTTCGTCTTCTTCTTCTTCTTCTCTCTGCAATTTGTAGCTGATTTTGTTGGATTCTCTTGGCGGGAACAATACAATGGCGGGAAAACGAAAGGAGGAATATTACGCGGAAAATTGCACTTTAGCCCCTCATATTATTAGAAACTGACTGAATTGCAAATACCTGTTAAATTGCAAATTGGAATTGAAGAAGAAGAACAGGGATACCAAACAGCCCGTTAGCCATGGATGTAAATGTGTGGGTTAATGAGAAGATGGAATTGGAATTGGTATCGGAACCATATATGGTCAGGTTTCGGTCTAGATTTTAAGAGATACGTTTTAAAATTGAGATAATGTGTCGGGTCTTATATCCACAGGTCGGAATCAAGATAGAGTCATACCGAAACCTGTTTAGATTACAAATCCAAAAAAAGGGATCCGGACTAGGACCCATTTACTTATCGGGTCAAAATAATTATCCAAATTCAGTTTTTAACAGGTCAGAACCTCCGGATAATTGAATAATCTAGAATCCATTTACATCCCTAACATTAGTGTTGCTTTTTTTCATTTAATAATATGAATATGGGTGCTTGGTGGCCCACTTTGGGCCGGTCTTGGATATATAAGAAAATTCTCAAAGCCTAACGTGGTCCGTACGTGTGTGGAAAAGCCCGGATTGACTAAATAGGTGAGCTTGGCTCATGTCAAGCTTGAGCCGCACGTATTTCTAAAGTCAGACCATGCCTAGATACGCACCAACCAAAGGTGACCCAGCACATGAACACCCCTAAATGCAACTGTAAGTCTCCTCTTGTTTTTGAAAAAATAATTAAAATGTTGAGCCTCGAATCTGGCTCCCATGGAGATGACATGTTCGATCGGTTTCCCCCAAAACAATAGTTTATTCAGTTGTCATTTGTGTATCTTGGCTTTTGGTTTGTCAATTTTAGCCTCTTTGAAAGGAATGTATATATTAGAATTCACGGGAATTCAATTCCATCCAGACAACTTACCGTAGGAATTTTGTTTTTTCAGCCAACATACATAATTTATTGACCCTTTGTTGGGATCCTTCAATTTTTGTTGCCTAAATATGCAACTCTAGCCAGTTGTAAATGGTCACAACAGGCAACAAATTGTGGTATCTCGTCCACAATTATAGCTCAGTTGATTAAAGATATGGAATACAAATTAGAGTGCATGAATTTGAATCCTTATGCAGCTTAAAAAAAACTGTGGTGTCTCAATTGTAACTCGGGTTACCTTATCCAAACGCTTAAAGGGAATTTCCCAGATTTGATCGAACAGGTTACATGTATTACAATCACTGGCAACAACACTCCACAAGTATGATCGGTGATTATCAATTCATACTATCCAAACGGTGGACGCCACATGGCAGAGGAGCGATTGCAATATTATCTCAATGAGAAATGCATTTTGTAATTCAGAGATTCAATTTACACATTCAAATAACAAAGCTCCTCAATAATCACAATCTAAGAAATACTTGTTTTTTGGGATCTGATTTTTTTTTTTTTTTTTAATTTGAGTTTCTATCCAGTGTTTTCAAAGATACATCAGAATAATGTCCAAATCTAAGAAATTCCCACCAAGTTTAATGCAATACACTATACTATCAACATTGTCTGTAGGAAAGACATCAATGTACTTCATTTTTTGAATAGCAAATATGACAAGTACAATCTTCTGATGCTTCTAATTCAATTGTAGTGCATTTCCTCCTCACTAGTCTCTACCTTCATTTTTTCTCGTTCCTATTTCCTTGCTTCTGTTTCTTTGCTCAACGAAAGAAAAATACAAGGGCAACATGCACTTTTGTTTCACCAATGTGCTTTCATTTATTATTATTGAAATTGTACTCTGTTTTCATATGCTGCAGCAGTTGCATTTCTACAGAAATACAAAAGCCAAATGCAGACAATCATTCCATACCTAAAATATGTTACCTTCGCATATAATCGCTTGCTTGCTCCACCCCATGCTTGTTTTCACTATCCGAGTACACATGCATAGAATGTACTAAAATAATTTTAATTGTATTGATACAAATATTAAGCTGTCAACTTACACAACATCAAAAAGAAAAAAAGTATCCACTGTACTTAGTTTCTTATCCACTCAATAAATGACAGATTCCATCCTTACATGCATAAAAAAGGACCCAAAAAAGGAAGAAAGAAATGGTAATAAAAGGTTACAAGTATTGCAACAGTAATAGAACTTGATAAAACATATTGTACTTAGTGGCAAATATCAAGGAAATGTGATGGATTATTAAGCATCCCATTCAATGTCATCATCCATCTCACGCACAACTTGGAGTGGACCGCTACCAGACCTGAAGCTGCTTTCAGAGGGATTTATTACCAGTTCATTTCCAAAAAGGCAGACTTGTGGCTCAATCATGTTCAGCTGATTCCACTCGTCGTCTGAGAGCGACCAACTGAAGATGTCTATGTTTTTCCTTAACCGGTCAGGCTTTAAGCTGCAAGGTAGCACACTGGTTCCTCGCTGCAGTCCCCACCTTAGAATAACCTACCAGGAACCATAGGAAAGATGTGATTTTTCTTTTGTATACGGAAAAAAAACACTTCATGTTTCTGAAATACTTCATTGCAGGCATGTTAAATGGATGTTCATTCAACCCAACAAAAGATAAGGAAAAAACAAATGGCTCTGTTTCCGTCACAGAAGGCAGCCTCACCAATCTACCAGGTTGTGGCTCCAAAACACCAAACATGCCAATTTCCTTTTTGAATTTCAGTTCTGAATATCTTTTACGTATGATATGTCCTGAATTTCTTTTTTGTGTTCACATGTTTTATTCAATATTCGTTTTGTAAATGGTATAATCAATGTGCATTATAGTACTGTAGTTTCTGAAATGTTGACTGAATGAGTTTTATGTGGTAGCTGTATATGTCATCTCATGTGTTGTGATCTAGGGCCTACGAGAAGAGATCAATCACACACAAAAGAACACACGAGATTTACGTGGTTCGGCTTTTGGCCTACGTCTACGGGAAGACGGGAGAATTCACTATTGACTATACAATCAAAAGCGGTGTACATCCTAGAGACTCTGGGTCTCTATTTATAATATCAGCCCCAAAACCCTATTACACCCAAACACTACTTCTTAATCACACTAGACCTATAACAAGTCTACTTCTAATCATAATACAACTTGGGAAATCCTGGGGCAATCCTGGGGCCCGGTTAACCAAGATTTATTAACTTCTATTGAGCCATACCAATTAACGTCAGGGCCACATCTAAGGCCATCACATTTAACATTTTGATGTTACATAGATGCTTCTGTTTTTTAGAAAATATTGGCACGATCTTTACACATTAAATGTGACATAGGCTATAGATAAAATGGATTTCACATGGAATCACAATGACTGCTCAGAAGACCTCGGAGTCATACTTTAAAAGCTTGGTTCAAGTTCTCACTACCCTATGTAACTTTTGAATTTTGCTGGAAAAGAAAAATAGACATATACAATATCCATAAAGAGAAAAAAAAGATCCATGAAGAAGAAACTGTGACAGAAATTGCTGAACAAATAACTTCAGGAAAGTTAAGAAACGGGACTGGGCAACTGTACATTGTAGAAGATACAAATGAACCAGATTGGTTATGAGATCGATAAGAGCAAATTGTGACAAAACTGGCTACTGAGAACAGCTTGCTATTATTGAGAGTTATTGGAACGCTTATGAAGCTTCGTCCAAGAAATTTCAATGATGAGCAAGGAATTCTCTCATAAAGCAACAGAAGAATTTTTTTAAGTTCTGAAATTTCAACAATAAAAAACATCATTTTCACAAGGGGAAATTACAGGACCTGCCGTGTTGTTACTGTACAAGGAGAACATATGTTTGGCATTCTAGTTCGTTGAGGTGAAGGTCTTACCATGGATGGGGGTGTCCTAAATATGTGGAAGGTGTTAGGCATTCAATCTTTTAATCGCAGAAGTTCAAATTGACTTTTTCTTTAAAATACATCAAAAAATGGACAAATATTGGGTGGCTATGATGCTCTAATCTAAAAGAATTTTGTGGCATCATATGCAGTTACCTCATCATATCAGTTATCTGGATCACAAAACCGCAGGCCCCACTCATATGGAATGGATTTAATTGGACATTACCCACAGCCTCGTGCATCAGGAGCCTAAAGTGCCTCTTTCATCAGATAAGAGCATTCCCATTGTCAAGTTTGCACTTTGCATGTGACTGTTAAAGTCTAACTAGCCAATACATCCCAAAAGCTTAAGCCGTTAGAAAGCGGAAGACAAATCTACTTAACAGCGACAACAAATTGAAAGGTATCTGAGAAAGGAGCCCCAGCAGTGGCCCAGTCACCATGGGGACTACAACACCTCTCTTGGATTTTTAGGTATGCCAGAGGATGTGTTTATAGTAGGGCACTCCAATTTGGGTTTTGTTCTGCATGTTCTGAGGTGAATATCCGAAAGTTCATGGTATAGGTGGCTGGGGTGCGATATATTTTATTTTATTATTTTTATTGCATTTCTGCTAACATAGAGCTGATCAGGCAAGTAACACTTTGACGTCGTTTTCAACATCAAACACAAGATTCCACCAAACACACCTTCATGATCCTAACAAATAGCCATTGCAAGATAATTTCAGTTCCTTCATTGAGAGGTTTTCCCCTTTACTGGAAATTGTGGTATATATTATAGCCATATAAATTTGTAGAAAAGTAAAGAGTCCAGAATGTACCCTAGCACAAGATCAGACCAAAAACCAAAGAAGGGAGAGTGGGCAGAGGTGTGTGGAAGCTACAATTCTGTACTTGTCTTGTCAGGTTGCGGAAACAAAACAGAACCTAAGAGAAACTTAAAGCATCTCATCCATAATATTGCACACTTGTAATTAATTTAAGGAGCGTCATCTCATTTAGTTTTTTAGTCATACAACTGTAAGTGTATGCATGTAGAAGTCCACTTGGCCAATCTAAACACTTAAATCTACTGAATTGGTGTTCTTAACAATACTAATCACTATAAAATTTCGCAATAATAAGGGTGTCTATGTATCATGTATGGACATCCAATGCAAATTGGAGAGCCTATGCTACCAATCAAAATGTGAACGCCGGAATTTCAAGTTCCACTCCAGCATTTGGAGTAGAAGTGATGCAGTTTTCAATAAATTAGAGCAGAACGTGTCATCCAAACCATAATCAGAATTAGTTTAAATCCTAAAGCTAAAGAAACATTGTCCACTGTGCATAGTATTTGGACGTCATCCAAAAGTACCCTGAAGGAAATGGCATTTAAAATATAAAATAAAAATGAATCACAGAAAAATAATACATTCCAAGTAGTCAAACCCAAACAAGTGTACCTGCTCAGGTGTCCTTTTATGGCGCTCGGCAACATCTGCAACAACAGACAGTTTCAGCATGGGTCCATGTACAGACCTTGACCTTCTGAATGATATCCTGGGAGTTCCGGGTTCATCTTCTCCTGATCCACGGTCAGAGAGATTTGGACTGCTTGTTGGTGCCCCTAAAGGGGTATGAGCAGACACATGAATACCTTTGAGTTGACAAAACTTGACAAGCTCATCTTGCCTCCAAAATGGGTGCAACTCTACCTAAGAGACCACCAATAATCAGGAAATTTTTTTTATAGATTCAGAGTTTAAATCACTGAATAAAATATACATGAGATATAAGAGCCCAAGATTATAATCATGATATCATCTAATAGTAACACCCATTTTTCTAAATGAAATCATGTAAGGTCCAAACCACTAAGTGTATGGACATTTTTAATTAGCAAGTTTATGACAAAAAAGAATCATTTGCAGACAATACACACTGTAAGGACAAAGATTGGGATGGCATCTTTTATATAAGAGCGCCAGAAAGCCACTTTAGATAATAAAGCCCAAGGCATTATTATGGTCTTATGCGGTCAAAACTCGAAACAACAGACAAAATAAAAATTAGAATCTTACAATGTCAAAGGACCATTTGGGGACTAAAGGTGTTCCAAGAGTAATCAGCCTATAGATATTTCAATTTATGAAAAAGAACCAAACCACGTCATAGGATGATCATCTTTTTTTGGAGTGGTTAGATTGATCATCTTCTCAACAGAATGAGGGCCAGGGCAGAATACACCAGATGCAAATGGTGATTATTTGCAGCTAAAAGGACACTGCTCAATAATTCCCAAAAGATACAAGGAACTCCAGAAAAATGACAATAGGACGATATGCTCGGTGTGCATCATCTCTGGTAAGTAGTGTAAGCATGCAATTACATTAGATAGCCTAGAAAGCCAGTGATCTGTTTTTGTGTCTTCCCTCTCTTCAGCGTCGATAATGATGAATGATTGTAAAATGTTAAGTAACAGCCTAGCAAGCCAGCCATCTCTATTTAGTGTTTTGCCATTAATTGCCTCCACAGGTTTTCCTGAGGCCTCAGAAGTTTTAGCATACGATATCGATATGACAGGTCTTTTTGTAGTGGGATAGTTGACACAAACCAAACAGCAAGTTTAGGTGGGGCAAACAAAAACAATATATAAAATCACTTCTAAGAGAGCAAAGAATCTATGACCGGCACCTGCATTGAATCCTGTCGAAACATCTATCTTTCCTAGTACACCACCTGCCCACAAATCAGTCATTAGCTAACCATGGTCTTTTTCTTTTTCCTTTTTTTTTTTTTTTGTGGGGGTGGGGGGATACTAAAAGTATTAGTTTGAGTACAAAATATTTACACATTTTACCTAGCACGAGGAACATGCATGTCAAACCCAGATTGATGGGATAATGCTTCGACAACGATGATGGTGGTGATGAAGAAGAAAGGGACAGGCACATTGCCTTCCATTAAGCCAAGGCATGGCCTTCCAGATAGAATGCCACAGGAGAAAGGAAAAAGTAAAATAATGTAGTTTTGTAGAAGAAATAAAACTAGCAGGAGTAACGTGACATGGGCCTGCCTCCTTAAACTTTGTACTCATCTTTGTCATATATAGCACAAAATCAGACTCCTGCAAAACCGAAGGCATGTCTATTTACAGGCAATGGAAGTCTTGTTTTTCTCACCAATATGATCTTAATCCAAACCAAATATAGGCTTAAGAAACTATAACCAATCCATATATTCCACCTTCTCACAGGTAAAAGATTGCCAAACTTTTGTCCAATAATACCATAGTTGCTTTCGTCCATACTAGCAAACAGCTACAACATATTAATCAAGCTTGAAAAACTAGCTCATGGAAGGAGAAATTATTGCTCTCTCAGTGAATCATCAGTCAAAACGAAAATCCACATCTCTAGTGTTTATGACTATACAGGGTTTTGTTTTTTTTTTGTTTCTTTTTAAACAATAATACACTCTAAGTTCCATGCAAGGTATTAGGCTGAACAGTTGCAATTGCTAAACATTAAGAAATTAGAACAGTAAGCAGCCAACCTGATTGACCGCGGGAACAATTTTTGCAAATTGGAGCAATTCTTTTATCTGCTGGACACTGAAATTGCTCACGCCTATAGCATGAACAAGACCCATTTCCACAAGACCTTCCAAGGCCTTCCACGTTTGCTTCAACCTTTGCGAAAACTGCCTATATTCACTCCCAGATTTCGAAGGAGGATCAGTAGCATCTCCAAGAGCCAAACTCTCCGGCCAATGCACCAAATACAGATCCAAATATGATACACCAAGGCTCTTCAAAGAAACTCTAACAGAGTTCTCGATCTTCTTCAAAGAATTCATAGTACAGTACAATTTAGAAGTCAAGAACATTTCCTCTCTCTTAAGCCCACTATCAAAAGCTTCTGCAAGTGCTTGCCCCACTTCAATCTCATTTCCATACAGATGGGCGCAGTCTATGTGACGATACCCAACCTTCAATGCTGTTCTTACAGCTTCAACACAAAGATCACCACCGCTCTGCCATGTTCCAAGGCCTATTGCTGGAATTCTAGCCCCTGTATTCAGCACAAAGTAATTTTCACTGGCCACTCCTTTCCCTCTCATCCTCTCAACCTTCTTCATAGAACCCAACAATCCAGAAATCTCAATCTAATACGTAAAAAACCCAATTTGGGAAACAACCCAGCAACCCCAGTAATCAGCAATCTCAGCAGTTAAGGAGAAAATCCCAACGACCCAATAATCACTTTCAGAAAGGAACATAAACACCCAACAATCCAACAAACAAAGAAATAACCATCCGGCTCAATAATCCCAGGAGAGGAAGACAACAGACAGATATAAGAGAAAAATAATAAGAAAATCTAACAAGCTCACCACCAAAGCATAGGAACCCAATAAAACGCCCTTCTTTCACTCCAAAATTCCAGCTTTATCTCTGCAAAAGTCCCCAACTGTCCAAGATTCTCAATAACATATGAAAGGAACTCAATCCAAATTCCAAGTTTACACCTTTATTTCCAACAAGATCACCTCTCTGCCCTTCCTTTATCTTTTTTTGCTCAGAAGACCACGTTCAAAGAGCCCGATTCAACAAGCCATGTTTCTGCCTTGTAGGATGCATACACTACAAGATGCTGTATTATACAAAAAAAAAATCACATAATCTTGAAGATTTTGGCCAACTAAAGTCAGAAAATGTACAATATATTCAAGCATTCACCTCATTGAGAAAGACCCGGAACCCACAAACTACCTACCCATATGAATAAAAAAACCAATATTCATTGACTGAAGAAAATTCATGGGTTTTGTACTTTGTAACTGAAGTTTTCTTGAGATTTTCCCAGCTTTGTTTGCCTTACTGCTTTTTCACTTGATTTGGAGATTCAGTAACGATAACAAAGGAAGGAAGATTGAATTGGGTCGATTGCCGACAGTACTGAGAAAAGAATTTGCAGGGGATGCAATGCAGTCACTTGAGGACAAGATCTATGATACAAAAAGTTGTTGACGGGAGTCAAATGGATATGTACCGGCCAGAAGTCTGCTTCAGTAAGATCCAGACAACAGATCTGATTGTGGGCCACACCCAGCAATATGATATCCAGTCAGGATCCATGAGTTAAGGAGTGGGCCCCACAGTTGTGCGGCCTGATTAAAATCTGAACCGCTCAAATTAACTTTTCCTAAATGATGTCTTCAAATCTTGCTCTAAAAGGACTTGGTCTTACAGTTGAGCATATAATTAATAGGGGATTTAACCAGAAAAATTAAATTAGGCGACCACCGTACCGTAAAAGTTATTTTAAATGTCATTGCACTAAATCAGTCAGTTTTTCAAAAACGTTGTTTTTTTTTTTTTTTTTACATTCTCTACCAAGGTCCTGATCAACCTTCATTTGCAATGTTAAAGGTCAAATGAGACCCTGCGATCCATCCTAATATTCAAAGAACTCACGTTTACTTTGTTTGTAGGTTTCAATCGGCCTTTTATTTGTAATGTTAAAGGTCTCTATCGGCCATGGGGTGTACATTTATAAATACAAGAAATTCATTCATCATTGCCAGCTAAATTAATAATACGATAAAATCTGCTATTTTTTATGGTAAAATCCTCTAATTAATAATACGATCCATTAATTCACGTTGAGGAGGTTGGGATTCTAAGAATTTGACAGAAATTCTAATTCTTACACTACTTAGTACCTATCACATATAACGCCAAGCATTATCCTCCAATTGCTACTCTCTCTCTCTCTCTCTCTCTCTCTCTCACTCTCTAGGTAATTAAATTTATTAGAAAGTTATTTATTTCCTTACATCTATTAATTATTATTAAGCATATGCATATTGTCCTGCCCCACCTTTGATATTTTTCAAATGAGTTTGTAAAAAAATAGCATTAAACCTTATAGGGTACAAGACATACCAATGTGAGTCTAATCCAAATGAAATCCAACCTCTTACCATTCTCCCTGTAGTCAACTACTGCTTTTGCAACATCCATCCAATTGTGTGTGTAGTATTTTATTGACTCATTATTTACCAAACAAGTAATAAAGAAAATAAAAGACATAGAGGTCGACTAAGTCGTAATTTCTCAAATGAGAGCAAATTCTAAACTTACCTTTTAGAAATAATTTTTCCTATGCCAATCGATCCCTAATATTTCATGGTTGCATTTTAGAAAATAAATAAATAAAGGTAATCTGTTTATATGGTCCATTGATCAAACAGTCCACGCATGTTCATTTGACATTAAACTGTTTTTAATTGTTAAAATAGATATTTGATACTTAAATATGGGAGGTGCTCTTGTGAAAGACACTTTCACCTTACTATGAGAGATAAAATGGGAGCCCTCACATCCATATCTAATATCAACAACCTAAATGTGAGGGCCTTCTCATTTATCTCCATAGTTACATTATTTAAAAGTTTGTGAACCCACTGGTGATTTAATGGTAAGGCATTTTCTTATTACTCAGGGGTGACCAAGGATCAACACCTGCTTGCTACCCTATTGGATTTTTGCGTATGTGGGTGTCAGAGTATTTATTTGAGGAAAACAAAGGGCCATAGTTGCAGAAAATAAGATCTTTTGATTTTAATGATTTCTGCAATGTGGACTTGTTTGGGGTACATTTGTTTGACAAGACAATTTCACAAAAGAGAGTTATTTTGGTTTTCCATGCACCCTAGTTTAGAATTGGTGTGCCACATGTTTCTTGGTGAGAGTGTCTCTCACAAGAGCACCACCCCTTAAGTATATAATTAAAAATTTGAACCCCTAATGGGATGGCTGGCTATGGGCCTGTTCTTGGACCTCCTTTTTGAAGGTCTTGAGACCCATGGCCGTGACATTTCTTCTTGGCTTGAAAATAGGGTTGCAAACGGGTGTCCAACCGACCCGCAAAAAACTGAATCTGGAACCTATTTTAGGTTGCGATTCATAAAAGGGTCCGAGTCCAGGACCTAATTTAGGTTCCAATTGATAAACGGGTTCGGTTTCGGATCCATATAGGTTCCAACACAGGACCCGGCATATGAGTCTTTCTTTTTTTTCTTTTTTTTTTTTTATAATGCAAGGTGTCTAAGCCCTTTGGGCCAGAATAATCCATACGGGCCCATGAGGAAAAGCCGGGTAAAATTCCCCTGTGGCCTTAGTGTGGTAGTACAATTTCGAATCCACAAGCTACCCCTTGAGATTAGGCCATATAAGTATTTGATATTGCAATTTGTACTTTAAAACAAACTCTTTTTTAACATTTTTATGTATAATACTGGATGTTGTAGACTTAATACAATGTTATAAGCTGAATGATATGTTTATTTTAAGAAAAAATGAAGAATAAATAGAAAATAAAATTGATTTTGGAACTAAATTCGAGTCCTATAGATGAAACCGATTCGAGAACTGAATCCAAGTTTTCTTATCGAAAGAAAGTTCGGAACCAGCAAAACAGATTCCAATTCAAAACTGAATCCGGACCCAGAACCGTTATTTAAAAGCAGGTCCAGGTCCACTATGATTCCAGATCGGAACCATCGTGTTTGCAACCCTACTTGAAAACACTCAAGCAAGCAAGACGAGTTTCCAAAAATCTTTTTCTCGATCAACCTTTCCACATTACAACATCTTCCATCTCCTCTAATCTTTTGAACGGGAGAGAGTCTCATTACCTGTTCTTCTTCACAGCTCACATTTGAATGATGTCCATGATATAATGTCAAGTCTTCCAAATTAAAAATCAATACTGGGTGGATGGGAAAAATCATACCACCCTAATTTATCGTGCTTGTCCGCTTGATTAAATGGCCTTGCTAGTAAGATTCAATAGACATGATCTTTCACCGAATGGGAGATGGTAAGCCCCAAAATTGTGCCATATCATAGGGATCGATCATCGCACAACTCAAGTGACATTCCATTTCACAGCATAAGATTTAACCTATTTTTTTTTGGCATGTAACCAGTCTATAATCCGAGAGAGCCATTAGAAGGAAGGAAGAACAAAATCAAATATATAAATAACATAAAAGAAACAAATTAAATGGGTTCCTTTGGAGATTTATGCAACAGTAATTCTGCATTAAATGTCTGAGACTACAGGATCCCTTTCTGTTCTTGATGTTTTGAATAATCATGCAGATCATCCCAGAAAAATCCATCCAGTAAAATCCACAGTAAAACCAAGAAAGGTAGGAGCAATGACACTCATTAGAGTTTAGATTATTCTAACACCTAATCCAAGAGATGTTTAGCAACCACTAGCATTATAAAAAGGGCAAAATAAAATTAGATATCCCATACAAAAGAATGCAAGTGTATTACAAATGGAGATAATAAACCACTGAACTTCTTTGCAAGTACCGCTTAGGGGGCCAAAACACCCTACAGCATAATGAATTTCTAGAAAAGTAGTGCGACCCCTTTGGTTACGGCCTTACATGCTCTCTAATGAACTGCTCCACTTGAGATGTCTCACCCGTCAAGCCAGAAGCTTCTGCTATTGTTACCTTGTTATGACACTGCGAGAATACAAAGGCCTCTCCAGATACACCGAGGGTAAACTCGTCAGCAATATCTGCAGCAGAAGCACCAGTCCTAGTTGCCCGCAGCTTGTCTCTGCAATGTAAAATGACCAGAAAATTTAGATATCCTGGCGAGATTTTGGAAGGATTACTTATGAAGGCATGTCCCCATATAAGAAGTTATATTAACCTCGCACAAGACCACTACATATTGTAAATATAACAGGTATTTTCATTTGAATCAGAAAACATGATCGCACTTTCTTCCATGGTAAAGAGAACCCGTCATTCGGAATGATTATTAAGGCTGCACATAGGAAATGTATTTTACTTAATAACATTGGCAGGCCTGCCGCCTGTCCATCCCACATCAGCTTTGCCTCCAATGTATTGATGACAAAATGTAAAACGACAAATGTGATTTATTGGAGGCAACAATCATACAGAATAATGTGTGAAGATGGTTCAACAAACTTTAAGTAAAAGATTTTATTTATTTTTTTGCAAAATGAAAGCATAGATACATGGGGAAAAAAGGTAGCATAATAAACAAAGTCTATTTGGTCACGCCCTTAAAGATATAAGGGCATCATAAACAAAGTCAGTGAGCATTACAACCAAATTAAGTGATGGAAATAAGAATTTCGGCCTTACACTTCCTTTTCAAGTTGCTTCCTGATGAAATCCTTGGAATGAGCAGATACTTTATCAGTCTTGTTGCATACGATGAGAACGGGGATCTTTCTTTTTACAACAGTAGCCTTTGTCAATATATCATACAGATACCTTCAACACCAAAATTCATAAAAGATCATCAGTCGCATCTTGTTATGTATAACTGAAAAACAAGGACTGGTGGTGTGTTATTTACTCAGCAGCTGCTCGGCAGTTTGGTAAGAAGTCCAAAGCATCCACTACAAAAATAATACCACATGCTTGGGGCAAGAACTCATCGAGCTTTGGTCTAAGGCGTGAGTGCCCAGGAACATCAATGATGTGGACAGGCTTTATTTTACCTGGCTGTGGAAATAACACAAAGACTACCTTAAGCATTATGTGTAAACATGTTTCCAGTACTAATTTCCATATGAAATGCTTCCCACAAGGACTCCCAACAATAATATCAGCTGCACTTCATAAATTAAAGATAAGGGATGCTGGAGTAAAGTAATAACTAATAAGGGCCCATTTGGCACCAGTAAGTCCCAAATTCAGAAAATTTAGCACCATCAGACTGTGGACCACAACGGATCCTTCATTAAAAGAAAAAACAAGGCAAAAAGCACAAGAAATAAAACCAGAAATACAAGGGTATAAAAGCATTATACCCCACCCACCAAAGTGAAAAAAACCCAAATAAAACCACCCCCAAAAACTAAAGATTGCATAGATAAACCCACCCATGGAGAAGCTCTATCCACCCCTTGTTTAGCCAAAGCGTC
The DNA here is from genome assembly GCA_003546025.1 of Camphora micrantha. Lineage (NCBI taxonomy): Eukaryota > Viridiplantae > Streptophyta > Magnoliopsida > Laurales > Lauraceae > Camphora > Camphora micrantha. Next base: position 3,095,669 of record QPKB01000003.1, on the reverse strand, counting down.
CGCCATAATATTGGCACGCCTCAACATAGGACCAAAAGAGACAACCAAAGAGGAGAAGATCTCCTTTATTTCATTGAAGTGAAATCGGAACTTCCAAAGTCTAGAATCAGGCTTCAAGAGCCACCCCCACCGCATTTGTAGAATCACTCCACCAACAATTGCCCATGGAAAGAAGCCAAAAATATCCAAAGAGCTTCCAAAATAGTCAACACCTCCACTTCATTGGAATCTCTAATCCCCACACTTCTAGAGAACATAAGCAACACCTCACCCTCATCATTACGAAGCACCCCACCTATACCCGTCAGCTCTGGTTTGCCTCTCGAGCCACCCCACCGCATTTGTAGAATCACTCTCCACCAACAATCGTCCATGGAAAGAAGCCAAAAAGATCCAAAGAACTTCCAAAATAGTCAACACCTCCACTTCATTGGAATCTCTAATCCCTACACTTCTAGAGAACATAAGCAACACCTCACCCTCATCATTACGAAGCACCCCACCAATACCCGCCGGCTCTGGTTTGCCTCTTGCCGCACCATCAACATTAAATTTCAATATACCTCTAGGAGGAGAAATCCAAAAAACGGACTTTTTTACTTTAGGAGCATCGCACCCATGCAAAGCTTGCCGATTGTGAAATGAATCCGACACTTCGAGATTTCTAAAATCTTTCCCAACCAAAGCCCACTTGGCAATTGAAAAAATAACCTTTGAACCCAAACCCTCCAAAGAAGCGGCGGGGGAAACCTCAGTTTGTAATTTGTAGTGGGGAAGGAAAAAAAAAAAAAGAAAGAAAAGACATATCAAGGTCATATGATTATAGGAAATGGAGTTTATGCATTTGAGACATCCAATGCCAATTGTGCCCTAACCGATATCATTTTACCTTTTCAGATTCAGAATGTAGCACAAAACTGCCCTCATTTGGTTCCATTGATGTAACAGTGCCCTGATGAGTGGTTCCATCTCGAAGCTGGTAAAGGAAGATAACACAAGTCAGATGAAACCACATTGAAAAAAGTAAAAATTTTAGGCTGGCATATTAAAGACCTAAAACTTCTCATTTATAACCAAGGTTCAAAATAATGGTTATGGAGCAGCGGTAGGCAATACGTAGTGGTTGTTGTGATTTGTTCGCAGTGTAGCAGTGTGAATCGAAAATATGGTAAAAAATCCAAAAAATATAGAATATTGGAAAATATTAGAATTTTTTATGAGTATCTAAGATAGGGGGCACAGTGGAACCCTCATAGCAAAGAGCTCCCACATCACTGTCTGATCATAAAATAACAGTATGGAAAATATAGATCTACAACTTATGTATACTGACACATTTTTTTTTTTTTTAAATTTATAACAGTATACTGACACAAATTCATACTCATTTAACCCTGGATTGAGCAGTATGCCCTTTTAATTCAGGGTTGCACATGGGTTCGGCCAGCAACCTGAAGTCACAAATCCAGAAAAAATATGCTAACATGGCATAGTCTTTCAAAGATATCATCACCCTCAGAATAGTCATATAACAAAATCAGTATATACTATATACTGACCATTTTTCCTCTCTCTCTCTCTAAACAAAATTAGTAAGCATAGTAATTGCAGACAGCCCACTCAATCAATAACGGTATATCCTAACCTACCTCTCTCTATCTCAACAAAATTAGTAAGCATAGTAATTGCACAACCTCTTCACACAAAAAAAAAAAAAAAAAAATGTAATTGCTCAACCACCCACTCAATCGATAACAGTGGGTGCAAAAGTGAAATTCCAAACCTTAACTACTGGCAAGAAATTTTGAAGCCAAAAAGAGAGTAAAAAAAAAAAAAAAGAGCACACCAATAAACTTGAGAGGAATGGAATATGACATGCATCCTCCTACCTGGTAAAAAAGAATAGTTTTTCCACTACCACTTAAACCAGCAAGCACTATAGTATTAGACTTTGTGCGCTTAAAAACACGGACTGCAACAAAAAGCAGAAGAAAGTTTAGTGACTATGCCATATAATGACAAAAACTAAAAGCATTTCAAAACACTAGATTGGGAAAATTTTCTGACATAAAGGAAAACATGGATATAAAGAGCAATTTGAGAATAGTTATTGACATAAGCTCTCACAAAACGATTAGTGTGTGCTGCGTCTGGGTTACATTTCAGTTTTCAACAAATATTTCTGGTGGGGGTCCAATCAGAAACAAAAAATATGAATGCCTAAACCCCAAAAATGAAACCCCGGCCCCTGCCCTGCACCCAACTCCCCACCCCCAACAACAACAACAAAAACATACACACACCAAAAAAAAATTGAAAAAATAAAATCAATTTCTCATTCCTTTTTTCTCACCCTATTTAAGGAGAAGGAAGAAGGCTATTTTCTGACAAAAATGACACTTATTTTGTGCCTTTTCTTGAATCCAGTTTCTGCTGTGGGTGAGTGCTCATATTTTTGGAACTTCTGCTGGTTGATTAATTTACTTAGTTTGTAGCTTCTTTTTTAAAAAAAAAAAAAAAATTATTGTAAATTTTATTCCAGAAAACTATAAATTTTGATGAGAGAAAAGTCAAAGGCCAACAATTCTGGTAGGGTTGACAAAGGAGAAGGAATCCTCAAACCGAACACATGGACAATCAGTCCCCGGTTTTGCCAAAAGATACTTTGGCACAGAAAAAGGAGGATGGTAGATTGAGGTATTTGTCAAAACTACTCGGCCATACTTAGTGATATCAGCAATTATGCTAATGGAATTACATCAAATGCCATGTAAAATATCATTGTTTTTTAAAGATTAAACCTTTTGAACTTATCTGCTTAAGAGATGATTTCTGGATTTTTTCCATAAAATTGTAAGGAAACTAAAAGGGTACTTTCATTTGCCTTTTATTTTCCTTTTCTGAAATGGCAAATTAACAAATACAAGTTATGAAAAAAAAAATAACGCTGTTATCAAGTTGGTCACCAAGTTGTGATCTCACCCTTTATTGCCAGAAGCAGCCACCACTGTAAGCACCAGAACGGATTACATGGAAGTAGCGGGAACACAAAATTCTTCCATGGCTTTACTTCGGTCAGAGGGCAGAATAGGATTTCGATGTTGGAGGGGGTTCCTTATAAGGTAGAAAGGAGATAATTGAGCACATTTGTTTATTTCTACATTAACTTTTATATATGCGAAGTGTGGGAGCAGCCAAAGCTTGATAATCTGGAATATGATCTTATCGGATAGGAAAATGGCTTCCTAGGGATGAGGAAGTGAGGTCAGTGGTGTTTGAGTTAGGGGGTGATAGAGCACTAGGTCCGGACAGCTTTCCCATGCCTTTCTTCCAATCCCTTTTGGAGGAGATCAAGGAAGATGTGATAGCTTTTACTAAGGAGTTGCATGCAATTTGGCCAAATGCAAAGAGTGCTCCTAAAAGTGATTTTGTCTGCTCAAGGAGCCTTAGTGCATGGAAGGCAGATTGGCTACTAAAATGAAACAAGCGCTAGGACTCTAGAGTCTAGACACAAGCAAAGGACGCCGGGGCTCATTTGCAAGTTAGACCTTGATAAGGCTTATGAAAGGGATTCTCTCTCTGTGTTTTGAAGAATAGGATCAGGTATAAGATGGTGTACTTGGCTATGATACCTAAATACTTATACAAGCCCAACGTATCTATGTGGACCAACATGACACTCAATATGATACCTGATACTGCAGTGATACTTCAAGTTTCCAAGTTTACCGTATCCTACTCGCCAAGTCCACTATTTCATATAGTTCTTAGTCTCACAAGTGAAAGTCAGGGATCATTCCCCGGCCACCACATTGAAAGCATCACTTCCTGCCACTGTTCCAGTCTGGCAAAAAAACAAAAAACAGAGTTATAGTGATAGTTAGACGGTGCTGAATCTCAAGGCCTAAGCTTGGCCAGTTAAGGTATTCAGCCTCTAGACATATGTCCAAGGCCAGCCCATCAAACATAGATTATGTTCAAGCTCGCTTAAATGGACCCAGAGCTGGGTTGGACTGAGGCCAGATCCAGGTCTACTAACCGAAGAATCGCCCAATGACCAAATTACAGTCAAGTCCTATCAATGACCTAGTGGTTGTTTTTCAATTCTTTCCAACCAACAAGAAAGTATCAAGTTTGGTCACTGGTTTATAACCTAAAAGTACTCCTATTTTGCTGCTGCAGAAATTTTGCATACTAGATTTGAAATTACGTTGAGCTAGCCTCTTGACAAGAAATTGCACATTTGAATAAGTATAATGAATTCTACTTCATTCTTGTGTTGAAAGTATTGCTTGGATCCGGGGAATAGAAGGACAAGCTAGGTTTTCATCCCTGCTTGCATCAGTTAAGGAATAAAGATGGTCCAATCAATGTGAGTGTGAGCTATATCCGTCCATGGAATGTTCCACAAGGTGAGTAGTTTTGATTCTCATACAAGCAATGAGAGAGTTAAGGTGTAATTTCAGACACACGCACAGATATATAAAACAACCAAAGCAATATAGTGTTTTCTCTTATAGTGCTCTAAAAATTTTAGCTAACAGTTGCATGGAATAAGTGTTACAGCACACAAATCAAAGACGTGGAAATCAAAAGTGGCAGCTTACACAACAAGAAAAGAGATGTTAGGAACAAAACAGCCAAGGCAACATAGAGCTGTTCTGCAGGTTGTTGGCGAATCCGTTGATCCAGCTGATGTATCCATTGCTTCACTTGATGCATCCATGGCTCCAGTTGATGCACCCATTGGTCCAGTTGGTGTGCCCATTGATCCATGAGTTCAGTGTAACTGTCGATCTAGCCATGGATAAAGGAAATTAACATTTTCATTCCAAATATTGAAAAGCTTAAGGCAAGGAAAAGGACTCCAGGTCATCATAAATATAGCATTGAGACTACAGGAATATGATGTAATGACATCTTTGATCTTTTACACTTGATATTTAAATAATGAACATGAACCCAAAACAGATATGAACCCATTGCGAAATATCTAGGTAAGATGCCTTCCAAATATCATAACAAGAATAAGTTTGACACAAAGATATGGCAACTCTTAAATTTCATGCTGGCATTTCAAATGCCATGTTTCTTTTGCTAGAATTCAAAAGTTCCAACCCTTCAAACCCACCTGAAAAGTCACAAATAGAATTTGGGATTTTCTGAATTCAAGCACTTCAAATGTTAGATGAGAGATGAGGATTTGGAGTTCCATATGGGGAACAGCATTTGGAGAATTTCAACTTCTCTCTCTAGACATGAATTCTTTAAATTTTGATAAAGAAATAGGCCCTAGAGTCGTTTAAAGGGATTTTAAAGCATAGTCATCTGCATGCAGACAAGTGGCCAATTAAGGAGTGCATACAGACTCTCGTCTGAGATTTCTTCTTCTCTTTTAAATCACGCGATTTGTCAGAGCTGTGTCTCAGTATCAGAGGCGCCATATCGGTCGAGAGAACACGTCCCACAAGATCAAATGGCAACGGAACTCTCCAACATAGCGCGAGATGTTGAGAAGGTAAAAAGGGGAAGTCAGATTTCAGATACAACTAAAACAGTCGAATTGGATATCAAATCCGGCTTTTTTCCTGTTTCTGAAGATTGCGGATGGAATGAAACAAATCGGATTTAGGGGATATTATCTGTGAACGAAAATAAGCGAAAAGTAGGTTTTTTTTTTTTTTTTGTAACGGAATCAAATCATACCTTTCTAAGAGGAGAACAAAACATGAAATTTTAAGCATTCACAAAACAACAGGACAAGTGAATCAAGATTTGGATGTGCCAAAAGGGGAAGCATTTTAACCATTCACAAAATTACAGGACATAACCAATGGCGGACCCAGGAATTTCGTTTGAGGGATCTGGACATTGGCGAATGGAAAAATCAATTAACAACCACATTGCCAAAACAACATTAACATTGTAATAAATACGTATAATTACAACCAAAAAAAAAAACAGTGACATTAACGTCGTTATAGTCAACTCCAACAAAAAAGTAAAACAAACGCACCTACATACCAAAAAGGAGCACAACAAAAAAGAAGCCATCAAAGAACCTTTCATATAAGACAATGAGTTAGTAATGAAGCACTTTCAACCACCAATTTTCACTATAAATTGAATGTGGCAAGGTCACAAAACACAAAAGATGCAATAGATGTTAAAAGAGATGATTCACTAATTCTCTCTCCCAAATTGAGAAAAGATGTCATGTGATAAGAAAAGATGCAAGAGAAATTAAAACATTTTACCCTTCGAATGTACAGTGCGGTTCGGTTCAATTATGGAGTAGTTCAAATGAGTTGATTATTTAAAACCAAATACAGAATAACAATAGATTGAAATATAAGAAGTCGAGTGCCACCACTGACAACGAAACTTAGTGACCAGAGCAAGAAATACATTCATATAATAAAAGTTCACAGGCCCAATCAAAGACTGATGATGGTCATGGTCCTCAAAACTTAGAAATACACAAAATCTATGTACTGGTTGCCAACAATTTCCCTCTTCTTCATGGATTATCCTGTAAGGCATACCAATTACAAGGTCATTGAATAATCTCTCCTCATGTATCAAGTGATTACCTACCCATCACCCCAAATAACATATATCACCAAGTGTCTAATGGGTGCATAGGCCAAACGTCCCCATGTCACTAATGGGATTTTTCCGGATTTGGATGCACCCAGACCCTAATACGTGGATCTGGCTCTGGACATAACAGTAGACCAAGAGAGATGAAGAGAAATAGAGAGAGGAATCTGATAACAAACTAGATGTAGATGGATGGAAGAGAGAAAGAGGAATCTGAGAAGAAACAATATGAGGAGAGAGAAAGAGTAAAGAAAGCATAAAAAGAGAGAAAGAGATGATGAGAATCTATGGAGAGAGAATATCACATACCAGAACGTTGGCGAGATGGTTTTGCACTGCAACGAGAGAGAGAGAGAGGAGATGGACGCTTCAAGGGTTTCCTTCGCTCGCTCTATTCGCGGGGTTCGTCGAGAAAAAGAGATTTTACATATAATATAATAAAAAAAAAGAAGCCCTATGTCTTCAGTGAAACTGATAATATTTATAATATTATATAATAATAATAATAAAAAACCTTATGTCTTCAGTGAAACTGATAATATTTATATATTTATGCCATGTTTTGGAATTTCTATTAGAAATTCACCGTGTTCGGGCGACATAATGTAACAAGTTATCCTCAGAAATTTTTAAATCTCATATTTTTTTTAATAGCATTTCTAGATTCCAACCATTTAAAAGTTCTTTTTAGATTCTCAAGCCCAAGGACATGTTTGGTAACAAGAGATGAATCCTTTATTTAGAGGAATCTTTACATCCGCGGAATTAGACTTCTTATTTGAGGATTTATAAGAGAGAGGATTCTTCGCATTCCACGTTTGGCGAGCACGGAGGAATCAGCGATGATATTTTCGGATCCAAGTTTCGTAACGAGAGAAGAATCCACAAAATAAATTTTTTTCTTGAATTTCCCCATCTCAAATCCATTTAACATAACACAGAAAGATGAAACATGTGTTTTTTACCCTCAGCTTAAACAATCAAAATACTAAAAAATTGTTATCCTTTGAGGTTGTATTAATAATGTCTTTACTTATCTTTAATGCAAGAAGATAAGAGAAAGAAAAGAAAGGAAAAATCCACCTATAGCCTGGGATTTCTACGTTACGAGGGTCATCAATGCGAAGCTGGGTCTATTCTGTTTGAAGTTGGAATATCCTTTATTTTTATTATATTCTTGTAAAAGTGGTTTTGATGTTCATTAGCAAAGTTTGACTGCTGGACATGCTGGCCAGGTCTCATATCTGGTTGCAGTTTGGGGAAAAACCGGAATCTAGTTGCAATTTTGGGGAAAAACTAGAATCTACCAATATGGGTAAATACTATTGCTCAAAGAGAGAGGGAGGGAGATAAGAGTTGTTGTTTGGATTTGGGGAGAGGGAGGGAGAGAGAGGGAGGGAGGGAGATGATGGAAGCATTGGTCGATAGAGAAGGAGGGAGAGGTACCTATGTTTGGAGAAAGGAGGCCGCTGGAGTCCACTCCACCATTGCTTGAAGGTTGCAGCTGGCCAGGAGAAGAGAAATAAATCGAGAGAGGCGAGGAACGTTAGCGCAAAATCTCCTATGAAGAAAGAGATTTTTATACGTCCCCTTTTCCAGTGATGATTCATTCATTTCTATGGGGGGAGGTCAGACCGGAAGAATCTATGTCTCTATGGATTCTTAAAATATACAATGCCTTAAATCCTTTAGGAGGAAAATCACCCAAACTTGGGTTTTCCTCAATTCCGAGGAAAAAAAGTAGAGGAATCCACTGAATGGATGTTTACCAAACATGCTGCAAAAGGAAATTCAGAAATTCCACTATATCTCGAAATTCAGGAATTCCCCCGATAGGAATTTCTATAATTCCAGTGAAGAAACAGGCCCGACCTTTTACTCTAGACAAACTATGATGGTCTTCGTATTAGTCCATGATATTTAAAGTGATTTACTGATAACTTTTTTGAGGATTTTATTGGAAAATTCTCATTATATGGCCATTGCATGAAATAGTGCCTCATAACTCACGCAACACAAATGGGGTCCATCACCCCATTTGGATTTTTTTTAGTATGAAATGAGTGACGCTATTGTCTCTAGCTGTTGTTAATAAAGACGCTAGCATCACTCTTCGGTCGTTTTTCTTTTCTTTTCTTTTTTTAAATGAACATAAGCTGGAGTTATCCAATTTGGGCTTCCTTCTCCCTGTTCTGGCTCAAGAGCTCCCTCTCGTGTTTCTCAGCCCTTTTTCTTTGGTTTGGCGAGCAACCATCGGCGCCAAGCAAGCATGGGGAGAGCTATGGAAAAGTGTGGGGAGCCATTTTGTGATATCATCCCTTTGATTGCTTCCCTCCAACCACCATGACCCGATCTCAAAAAATCTGATGGGAAATAACATTTTGCACTATCTCAAATTCAGAAGAGATATTGTTCATATAAAGCTGCTGCTTGTTATTTGGACTTTATATAAAGAAAAGAAGAGGGTTTATTGAAAAACTCTCATTACGTGGGGGTTGCACGAAATAATTCTTCTTAACTCACGCAACACGAAAGTATTCCTTCCACAATTATGGGGAGTAACGCTGGTGACGCTCGAAAAGCAACGCTAGTGTCACTCCTTTAAAGTACTCGTTTGTGCTGTCCAAATTAGGAGGCATTATTTCGTGTAACACCCATGTAATGAGAACTTTCCAGTAAAATCCTCAAGAAAAAAGTATATTAAAATTTGTAAGATTTTGTAAGACAAACCCACTGGAATTTTAGTCTCCATGTGACACGATTTAAAAGAGAGTCTGGCAGTATCAGGCTATTATCACTTGAGAAACGTTTGAAGCTGTGGACTCACCCAGACAAATTGGAACCGTTAGATGTTGTCTTCTTCAAATCCTTTGCGATGAAATCCGCTGGGATGATCAAGGCCGTCCAGTCCGCTTTCTGCTTCGATCTCTTCTCCATGAACTTCTTGACCATGGTAGCGAGAGGAGTGTTTGAGGAGCATGGAAGACGCCATTAGAGGGAAGAAAAGAGGGAGATTTGCAGAAGTTGGGGGTTCACCTCAAGACCTTTCATCGTGAACTTTGATGAGGAAGAGACGAGGAGCAATAGATGGGAGACGACGAGTGACGACAGCGTCACTGAATTTCATATAAAGTGACGCTATCGTCGATATGGAAAACTATTAAAAAAAAAAAAAAGAAATTTGCGGGAGGAATACTTCCTTATTGCGTAAGTTACGAGGCACTATTTCGTGCAACGACCATATAATGGGATTTTTTCAATAAAATCCTCATATACATATTATAAATATTTGTAAATTTATAAATATCAACTGGCATACCAATGGAGAGAAAGACGATTGTGCATTACAACAAAATTCACGTAGCTGACCCAAAATAGTTGGTATAAAGCTTTGACGATGATGCTAAATGGAATCTATCAACATGGAATACTTTTACTTTCATTACAAGTTACTTGGCATCCTAACCCAATTTTTCATAATTATATCACAGATCCGGAGCGTCCATTTTGAATTTCAGAATATGACATGCGTGCAATAACATAATGACCTCCACTAAATACTACAAAGGTTATCATTTGTCGAATATTTTCAGCTGATCAATTTAAGGACACGAAATGAACAGTTACCAAAATCTCTTTCCTAATGGTTACGTCGGCTAATCAAAAAAAAATTTTTTTTTTTGTTTTTTTTTTTTTTTGTTTTGTTTTATTGTCTTTTGGTCCACCAATGTTGTATTAGTGAGCATGTGGCATTCATGTGAGGCCGACTGGCTCAGCAAATACAAGGATTAGTCGTCTATTATAGAAAGCCATGAAAACGGTGCCTTGTAATGGAGTAGTTTCATGGCATAAATTTTGGCTATCGAAGAAGCTTTGGATTTGGCAATTCAGCATGGGTGGAGGAAAGTAGGCTGCTTCTTTAGTGATTCCAATATTATTATTGATTCAATAACAAAATCTCAATATCTTTTCCCCTGGGAAATTTATGCCCCGTTACAAAAGATCATGGAAAAAAAAAAAATCTTTACCATAGTACACTTGACAACGATTAGTAGAAGCATTAATAGTGAAGCACATAGTCTAGCAAGGGCAGAGTTATGTAAAGGCTCCGATGCCTATATTAGTAACTATGATGTATCTTTCTTCAATGATTAATGAATAGAATACACACCACACCACACCACACCCCCCCAAAAAAAAAAAAAAAAAAACAAAACAAAAAAAAAAAAAAAAAAAAAAAAAAAAAAAAAAAAAGAAAGAAGAAGTAATGGATTAGTTTCTATTTTGATATTTTCAATGAATCTGCAAACTATATGGTTAGAGGAAAGAGAGCCTACATACAAAAGAGCTGTAGGTGTAAAGGCAAGTTTTACTTTTTACGCAAAAAGGACCTTCCATATTTTCCCTTTTTATAGCCAATTGCCTGGGTTGCAATTAGGCCTGTCAATTTGGCCCCGAGAAAGGGGGCCGGCCCTCAAAAAGCCCTTAAAATGAGGGCTTTTTTTAATAACGAAAAACCCTTGGTCCGGGCTTGGATAATTTTTTGCAAGCATTTGAGGGCCGCCGGGCTTAGACAATGGTGGCCCTAACCCTCTTATTTTTATTTATTTTAGATATATAATATATACATGTAAATATATACTAAAATGCCCTTATAATAGTCACTTTGCAATAATATGGGGGATATGAAGGCAATTTCATACCCACCTACCCATTAAAAAATTTCCTAAAAATCCATACATACATACTTCATTCATTTCATCTATATTTAATTATTTAAGTTATGTATTGTACTTAATACATAATCAATAAGTGTTGCACAGTTGCTTCTTATCACTTTCTTTTAGTTTTATGGCTTCTTATTTAAGTATTTTATATTATATTTATAAGACATTGTCAGTGCAAAAGGAGGTGCACTAATTTCTATTAATAATTATACAAATTTTCCTCTATAGAGTTGCTTAGGATATCAACAAATTCATAGAGTTAGTTTGAATGTGCATGGAACTTTAAGGATATGGGGTAATCCAAACATCCTTTTAATTAGATAATTATAAATCTAAATTATTAAAAGTTTAAACTAATAGTATTTTTAAATGTATTTATTTTTGTAGCTGAAATCCAAGAATGCATAATCAGATTAATGTTAATTAAAAATAATGTCAATTGATAAAAGGTATGTGAGTGTAAATAGTTTAAAACTCTCAAGACAAGACACTATTGAAATAATTTCATATGTGGAAATTCATATAAAAGTCATATTAAAGGTGTGAAATAGATCATACTCTTTAACCATTTTCTTTATTTGTCAAAACAAATAAAATCATATGTCTAGAACCCAACCCAAGTCACCAAAGCATGTATGACTTTATCCGATAAAAGAAACTTTTTAGAGACGATTTATATTATCCCAATGTTTTCTTAATTGTTTATTTACAATAGAGATTAGACAAGATAACATATGTTTTATTAATGATTTATTTGCAATTGAGGTTAGATAAGATAACGCTCCATCACACTCAGATTCTGGTAACAATGTTAAAAAAATAATTTTCTTGTTTGAAGTCCTGAGCCTTGCCCTGACCCTTGAGGGTAGGGTAAGGGCCTAAATAGTGAAGGCCCTCTAAGAGCTCTGGCCAGTTCAGGCTCGACCCTACATATATTGAGGGTAAGACTAGGACAACCACAGGGCCGGCCCAACCCAGCCCAGCCCTTTGACAGCCTTAGTTACAATGTAAGCCATGTAACTTTCAAAGAGAGTTTATGATCACCACAATATTCAGAAAACCATAATTCTTTTATATGAAGATTTGCTTTCCAAACATGAACATTGCATCTCTCACTTATTTTGGGAGGCCTTTTTTTTTTTTAATTATTATTGGCGACCGGTGTCCACAGCTCACAAAAGATTAAAAATCCAATGCCTTGGAACCAGGTTTAGTTACTTTTGAATTTCTTTCTCTAAAAGTCCATCTTGGTCCTTCAGAAAAATCATGCTGGAACTATCCATTGTAGGCAGGGGTCTGTGACTCTGTACTGGTAGTACAGTACAGGACTATAAGCCTTTGATTCAGGACAGTCATGCTTTTGTAGAGGGGGTAAATTCAAAATTGTGCACCATTCATGATTCATTCATGGATGGTGTGTAAGAATCATGTGGCCCGCCTACCACATGGATCCACATCAAGTTAAGGCATGTCAAACGCCCGGCACGGCCCGCTCCAATCTCGGCCCGCCTGTGCCGTGCTGGCTCGGCCCACCAGGGAAAAACCCTGGCACTACCCGCCACGGCCGGGCTGGAGTGGGCCGGGCCACGGGCCTCTTTCATTTTTTTATCAGTATTAAAAATAAAACTTAGAACACATGCACGGAGAATGACAAAGATATTTAAGTGGTCCGGTCAAACTTGACCTACTCATGTTCAAATAATGAATATTAATTCAACAAAAAATCTTTTTAAAAAGCCGTATTCTCTCACCTAAATTTATATTTATTATGGGTAGGGCTGTATATATTGGTTGGTTGGGACCTAATATCTGATTGGACACATTCCAAAGAGACCCTGTGATTCTAATACGAGATCCATGGTCGAGGCACAAGTGAAAAGACCAAACTATACTTAGAGCTAATTATATATGAATGAGATAATATAATCATAATAAAAGTAAAAGTAAAAGTAACAGTTTTTTGGATTAATATTATAAGTTTATAACTATTGACCGGGCTAGAGAAGAATATTAGAAATGGATGTAATTTGAGTCAATAAATTTAGTTTTGGTTTCAATTAGACCCAAGTTTCCAGCCTATTTTCCAAGCTCACCTGGCTAAACAAAGCCATCTAGTAATATTTGGTAGGTGCCACAATAAAAAATGCACATAAGAAGTTTGTGTTCTATTTGGGCCCAATTTCCATAGTGATTTTGTCACAATGGGCCCACTTGTTATATAATGATTGACATCCTTTATATTTTTTTTTTGGTAAACAAAACTTTGATTAAAAGAAAAAGAATGTGAGGGTTATATTGTTTATAGACTTAGTAGAATTGAAAAGGACATAAAATACCCCTTATGTGACCATTTTATAGCTGTTGGGGGGATTAAAATGAAGAATTCTTTTAAAATAGCCATTTTGGGCGGTCCAGGCCTATCGTGCCTGGTGGGCCTGGCCAAACGGGGCAACGGGCCCAGGCTCATTGGCCAGACCACGGGCTTTTTACTGGCCCGGCCCATTTGACATCCCATTTAAAACCCCCTACTTGATGAGAAATTTAGGAAAAATGCCCTAGCCCTAGCCCTTCGAAAACCTCTTCGTTCTCCAATCTCCATCGATCGCCCCAATTCCAAAACCCTTTTCGTTCTCCATCGAATAAGATGGAACTTCACTGCTTCAGATCCTCACAGATTCAGATCCTCTCTCTCTCTCTCTATTCTACTCCTGCATTTCCTTTGCATCGATCTCTAACGGCGAAAGAGGATCCCTAGCAGGAAGCGATGAAATCTCAAATACTGCTAAGTGATGAAATCTCTCCCTGATTTCATCGTCTCCAATGGCAGCACCACTGATTACTCCTCTGCGGGCAAAGAACTGGTTAGTTTTGAGATTATCAATTATATATATATGAAGCGAACTGATTCCAATTGAGGAATCAGTCGCCAATTTCAAATCTAATTTTGACAATCCTACAATCTTGACTTTCTCTTAATAACAGCCATTAAATGAATTTACTTTGATCCAAACATAACTTCTAAAGCTCCACCTCTTCATACACGTTTCTACTCCTTCAAACTTGCTCTTGAATTCTCCATAAACACCTTAGCCCCTCAACGTTCCCTTTTCATTCGCAAACGGTTCCCCTTCTTTGAACTCTCTGCAATTTGCCCTATGATTTTAGGGTTATTAATTTGGGAATTATTTTTTCTTCTTCTTCAACCATTCCTCTTCTTTGTAGTGTTACTATTACTCTCTCTGCAACTTATCACTTGATATCACATTTCACAAAAATGGTGTGAAAAATGTTTTTTTCTTCTTCTAATTAATCCAACTATGCTCTCGCATCCATGTTGCGATCTAGAAAAAATCGCACGTAAATCCATCGCCCCATCTCCAGTCCTGAAACCCTCAATCTCCCCCTCCTTCCCCTCCAGTCTCTTTCTCTGCCCTGTTTGAGATGATTTTTGCAGCATTCATATGGTAGATTCTATTATATGGACCTTTGGTTTCGTTGGATTGATTCATGTTTGTAGAATCTACATCAGTTGTCTTAGGCTTTCCATGTTTCTACTTCATTTCATTATTTTTCTTTTGATATGAACATCTTTTGTAGGTGGAGTGGTATTTGGATGGCTTGATGTGTCATGAAATTTTGCCCTTTGCTACCATGCATGGTCTTAGGTTGGTTTTGATTTGATGGTATATATGTGGGATTTGTGGAAACATTTTGTATTTATCAATTGAAATCCAAAATACTAACTTTAGATTACTACTTTAATTTGGTACATTTCATTTATTGTTTGTACATCTTTGATGGGTTGTTGCTTATTTGGTGTGTTTTATTTTCATTCTGTGTGCCTGTATTTTTATATCTCAATGCTCTAATATCTCAAGGCTCTTTTTTCTCTCTCATCGACATGAGTACTCAAGAGTGTTGGAAACATTGATTTCTTGTAGAGGATATCTCCTTGTGTACATGTCATATTTGAATAAATCAAGGTTGTCGAGTGCCTATTTGAGAAAATGTCTGAAAGAAAATATAGTCTCTTGCACTGTGCAATGATCAATGCACAGCTGCTTGAGTCAAAGGATGTAAGTTTCTTTGTATACAATGAGTTACTATGCAAATGGTGCTTATTGATGCAACTTTCCTTTCGCTCTATTAGGTTAGAGATCATTTAATTTTTAATCCTTGAAATTTTCATAGTATCTTTTAACTGTGATTTGTATTCTCGCATGACATTTGATAGTAGTGGATAGAGTTGCTTACTGCTGGTGTAGAATTTTCAAAAAAGAAGACTCATATTTTTTATAGATAAAAATGAATACTTAGCCATGGCTGAAGGAATTTAAATCCTAGAAAAGTTAAGGTACCATATACAATTTCATTCCTCACTCTTATATAGTTCTTTATTTTTTTTGGTAGAGTTAAATAATCCTTTATTGAAGCTCAATTGTTTTTTTTTTTTTTTTCCATATATTTAATTCCATGCAAACAAACATATGCCTCAAGTGTTTCAATGTTTTGGAATATTAGATGTCCAGATGCTTTGTGTAGGAAATGATTTGTGCCAAAAACATTTTGGGCTTTGCTATATATTTATTTTTATAGTAGAAAAGCAGTTGCTAGATCTTAATTGTCATGTTTTGATGACTTTTTTTCCCCACATGCTTTGCAATGTTATAGAAACCATCTCTGAATGTTCTCAACTATAATTTTCATATCAACCTTTTATTGGTTGTACTTACATTGAATCAATGGTTTTTATAGAAAGAAAATAGGTTTTTGATTCTTATTGTCACTCTTTTTAAATTATTGGGAAGAGAATGCACAAAATTGTATGAATCTAGAGGTTTTGGACAAATGTTGTAAAGCAATAAAGATGATCTCTATATTGGATTACATTGGGTATAAATATTTGATTGTTTTGAAAACCTTGGGCGCATTCTTTTCATTTTTCATTTTTTATTTTTTCAGTTAAAAGGTATGGATTTTGTACATTACACTAGCCTAGATGAGTTAAGTATTTTTGAGTTCATTAGTTTACAAAGAAACAAGTGTGATGCAGGATTCATTTGGATGAATGCAATCCTTAGTAGTGTATAAAAATAGTAAAAAACTCTTTTTTTGTTACGAGTATACTTAGATCAACTAACCTAAAAAATAGATTTGTTGGGTGTTCAAGTGGTGTGCTCAAAGGTGCAATATAATTCAAAATATTTAGAAGCTCAAATGCAAACTATGGCAAAAGAGAGACGTACAATGCTTAACCGTACTCGATATGCATTGAGCTGCCCCAATGAAAGGACTCGACCCATTTTTGGGTTGTTCATTTACATTGCATTCTCCACCCATGGCATTGGATTCAAGTCTTTGAAAGATGGTTGGTTATTTAAGTTGTCTCATTTTCTTAAAGATTCATGAGGACAAGCAGACAAGGCCAGAAAATGCAAGCTTCTTTTCAAGCTGGGCACAGTCAAATTACTTTTTTGATGGTGCAAGTAGATATGTAATGCCTATGTTCATATTTTGCGGTAGTTACGTTTTGAATCTAATTAACTGATACTTATATCTCTTTAACCATGCTTTTCAGTACATTGCCCAAAAGAGAGTCTTGTAGGTTGTTATTCTCTCCAATTTTAAATGTGTTTGCATAGAGAATTGCAAATTATTTTGAAATTTGCTTCGGCCAACATAATATTGCATGTTTTACTATGTTTACATATGCATTTGGCCATAGTAGTCATGAACAACATTGCCCTTAATAAATTAAGATATGGAGGTGCAACAAAGTTTTGTTATTTTGTATTAGTTTGATTTAAATTTTGTATATAATTTTTTGAATTTGTGGGTTTCTTTTTTTGTTTTTTAAGAATTTTGTGCAAGTTACATCTTTTGAGGGTATTATAATTAATGATTCGTTTGAAATTCCTATTAGCGTGTTGCAATATTTTTATTTTCTTACATTTAAATCAATCCCATGAAATTATTATTTTTATATATTTTTTAAAATAAAATTTTGAAGGATTTTGAAAATATGTTGATAATGGTTTTTTACAGTCATTTTTTCTAATGGATATTGTAATCGTTTTGTAGGTGGTGATTTTTAGGCCAATAAGTTGATATCATTCGTGGATGTTGAAACATGTGGGAACTATGAAGTAATCTTGTAACTTCATTCATGTTTAGTGATCTTGTGCCATTTTTCCTTTTTTTTATTTGAGAATCCTTTTGCTATTAGAAATGTTGACAGTTGTATTGCGGAGATCACAGACTTTTTGGATATTGCTTTTGCTTCCATAATTTTTTATTCATTGAATTGATACCATGAACAAGATGGTGAAGAAATTGAAAGCAGCCAAATACGGATGTTTTGTTTTGTTTTAAAAACATTGTCTTTTGTTAAAATAAAAGTACTAAGATAAGAGTCTTATCTCTTAGGTTTTTGAGTATTTGTTGTAAGAATTGTTGTATGTTCTTATTGGTAAACGAAAAAAAACTATTTTTGTTCAATAATTCTCAATCCAATTTCTCCATAATAGATAAGCTTTTCTTATATTATGAATTATATTGCCCGTGCTTAGCACGGGTGGGTTTTGCTAGTATATAATTAGGAACAATGTGCAAGCAGCAATCACTGCAGAAAGGATCAGAGTGTCCCTTGAACGCTTCCTTTTTATGGCCCCTGTAATCATTAAGGCTGCCCCTGTAATCATTAAGGCTGCATTAAACATTTGTTTTCTCATGAATGCTTAGTACCTAGAAATGATATATAGAGCCAGAAGAACTACCAATAAGCCCACGAATGACTAGAAGTTTTTCACCCAGTTGCTTGACTTTGCCAAAGCGACAAAGCGCCAGTAGTGTTGCATTTTTAGGATTTAAGTTAATTAACACAAATTTGTCAACCAGCCTAGAAATCAGAAAAACTGATTGGTCAATTGAGAAATCCGGGATCAATTTTAATTTTGATTTTGACCAACTAATTTATCTTGACTCTCTTCCCCATTTCACTGATGACTGAATCGTCCATAGCCCTTCCCCTTTGTAACAATTCATGATTTTCTGAGTATCTCTACGTCTCCAAAAACATTAACTCTTCAAACCTTTTCAACTTTCTATAACCTCTCTCTTAATTCCTCCAGCCGATTCCTCTCTATAACCTTTCTATAACCTCTTCAAACCGTTTGTCATGACCTTCATTTGAGATTAAGTTCTTTTTTTTTTTGACAAATGAAGTTTGGGTTTATGTTATCCTTAAAAAAGTTCTAGTTGCAAGCTAGTTATAGTAGACCATAAGCAATTGAGCCTTTTGTGGGTGGATATCCTGTAACTATATTCTAATTATTGTAACTAGATTTAAGGGCCATGAATTGTAATGTGTTAACAACCTTAAAAAAAGGGCTCAATCAAACAGCCAATATAACTTCACTTTGATTACTTAACTTTGATTATTAATAAGGACCTAGAGATTCAGGAAAATGCCAAATATTGGATAAGAGCTGGATGGTAGAAATGGAGACTTACTTTTGGAGTACTATGTGATCGGCGTGTACCAATAAGATCGATGGGAAAATTTAACAAGACAACAAATAGACCAGCTATGACCTATGGATTGGCCAACGAAGAAGCAACACGTGTACAAAGTAGAAAATAAGTATAGGAGAGATAAGAATGTTGTGCGGTAAAAATATGAAAAAATAAAATCAGAAACGCTCATTTTCGAGAGCATTTAGGAGTAGCAGAATTAGGTAATAAAATAAGAAAAAACAGATTGAGATGGTTCGGACATCGAGCATAGGACAACGACGGCTCCAGTAGATGGCCCACCAACGAGAAAAAGTAGGCCAAGAGGGCATGGATGGACGTTATAAGAATGGATCAGGAAAAATGCAACTTATTAGAGGATTTGGCCTTGGATGGATAGGAATGGAGAAATAAAATTCATGTAGCCGACCCAAACATAGGTGGGACAAGGATTTGATGATGATGGAGAAATAAACTTCATTTCAAAAAAAAAAAAAAAAAAAAAAAAAAAAAAAACCCCTTAATCTCAAATGAAGCTCATGACAAACGTTCCCACGACTTGTAATTAAAATCCTAACTACATCATGACAGAATCACAATCCAAATCTCCAGTAAAAAAAAAAAAAAAAGAGGCAAAATAAAATCATAGGTTTTTGGTCTTTCAATTTGCTTTCGTTCTACAACATTCGTGTCCAACAAAGTTTTAGACATCACACCAATATTATGTGCATGGCGTGTCGAAGAACTATTGCTTTCTAATGATGGGTCAGATGATACAATCAGACATGCCTTATGTATATATCTCTCTTTCTTCTAAAACTATAATCATACTCTTAGATGCTAGAATATGGATGACTGTCCAGTTAGCATCCATATTCTAGCATCTAAGAGTATGATTATAGTTTTAGAAGAAAGAAAGATACATACATAAGGCATGTTTGATTGTATCATCTACACCATCATTAGAATCATTAGAAAGGAAAGTTCTTTGACACGTCAAGCACATAGTATTGGTGTGATGTCTAAAACCTTGTTGGACACGATTGCTGCATAACGCAAGCAAATTGAAAGACCAAAAACCTATGGTTTTGTTTTGCTTTTTATTTTTTTTACTGAAGATTTGGATTGTGATTTTGTGATGATGTAGTTAGGATTTTAATTACAAGTCGTGGGAACGTTTGTCATGAGCTTCATTTGAGATTAAGGTTTTTTTTTTTTTGACAAATGAAGTTTGGGTTTATCTTATCCTTAAAAAAGTTCTAGTTGCAAGCTAGTTATAGTAGACCATAAGCAATTGAGCCTTTTGTGGGTGGATATCCTGTAACTATATTCTAATTATTGTAACTAGATTCAAGGGTCATAAATTGTAATGTGTTAACAACAACCTTAAAAAAAGTGCTCAATCAAACAACCAATATAACTTCACTTTGATTACTTCACTTTGATTATTAGTAAGGACCTAGAGATTCAGGAAAATGCCAAATATTGGATAAGAGCTGGATGGTAGAAATGGAGACTTACTTTTGGAGTACTATGTGATCGGCGCGTACCAATAAGATCGATGGGAAAATTTAACAAGACAACAAATAGACCAGCTATGACCTATGGAGCAAAATGTAGGCCAACGAAGAAGCAACACGTGTACAAAGTAGAAAATAAGTATAGGAGAGATAAGAATGTTGTGCGGTAAAAATATGAAAAAATAAAATCAGAAACGCTCATTTTCGAGAGCATTTAGGAGTAGCAGAATTAGGTAATAAAATAAGAAAAAACAGATTGAGATGGTTCGGACATCGAGCATAGGACAACGACGGCTCCAGTAGATGGCCCACCAACGAGAAAAAGTAGGCCAAGAGGGCATGGATGGAAGTTATAAGAATGGATCAGGAAAAATGCAACTTATTAGAGGATTTGGCCTCGGATGGATAGGAATGGAGAAATAAAATTCATGTAGCCGACCCAAACATAGGTGGGACAAGGATTTGATGATGATGGAGAAATAAACTTCATTTGTCAAAAAAAAAAAAAAATACTTTAATCTCAAATGAAGCTCATGACAAACGTTCCCACGACTTGTAATTAAAATCCTAACTACATCATGATAGAATCACAATCCAAATCTCCAGTAAAAAAAAATAAAAAAATGAGGCAAAATAAAATCATAGGTTTTTGGTCTTTCAATTTGCTTTCGTTCTACAACAATCGTGTCCAACAAAGTTTTAGACATCACACCAATATTATGTGCATGGCGTGTCGAAGAACTATTGCTTTCTAATGATGGTGCAGATGATACAATCAGACATGCCTTATGTATGTATCTCTCTTTCTTCTAAAACTATAATCATACTCTTAGATGCTAGAATATGGATGACTGTCCAGTTAGCATCCATATTCTAGCATCTAAGAGTATGATTATAGTTTTAGAAGAAAGATAGATACATACATAAGGCATGTCTGATTGTATCATCTGCACCATCATTAGAAAGGAAAAGTTCTTCGACACGCCAAGCACATAGTATTGGTGTGATGTCTAAAACTTTGTTGGGCACGATTGCTGCATATCGCAAGCAAATTGAAAGACCAAAAACCTATGGTTTTGTTTTCCTTTTTTTTTCTTTTATTGGAGATTTGGATTGTGATTTTGTGATGATGTAGTTAGGATTTTAATTACAAGTCGTGGGAACGTTTGTCATGAGCTTCATTTGAGATTAAGTTTTTTTTTTTTTTTTTTTGACAAATGAAGTTTGGGTTTATCTTATCCTTAAAAAAGTTCTAGTTGCAAGCTAGTTATAGTAGACCATAAGCAATTGAGCCTTTTGTGGGTGGATATCCTGTAACTATATTCTAATTATTGTAACTAGATTCAAGGGCCATAAATTGTAATGTGTTAACAACCACCTTAAAAAAAGGGCTCAATCAAACAGCCAATATAACTTCACTTTGATTATTAGTAAGGACCTAGAGATTCAGGAAAATGCCAAATATTGGATAAGAGCTGGATGGTAGAAATGGAGACTTACTTTTGGAGTAATATGTGATCGGCGCGTACCAATAAGATCGATGGGAAAATTTAACAAGACAACAAATAGACCAGCTATGACCTATAGAGCAAAATGTTGGCCAACGAAGAAGCAACACGTGTACAAAGTAGAAAATAAGTATAGGAGAGATAAGAATGTTGTGCGGTAAAAATATGAAAAAATAAAATCAGAAACGCTCATTTTCGAGAGCATTTAGGAGTAGCAGAATTAGGTAATAAAATAAGAAAAAACAGATTGAGATGGTTCAGACATCGAGCATAGGACAACGACGGCTCCAGTAGATGGCCCACCAACGAGAAAAAGTAGGCCAAGAGGGCATGGATGGAAGTTATAAGAATCAGGAAAAATGCAACTTATTAGAGGATTTGGCCTCGGATGGATAGGAATGGAGAAATAAAATTCATGTAGCCGACCCAAACATAGGTGGGGCAAGGATTTGATGATGGTGGAGAAATAAACTTCATTTGTCTAAAAAAAAAAAAAAACCCCTTCATCTCAAATGAAGCTCATGACAAACGTTCCCACGACTTGTAATTAAAATCCTAACTACATCATGACAGAATCACAATCCAAATCTCCAGTAAAAAAAAAAAAAAAGAGGCAAAATAAAATCATAGGTTTTTGGTCTTTCAATTTGCTTTCGTTTTACAACAATCGTGTCCAACAAAGTTTTAGACATCACACCAATACTATGTGCATGGCGTGTCGAAGAACTATTGCTTTCTAATGATGCAGTGTCAGATGATACTTAATGCAGACAGTTAGCATCGTCTTATGTATGTATCTCTCTTTCTTCTAAAACTATAATCATACTCTTAGATGCTAGAATATGGATGACTGTCCAGTTAGCATCCATATTCTAGCATCTAAGAGTATGATTATAGTTTTAGAAGAAAGAGAGATACATACATAAGGCATGTCTGATTGTATCATCCGCACCATCATTAGAAAGGAAAAGTTCTTCGACACGCCAAGCACATAGTATTGGTGTGATGTCTAAAATTTTGTTGGACACGATTGCTGCATATCGCAAGCAAATTGAAAGACCAAAAACCTATGGTTTTGTTTTCCTTTTTTTTTCTTTTATTGGAGATTTGGATTGTGATTTTGTGATGATGTAGTTAGGATTTTAATTACAAGTCGTGGGAACGTTTGTCATGAGCTTCATTTGAGATTAAGGTTTTTTTTTTTTTTTGACAAATGAAGTTTGGGTTTATGTTATCCTTAAAAAAGTTCTAGTTGCAGGCTAGTTATAGTAGACCATAAGCAATTGAGCCTTTTGTGGGTGGATATCCTGTAACTATATTCTAATTATTGTAACTAGATTCAAGGGCCATAAATTGTAATGTGTTAACAACAACCTTAAAAAAAGGGCTCAATCAAACAGCCAATATAGGCTGGGCAGGTGTAACTTTCGGTGGTGTGTGGATGTGTGTGATCTTAGGTGGGCAATGTGGGCCCCACAAGGTTGCTGATGGTATGTAGGTGAATATTTTAGTGTGTAAGAAATAAGAATGCTCCCTTTTCTACCTCTCAATATGCATCAAGTAATAGCCGAATGCCATCAAGTCTGGACCAGCAGAAAATGGAAGATGGCGATAGGAAAAAACAGAGTAGAAACATAAAAAAAAGAAGGGTTGGGAATTAGGTCTCTTAGGCAAATGAACCAAGCCCTTTTGGGCAAATGGCTGTGGAGGATAGGAGATGGATCAGAAGGGCTATGGAGAAAGGTTCTTGAATGGAAATATAATCTTTCAAGACATGGGTGGGATGTACATGAAGCTCCAAAGAAGTCGTCTGCAATTTGGAAAGGAATCCTCACGGTTAGGAGGCTTTTCATGGAGAACATTAGATATCAGGCTAGTTCGGGAGAGGATTCTCTTCTGGAAAGACAGGTGGGTTGGATACATGCCTCTGAATGCTCAATTCCCATATCTTTTCAAGTGTGTGCAGGATAAGGAAGCAATAGTCAGCTCTTATATGAATTCAAGTGGAGATCAGGTGGAGTGGTATTTGACTTTCGGAAGAAACCTAAAAGAAAATGAGGTATCTCAATTCATTTCTCTCCTAAACTTCCTGAACGATGTAAATATTCAAGATAGAGGGGAAGATGTTAGGGTGTGGGAAGCCTCAAAGAATGGATCTTTTTCAGTGTCTTCTTTCTTCAAGTCTATCCTTAATAATTCGGGGATTTGGAAATTGAAGGCTCCCCCAAGAGTGCTAGTCTTCGGGTGGCTGGCTCTTAGGATCAAGATTCCTACTATGGATCTTTTTAGGAGGAGAGGGATGACTATTGTTAATGGATGCCCTATGTGCTTGAGACATGAGGAATCTGTAAACCACCTTATGCTGAATTGCAGATCAGCTCAGTTTATCTGGATGTCGGTGGTGGGATGGTTTGACTGTTGTTGGGTCCTCCTTAGTTCTCTTATCGAGCTCTTTCAATCTTGGAAGACCCCTATTGGGGATTCTAGAGGAAAGGTGATGTGGAGGTTTTCTTTCCTGGCGGTGATTTGGATAATATGGAAGGAAAGGAATTCAAGATGTTTTGAAGGGCTAGCTTCTAGTGAAAGCATTTTGGTGGAGAAGTCAAAGTTTCTTGTGGCTCTGTGGGTGTTCATCAACCCATCTTTTAGAGGATATTCCTTACAACAAATAGTGTGCCACTGGAAAGAGAAGGCATTTTCTAATACAGGGCCTTAGTTTGTTGTTTTTGTTGTTGGCTCTCTTCTGTTTTCTTGCTTCTTTTCTTTTGCTCTCAGGACTTTTCTCTTGTATTGTCTGCTCTTTTTCAATGAAAGTAACCATTCAAAAAAAATAAAATAAAAATAAATAAATAAATAAATAAAAGAACTGAATGGGACATGGTGAAAGGTGAAAGAGAGGCCAGATCAAGTGACCGGTACTCTGAGAAGAATCTATTCTACTTTCTAATATCATTTTTGATATGTAAAAGACAAAAAAAAGTTAACATGCAGAAGAGAATATCAAAAAGCTAATAAAAGGTAAAGTGGTAGAAGAAGAAAGCCCGATATACATGAGAAAGATGGTTGAAAAACAAGATATAGAAAGAGAAGATAGCAGGCGCTTCTCTTTTACATATATAAGTAGTGCTGAAATTTGAGAAAAAAAAGCAGAAAAGGTGGAACGCTAGCTAGTGGTTTCGTTTCCATATGCTTTTATGAAAGTAGACATAGAAAGATGGCTCTCTCATAGCAGTTTTTATGAAAGAGCTCTCATCAAAGAGAACAAAAAAAAAAGATGGCTAGTTATGAAAGAGCACAAAAAGGATGGCTCTCATTCAAAGCCAGAGAGGGGGAGAGATAGAGGCTCACTTGAAAAAGAAAGAGATTCTAGGAGCCATCTTGCTACAAGGGTGAGTGTGAAAGAGAGGAGGCACACCTGGATGCAGGTGTGTCTTCGTGGCTGCTCTTTGATGAGAAGAGGAAGGCTGGACTCCGATGGGTACTGTTGCCGGACGAGACGAACGAAATAGACACACCTTGGAGGAGACGAACAAAAGTGATCCCTTCCTTCCCCTTTTTTTTTTCCTAAGGTTTTTCTTTTGAAATACAATTTTACCTATGTGTAAGAAAGACCCCATACTTTTATTTTATTCATTCCAAGAATGGGTCAGCTGATTGGCCGGAATAAGGATCCCTTGTTTCACCAAAACAGGGGATCCAGACTCAAGATTTTGCGACAAGACCCAAAGTGACGAAGCTTTTGTCATTCCAATGGCTCTGGCCTACTGAAAACAACTGCGTCCCAAACATGTCATTGTCCCCCTTCATTAAGGGGCCGTTTGTTTACAAGAATTATGAAAATTCAAGTCTCCTGTAATTTGGAGAATTAAGAATGCTAGAATTCGGAATGCTGCTAACGTAATTATAAATTCTAATTTCCTTTTTGGTTCATTCTAGAATTGATGTCCTGAGAACTCAATTCAACCTGAATTCCATGAATTATGTGGTTGCTAACTTGTGAGAATCTTAAATAAGAACTATACTCTCGAAGCCAAGAACCTCGTATAAAATAATATATACTTAATGTACGAATCTCATTTGATTAAAGAAAGGCCTCTGATTATGCAAATATTCTTTATTTTAATCTCTCCCTTTTATAAAATATAATAACAATAATAATAGATTAAAGTTAAAATCTATATATATTGAGATGGCCTTATTTCCTTCTAGTGATTAACTTTTATCATAAGATGGCCCCTATTTCCTTCCACATGGCATTCAATTTTAATGCTCAGGATCATCATTAGATGGCCCTACGGCACATGGCAAGTAGACCACTAGATCGAGACTCCTTGTAACATGCAAAAGGGAAACATGCCATTTTCTTGAGCAAAAAAAAAATAAATAAATTCAATTGCCATGTGCAGTGGATAAATTTCAATAGCCAAAAGGGAAACATGCATTTTTAACCCTCGCCAAGAGTTTCGAGAAAGCCTGAGGCCTGAGCGGCCAAAGTCTGTTCACACAAAAAAAGAAAAAGAATATAGGAGCGGTGCACGACCACACGGAGATAACACTAGCGAGGATAGGTGAAGGCAATGGCGAGGGCAACGACGACGATAGCACGACAACAGTGGAGAATTCACTAAGGGCGTCCCACCCCTTTCTCTCTCCGACTTTCTTCATTTTTCCCGTTGCCTGCAACCAGGAAACATGTTGAGGAGATGAAGGATGGCAAAATGTTGTTTTTATGTGTTCGTATGGGTTGGAATTTGAGTTTGTGTATGACCGTTGGAGATGAACGGACACAGGGGTGGACCTACATGTATCAGGTTGGGGGCTAAAGCCCACTCTAAAATTGAAAAAAAGCCCATTAGGGCCCTAAGGGAAGTGTGGCCCAACCCCCACTTAAAATAACCCATAACCCCCACCTCCCTTTCCCTAACTCAAAAAATCCACTTTCCCGATCTCTTTTTCCCTCTCTTAAAAAACCCCAAATCGGCTAACCCTCCCTCTTCGGCATTGGCGCACCCCCGCTATTCCTCCTATAGAGGATACTCCAAGATTAAAATAGATGTTATGGAACAAATATTCAGTTGCTTGAACAATCTAGCCACTAGCATGCTATTCAGTCTGCATTGGAGATGGATTGCACAATGTTTAGAAGGTACCCATGAAGAGGGCGAAGGGGACGCCACTACTCATGGAGAAGAAGAATCTGAGCTTGGGCTTTCAAATCCAGATGTCATGGAACAGGTATTTACTTGGTCAAATGATGTAGTCACTCGCATTCGATTCAGTGCCGTCCGTTGATCCTGGAGAAGGGTTACACAATGCTCCTCTAGCAGGCACGACAAGAAACCCATATGGTGGACTTTGAGTTTGATGGTACCCGGAAAATTTTCAGTTTTGCAGATGGGGTGACTTACAAACTACGCATGCCAAAATGTGTGAGGTGGAACTGTTGTGGATCTTATGAGGGTTGGTTGATAATGCAAACCAAATGTTGGATTGGGAATAAGGTTATGCTCGTAGAACCATTGTTTGGAGTCCAAATTCATCTTCCAATAAATAACATAGTTAACTTGCACGCAGGTGATGAATGGACTATCATATCATGTGCTTTTTTGTCGTCCCCTCCTAAATCAAATGATGAAGCCGATAACAACTGCTTGGTGGTAGCTGTTGATTTTCGTAAGAATCTCCACCTGTGCAGAATAGGTGACAAATCATGGACTCGTCACGATATGGACCGTGGGCCTACTCGCAGAATTCAGTTACTGGGAGATGCTACTACTTCACCAAGGAACAGCAGCTCTTGTCCCTGGGGATAGACGCAATAGAGTCCTGGTCATGGAATTTGATCATCATCTTAACTTGAGAGCTAAAATTCACCACTTGTCACCTTGGATTCATGGTCATTATAGTGTGAAATTATTTTATCGAATGGTGTGGGGAGATTCTCTTGATGGCCCACGAATTCAGTCTTGGTGATGGGATATTTCATGTGTACAAGATAGGTTCAAGTTGGAATTTGGTGAAGGTGAAAAGCTTGGGCGATGGAGTGATCTTCTTGACAAATACACAACCCAGATGCTTCTCTGCTAGTGACTTTCCTGCGTTGAATTTGAAAGGCAATTGCATCTGTTATTTGCCATTGTATGACAGTGAGAAAGGAGTCTATATCTTCTATTTAGAAGACGGAAGATCGGAGTGGTGCAACCACAACAAGCGTTTGTTTTGTGAGCGCATGAGGCACTTCTGGTATAAACCCAATATACATTACTAGTATGTTACAACTATGTTTATCTTTGTTCTCTTGCTTTCTTCAATTTGAAAATACGAAAATTTTCTGTGTTATCTTGATTTGAGCTAGTGTATAAAAGGTTATTAGATTCATCATCTTATTGTGTGATTGTCTTGAAAATAAATGTTTTCACCCTTTCATCATATTAATAAGAAAATTTGAATTTCTAACTGTTGATAGTAGATTTCTATTATAGATTTCATATGTATTGTTTTTCTCAATGGTTTTTGTAGTTTCCATTGTACATCAATTCTCATATTCGCCTAATTCATTTTCCATTGAAGGGGAGATTGTTTCATAGTCCTTTGTAGGATTGTCAGCTTAATTACTTTCTTTAATTTTAGCCACTTTTATGAATACTCAATTATAATTCCAAGAATTTCAGGTCTTGTACACAAAATTCCTCTTAATGCATAGTATGGATCCAGTTTGAAACTCAAAGATACAACTGCAAAACGACCTTTTGCTATTTTGTTCAGCAGCTCAAGATTAATAACGACATGAAGAGGCTAAGATTGTCAAGAGAAAATTGGAAATCGCTAACGATAGACAGAATGTCAGGATGACAAAAGTTAATTTGCTCATTGTGATGAAGTGCATATAGACTACATGAATTCTATTAGTTAGCAACATAATCTGTACTTTGGAGGAGGATTTTCTCCTATAGGAATCCACACAAATTGAGTGTAAGATTTTTGGTAGATGCCTTTGACTTTATTAGAAAATGAAATATTATATTCTTACAGTTTTTTTTGCATCCAAACAGGGCTTAAAGATCTTGATATTTCCCTCTTTCAATAAGTAGTCTTTCATAATTCAATAGCTATTGGAGATTTAAGAAAACGTCTTTAAACATTATATAGGCTTGTGATGAGGGGTACATTCCTATTTGATTTATGTCTCTTATGCATAATCGGTAATGTTCTCTATCTTACAGTGGGCCGTGGCTGACTTTATATTGGTGTAAATTTAGGCCATACCCCATAAAAGATCATGTTCATTTATAATGGTTCTAATCTTCAATGGGTGGGTCCCATTTTGAACTATCACTTCTTTCATTTGTAGGTACTATGATCCAGAACTAAGTTAATGAGTATAGTCGTTTCAAACTCTTCTCTCCACTTCCATCAACAAATTAGTCCTTTTCATTTTTTTTCCCTTCAACACGTAAAAAATAATAGAAAACACAAATTTGTGACACGCAAATTTGGAAATCAAATCATGTGTCCAATATTTGTATCTATGTTTTTTGGGGTTGTTAAATTTGAAACAAACAAACTTGGATATATGTGAATAGTGAATTTGAGTATGAGATTTGATTAGGGGTTTAATCTGCCCCCTATGCCTTGGGCGACAGACGTGTTACAATGGCCGGGACAAAGGGTTGTGATCCCGCTAGGGTGAGCTAACTCCAAAATCCCGGCCTAAGTTCGGATTGCAGGCTGCAAGTCGCCTGCATGAAGCCGGAATCGCTAGTAATCGCTAGTCAGCTATACGGCGGTGAATTCGTTCCCGGGCCTTGTACACACCGCCTGTCAAACTGTGGGAGTTGACTATGCCCGAAGTCATTACCTTAACTGCAAGAAGGGGATGCTGAATGCAGGCTAGTGACTAGAGTGAAGTATAAACTACATACAAAAGGCCAAAAAGTAGAAAGAGAGAATATTGTTTTATTCACAAGGATGAAAGTTAATGTTCTAAAAATCTTGAAATACTCAAATTTAGATTTGCAGCATCAATTGAAATAGAAACCGTGACAAAAGCAAGCCATTTTTCTATATGATGAAGGGTGGCAGGGGCGGATCTAAGTATAGGCATGTGGGTGCGAAATGCGGTGCGCTTTCAAAAACTTATATGAAACTCTAAATCCACTTTCAAAAATGCGATAATAATTGTGGACTCACCCTCAAAGCCACATGAAAATCTTTAATTTGCCCCCAAAATCAAACTACCTTAAATGAAAATTCTGGGTCCACCACTGAATGGTGGACCAAAATAAAAAATGACTCAAATCAAGAAAATATGAGATTAGTTGGACCTCACGAGCTCAATCACATCCTAAGCGTAAGAGAAAATTAAAATTATTTTTGGTTGCCGGCAATTTTTCTTATTTCCTTTTACTTTAATTTGAAGTCTTTTTAAGGAAAATTGGACCTATGAGCATTAATTATTTTTAATAGGTGGGGCTGCTAATCTCACTTTTAAAGAGAAGTCTCATGGGATTAAACTATTCTTACGTCAATATTTTTTAACCTTTTCTAAACCTCACAAGCTTTTTATATGTTTCATAGTGGGGCCACTAGTTTCACTCAATAAAGTTGAGAGAGAGAATGTAAATATAGTGGGCCCACTAGTGGAGCTATGAATAATAGTAAATTAATGTTACAAGATGAATATTAAAGAGGCGAGGAGTTTGAGATAAAAAAATTAATAATGCAGATCATGTGCATCGAATTTTTCTATGATTTAATTTCATAGGTTGATGGTTGGGTATTCATTAAGATTATTTTGGACTTTTTTTCTTCATCTTAATTATCCAATTTGATAGAAGTAGATCTATGAAGTTCTTAGGACTATTCACTTTGTGGTTGAGTTTGTGATATACTATACAGAGAGAGGAAAAGAAAAAGATAATATGTTTGAAACATATGAATCAGATACTTCCTTAGTTCGAATACTTGCATCTTGTTTAGTCAAAGCTTTCGACCATGGATAAGTGAAATTTTGCACCACTAAAAATCATATTTAAATTAAAATTATGCTTTCCTGTTATAAGGATTTTGAAAATTTACTTCTATAGAAGTTGATTTTTTTTTTTTTTTTTGAAATGATGAGCATTCAGTTAATTGAGATTATAATATATTTGATATGTTCTTTCTATCTTTTTGGATCACTGTCAATCTGATGTTTAATACAAAGTATATGTAAGAGCCCAAGAAAATCTCTAAATAAATAGGGCACATTTGGTAACCATCCTCGGCGAGGAATCCTCGCATGTTTTTTGTGTTTCTGTAGAAAATCCACGTTTGGTAATGCAAGAAAAACTGCATCATAGAATCCCCACATCCATGCTCCCGTGCATAACCCCCGTCAGACCTTCCCCCGTCTAAAAGAGAAAATCCACGAATGGATTGAAAGGCTCTACTACAGTGTAGTGTGTGGTACTTTAGGGTGTCCGTTTCTTTTCAAAATTCGACCTTTTTTAGGCTCCACAATTAAGATCTGAACCGATAATCTTATTTAAAAGGCCCAAAACGGCTGGGGCGTTAAATATCAACCGTTGATTGTTCATAGATCAGATTTTGAGATATTTATAAAAAAGTCCATACCGTTGGATGGTAATTTCTGGAATTCTGTGGGGCCATTTGTGAAATCCGAACCGTCCAATCTCTTCAAAATACTTAAAACAGCTATGCGTCTGAATTTGGCATTTTGATTCATTATGGATAATGAGAAATTGGCCAAGAAACTACTGGTCGATGATTTCACACAATGCAAAAAAGGAGATGAAAACAGTGTTTTTTTTTTTTTTTTTTTTTTAAATTTTCGGTTCCTGTAAGGCCCATGATCATGATCTGAACTGTGAGCTATCTCTGGAAGGTCAAAAACGGCTAGTTGATCAAATTCTAGCTATTGATCATGTCTAGATATTGAGATATTTGCAAAAATGTCCAAATTCTAAAATATTAATTTTATTTTTATTTTTGTGAGGCCCCTTCGTACAATCCAAACCGTTCAAAAACTCTAGATGACCCAAATTGACTTTGACTAAAGTTGAGGTCTTGATTCTTCATAGATCTTAAGTTATTTCCAAAAAAAACTTATAACTATTATATCATATATTTTTATTAACAGTGCAAATTCTCTTTCAATGCCAAACCCAAAACTCTCTTTACAAATCTTATACGAGGATGGCTTGATTCCATTGGAACACAGGAATCATCTAGAGCCCTCCCTTCCATATGCTTCCCAAACTTCCCCATAAAGAAAAGATCTCGAAGCATCAAACGGCAGAAATGCCAACCAAGACTGAAAAAAAGAAAACAAAAATCGTAACACGTGTACAAAGGGTTGTGCGCAGCATGCAGACTTCATCTCTTCCCTGAGCAAACACGAGTAATGACCCCAAGTTTCTAACCACCCCTAATATTCAAGGAATCTTACACAAATGCCACTGTCAGCTAGGGGTGTTCATGGGCCGGGACTGTCTGAGGCATATCCAGGCCTGGCCCAAGTTTGATATACGGCGGCAAAAGTAAGGCCCGAGCCCACTCATTTAACAATCGGGCTGGGTCCAAATCTGATTTTTTAATCACTTTTATGGGCATTTGAACAATTGTTGAACTAATTAAACTGCATGCATTCCTTGCATGGGTCAGGCTGGGCTTTGGGCTTCCTATCACTCAATCAAAGACCAGTTGAATTATATTGAAAAGGCCCTAATTACACATCTAAGCCCGAACCAAAGCGGACTGTGCACGGATCAGGCTTGGGCTGGCCCAGCCCGTGAACACTCCTACTCTCACACTTTCAATATTTTGAGCATAAAAAAAACGAGAAAAAGCAGAAAAGTTTTTATTTTTTTGAGATACATTAAAGTTCATGTTTGGTGTGGCACACATTTTTTTTTTTAGAGTAAAAGAGAAAAAAAATGAAAGGGCTTTTCCGTAATTATATGGAAAACCCTTTTTGATTGGTTGAACTTTGATTTTTCATGAATAATATTTTCCAAAAGAGCTATACAAATATGTCCGGTTCTAAAAGAACATGTGTGATAAGTAAAGAGGAATCCTTTATAAAAAAAAGATTCTTTTCGTACTATCTCATCTAGGATTTAGGATTTCTAATATGAGAAATATTCCAGATTTGAAAAACACTCTAGAGGAGTCGCTTCATGTAAGCATTTAGAAAATTTGATGAGCAGGTGGAGACGGAGGAAATAGATGGAAGAGGAGATTTCTAATGAGTTAAGAGTCACTTCATATAAGCATTTACAAAATTTGAAGCGAGGTGGAGAAGGAGAAATCAATGAAAGAGAAGATTTTTGATGGGGGAGGGGATTTGGAAATTCCTCTCCGGACTCATTTCTTCCATGTGGGGCCGGCTTGTCAACTTCCCCAGTGATCCATTGTCATGTTCGTAATTTCGAGCAAAGACGAGGTCTTTTTAATACTTTTATCCGATACAAATGAGGAGTGGCACCAGTTTCCTGCTTCACTGTATTCCTTCCTATCTAAACCTCTGCAATCACAATCACAATCACCGAAGAGAGAGAGAAAGAAAGAGAATGGCAAGTCCAAAATCTCAGAAATCCGTTCTTATAATCTGTGGCGATTACATGGAAGACTACGAGGTAATGTATCATTGTTATTTTCTTCTTCTTCTTTTCATCTATTGATTTGATTGATTCCTTTCACATATACCTTTGTTTCCAGTTCGATTATCTTCAATACGCGTTGTGTGTGGATATTTTCAGATTATGGTTCCCTTTCAAGCATTGCAAGCTTACGGATTCTCAGTGGATGCTGCTTGCCCTGGGAAGAAAGTGGGTGATATCTGCCGTACAGCTGTTCATCAGGGCTGCGGCCATCAGGTGCCTGTTCAACTCTCCTTTCTCTTGATTTATGCTTCTTTTTTTTTTTTTTTTCTATTGCTTTAGAACTTGGGTCTTGTTGTATGTTTGTTCAAATGACTGTAGCAATTCTTGGTTTGGTTCTGACGTTGTGAACTTGTTATAGGGAATAAACTATCTGGGGTCTATCTGGGGTGAAATTTCATTGTGGGGGTACTCTTTAAACTGACCCCAGATTGATTGATGTGTGAGTATTCAGAGTGAAATCTTGTAACAGTCCAATCGTGATCAGATCTTGTTGGGTAGCGGGGTTATCTTTCGTTGACTTCTAGTCACCTCCTTATCTTCCTTCATCTTGGTTGGAAAATATATGATGCTCTCTCAGGAGCATTTCTTATCAGAGTTCAGCTCTAGATTGCCGGGTTATGGCCTAAAGGAGAAATAATGGGTCCCATATAGAGCAACTGGAATCATGTCTTCTCTTGTTACAGTAGATTGTGTATTGACTAATTTGATTTCTATTAGCAGATGCTATTTACTTTCCAAGTCTAATTTGATTATGGAGATGGAAACCCAAATTGTTGTGAGAGTTGGATCCTTATTTATAAGTTGAAGCTTTATTTTGTACTTCCAGTCATTTTATTGTTGGTGATGACCTGAAAAAGTTGGATTATCGAACTCGGCTTAACATGAAAAATAAAGAAAATTTTCAAAATAGTCTCTTTGTCTTTACCTAATATAGAGGAAGGGTTCAATGAAATGGTAACACCAACAAAGGTCCATAATATTTTGAGGTGACTTTGACACAGTTGTTTGCCAGTAACTTAACACTGAAAGGTAAAACTACTAAAAATGTCCCTTTTTTCTCCATAGGAGATTTCAAATAGAAATCCCCAAATAATTCCACTTTTCAGCTTTCATTGAGACCATCCCATTATCATTACCCAACTCAACACAGTTGATTTTACACCTCAAATCAACCTTATGCACCCCTAAAAATGAAAACTGAATGCTCCCTTTGGAGTAGGATTTTCTGGTTTTCTCCAATCCGATCTTTTTTGGACTCCAAATCCAACCATGAGTTCATCAACAATTTCATAATAAGATGGGTCCTGCCCCAGGTTGCCCGACACCTTCATCATCATCTCCAGTTGGAATTAGCTCAAACAAATGCCCTATCCTCTACCAAAATTCAATAATAACAAAACCCTTATGGTTCAGATTTTTCACTCAAATCAACTCAAAAACTCTCATTAAATCCATCCCAATAAACCCTGAAGCTACCTGCTCTATACCCCTCATGATCCATGAAAGAAATTGAAAAGGGAAGAAAATTAGAAGACGGGAGGAAACAAGGGTCAGCCACAATCATAATAGCATAGCATAAAATAACATGTCCAAAGCGATGTTGTAGGAATGCGAGCTTGTTGCCTCTCGAATTCCCTGGTTTCTTACATGTGCATGCATGAACTACAAATGCCCATGGCTTACCCGCTTTCACACAATGCACCTCCACAATAGGAGTGCGTCATTTTTTTATTTTTATTTTTATTTATTTTTTAGATGTGTGAATTCTATCGTATTTTGTGACTTTACTCGTTGTTCCAGTTTCCCTTTTCATTTTCATGTATGTCCATGGTTCTGTTTATGAGATGTGTGAATTCTATCATATTCTATGACAGTACTTATTGTTCCAGTTTCCGTTTTCATTTTCATGTTTGTTCATGGTTGCAGACCTACTCTGAGTCCCGAGGCCACAATTTCACTCTCAGTGCAACCTTTGATGAGATTGATGCAAATAAGTATGATGGATTAATTATACCAGGAGGAAGAGCCCCTGAGTATCTGGCCATGAATGATTCAGTTCTGGACATTGTAACTAAGATCTTTACTGCTGGAAAACCAGTTGCATCCATTTGCCATGGACAGTTGATTTTGGCAGCTGCAGATTTGGTTAAAGGGCGAAAGTGCACTGCCTATCCCCCTGTAAAGCCTGTTCTAGTCGCTGCAGGCTCTCATTGGGTAGAACCAGCTACCATGGCTGAATGTGTCATTGATGGTAATCTCATAACTGGAGCAACATACGAGGGGCATCCTGAATTTATTCGGCTTTTTGTCAAGGCACTGGGGGGAACCATTACTGGCTCAAATAAGCGGATACTGTTTCTTTGTGGGGTAAGTATTAAAACTTTATGTAATCTCAAACTGTGTGTACCAATATCTGATTTTTGACAGAAGCTTATTTTCCAGACAACAGGAATTCCTATGAGAACCTGCAAAGCCCACGAACACTATCATTTTATTTATTTATTTATTTATTTATTTATTTTTTTGTGTGCATTAGCAGGACTATCAAAATAGAGGGGTCCAAGCTGACTTGGACTCAATGGTAACTTAGTCAGTCACCGAAACCAATTTAAAACCATGGTTATTGTATTCCATTATCAGTTCTATGAAGACCGGATGTGGCTAACAATCCTCATGAATCTTAGTGGGAGATGCCTCAGACAATGCATCACTTCTGTATGGATGCCCGAGAGGCTTCCACTAAATGTTAATAATCTGAAATAATTTATCCATTTTTAATTGAGAACAGTTCAATCATTGCCATATTCAGCTACTGCAATTCATTATTTACTTTCTAATGGGTAACATGTATCAATGGGTTTTGACATTGGACATTGATTTTTACAAAAATGATATTGTACCCGACCTTACCACTTTTCATGCTGATCTGATGCATGACTTAGGTACTTCAGGTTAATAATGACCTTCGATCACCATCAAAGATATGTCCTGTCCATTTTGGTAACGGGCAATTTAGCTTTTAATACTAATAATAATTAAACTAAAGTATCATTCCTGTGGTGCCATTTTCTACATTGGCTGTGGAGTAATAGTACTTTGCGAGCTCTGTGTTTGCATCAACATGATAACGTTCTGGATGAAGATTCACTATCCAAAAATTTTGGCACCATGTTTTTATGGAGAACATCCAAAGAACATTGCAACTTTTGAATAATGCTTACGAAACCCACTTCCTCTAATGATGGACATTAGTTGGATTCTTTCTTTCCTCGAAACCTGAGGGGCAGGTGCGTGCAAACCCGCTTATGATGTAATATAGAAATGCAACTGTTCCACATCTACACCTGTCCCCGAGCAAGTTTCCATGTGATTTCACACTAGTATTTATAGAGGATGCAGACATGCAGTTCTGAATGATGCGCGCCCGGCCCCCCCGCCACAACCACCACACCCCCCCCCCCCCCCCCCTTCCTCTCCTTTTTTTCCCCTTCTTCTGCAGGATTACATGGAAGATTATGAGGTCATGGTTCCTTTCCAATCCCTCGAAGCTCTTGATTGTAAGGTTGATTCTGTCTGTCCCAAAAAGGGGGCAGGTGAAGTCTGCCCCACAGCTATCCATGATTTTGAAGGTGACCAGACTTACAGTGAAAAGCCTGGCCACAATTTCACTCTCAATGCAAGCTTCGAAAGTGTAGATGCTTCGAGCTATGATGCTCTTGTTATACCTGGAGGCCGAGCTCCTGAATACCTTGCATTGGATGAGAAGGTCATTGTTTTGGTGAAGGAGTTTATGAAGGCAGGAAAACCAGTTGCATCCATCTGCCATGGACAGCAGATTTTGGCAGCAGCTGATGTTCTCAAGGTAATTTCATTGAGCACAATTATGGATATATAGACTAAAGTGCTATTGTTTCAATTCTTATATGAAGTTTTAAACACGGTTATTATTTACCAAAAAAAAAAGCACAGTTATTTAAAATTGATACGAGAAGAAATGGGCGCATTTTCTGGGGCTGAGAGAACATTAGTCTCCTCTGCAAGATGATTTGGTTGACATTTCCCTTTATATAAAAATCTGAACAGGAAAAACTCCTGAAGAGAGCTTATTTTCATGTCACCCATCTCCTCCTTGAAACAGCTGGTGTCTGTGGTAGGTTACTGATGTACAGCTCCAATAAAGGGCATTCAATGCTGTATATTGCAATGCACATCTCCTTGTGCTGCTCAGTTCCCTTTTTCTTCCCCCGTTTTCACATGAATAACATGATACTGGTCCATTGTGTAGCTTTGGAGACATGAGGCTAATTTTATGTTGTTGGCTATGTTGTGTCTTGGCATATTACAGGGAAAGAAATGCACAGCATACCCTGCTGTGAAGCTCAATGTAGTTCTAGCAGGAGCAACATGGTTGGAGCCTCAGCCAATAGACCGGTGCTTCACTGATGGCAATTTAGTGACTGGAGCAGCTTGGCCTGGGCACCCTGAGTTCATCGCGCGGTTGATGGCTCTGCTTGGTATCCGAGTATCGTTCTGATTTTCTGATTAAGAGTGCATGTGGGTCTACATTAGTTATAGTGTGCTTTGACATGCTTTCCTGTCATGAAAGCAAATGGTAGACGGAAAAACACTAGATGCTGTGGTGCTACTTATCTGTACTCAAGTCTTGAACTTCAGAAAGTTGGTTTTGTAGTATAGCATCTTCATGAGTTGTTAACTCTTTTACTGTTTAGAATAATATAGCTTCATACTTGTATATTTTTTATCTTCTTTCTATAAATCAATAGTCATCGTTTTCTCTTTTTCTCAATTTTTTTGGTCCTTCCAGCTCTTTCATATCTTTCGAGCCTAAACGGCTCTGAAGTTGATTCAATGGATCTTATTACAATACATGCGTTCTGAACACGAGCAACTGTCACTGATTAAAGGTGGTCACGTTTGGCAATCAAATTCTCGAGGATTCCTCATCGGTTTTTTGAGGATTTGAAAAATACATGTTTGGCAATTGTAAATCCTCTGGGCTTTTGAGGAGTTTCCTGTTCGACTGTCCCACATGGGATTTGGAAATCCTCAGTTTTGTGGATTTACACACTGACATCAATTTTTCTTCTTATATGCACCGATGCACATTTAGATCAAAGTCTTTAGCTACACAAATTCTCTATAAGGAATCCTCAAATCTACGGCAGGAAGCAATTCTCGAATCTACAGAGCCTTATGGATTCCTCACTTGTACCAAACGTGATCGAAGAATTTCATCTGATTGGAAGCTGCTTCTTTGAAAAAAAAAAAAAAAAAAGCTTTGCCAAGTAAATGAGCATTTGATCCACATTACCCAGAGTACCCAGAGGTTGGTTTGATGAAGATACTTCGTACCAGATTATGATTCTGGACACAATTCTCATATATGTTTCTGTTTTACTGCCCATTTTCAGCCTTTGTATTGGGACTTAGGCATCTAATTATGGCCCACCAGATGATTGCTGGTGTTGACAATTGAATTACCTTCATTGTGATAATCGTGCCACAAACTGGTCCACAGGGGTTGTTCAACCCATCTATCTACCTTTGGCAGTTCGTGAAGCACATTTATAACAGTTCATGCAAACAGATCACGGACCCTGCTGTTGATGGAGAAATCTCCCTCATATGCCAGTTGGACATCTGGGTCATCTATCTGATCAGTAACTCTGTTGAATTTGTACTGTCCATCAATTTTTTTTTTGTCCATTTGGATTCTTTGATTAACATGATCAAGGGGTACTGGCCCACCACTTGGACGATTTGGATTGAAGCACATGTCTACCTGCCCCACAAGCCAAAGGAAGGTGCTAGCAATGATTATCTTGTAGCCAGCCAACAGATTCTTCTCATTTTCCTCAAAAGCTCAGAGCAAGCTGACCTGTTTTCTCTGTTTACATTTATGCCACGTGTCAGAAATTTAGTGGTTCATATGATACTCCAATCAGGAAAAAATCCACTGGGGATAAGGTATATATATATATGGTGTGTTTCACACGCTCCACACATCTCCTTCTCACTTTGTAATGGCTCCCATCTCCAACTCCTCAAATTGGGACTGAAACTCTCACTTTGTAATGGCTACAATCTTCAATTCCTCAGATTGGTCCTCTTTCAGTCCCATTCCATCCCTCAAAAGCTTCTCCAAAACCCCAATTTCCATCCCAACCCTTCCATTTGTGTCTCTCCCTTCTCCGAATCGCCGGTTGTTCCTCGCCAGCTCCTCCCAATCCCAATCTCCTCTCCTTGAAGACGCATCTGACGAGCTCCGTATCAGTGATTTCCACCCAGAATTCCCAATTCCACAACAATCCCTACAGTCAAATGGTTCAAACCTCAATCAAATGATAATCAACCTGTGCAAAGATGATTATAAAGTTGAAGGTCCAGCCTTTGAAAGCTACCAGAAAGCGAAAACAAAACCGAATTTTCGACCGGACCCCGAGATGTTGAAGTTTCTGATCAGGTATTTGCTCAGATCTAAGCAATGGAATTCAATCTTGGTAGTATTAAGTGACTGTAAGGCTTTTCGAGTTTTTCCGGATCGAAATGTGTGTTCTAGATTGATAGGTAATTGCATCAAGGCTAGGAAGTTCAAGATCACAAAGAGCTTGCTTGGGGTTCTTGAATCAGAGGGAGAGATTGCTGTTTCAGCAATTCAATCAGCAATGCGAAGCTATAACAAACTTCATATGTATAGCAGCACAATTTCTGTGTATGAGAGGATGAAAGACATTGGGATCTTGCCGGATCAGGAGTGTTATTGCCAAATCATGGAAGCATACCACAAGGTCGGCGACGTGGAGAAAGTTGTGTCTCTGTTTTCTGAATTTGAACAGCGGAAATTGGAACCACCAGTTCAGATCTATGCAATCTTGTGCAATTCTTTGGGGAAATCTGGTCGAGCTTTTGAAGCTCTGAAGTATTTCAGAGAAATGACAG
The DNA here is from genome assembly GCA_003546025.1 of Camphora micrantha. Lineage (NCBI taxonomy): Eukaryota > Viridiplantae > Streptophyta > Magnoliopsida > Laurales > Lauraceae > Camphora > Camphora micrantha. The sequence goes on along the minus strand of QPKB01000003.1, from coordinate 3,055,173 downwards.
AAAAAGGCATTACGCCTGATTCTTCATTTTACTTGTATCTAATTTCCTCTTTCGCAAGCATTAGAGAGGTGAAAGCAGCTGAAGATCTCTTTGAAGAAGCAAGAGACAAGGGTATGCTCAAGGATCCTGTCATCTTTCTGAAACTAATATTGATGTATGTGGAAGAAGGGCTGATAGAGAAAACCCGAGAGACTGTTATCATCATGAGGGAGATGAAATTTAGAGCTTCTGATTGCATACTTTGCGCGGTCATCAATGGTTATGCCAAAAGGAGGGCACTTGGAGCTGCAATTAAGGTTTACAAGGAGTTGGTGTCATTAGGGTGTGAACCAGGTCAGGTTACTTACGCATCGATCATCAACGTCTATTGCCGTTTAGGGCTTTATCGTGAGGCTGAGATGACATTTTTTGAAATGGGGAAGAAGGGTTTTGACAGATGTGTTGTTGCTTATTCTAACATGATTTCTATGTATGGGAAGAATGGCAAATTAAGGGAAGCCATGAGGCTTGTGGCCAAGATGAAAGAAAAAGGGTGTTCTCCTAATGTCTGGGTGTATAATTCTCTCATAGACATGCATGGAAGGGCCATGAATTTGAAGCAGGTGGAGAAGTTGTGGAAGGAGATGAAACGTAGGAAAGTTGCGCCCGACAAGATTACCTATACCAGTACTATCAGTGCTTATAGCAAGGCTCGAGAGTTTGAGGAGTGCCTAAGGTACTACCGGGAGTTCAAGATGAACGGGGGCAAGATTGATAGATCTATGGCCGGAATCATAGTTGGTGTGTTCTCGAAGACAAGTAGGATTGATGAATTGCTTAATCTTCTCCAAGATATTCAGTCTGAGGGTATAGAGTTGGATGAGAGGTTGTATAAGTCAGCCATGAATGCTCTGAGAGATGCTGGACTTTGGGTCCAAGTGAAATGGTTTAAAGAGAGCTTTGGAATAGCCAAGGGATTGATAGACAATGGTGGCACAAGGAAGAGTTATCCTATGATTGCAATGGGTGGAGATCAAAGCACTCTATAATAGCAAATTACAGGTAACATGACGACCTTAACGGTGTGGGAAAAAGTAAATGACTTGAGGCTTGGGTCTTCTTGAGTTGCCTTTACAGGGGGATTTATTCATTGAAGGAGAAGATTTTGTTCAATGCTTTTCAATCATCCCAAAATTCTAGCAACTTGGATGATTAAGGAAGTTAAATCACTGATGCCTCTTCTCTCTCTGTGGTTGTATGAACCCGTAAGTGTAAGTGGGTTTCTTTTTACTATATCGACACCATGTGAGCACTTGCATCCAAGAGAGAGACTTTATTCTTTTTGGGCAATTCTAGTGCTTCATGGTGATCTTCTTCCAGCTCTTCATTGTACCAATGCCCTTTCAGTTGGAAACTCTGTCTCAACATTTGAATGTACATGTATGTAAAAGAGAGTGAAAAGATTCTTTACATTAGGTTGTCAGCAGTCACCTTATTCCATCAGCCTTCTCATTGTGATTTTGCTAAAACTATGTCCTAACTAGTGTAATGTTGTGTGAAGCATTAAAAAATGGTCACTTTATTTAATGTCGATTCGACACTCATCTGACCTTAACTCACCATCGTTTTGTATCTCAAAAGAATATATAGTCGAGAGACCGATAAACTTTTCAATGGTTAGTATAATTTGATGGGGTTGATTTTATGCATATCCTTTGCATGCTTAAACCTTTACATCCGTCAGCCCAATGGCCAGAACAGCTTATGAACATGAATGTTGTCCTCTCTTAATAGACGAAGTTAGAACCAAAAGACTTAACTTGTGATGTATGTTGTGGCTCAAAGAAGACAATTAAATAACCATCCTCTGCTCCATGTGGAAAATCGTTTGGGTGATCCTGATGTCCCTGGAATGTGGGAGGTTGACCAACCTGATATCATGATTCCAAGAGAGAATTTGATTCATCTTAGACTGACCCTGGCCATAACATAACGGTCATGTTATAATTCGAAGAATATTTGGTGCAGTTCTCTTAGTGTGGGCGAATGGCCAACAACCACAATTCACAGTGCAGAGTGGAATTTGGTAGTTTCATTATACCTGTTTTAGGAACCACTAGCATAATCATCATGCATGGTTTATCATGCAAATTGAATAATAAATTAAAATTGGTATATAGATTAGTTATTGATGAATTGTGAATTCATTTGTGTAATTATCAAAATATAAGTTCATATTATAACATAATTAAAAGAGACTCATATTTAACGTTTCAACAGTATGCGAGTTTATATCTGTAAATTGATTTGTTTTTTTTTTCCTAGCTAAAACTACTTGTATATTTAGTTAAACCTTTGTATAAGTTTAAACTTTTTAAATATATTTAATTAAGCATTCACTTATAGACTATATGCAATCTATTTGTATAAGAATATGACTTGAATTATCAAAATGTCTTTCAACTAACAATCAAAATAACATCTTACAATGTGCTCACTTAAGTAACATCATCATTGTGAGACTGTGTGAATATAGTGCAATGGTAGTGGACCTGTATTGATACCCATTAGATCAAGGTAATCTATCCACTATGAGATACAGTAGTGAAATACTCATCCACTATGAGATCCAGTAGTGAAATACTCAAATTGTGAGTTCTATATTAGGGTGGACAAGTTGAGACCCCCAATATGTTAGTAATTTTTTTTTTTTCATGTGCAAATTGCATATCTGAGTCAACATTAGGCCACTGATTTTATTACCTATGATATCTGTAATCATGGAGCTTCTGGAACCCAAAGGGATGCACTGCACTTGTGCTAGAGCTCTCTCTCTCTCTCTCTCTCTCTCTCTCTCTCTCTCTCGCTCTCTAGGTCTATGACATTTCTTTCTGGGTCCATTAGCCAAGGGGGTAAGAGATGCTCATGCTATGCATTACATGTTGCATTTGTTAAATAGGTTATTAGTGGGATTAACCTTTGGCAAGGTTTTCAGCTTCCTGTCGGTAGAACTGAAACGATGAGACCAGGTGGTAGTACACTTTGAGTTTTAGAGGGAGAATTTCAAATATCCCATAAGTGTTTGCACATTTTTTTAAATAAAAATCCTGTGAATCCCATAAATGATTGCATTTTTTTAGAATGGTTTAGATTTTTCAAAAGTAAGCCCCACTGCGAAGCCTCATGCATTTCTCATAGGCCAAGCCTCAGAAGATTCAGACTCAACAAAATCTCGAGTGTCCTTTTTTTTAATGTTAGTTGAATAATAGTCGCAGTATTGGACTCTTTCAATAGTAATTTAATTGAGCATGAAGAGGATTAATATTCAAGAGTCCCTGGCTCAAAAGAGAACATGAAAAATAAGTTCCTTACCGTCTGTAAATAAGTATCTCACTTCTATGCACTTGTAAATTGCTTTCTACAAATTTTTACCTTAAGCTGGAATCCCAAAGAAGAAAAATTAAGAGACCCCTGTTCCCCATTCATCTCATATTTTGGATTGACATGCTGTGCAAATATAATCTCTGTATTGTGCATCAATGCAATAATTACAAGTGGCACCCTGATTCAAGTGATTCTGACAGTTAATATGGTGGTGTCCTGTCAACCGACCATGTACTGAAAAAAAAAGTTTTTGCCTTTTTTTAGTGCGATTATGCTTTGATCAATGTTCTTCAAAAAGAAACAGAAACAACCAGAGAGTACTGAAAATGAAGACGACAGAGTTATTATTAGGACTGCTCCATTCTCACCTGAAGTTAGAAAACGGACTAAGTAGTTGTTTGGGTTGGTCATTCCAGGGAAGAAGGAAGAAGGAAGGGAAGAAAAGACTGCTTGGGGCTTTAGAAAAATGTGGAGAGAGAGAGAAGGGGGGAGTTGCAGAGAAGGGTTTGGTAGAAGAAATGGGGAGTGTTAAGAGGAGTGGAAGGGCAGTTTAGTCACTTCAAAAAATAGTGAAAAACAGAGCGACACTGAGAAACAAGTGTGGACTTAGCGGAGAAACAAGTCTGATCTATCTGAAGATATATGGTTGGTGAGATGCTTGTTTGTCAGAATCAATTAGAGCATGTTTGGTAAGTCTGATGTGGTTGAATCAGAGTTAGATTTGATAACATTCGTTTTTAGATTCATTTGTTTGAAATAGAGTTGCTTCAATGAATCTCTATTTAAAACAAATATTAAAAAAAAAAAAAAAAAAAAAAAAAAAAAAAAAAAAAAAAAAAAAAAAGACTATACAAGTTGCTCCTATGAATATTAGGCAAATTCGTATAGTTAAAAGTTATATGGGCATACCTGTAAGAAAAAAGGGTTAAAGTTCTCTCTCATTCTTTTAGACATTGATATCGAATTGGGTTTTCTTCCCTTTTGTTACGTTCTTTTTTAAGGAAAAATGATCTTAATGTTGATTCAATCATAAAGCGAAATAAACTCCTTCGAACAATCTAGAGCAGTCAAACATTTTTTGAATGAATTTTAAAGTCAAATAGAACAATCTAGAGCAGTCAAAACATTTTTTGAATCAATTTTAAAGTCAAATAGACCCTATTGTTAAACTTGTCGGATCACACCTTAACTGAAAATCAAATGTAAAACTTAAATGTTTTTTCTTTCAATACAAACAACTCACAAGCTTCTCTCTTTTGAAAATAGATAAAAACAACGTAGCACCTAAAAAAAACCATGCTTGGTTGTATTTGTTTTTCTGGTACACTAGACTTTATTCTACTACACTCAATCCTATTCTAAAGCCATGTTCAATTCCATGAATTTCATGCCTTTTTTCAATGTTTTCTCATCATCTCATTTTGACAATCTTATGGTCTCTCATTTTCTTACCTCTAACACTCACCTGGTCACCTTCCCACTTAAAATGGCTCTCCAATGTCCAATTTCTTGAATATGTAGACTTCAACACAACACAAAAAACCAGTGGATGATTTTCTCTATAAATGTCCAAACAATTTTACATTTTATGGTGATGAGAATATAAAATGAGAATATTTACTCTTAATGGCTTTTAGTTGGACCAAAAAAGAATGGTAATGATGAATAGTGAATTTATTATGTAATTTAATGCCTAATTAAGAAAAGATGCTTGCAGATAAGAAGATGGCAGCTTCTGTAACCATAACCTCACATGTTGCGGAATGGGGGTGGGGCCAGCCACATTGTACCATGTAAAAATGAGAGAGATTACACTCTAGAATTAAGAGGGAGCTCTCTCTCTCTCTCTCTCCAATGTTTTGAGAGGAAAAATAGAACAGATTTGTCTCCAAAATTAAAAACAAAAGAAGCAGATGAAACCTAAAAGAGTTAGACCGTCTATTGTCTTGTTCTGCAATTTGGGTGTTCATCACAGTTCTCGGATCAAGCAGAGTTAGTTAGATGGGTTCTTTTTATTTTTCAATTTTTGTTGAATAGATGGGGTTGATCTGTCATATAGAATTTTTTGATTCGTGGTTGTAGTGGCCTTGTTACAACCCATTTAAAGCTTCCCATTGCATACATGGAAAAAAAAAGGTAAAGTTGGACAAGGGTCAACCATGCAGATGAGAGTATGAGATGGGAAAGGCTATCTAATGCTTACAATTCTTCAAATCTGATTATTTATTTTTGTATGCTAGGCTATTTCAGGATTGATTCACCAACTGTTCTTCAAATCACATGCACTTAAAAGAGGAAGAATAAATGAGACATACGTCACCATCCCTCTCTCCATACCATAATCATCAACCTTCCATTCTTCAAGAGGATCTCAAAAAGGATTTCTACACATTAACTGTGGCAACATCCAATAACCAAAATTTGGTTTTAACAGAATCTACTAAAACTTGAAATAACTAGGTACAAATTGCATTTACTCTCAACCCCCATCAAACAAACAAAGGGGTTTGATTTGAAAAACTACCAGTTCTGTGGGCTGGAATTGGTGGTGGCTTGTTGCCCAACAAGCTATTCCTTCTGGAAATGAGAGAAGCACAAGAACTCCTTGAACTTTTCTTTGAGATGGTCCTGGATGAAGCATTGGGTGTATATGATCTGTGGCTGTCCAATCCACCAGCATAGCTCTTGCTTGATTTCATCTTCTTTTTGTAAGGGTTATCAGGTTTTGCAAGATCCTCTAAGCATCTTACATTTGATAGTGATGTAAAAGACTGGGACTTGCCTTGGAAATGCTTTGAGAGACCTCTCCTACAATAACCAAAAAAAAAAAAAAAATACAATCAGCACATGTAAAACCAAGTTATTTCATCATGGGTATGTGTGGGACTAGAGAGGGAGAAAGATACTCACTTGAAGGGAAGTTGTTCCATGAGAGATGACATCTGGTATAGAGGGCTCACTGGAAGTTGATCTGGAGTGGATGAAGTGAAAGAAGAAGAGGCATCTTCTGAGAGATCAGATGAAGAGGAGGCCATTGAATCAGTGGAAGAAGCATCAGATGATGAAGAAATTACAGAGTCATCATCCATGATGCAATGGGGGTTTTGTAGGCTCAAAGAAGCATCCATTTTCAATCAGATGACCCCTTGATGAATGAGTCTTTGCTCTCAGCTGGGAGAAATCAGAAGAGATGAGATCTAGCTGTTACAAAACACAACAGATATGAAGTTGAGCTTTGTAATGGAGAACCCAATATATAGGATAATAGAAAATGGTCTTGGTTTGAGATAAAAATATAAAACAAATGAGTCATGGAAAGGGAGTGGGGACTCTGGTGGCGTGTACGTAGACTCTGGATAAGCACAGCCCTTTTTTTTTTTTTTTTTTTTTTAGAGTTAAGAGATTCGATATTATCCACATTGGCTTTTGTTGTCTGCCTTGGTACTGGAAAATGAGAAAAAGGCAAAGGATAAGGCTCCACTACCAATTGAGCTGTCTCTAATTCTCTTTCTTAGTCACCTTCATCACTTTCAGGATATCTTTATTTATAGCTTATAGTATATGGTATGTTTGTTCATGTGATTTAATACATATGAATTATATAAGACTTGAATTTTTAGAAATGGTCAAGATTGAAGCAAGAAATGTAAAATTTTAAAAATGACCATTAAATTGTCATTTTCTCCATTAAAAAATAAATTGATTAGAGGCGGAATAGAAAGTAAATACCCAGACAGCACCCAAACAATTCAAATCCCAAAAAAATGAGGGTTGCATCTATATTATTAGCTTATATAGTTGATTCCTTTACTTGTGGTTTTTTACACCTCTCATTTTTAATAATCCTTTAATGGAGCACTTGCTTTTCTGATTGTATGAATACACGGGAATTCATGATCAAATGATCTCCGCCTAAGGATTATAAAAGTTGTGAAGAGTGAGGTACTTGAGGTGAGAGGTGTAGGATAAGGTTTGTGGGTGGGACTTTGACTTTTTTAGGATATGAATTACTTATGTAATGGGCATGTATTCTTTTTAATCTTCCCTTGATTCAATCTCCATTAAAGGAGGTAATATTAGATCGTCTTTTTTTTTTTTTTTGGATATTTACCTCTAATTCTTTATTTTTAATCACCTATAGAAATATAATGTCTTAGAATACCTTGAAATTCAATTACAGTAAACAAAGCATATACTTAGTGACCCATGTACAAAAATCAATCAATGCAGTCATCAGGTGCCGTGGGCCCGTGGTGTCTGGTGGGGCCCACCTGAGGCAACCTTTGAGAAGGATGAGGGGTCAGATCACGCGGCGGTGGTTGTTGGAAGGGGGTGATTTTTAAAGCTTGGTGTTCTGCCTGTTCTCCAACTCAAGGAGATCCATTATGGTCCCATGTAGTTATAATCCGGACTCTTTAAGATGAATCGCATCCCCTCTATGGATATATTCTCAATTTTTAGTTTAGTAGATGTGGTTCTTACCATCCGATTGAACACATGATGAAACCGTGATTAAAACCACGCCAGAAGCAATGCCATGTCAGCAACCATTTATGTTTTCAATTATGTGTTCAATTTTACAGTGGGGCTTATTTATATTAAAATCAGATATGAGAAGATGTCATTGTAGGGATGTGATTCATCTTAAACGGTTCAGATTATTTTTATGTGGGTGTGGGTCCCATGATGGCGTTCCGGCCATTATAACATCCACTAAAGGGGCTCCAGACTACAACTCAAAGTACTACCTGCTACCATGTGTGTATGAGGAGTGTGCTAAATTGTCAATATTTGTTGGCTTGCACTTATGTAATGTTTACTTGTGGATCATACAAAATTAGGTAGGAACATAGACAGAGATCACAGGTTATTTAAGTAGAGGAGTTTATTAATTGATATCCATGAATTATTTTCATATCTTCATGAAATCACAAGAGTCAAAGAGTATACTGAAGGGTTTTCTACTTATACTCCTGCTCTTTATCTATTTGTGAAATGCACCCTGAGAACTTCATAATGAGACAGAGCCCCTTATCTTTTGCCTCTCTTCTTCTTCTTCTTCTTTTTTTTTTTTTTTTTTTTCTTGTGGTAATAGCCCCTTATCTTTTGTTTGAAATATTTAAGAACCCCAGTTGAAATCCCTTCAAACTTTTCTGACTAGATTAAATTTCACCATGCACTTTTTTCTTTCTTCTGGCAATTCTCCTAACTGATTTCAACCATATCTCTACTGTATATATATTTTTTTCCAAAATAAAAACACCCTAGTTATTTTGAAAAACACCAAAGGTTTTGGAAAAGAAATTCTATTTAAAAAACTAATAATTATGTATCATCTTGGTTTGAACCCAATAAATTGTCAACAAATTGTCCAAACATGATGAGATCCACTAGGATTCATCATCATCATCACCATTCATCCCTTCCAAAGGCAATTGTGTAGCTAGATGGTGTGCCATGGATGGTAATGATTAGCTACGGGTGGGGCCAACTATATTTGAATATTGTTTGATTGTTTTATTTATTGGTAGAAGGAGTAGTGGAATAAAATTAATGATCGAATCAAACGAAGAGAAAAGAAAAGGAGAAGGTGATTGAGGGCAAAATATTGATAAAATGTAACTCCTCCCCAAGTTATAGGTAACTATGGACTATTTTTGGTGGCCCTACCTACTGTCCTTTGAGGAATCTGCCTATCAGCACAATTTGATTTGGATGGGCCCAAACTAGAAATGATACATGTGTTTCTTGGACTGCCTTCTCTTTCATTGCCTCTTTCTTTTCAACATGGACCCATCTACTTTGAATAAGTAATGGTGGTTTGCGGTCATTTTCAAGAGCAGCCGGACCCTTCAAGCTTAGGATAGCCTTAAAATGGGTCACAAGCAGACCTAGTACAAAATGGGAGGTTTAGTTATTGCAATGGTCTTGCTTGGACCAATTGATGATAAAAGGGTAAATTGGAACTATTTAGGTACAATTTTGAGAGCTTCAAAATTGTATGAATCGGGATCCTTTGAGTGGCCTTACGTTTGGTGACCACGAGTGAACTACATAGGATTTGTCACGTCAACACAGGCCAACCTCTGCTAAAATGCATAACAGGCTGCCCGCAATAATGTGATAAACCCTGAATGATCTACTCCCTGTCACCATTGGGTTTTTCCTCACTGGATCCAGACTCAAATTGTATATATCCTACCTGTTGATCAATAAAGTGGGATAGGTGAAAAAATCTGAATGGTCAATAGGGTGGGATAGGTGATAGAATTTGCATGATCTCATGGACCTAAAGAACGAGTTTCAAATTTGATCTTTGCTAAGTCCAGCAATGATTGCTTATATTGACAGTAAAGGAGGCTGAGTAAGCCCCCACATGCCCCCCACATGCCAGTCTATCCAAGCTGGAAAATTCTAGTGTGTCTTTGAATATGTGCATTTTGATCCAATTGTAGTAAAAATACACGTGTCAAATGATTAAAACCCTCCAACAAGAGTCTGACCAATTTTCCAAGTAATTTTTGATCTTTTCAACACAACTCAGACTATGATTCCTATCTAAGATTCTCATTTATTTTAAGAAAAGGCTGGGGTAATAAAAAAAAAACAAAAAAAAAAACAAAGGTGTGGTTAGAGTTGTAAAGAGCACGGTTTCGGTTTGGATCCATGGTAGATCCGAAATCGAAATTGGAATCGTTAAGGAAAAGATGGATCCAGATCCGGAACCATTTCAGAACCGATTTCTTGGCTCTGGAATTGGAACCAAAATCATATATGAGACGGATCTGGATCCGTGCCCAGGTCTAGGTATAGAATGATAAAAAAAAAAGAAATATGACTTTTAGGAGAGATTTTCGAAAATCGAGGTAATATGTCGGGTCTCAGATCCACGGGTCCAAGCCAAGGTAGAATCGGACCTAAACTCATTTACTTATTGGGGCTAAATAAGGACCCATACCTGATTTTTAACGGGTCGGAACCTTCGGGTAATTGAAAAATCGGTGACCCATTTATGTCTCTAGGTGTGGTTGTAAAACAAATTGATTAATTAATCTCAAAGAAGTCATCTCTATTATCCACCTTGTGATTAAGAAAATAATACAAGGGTGTGGTTGTAAAAAAAAAAAGGCCAACTGACAAACGGGTCTGCAAGTGGGTAGGGACATCTAATATGAGTCCTGCACACATTATTGGAAGACATTTGTGCTTGTCAATTGGGCGGCCAGACCTAAAGTTCGAAGAAAAGGGCAAAAAACTAACCACATAGACCCCAGTTTTCTTTTGCAATGAACACAGTGGGCCCAGAAAGGTGCATGGGAAGGGGTCAGAAATGGTAGCTGTAGACTGTTCTGAAAGGAGTCAACACATATATCATCAAATCATCAGGATTTTGCAGTCTCTTCCACAATTTGCAAGGAGAAGATTGATCATGACTACTAACATGTATGCACATGTGGAGCACTGAATATGATTTTGGGTAGATTTGGTTGGTGTGTCGGCCTACTTATAAGAATTTCACCCAGATTGTGTGGGGTCCACTAGATCTTCTAAACTAGGTCATGTTGTTGGGCTCTCCTGAGACAATATGCACTGTTTTGGGGCTTCTCTATTTTGGGCACTTTCAACCATTGGAACCTGCTTGGGCCTGGCGAAAAACCATAACCTATCTGTTAATTGTATGGGTGATATCAATTGATGTGTTTGTTGTTTGGGGTAAATCTAGTTTAATTAGAAATGAAATAATAATGCTTATCGATCAATAATGGCCTGCCAAAGTTTATTTTTTTTGCTATCGGAGGATTTCCAATCCTTTGGGCTAGATTAATCCATCAGGGTCCAGAGGAAAAGCTGTGTAAACTTTCCTGTAACCTCAGTGGTGTTGAATTTGAATTAGCAATTTCTATTGAAATTATGGGTGATGTAATCAGTGGCGGACTTGGGACTTTAATTTAAATGGAGCGGATGATGATCAATTGAAAAATTCAATGATTCATATACTCAATCATTCAATCTCTCTCTCTTTGCCTTAAGGTTGGGGCGGAGTCCATTTTGAAGGTGGGGCTACTATGAGCCCACCATCGGGGTTGGGGCGGAGTCCATTTTGAAGGTGGGGCTACTATGAGCCCACCATGGGAGTTTTCCAAATTCGACAGGTGCATTCATGACCCACATGCATACAAGTGTGGAATCCCATACATTGACCATCATCTGTAATGTTGTGGGGCTCACTAAACCGAAGGCTTATCACAAAGAACATCATCCTCTTCATTAAAAGAGAACCAAAACATTAAAAGAAGGTGAGGAAGTGAAGAAGTCTCCTATGCTCTATTCATAGGCAAGAGCCATTAGGCAAAATGGGCTCAATATGGCTTGACCAAATGTGCAGGTGAGCCCATATTGGGAAAAAAAATTAAAACAAGGAAGAGGTTTGCTTTCATCAGTGTGCAAAAATGTAGTCTCCAAATCATGGTTTAATAATCTAACTATAAACACTATAGGAAGCTGTAACTCAGCTAGTTATAGGAAGACCAATACCCCTCATGATATGTTGGGAGTGCATCAATTGGAGTCCTTTAGGCCAAAATAAAAAAGAAAAGAAATATTGTAGGCAGACTTAATGTTTCAAAATTGGGGCCCAAGTTCCCTCAGTGGACAAAATGCAGTTTGATAATATTCCTGGTTTTGTAATTAAGCTGATTAAACTTTTGTACAGGCCGTTTATTTCAGTTTTTTTTTTCTTGCTCTTTTGGAATAATAGATGTTTCATTCTACCATAAGAAAATAATAATAATAATAATAATAATAATAATAATAATAATAATGAAAAACCTAGATTGCCTGAGTACTAAATTGGCCATATGGTTGTACACTCTCTCTGTAATAGTAGTACTATAAGTCTTGACCCCATTTTTAGTTTAAGTCTTGACCCCATTTTTAGTTTTTCTTTCTCACGTAATTGCATTGGAGCTCGTTTGTTTCATATAAGTGAATTCCAAATACTCATTTTTAGAAGTGAGTATCCAAAAACGATCATCGCATAATATCCCGTTTAATATAAAGTGAATGAAGTGGGTGACCCACTTACCCAGTCATCACTCAGTAATTCAAATCCTAAAAAAATCGAGGTCCATTTGCATCTCAACTTTAAATCTTTCATTCATTTGTATTCAATTTAATACAATAATAAATTTCATATACTTTGAAAAACCATCCAAACAAGGACACCTTTGAGCTATGCACAGTTTATTTGCTTCTTAATTTGGAAACGACGACTCAAAGAAGCAAACTAATTCATACAGTGACTCCATGTGAAGGATATTCCAAACATATGGAAATATCAGGGAATTAGATGGCCTTTCCAATCCTTGACCATTATTCCTATTGCATGTGGACCACCGATGTATCTGTTTATTTTTTATTGACCATCTCTTTGTTGGTTGCCATTAAGTGATTTTCAAGTATAATCTCTCTCATGGCTGGCATGTGGGGGCGAACAAAGAAAACATATGCATTGTTGCTCACATTTTGTCCCATCTCATTGTTCTGAAATATCTGGCTGACTAATTACATAGTTACATTGCATCGCCTGTTTGTTTGATTTTTGTTGAATTCATTCTGAGTGTGTTGCCATGATAGGATTTCACATTATAGCCCATATATAGTAGTTATGAGTTCTTTTCTGTTGTTTAGTGTGACGTATTTTCTTTTGAAGGATCAATGTAAAAAAGTAAAAAAAACTTCAATGCTGCCATGAATGCATTTGATTTTTTACCCAACAGTGCCTTTCTATCAAAAAGTCTAACATAGTTGAGGTGAAGGTTCCGGTGAAGGTTCACAAAATAGAAGTTCAAGAGAATTCGGGTCTCATCATAATTTTTGGCCCGTATTCTTTACTCCTCGCCTCTTTAAAAATAAGTCTAGAGAGTGAATTCACTTGTCGAGCAATAGCGACTTAACTACCATCTCTTCTACTTATGGATAATTCACTTTTGTGCTATTTAGAAATGTAGCCAGTTACCGTTAAAAAAAAAAAACAAGGAAGAAATGAAACCTGTTAAGGGGCTTTAAAAAAAAAATAATGGAAAAAAGTTCTCATTAGGAAAATACCATCCATTTTACTATGGAAAATATGCGGGCTTTTTTTTTTTCCCTTTTTCAAATATTTATACAAACTATTGTTATAATAAAGTTTCTAAAATCTTCTGTATAGATGGTGGACCATCAGTATCACATCAGCATTTTACATCTATAAGCCACGTTCTCTATTATTCATGGAGTTTTGGCATCGAAAACTTTACCATATTAAAGCCAAACCTTTTAAAGCTGATCTTGACAATGACCATTGATTATGACTGGGAGTTATATATCTTTTTTATTTTGATTGGAAGTTATATACATTTCTGAAACTAACCCACATTATCCCCTCATGACTCTCACACGCAACCACTCTACTTCTTCTCTTTTCAACCACTTCATTTCCCATCCCAAGTCTCATATACACGTACTCTTTGTATACTCTCGTTTCCTTTTCACCCAGCTTATCTTCCTTCATTTCTACACCACATACTCTTGGATTGAGAAAGAAAGAAAAAAAGATGTACTATCATAATCCTCTTTTCTTTTGTTTGAGGATGATTCTATTTGATTTGAATTTCTTTTTAATTGATTTTTATATATGCCCGTACTTAGCACGGGTTAGTATGCTAGTAAGTAATTATGCATTGTCTTACTGTAAACATTTGGAAATTCAATAAGAACAGGCACATGAATCATAAAACTATTTTTAGAATCACTAAACTACCAGATAGTCCTTTATCAATTCAGGCCATGGTAATGATAATAATTGACTGATATATGAGTATGAGAGTTCAGGAAGTTACATCCATGGTGTTTAACTGGTCCAGACCACAAAAAGGTCCCCGGTTTTAAAAGGCACATTCTAAGTTGGCCCCATATGTTTGTTTGGCCCTGAGACCTTTTTGTTTACCTGAAACAGACTTTTAAATCTTTCAACTTTCCAAACACCCAACAAATTTCAGTAAGGAAGGGGTAAGATGGCCTCATGAAATTTTAGATCCACTACTAAACCATGCTAAGTTCGGTCCATATATTTGGTTTCAGGCCACATATATGAAATTTAAGCATGTAGAGTAAGGCCCACTGTACTCATATAGTCATATGTAGACCTGGATTTGGATTCTAAGGTGGGAAAATAAAGCATGAACTATAGTTTACAATTGTGATGACTCAGCTGAGTCGACTCGGCTTGTAAGTCAGTGAGTTGTGAGTGGAACAAGTCTGGTGCACCCAAGTTACTTGGCTCAGTGACCTTTTGATTCAAGTTAAAAGTCTCTGGGCTTTTGGGTTGTGGCTGAGCTAATATACTGGCACAAAGGAAGCCCTGATCAAGTTGGGCCAGACACGTCGGCCCATCAGGAAGAACCCAGCACCAAACTAATTGTTCCATCGACAACCTGGGATTCTAAGGTCTGGTCTGGATAGAGCTTGCACTGTTTATTCAATACTTTCTTTGATCAAGGATTTCTCATCAGTTTTCCTTGAAGATTTGGAAAATACACATTTGCCAATTGTAAATCCTCTAGCATATAGCAAGTGAAATCTTCACATTTGCGGATTTACACACCAATACCAATTTTTCTCAACTATAAATACGGTGATGTCAAATTCTCAGCCATTGGATTCCTCAACTCTTACCAAACGTGTGCTAAGGGGTCATTACGGCCAAAATAAAAATCCATACCAAATACTACCATAAACACAAGCCCATATCGGCCTTGAGCCTTTCAAAACCAGTGGACGGATTACCCTTTTAACCCAGCCCACTGCCATCCCTAACTGGGCTGGGCCTGAAAAAAAATAATCTTGTCTTCCTATATCCCACCCACTAATAAGAATGTCGCTAACCCTAACTCTAGGGGCAGATCCACATACATCCATGTTGGGGCAGACTCACCAGTAGGACCTCGGTCCACTTCTAAAACCATAAAGAAGATTTTATCTCTGCTTCAAAATTTTACATAAAAATCATCCGTCCGCCCCCCAAAACCTATTACACGTTTGGTAACAGGCGAGTAATCTATAGATCCGATGATTCTTCACTACCACGGGAACAAAGATTCCTTGCTGGAGATTTGTATAGTTGAGGATTTCACATTGATATTGGTGTGCATCGATGCATATAACTAAGAAAAATAGGAAGTAGGTGTGCAAATCCACTTAAAAGAGGATTTTCAAATCCTATAGGGGTGGTCGATCTGAAAATCCCAACAAAAGAAGATTTTCATTCATCCAAATCCTTCAGGAATTTACAATTGCCAAATATGGATCTACCCCAACTTTATGAAAATAAAAAATCTTTTTCCTAAATATTTGGTTGCCAAACATGACCATAAGAAAATCCAGTTTTTGTTTCAAAAATCCAATTGCTCATTTAGGATCCGCACCCCTCAAATGAAAATTCTGGATCCGCCGTGGAGTGACCCTAACCCTAATCATTATCGTACCATTCGGGAGAATCCGCCACGCAACTCACAACGTAGCTTGGCAAGTCATGCACGTATCTTCATGAATTAGATAAACCCTAACATCTCTACCATAGATCTGGTGGGCCCTAAGATCCCACCATCTATTAGCTGTAAACAGGCCGACTTCTAAATCAAACAAAAAGGGCAAG
This sequence comes from Camphora micrantha, assembly GCA_003546025.1. Lineage (NCBI taxonomy): Eukaryota > Viridiplantae > Streptophyta > Magnoliopsida > Laurales > Lauraceae > Camphora > Camphora micrantha. Next base: position 3,039,116 of record QPKB01000003.1, on the reverse strand, counting down.
GGGAAGGAATCTACCAAGATATTTATTTCTGGCCCCCTACTCCTCACGGGCGGCTTTGAATAACATATTTCCAATACTACCCCTCTCTGCTTACGTTATATAGCATAAAACAGAAGGCTATTTAAGTCAATTCACAGGAAACCTTCAGTTTCTTCGAACTTCCTTTTTAAAGCCGTTCTGTTCTGCAACTCCTCTTCGTTCTCTGCTTCCAAAAGCTGTCTCCTTTTTTTCATCAGATCTCTTTCTCTGCAGGAGAGAAAGCTCCAGCGGTTTTAATTAATTCAAATCTCTTCTCTCCCTTTCAGCGGCATTGAAGATTTTGAATCTAAGATGTGGTTTAACAAGATCTGTTCTTCTCAGAATTCCAGCCACCTCATTGTCGGCCATTGGATTTTCATTCTCTACCATTCTTTTCTATTGATTTTTAATTTCGTTTTACCTATACAACCGTAAAAGGAGATCTGGGTTTCTCTTTTTCTTGGATTTTATGGACCCAAAACAGTTAAATTGTGCCGATGCGATGGATGGTGAGTGGATTTCTAACTCTTTATTTGGATTGATTTGCATTGTTCTTGGTATTCTTTTTCATTGATCTGTGATGGGTTCTTAAGTTTTGCTTTTTTGGATCATATGGTTATATGGTTAAATGAGAGTTTATTGGTTTATTGGGATTATAGAGGATTGTGATTTTCTTTCTTTTGATATAGTTTCTGGGTTGTGTTGTTTTTGTTGAATTTTTTCTCATTATTGTTGTTGGGGGTGGTTTCATTTTTTTTTTAGTTTCTGGGCATTGTGTTGGCTTGGGTTTTGGTTTCTTCGGTTGTATCATTCTTCTACCCTTTGGGAATGTAGAAATCACTGTTTTTCTGTTTAATATATGTTGGTCTGGTACATTCTTTGGGATGTTGGCAGGAATTGAATTGTTTGGCATGTTTGCTCTCTCTTTAGTGAATGGATTTTTTTTGTTGTCTAATTTTGGGCGGGGAGCGTTTTGTATTGAATGATATGATATGGTTATATTTATGTATGCTATTTAAGACTTAGATTTCTTGAGGGTACTATGCATTTTTCCATTTAGGTGAGCATGATCTGAACTTTTATAATTGATGGTAACATCTAGGACTTCTTCTCTCGCGTCTTGAAAGCCAACGATCATCTCCCCCTTCAGTAATTGTGATAGGCGGCGGAATTTCTGGAGTTGCAGCTGCTCGTGTGCTTCATGATTCATTTTTTCAGGTGATGACTACATTTTTTATATTTAATCTCTTTGGGCCACTTTGTTTGCATGGGAATTGAACACATAGGATTCATGGTCAAATGGGATCCAGCAAAAGATTATGAAAGGGTGAAAATTGAAGGATATAAGGTAGAGATCTTGACTTTCATAGGATTTGAATTTTGAATTACTAGGGTGATGGTAGGGAATTGTTCCCATCTCCCTTTAATTCATTTTCTATTGAAGGGGAGATTATTCGATGATTATTTTTGGATATCCACCTTTGTTTCTTCATTTTTGACCATGTTTAGAAATCAAAGTCTTTAGAATTCCTAAGAATTCTAAATGAGGCAAACTGGCCCTTTTTGTCATTGGCATTTGGTCATTCAGCTTCTTCTATTGCTTTTGGTAGTGCTTGTCAAAGTTTTCATCTTGTTCAGGTGATCCTATTGGAATCACGAAGCCGGATAGGTGGCCGAGTACATACTGACTACTCATTTGGCTTTCCAGTTGACATGGGAGCGTCATGGTTAGTTTATCTTCTTCTTTGTTTTTTTGGGTGCAGGGTACAGTTTTCTATCTTACAAGGAATATGTCTCATTGACCAACTTCCTTTGATATGTGGCTATTCAGGTTGCATGGTGTCTGCAATGAAAATTCATTGGCTCCACTTATTCGGTGTCTTGGGCTCAAGTTATACCGTACCAGTGGTGATAATTCCATTTTATATGACCATGATTTAGAAAGGTATGCTTGTTTCAGAAGCACTTGTTTTGTCCATAAGTTGCTCTTAACTTCAGATTATACATAGATGAAATGGATGTGGCTTATTACCCGAGCAAGAAGTCATATCAATACTCGTCCACTATCAAACTTAACTGGAGGTTGTTTGGCTTATGTTATTTTTTATGATTCATATTTACTAAGTTATTTTTCATCGAATTGGATGATTGAGACTTGACAACATAGCCAAGAGCATGTCTTGAATGTAACTTCATTTGGAGGGAGCCACATCCTGGGATTAAGTATGAGGACTGGACTGGTTTCTGTCTTTTGCTTGAACTGATAATGGAATGTTTAATGAAAAGGGGGAAAAAGAACTCCGGGCAAGATGTCATCCCAATTCTAATACTCACCCCAAAACAGTCATACTAGTCAACATTCCAATACAAGGGAAATGCAAATACCAGCATACATTTATTGTATCTTGTGACTTGGTTTCTGCAGCTGTACACTTTTTGATATAGATGGGCGTCAAGTCCCCCAACAACTAGTTATTGAAGTTGGAGATATACTCACAAGAATCCTCAAAGAGGTATGTGTTATGTTTTCTCTTAAGTTCGTCAGCAATAAAAGTACACTCCTAGTTACCTTGAATTTCATGATTACTTTTTTCATCATTGCAGACTGAAAAAGTAAGGGATGAACATATCGAGGACATGTCTGTTCTGCAAGCCATCTCTATTGTTCTGGAAAGGCATCCAGAGTTTAGGTCCTGACTAACCACGAACTGGAACAAATGGATTACTTCATTTTCATTTGATTGTTACCATTCCATTTATGATTAGTTAATTATGTTGCTAGAATACCTGGATATGTGTATGTGTGTGCGAGTATATGCTGAGGTTGCTTGTATGGTAGTATTGTATTGGTACCGATACTTTTACGGTGCAGCTGTACCAGATAGATATGATTACTTGTAATTGTCTGGATTTTGGATGCTGTCACTTGTGCAAGGCTTGTGATTCCTACTATTCAAACAAAATGTCCTGCTTTCAATGTATTTGATGGCATACCCTTATCCATATGTGTGCTACCCTTACCCATATCTATGTTCTATATTTTGAGAATATGGAGCTCTAGTCCTCCATGTCCATGTCTCTCTTTGTATCCACTGGTTGGCTGACAACTTGTAATTATCTGGATTTTGGATGCTGTCACCTATTGTGCGAGGCTTGTGATTCCTACTATTCAAACAAAATGTCCTGCTTTCAATGTATTTGATGGCATACCCTTATCCATATGTGTGCTACCCTTATCCATATCTACTGTCTATATTTTGAGAATATGGAGCTCTAGTCCTCCATGTCCATTTCCCTCTTTGTATCCACTGGTTGGCTGACTATTGTTTTTTATTTCCTTCTGTAGGCAAGAAGGGCTTGCACATGACGTCTTGCAATGGTACATATGTAGAATGGAAGCTTGGTTTGCTGCAAATGCAGATATGATATCTCTGAAGAGCTGGGACCAGGCAAGGGCAGATGCCACTTTTCTCTCTTTAGTAGTTTATTTATTGTCCATGCTGGTTAAATCTGCCTTTATAACTGAGATTTTTTTCCCCATCAAAGGGATAGTACTGTTCTGTGTCTTTATTTTTCTTATTCATAAGCATGAGCTGATTCTGTTTTGTTTGTAACACTGATGCAAGTAGACTTTTGTGAATGAGTACTATACAATGGAACAGCATTATTTAACTCACAAAATTCTTGTCTTGATATCTGGGCAACTTCTATGGCAACCTATGAATGTACTGACAAAGTATTTTCAATGTGACTGAAGCTGCAAAAGTGGCCTTCCTTTCATAGTATCTAATATTTTCTGGGTAGGCCGGCCACACCAGCTATCACATATTTCTTTTGATTGAGTTCTAACCTGTACTCAAACCTTAGTCCTCTTTTTTTTCTTTATTATTATTTTTTTTTTAATCTAACTGAGATCGACTCTAATTACATTTATCTGTGATGGACACTTCCTGTCCTTTTGTCAAACAAAATCCAAGTACTTTTCTCCTCAATCTAAGAAACTCAGTGTTTCTTTTATACAGTTTCCAGTGGATTGAAAAAACAAAGGGATGTTGGATGTTGCAAATTGTAAGAGTGAAAAGTTGGAACTAAATTAACACCTAAATTTGCACAATTCAAATATGGAGTTGGTGTTTTAGAAGTTGGAACTTTTTGCAATTAGGTTTCTTGATTGATTTGATTTTGTAGATTGGTATTTCAATCTCATGTTTTTTGGGCTGAAATGGAGGGTTCCAATGAAAGAATGTATCTCCATAGCTTCCCTTTTTTCTGTGTTGTTTTATGGGTTACCGTCACAAGAGGTTGGAGGCATGGTGATCCCTTTTCTCCCTTTATCTTCACCAAAGTGGCAAAACGTCTTGGGGGTCCATTCTAAAGGGTTCACATGGGAAGAAAATAAAAAATCATTGTTAAAATAGACAAATGGTCTAGTGCAGTTTTGTGCCTCCAACAGTTGAAGCACTGAAGCATTTTGATGGTGTACATTGGCATGAAATGTGCTTCTGATCAAGTGATCGAGAAAACTTGAATATTGTGTAGCAGTCAATCTGGTGTTTTTTGTTGTGATTTGGAGCCATATAAAGTTAGAGACAACTTTAGGAAAGGCTATTGAGGAAAAGAAATAGGAAAGCAATGTTTTAAATTAAAACTACTAGGTTCTACTAGGTTTACACCGTAGCTCCGCTATTTTCAAAATAGCGTAGCCGCCTCAACCTCTACGATCGATGTAGTGTAGTGGCTGCTATTTTGAACCATGCGGATGATGTTCTTAGGAGGAGAGGCATTGCCATGGAGAATGTTTTCTCTTTTTCACTCTAAAATAGAGGAGTCAGTTAAACAACCTTTTTTCAACATGGATTCCCAAGTTATATTTGTTGTTGTTGGATTGATGTTTTTTCCGCTCAATTGGTGGAAGCGGCTTCACTGGATTGTTTCATCCCTTCATGGGGAAGCGGACCTTTCCAAAGAAGAGGTTAATTTTATGGAGGATGGTTCCTAGAGTAGTTTAATGGTTGTGATAGAAAGAGAGAAGTAGACAGATATTCGAGGTTAACGAGTCACAAGATTGAGGAGGTTGTGGGTTGATCAAGGAAAGAATAGCACATTGGGCATCAATAAGAAGGAGTTTCAAGATGTCACAATATTTGATATTATTAGAAATAGGGAAGCAATCAAGCTGGGTGGAGGATGAAAAGAAGCTCAGTTCGATGGTCTCCGCCCAATGTCAAATGGGTCAAATTTAATGTAGATTGAGCTGCCAAAGGAAATATGGGACCAGCTGAAAATGTTGAAGTTCGATAAAAAGATGGTGGAGAGATTGATTTTTTTTTTCTTCCACTATAGATTCATGTGTGAATTGAATCATATAATTAGGGTGGCCATTGTCTGGTCTAGTGGATATTTTATTGAAGAGGGAGTAAATAGAAGAGTGATGAATTTAATATTGAATTGATGTGTGCTTTGAGCAGTATGGTAGAGGTGGGGTGGAGCCATAACAGTATATTACTCTTATATTGTTATGTGCATGCTTGACTTTCTTTGTACATTCGAATTCCTCCAATAAAATCTCTTTCATTACCAACAATAGAAAGATAAGAAAAATGAAGACATGTTGTGGGATTCTCTCTTAAAAGAAGACATCTTTTATCCATGTTTCATGCTTTCTTAAATGACATAATTTTGTTAGAAATTATACTTTGGAAATTTTGAGGTTGATAATAAGTTTGTAGACTTTAACATGTAAGACTCAAATAAACGAATAATAATGATGGATCTCCTTCACTTTTATGGAATTGTATTTTTCCACATTTGGGGGGATTTGGTTTAATCGTTCTCATCCAAAAAAAAAAAAAAAAAATTAAAGACAGAGTGTAACAGGCTATTTCCTATGATCATTTTAATGCAGGAGCATGTTCTTTCGGGTGGTCATGGACTAATGGTGCAAGGTTACCATCCTGTCATAAAAGCTCTTGCTAAAGACATTGACATACGTTTGAACCATAGGTATAATGCTTGTATGAAAAAACTGAGGTTCCCCTATCTATATATTTTGCCATTCCTATTGATTTTTTTCATCTAACAAATGTATATAGTTCTTCTTTCTGCCACTTCCGTGCCTATTGTTACCATGATTATTTTGCTGAGTTTTTTTTAACCCATTTTCCATGTCAATAACCAGAGTCACGAAAATTACTCAGTGGAGTAATGGAGTAATGGTCACTGTTGAGGATGGCAGAAGTTTCATGGCAGATGCTGCAATTATAACGGTTCCCCTTGGGGTTCTTAAAGCCAATCTAATTGAGTTTGAACCAAAGCTACCTGAGTGGAAGGTTTCTGCGATTTCTGATCTGGGTGTTGGCAATGAGAACAAGATTGCTTTACGCTTTGACACCGTTTTCTGGCCGAATATGGAGCTACTTGGAATGGCTGCACCTACATCTGATGACTGCTGTTATTTCCTTAATCTTCACAAGGCGACAGGCCATCCAGTACTCGTATATATGGCTGCTGGAAGGTTTGCCTATGACATAGAGAAATTATCTGATGAAGCGGCTGCAAATTTTGCAATGTTGCAGCTCAAGAAGATGCTCCCTGATGCAAAAGATCCTGTAAGACTTTCAATTTTACCTTTCCTATTCTATTCTGTTTACATTTGTGAACCCTGCAATGGTAGTTGAAACTATAGTTTGAGATTTAAATCACGTGACTTGATCCAAAGGCCCAGTGGGAGAATTTGGTCAAGTCTTGGGCTGTCATAAAAATGAATTACCAGCATGTAATAATTATTTAATGGAGGAAATAATAAAAATAAACTCAAGGTGAGATGGCCGATTTTTTTCATATTAATGGAATTTAACACTATTTAATGGATAGAATTGCTGTTCAAGTTGTAAAAGGGGTTAAGAGGCCCCCCCTTTTTATCTTCTTTCTTAAAATTTAAATAAAAGGGAACAAATGAAAAAAAGAAAAAAAAAAGGAATTTTTTGTTCAAGTTAACCAATCTTGACTGGTATTGTCCAAGTGTTAGTAATGTTGACTTGAAATATGAGAAAAGTTTTGTTGACACTTGACTCAACGTGGTCAATAATTTTTCTTACTTTCTACTTTTTAAAGATTTTTGAATTGGGGGTTACAACATCATTTTGTGCATGTCATGTATGACTCTTGGTTGATTGACTCATGCAGATTCAGTATCTGGTTTCCCGTTGGGGGACAGACCCAGATTCGCTTGGTGCTTATTCATATGACTTGGTTGGTAAGCCTCTGGATTTATATGAGAAACTTCAGGCTCCTGTCGATAATCTTTTCTTTGGTGGGGAGGCTGTGAGCATAGATCATCCAGGGGCTGTACATGGAGCTTATTCAGCAGGAATTCTGGCTGCCGAAGACTGTCAAAGGTGGTGCTTGTTAAAAAAGCATGGCAATTTGGATCTAATTAAGCTTGTTTCAAGTGAAGTAAAAGCAGAAGTTGAAACTGCACTTCAAATCTCTAGGATGTGATTGATTCTTTTTTATGTGTTATATCAAATTCAATAGCCATAGAAATCTGATTTTAGTCCTTATGTTCTCCATTTATTTTGTGGGGCACATAAAACTTCAAGCTTCTCATTTTTATGACAAGAAATTGTATTGTTTGCTTGGATAAATACTGATATCATATATGTAAGGTGATAATGTTTTTGAATCTTTAATGAAGTCTTCTATTTTCGATTAGTGATGTTTGTTGATGCTTATATACAATTAATGCACTTTATTGCAGTTCATTTTGTATGTTCTCATGTATGTTATCTACAATTTTGCTTGTCTTCAAGCACGCTCAATTTTAGTGTATTCATTTGATTTTTCCACACACGTTTACCTGATTTCAAGTTGGGGCTGCTGTGCGTCTCTTCCAATTGTGGTTAAACTGATTATATTAGTTGCTCTGGAGCTTTAATCAGGATGCTTCAAACCATTCCATTATGCATTCTATGATAGGGATGGGAAAAGAGTTCTCATGATCCACTCAAAAGGGATTGTTTGGATGTGGAGAAAGTAGGGGTGGGAAAAGAGTTCTCCCTGCCCCAGGGAAGTTGCATTTCTTGTTGGGCCACTAGTTGGGAGTTTTCTACCTTGTGGAAACGGAAATCTCCAATAATGGCATAGGGGAAGGCTCAATTTTCTCACGCTTGTTAGAAAGACTAGATTTTCTCAATTTTCTCACGCTTCGTGTTATTAAGTAATCCACTCTGCTGGAGGATGCAGGTTTTGCAATTTTTAAAATTTACTTGCAGCTAGAGACATCAGAAAATGGTGATTGATGCAAGTGCCTTCCTGTGATGAATTCATTGAAATGAACAATTTCATCTCATGAGCCCAGTGTGAGAGCACCACATGTACATTTTTCATGTTGGACGATCCTAGCCCATGCGAACTGTTCCCAACAGAGAGACATCATCTAGAGGATCTCCTTAATTTGCTGCAGGACACAGTTTCAATACCTGAGTGTGGTAAAAACTGTGCCATTTATAACTCAAAATTTGTTTGTGTGATGGTATCATGGTAAAGATGGATGATGTTGACCTTCTAACTGGTCCACGTGGACAGATGAGAAGGGAGTCCGGGTCTCACGAGGCTTTTTCCTACGGTAACCGTGAGTGGATCTATCACTGTCCGCTACGTCACCACAGGCAGCCTGTCATGCAAGCGGGGCTGCTGGGCAGGGGCTGTTCATAGTGATGTGGCGGACCGTTATTGGTCTTTCCACGGTCACCATGAGGAAAAGCCTCATATGATCCCTATTCATGAGAAGGATTTGCAGTGTCACCAATTGATTTATGTGAAAGATGATACAGGATTTTCCTATACAATTTGCCTCTTTTCCATGCATTCTTCTAGAAGTAGCAACGAGATTGGCAACTAAATGACAATGTTGGACATGAGCAAGATCTGCTTTGTGAGGGATCTCTTTAACGCTGCAATTTATTTAATTCGTTGGATCACAGTCAATCCAAAGCTTCTACAGTGTCAAAAGCTAATAATACATTATGGCACATTCATGACCATCTAAATTTGATTATGAATGGATCTTTTACTTCTTTGTTATCTCTTTCCATGTTTTAGATTTTGGCCATCAATGGGTTATGTGCTCTCTCTTTCTAAAGGTTGGTTTTCCATCCGTTATCACAATTCTTGCACCTTCTTTGTATGATTGGTTTTTTCATTGGGTATTGGACAAAACCGGGATTCTTTAATCTTGTATTTTTCTTAGAAAATGACTGCCTATCTTTGAAGAAATTCGTTTTAAGAAGAAGTTCTCAGATTTCAGAACTGATAGAGTTCGCTCGAGCGATCCCAATGTCCACTCAAGCGAACCCACACAGAGGAATCGTCACTCGACCCATCTTTCTGTCCGCTCGAGCCTTCAAGTCTCTGGATCGCAATACTAAAGGCAGAATACAGTTCGCTCAAACGAACCCAATATCCGTTCGAGCGAATACCTCACAGAACATTGATCGCTCGACCCATCTTTTAGTTCGCTCGACCCAACGAGTCCCTGTGCTGAACGACTTCAAACAGAGAGCAGTTCGCTCGAGCGAACTACCTGGTCGCTCGAGCGAACCTGGGCGCAAAATTGGAAACTTGCCCAAAACAGTCTTCTATTTGCCTCCAACTTACTACTTTCAATCCTACTTGTTTTTCAAGTACTCAGGCACGATTTAAAGGCTATAAATACCCTTTATCTCTCTATTCCAAGACACCTCTCCCATTAAGTAATTCTTTGAGAGAACTTGAGAGATCCATTCCCCTTCGAGGCTATCAACGGATGTGCTGAAGGTTTTCAAGCTTCGAGTTCATGCATCGTTCTATTCCTCTGATATAAAGACGTCTTGAAGAGGCTTTCAATGTGGTTGTTTCAAGCACGGTGAAGGTGAACGGCGTGTAGTCGGCAAGATCGCGTAGTCCTTTAGGTTGAGTCAACAACTGGGAAAGGGTTGTGAGTATACCTCGTAACTTTTATTCTAATAGTGCTTGGTTGTTTGTTGGCCTAGACGATAAGGCCCGTGGTTTTTTTCCGAACAGGATTTTCCACATAAAAATCCTGCGTCTCTTTCTCTTTGTGGTTGATTGCATTTAATTCGGATTAGGATTAATTACTAGTTTAATCACCTGTGGATTGATAATTCAATAAAGATTAGATTATTGGGACCTCTGCCTGTGTTAAGGTAGAAATCCAAGTTTTTCAATTTAACATACAAAGGGTTGATCGATTCATGGGCAAGTATGTGAGATGAAACACCCTTACCACTAGACTGTCTTGTACCACTCACCCAAACTAGCAAAAGAAAAAAGAGCATTCAAAAAATTAAAAAATACTATTAATTTTTTTTTTTTTTAGAACATTTACTACACAGTTGGGATGGCAATTCACCCATTCATGGCATCAGCTTTTGCGCTGGTGCTACATTATTTCAATTCAATTCTACATGGTTTATTTCACAATTATGAATCCTCAAATACAACATTGACATTAAATTGTCAATCTTATTGAAACACTACTTGGAAAAGAAAAAAAAGATAAATGAACAAATAATATTATAGACATCTTCATCAAAGGTTTTATATGATCTTCCCACACAATCAGTTGACGGCGCTGCATATCCTCCTTATCTGTCCAGATGAACCTGTGAGAGGACTTATATCTCCCATCTTCACCATTGCAGATACAAAATCCGAGTTAAAAAGGGCGCGGTTCTTACTATACTCAGTAACAATGCTGTCTGTTGATCCTCCACTAAAGAGAACTTGGTCTGAGTCAAGGAGACCTTTCCTCTGGACGAGGTTCCTGAAGTAGTTATTATCAAAAGAGTTGGGTGTCACCAGGTCAAGAGCAGCCAAGTTAGTGTCCCCATCAACTGTGGGACAACGTCGCCGGCGGGTGCTGGCAAAGCCTGCATCAATGTTGGATCCATTGTAGATCCTGTCGCGGAAGGTAACGCATTGCGCTTGGCCAATTGTGTGGGCTCCTGCAGTTGATCAGTCTACATGTTAATGAATGTGAAATTGTGATTGTTGAGTTGTGAAGAAATGGAGAAAATTCTCTGAGCATTGTTGAGTTTTTCGGGTCAATAAGAACCTGAGAGTGCAACCATGTCCCTTCTGCTGAGACCCACTCTCCTAAATGTTGAGATGAGGCTGTCAAGGCTATCTGTAAAGCGCGGGAGGTCTGCTTGTGCTTGATCCTGGTTTGCAGATGTTGAGTCTCTTCTTCCAAGCTTCACTGCCCATGTTGGCCCACCCACCTGGTTTTCAAATTTCAACAATCATTCTAAATATCAATAAAGTAGAAATTTGTATCCACCCAATTAAGATTCTTCAATGATGTTATCTGTTTTATACCTAGGCATCGAATTTTTTTTTTCTTTCTTCTTTTTTTTTTCCCACTCCCTTTTTCTAGTTCTATTCATCCAAATGCAGGCCCAGATGAAGAAATCAAGCCTATTTGATTTTGGGTTCAAAAGGAACAGTGGTCTAGATCTAATTATAGGTAGTTTAGAAAATATATTATGTTTTGTTGCAGTTGTGGAACTATCAGAACCAATTGCGCCACAAGCCCCCCATAAGAAGCCATTGGGATTACAGGCCTCTATTTATTAGAGTTAAAATTAGATTTAACCTTTAAACATAACTCTAGATATATATACATATATGTTGGTGAAAATTAGCCGCAGTAAAATAAAATTACAATGAAAAATAGAAATTAAGACGAAAAAATCAGATCAGACAGAGGCACGGAAATCTCGCTCTCTTTAAGGAGATTCAAGCCCTCTGCGGTTGGCAAAGCCCAAGAACCGGTGCAGCAGACCTTCTCTTTTTGACTTGTCTCCTCCAGGATACAACAGCCCGACTATTCGCCGTGTAACTCAAACCAACTCTGCACAAGTGGTTGAGTTCAAAGCTCCACCAAAAGAACACCTCTCTTTGACTGAAAAGTCTCTCTAGTGTATGAAGCGTTTGTGAATGTTGTTGTCTATATTCTAGAGTTGATGAAGAAGGGTTTATATAAAAGCTCCATGGGGTAACAAAATAATGATGCAATAAAATAGAATAATAGGTCATAGACTAGATTCATGATGGTTCATAAAAAGTCTCAAACGGTTGAAATGTCCAAACTTAATATTATAGGAGTTTCAGAAGTTAATGGGTTAATTTAGAATTTACTGCCATAAGGAATTGAAAAGAAAAGTCAAATTAGTTAATGGTCAATGACTGTACCAATAAATAAAAATAACTCCAAACCATTAACTATTTAAATTCCTTAGAGTTAAGACCAAGAATCCAACGCACCAGCTTTACATTTACCCATTAAACTCCCACTAATATTGTTGAAAGAAAAAATTAATATTAAAATGGACCAACAATATATATATATATATATATATATATAATCTACTGTTGAGGTAACCGAATTACCAAAGAGATTTAGTAATAGGACTAGATGTATGTACTCACAGCAACAGATGCATCCCGGGCAGCAACTGCCAGAATATCAGCACAAGAAACAACTCCAGGGCAAACATTCTCAACTCGAGATTTAACACTATCAATGACTTCATACCCTCTTGCCGATTGGAAGTTCTGGAGCGCATTCTTCTCGCTCGTAAAAGATGAAGAAGGATCTAACAAGATGGACGCATCGCAACCCTGCACTCCCATCACAATGTCTTAGAACAAAATCTCTTCCAACTAAACAATCCAATCAAATACTTCATAAGAGTAGCTGGTAAAAAAATAACAGAGCAAATACAAAAGAAAGAAAGAAGAAGTTTTTTCTGTGAGTACTTGAACAAAGCAATCATGGAAATGCAGACGAATGAGCGATGCCGCCATCCGATGCTCACGCGAGATGGCCGTCCTTATGGCGGTCCGAATGGTAGTGAGTGCTCTTGGACATGTTTTATCATAGAATGTAGGTGAAAGATGCGCATGGCATTGCATGTTGGATACCAAAAGCAGTAGGGTGGCAACAAAACATGCAAAGTGAGCACCAAAGAACTTTGTTGGACTCTCTACATGAAACCCCATCTCTCTATATGTATCTCTCTCTCTCTCTCTCTCTCTCTCTCTCTCTCTCTCTAATGTCTATAATTAGAGTGTGATCTTTTTACTAGCTATAAGATGGGAGATGAACAAGAGAGAGGTCACAAAGCAGGGCAATTCAGTGGAAGGAAAGAAAGCAAAGAGAGAAGAAAAAAGTAATGTTTGGTAATGATGTGGTGAGGTGAAGAAGTGGAGTTCCAAGGCATATATAGAGGGAGGGAGGAAGATGAGGACATGACATGGTCGTAGTTATACACTGCATTACATGCATGAATAGATTGGGTCGTTTTGGTCAGAGTTGACAAACGCGTGCGGCGACATTTATTTTGATGAACTGTGGCTGCCTGCCTGACCCTTTCTATTGTTTCGGCTTCTCTTGTGGGGGTTTTGACATATTAGTACTCTTTAGATTTGGATGTTTTAGTATGACTAAAATTTAGATAATGTTAAAAAAGTCGCATGATTCTGGTAAATATTTAAAAATAAATTTTTTTACTCTTGATCTTTAGTTGTTATGGCTTTTATGCAGCATTTTAAAAAAAATTTCTTCTAAATGATAAAATTTGAGAAATCGTGTTCAAATGTGTATTTACTTTTAAAAAAATGTCAGTTTTCATATTCTATAAGAAGTAAAATTTTTACTAGTTACAGAAAATATATGATATATAAATCTATAATTCTCATGATATAACGGGATATGGTACAAAAATGTAGAAACAAAATATTGACCAGATACATTCTGATGACGACGTTATCTAAATTTGAATAATAAAATTGAAAAAATAGAATTTAAGGTGAACTAATATATCTAAACCCATGCATTAATCTTGTCAACTCGAGAGGGCAAGGTGAAGAACAATTACGAGGGTGGAAATGCCCTGAACAAGATAATGACGAAGTTACCCTTGAATTCATTTACGACAGGACAGAAGAATGTGAAAAGTGAGGTTTGAAAAAGTCATATGTCAAAGGACAGGTTTCACATTTTGCATATTTCCAAGGACAAGTGCAAGGTCTTTTGTGGGTGCAATGAACCTTTGATGTACAAGAATTTTGGAATGATGCAAGGCCATGAAATGGAAGGTAGGTGAAGCCTTTTACTTTGATCATCATCTCTGTAATTTAAGATTGAACAGCTGGAAACATTTAGTAGGTTTGATGTTTTTTAGATGAGTAAATCTTAAAAATTTCTGTGTGTACGTCATTGATCTAATGGACTCCACATGCTTTTCCACATGTCTTATTTCAAAATAGCAATAAGTAGATACTTGTTGTGGATGATCATATATACTACTTGTTGTGGATGATCATACCCTTTCTCTATTATGAAGGTGGAATCCATTTGATTTTCATTTTTTTTTTTAATCTTTTTTGTACCGGAGGGTTCCCAACTTTTTGGGCTGAACTAATCCCTCCGGGCACAGAGGGAAGCCTGGTAAACTCTCATTTAGCCCTGGTCTTATAGTGTAGTTTTAACCTACAACCTCCAAATGCAAACTGTGGTCCTCAACCAACTAAGTTATTGCTTTGAATTATTTGATTTTCATATTCTCTACCGTTTTTCAGATAACTTTTTAAAACAGGACTAACTGCAATATATGAGGTTCATTATCCCAATTAGATACAGGAAGACTTATGGGACTAACTAAATGAAAAAAGAAGGCAAAAGACAGATAGATGTAGTTGATATCATTTGTTGTTGAAATGGACAATAAAATGATAGAGGGCAAAAGTCTGATCATTCATTTTATGACTAATCTAAATGTCTACAAATGGCTAGCCCGAAGTCATCTCTTGGAAAATCAGATAATTAAGTGTCTTACTTTTTCTCGTGAGTCAACCACTGATTTTTTTTTTTTAACATTTTTTCATAGAACTACTCAGTGGGTTCCATTAGTAGTTTTTTTTTTCTTTTTTCCGGTAACCCAGGCAAGGGGCTGGGACCCAAGTGAGAACCCGCATGAAGACAGGAAGACAGCCAACTTAAGTGGAAAAGGAGCCCACACAAGTGGGAAGAAAGCTCATACAAGAGAGAAGGAAAGCCTGCAGGAAGAGGTGGCACCTAGGGTTCAAACCATGGGCAACTAGGTGAGAACTATCACTCATTATCACTTGAATAATAAGCCGTTCTCGTACCATTAGTAGTTTGTTGTGTCAAGTCTTTACCATCTCCGTGCAGAGGAGTGGGTTCCACCCTATGTAGAACTTGTCAAGCATTTATGCCACTTCTACTACTACCTCGAGAATTTGGTAGTAGGAATGATTAGGTAAGAAAATTGAATATGGTATTAGAGTTAACTGATTGCGTGATTGAATCTTAAGATAAACGATTCAGCACAAAAATGTGTGTGGCCTAAAGTATGCAGATTGGGTTCCACATGAGGGAGGGTGTTGAGGAGTGGGTTCCACCCTATAATGAATATTGAAAAGTATTTATGTTACCTCCACTAATACCTCATATTTTAGTAGCATGGTTACCTAAGAAAAGTTAATAACCTGTATATGTGGTCATTGATGATAGAGTATTCATTTTCCATCTTCCCTCCCTCGATCAATTTCCATTAAGTGGGGGGTTATTGGATAGTCATTTTTGCATATTCACTTTTATCTTTATTTTTAACCAAAAATAACTTGAAATCCGATATAATCAGTTCCTATATATTTTGTGCAAACAAACATGCCCTTTTATCGAATTTAGGGTCTCACTCACTCACTAAGTGTAACAAATAGGAAATCACAATAATAAAGTTGATATATTACTGCTTAGCATATAATTCATGAGAAATGATTGCGTAAGTAACAAATTGGAAGAACGAAAAAAGGTGAAAAGGTATGATACATGCAGTCAATGCTTAATAAATCATAATTCATTTTTAGTAATTAATCAATTCTATAAGATTGTTTCCATAATCATTACTGAATTCAAAGTATGAATTGATTGATTAAGACTAACATTATTAACAATATGCATCTATTGTTGGAAAACTGATTCTACCTGCCCAACTCTTCTTGGACCTTTTATCCTTCTTTTACCAAAGAAAGGGTCCACTTGTGCTTAATTCAACATCTACACACTTGTCAGAGCAAGCACACCACTATTTTGTTGAACTAGCACTTATCTAATTTGAGATTGCATATTTTCAAAAATGGTCTTTTAATCTAGTGGTAAGAGACGTTAGTTCTTATTCTCATGTTCAAAGTCCAACTAATGGATTGTTTCAGTCATTGGATTGTTTTATACATCTTCCATATTTTAATATTTTCTACCAAGGGAACATAATAGAGTTTATTTTCAAAAGTGCCCAAACTCTTATTTGCTTCCATATTACACCTCATAAAACTTTGAGATTAAGGTGAAACTGGATCACAGAGTTAACCCACAAAATCCTCACTCAAAGGCTCAAACAAGCCAGGCCTGACTCCCTATATTTCTTGACATGGATTCTTACATTAGTTTCCATGTAATTTAGATTCTTGAATCTAATATGGACCAGAGTAATGCTACTTGGACAAACTTCGTGGACATAATTTTGGACAAATCCTATGGTATGGCTTGAATATCATAGGTGATATTCAAGCCGTACCATAGGGTTTGTCCAAAATTATATCCAAAAAATTTATCCAAATAGACTTTTTGTATGGACCATTGTTCCACATTTCTATAGGAAATTACCTGGAATCTTCCATCCAATTGAAAGAGACTTCTTTGTTTTTAATGCTTTGACAAGGACCTTTTCCTTGAGGCCATGTTACCTCGCAGTGGACGTGAGCGGGGCACGAAAGCATCTCTGTTTCCATGTCTTTTTTGTCCATGGTAGTTCGGGAAACACGAGCATCTTTCCTTGAAACTTGTTTGGGTCTCTTTCCATGCTCGTGAAATTTAGAGCTAGGGGAACCAGCAGGGATCAATCTCTCTCCATAAAGGTGGGGTTTTCTATTTCAAGGGGGAATGACCAAATGCTGATGTCCAATGGGAAAGGCCCCTCTGATCAAGATGAGCCCACCATTGGTAGGTCAACTTTATCCATAACACTTGCTTTCCTAGAGTGTTATATTTATCATCATATATCAGTTCAAAGGAATCCAGAAATTACAAGCAACCAGAAAGAGGACTATTGAATGAATGATTCGAATGATTCAACACATTTCTTATATTAAAAATCTAAATCGTTCAAAATAAGTGTTCTTCTCTTGAATGAGCCCTTCAAGTTCTCCATTCAAATTAAAGTCGGGGCCATCAAATGAAAGTTGGGCCCTTAATCAGATTAATCGCTTAAAACATTTGAATAAAATATTATGAATAATTCAACTGTTTTATAGTAATCACTCTCTTGGTAATACCTAACTCCCAGCAGAGTAAATTTGAGAAAGTATCAACTAAGAGATTATATTTGCTTTGACCGGTTTAGATCTTCAGAAGTGAGCCCCTACTGAGGAGCCTCACAAGTTGTCCTATTATTGACTTAAGACCAGATCAGTTAATTGTGGCCGACCTTCTATATAGGTTTCATTATGACAGCTAGGACTTATTAATACATATGACTTTCACTATGTGGAATTGGCCTCATTGGCTCATTCATCATTACAACGACAAGGGACTTGTTCTATATAGGGAGCTGCCACTAGCATATAAGAAATTTCTCTTCCCACATACACATTTAAAAAAAAAAAATAAAAGAAACCTTGGAAGATTGATGCTCATTTTTAGGGAGATTTGGTCACTATAGATTCATGTGTGAATTGAATCATATAATTTGGGTGGCCATTGTCTGGTCTAGTGGATATTTTATTGAAGAAGGAGTAAATAGAAGAGTGATGAATTTAATATTGAATCGATGTGTGCTTTGAGCAGTATGGTAAAGGTGGGGTGGAGCCATAACAGTATATTACTCTTATATTGTTATGTGCATGCTTGACTTTCTTTGTACATTTTAATTCCTCCAATAAAATCTCTTTCATTTTCAACAATAGAAAGATAAGAAAAATGAAGACATGTTGTGGGATTCTCTCTTAAAAGAAGGCATCTTTTATCCATGTTTCTTGCTTTCTTAAATGACATAATTTTGTTAGAAATTATACTTTGGAAATTTCGAGGTTGATAATAAGTTTGCAGACTTCAACGTGTAAGACTTAAATAAACGAATAATAATGATGGATCTTCTTCACTTTTATGGAATTGTATTTTTCCACATGTGGGGGGATTTGGTTTAACCTTTCTTATCCAAAAAAAAATTTTTAAGACAGAGTGTAACAGGCTATTTCCTATGATCATTTTAATGCAGGAGCATGTTCTTTCGGGTGGTCATGGACTAATGGTGCAAGGTTACCATCCTGTCATAAAAGCTCTTGCTAAAGACATTGACATACGTTTGCTAAAGACATTGACATACGTTTGAACCATAGGTATAATGCTTGTATGCAGTGGCGGACTCAAGATTTTCATTTAGGTGGGGCTAAAATTTTGATAGACTTAACAATAAAAAAAAAAAAAAAAAAATTTGCTACACTTTACCAGATTTTTTTTCATTACCAAATAGCACCTATATGTTTTTCTTTAGAAAATGTCCAACTCGTGAAATTCAACTAGATGCATGAAGTTATTGAAGATTGGGCAATGAAGAGGTTAGGATGTTAATTAGAAGTACCCAAAAACTTTAGATGGATAAAAAAATAATTTTAACTTAGATTTTAGATACTCAAACTCACATTATCATGTTTCACTAAATTTATATGTCAAAATCAATGCCCAATGGACGTTGCTGCAAATTCAAGGTGAGTGAGTGTGTGAGAAAAACTAAATATAAGAACATTTTGAGGACACCCATCCTTTCCATTTCTTTCACTTTCTCAAAGCCTCCAACCTTTGGATAATGGGAACGAAATTCAGTCTTTGAATCACAGTAGGGGTAAGAAGACAGGATAACAGAAATGAATTTGGTCATCTTTGGATTTTTAAAGATACGTTCAGATTTGGTGGTTTAGAGCTTAGGGTTTGGATTATGATTTAAGGGATTCGGGGTTTGAAAATAAAAATTAGAGATTAAGCATTCAGATTTAGATATATAAAGTGATTATGAAGAATTATTCTAAATATGTGTTGACAGATGAAGATGCAGTAGTCTACACAGTACATAGGGATTGGCAACGAGAAGCTCAATTTACAATCGGCGCACAGATATTTCGAAAGAAGAGGAAGTGATGTGTTGCCGCAACGTTTTCTTTTCTTCTTTTTTTACCAACTAAGTTTTATATATGTGGGGCTATCTTTAAATATATATGTGGAGCAATAAGTTGGACATATGGGGCATGCTCCATGAGCCCATTCAACTTTGTGAGGATTTCAATTCCGACCTGGGGCGATTGCACCAGATCATGCCCCAAATCTATCCAATGGCCCTGCCTAAGGTCCTAGCTTTAAGGTAATTTATTTAAAAAAAAAAAAAATTATGACGCCCCAGGTCAAAACCACATAGGTCCGCCCCTGCTTGTATGAAAAAAACTGAGGTTCCCCTATCTATATATTTTGCCATTCCTATTGATTTTTTTCATCTAACAAATATATATAGTTCTTCTTTCTGCCACTTCCATGCCTATTGTTACCATGATTATTTGGTTGAGTTTTTTTAACCCATTTTCCATGTCAATAACCAGAGTAACGAAAATTACTCAGTGGAGTAATGGAGTAATGGTCACTGTTGCGGATGGCAGAAGTTTCATGGCAGATGCAGCAATTATAACGGTTCCCCTTGGGGTTCTTAAAGCCAATCTAATTGAGTTTGAACCAAAGCTACCTGAGTGGAAGCTACGATTTCTGATCTGGGTGTTAGCAATGAGAACAAGATTGCTTTACGCTTTGACTCCGTTTTCTGGCCGAATATGGAGCTACTTGGAATGGCTGCACCTACATCTGATGACTGCTGTTATTTCCTTAATCTTCACAAGGCGACAGGCCATCCAGTCCTCGTATATATGGCTGCTGGAAGGTTTGCCTAAGACAAAGAGAAATTATCTGACGAAGCGGCTGCAAATTTTGCAATGTTGCTGTCACGACCCGGGCTCGAGATCCGGCAAACCCAAGCCGTGATCAGCATACTTACTCCCGTAAACCCCGAATTAATCGAAGTTAAAACGAGATCCATAAGGAATATCATTCTCAAAGTACTTGTCACATACAAAATCTTGCAGAAACAATTATATTTGACAATATCCATTTACGATTTACGTGTATATAAAATACAGTCCTTATACATGTATCATTCCCAATATACATTGATCAACACTGCATTTCAAAAACATTATGCGGATGTCCATTAATTACATTCCAAAATGAATTTATAGACAGTTTATCAAAAACATTTCTCAAAATGTTTCAATTTCCAATTCGCACTTGGATACCCAATTCAAATGGTATCCCGCCGATTCCACTCTATCAGACCTCCTAGAGGAACCGGAGCGGTCTCCTCCTCTGGCGCCGGGGGCGCTGCAACACCGGCAGAGGCAATCTGACCTGTAATGCCATCAATAACACTAATGAACACGACGGTTCAACAATGCATAACCAATTCTTGCAATAATGTATTAACACATTCATATTGCATGAATAACATATTCAATGCTAGAAAAATCTAGACAATTCTACAATAACAATAATAGACAATGACAGTCAATATACATGTACGAATTGGCAACTACCATAGTATTCATTGTATTGTATTTCAATTCATTACCATCTTCCCTCAAATGAAGGATTTATTTTCATTTACCATCTCCCCTCAAAGAGAGGATTCATCTTCCAATGGAAGGCATCAATCAATACCCGAATATACGATCGGAATTTAGTGGGACTTACTAGTATCCGGGCCAGGGACAACTAGCATCACCACGGAACTCCGGAACACCCCAATATCTATCTGCTGCAGCAGGATTAGTCATTCATATACATTGAACTCATTTAGAGTTCTAATACAATAGCTAGGTAGTGCCAGATTCAATGATCAATAACATTCATTAAGAAATCCTTCTATGGATCCAATTCAACTCGATGATTCCTTTCATGACAAAAGAAAGGAATGACAATAATATCAATCTCATTAGATCGAATTACAATGACACAATGAGAGTATTATTAACCACGCATGGTTTTACTCAATCCTATTTCAATCATATCTCAATTTTAAACAATCGTTTGTGTGTAACCATTGGTTTTCAATGCACGTGTTATTCTTGATGGACATTACGTTTATATATTTAATATGTGCATTACTAGTCCCCGTAATTATCACCCATGGAGCTTAGGCCATAATCAATTATGGTTCGTTCAAGGAACCCTTTTGAAATACTACTAGCTCTCAATAATCTTGTTTAATCCATGATTAGTCTTAAAGACTAACCGGGAAAGCATTTATGTTTACGAGTCATACTCTAAATTCTCGTAAAAATCCAAAACTCAAAATTCACTAGACTCTAACAGAGTCCCCTAATCGGTCGGACCGTTAGGTCCAATCGATTAGCCCAAATTTTCTCACAGTTAATGTCCTAACAGTATCCTGGCGGTTAGCCGCGGTTTAGTTGGCGGCTAGCCAAACCGAGTTCGGTTAGCTTTCCAGAAGCTATGCAAATCCTGACTCAATTTCGGTCAGCTTGGAGGTTGCCTGGCGGCTAGCCGAAATTTTCATCTCGGCTAACCGCGACACGGCAGTCAGCTCGCGATCAGCTTTCCAGAGGCTGACCATTTTACGAATTTATGGCGGTTTGTCTCGCGGCTAGTCGCCAGCACCCAGAAACTCATTTTCCGAGTTTTAGAACTTCTGATCCTTCTTCTACTCTCATTTTCTCCAATCCACTTCCCAACCTGCAAAAGATCATTGGAACCTCCTGTTTCCCCTCATATATCATCCATTCACATTCATTCATAATCACACTTCTAATTCTTCCTTAATTACTTCATTAATCACCCATAATAAATCCCAAAACTCAATATAAATACATAAAACCCATGAAAATACCATGCATTTCTATTATGGTTAACACTAATTACAAGTAAGGTTTATACTTGCCTCTCTTGAGCTAATGAACTCAAACCCCTCTCTTGCTTAGCTTGGCTCAACACAAATGTCTTCCTTTTTAAACCCTAATCCATAAAAACACCCAAATACACAACCATAAGCTATCTATGCTAGCAATTATGCCTAACCATTCATTATAACTTGGAAATCCTAAAGGAAGATCATTACTTACTTGCAACTCAAAGAAAATGGGTTCTTGAAATCTCTCTCAAGCTTTTCTCTTCAACAATGGAGGAAAACTACTTGAGGAGGAAGATGAAGATGAAGATGCTCCTCAAAAGTCCCTTCGATCACTCCTTATCTCACTCTCAATCAAGAGGAATGGAAGAGGAAGAGAAAATGGAGAGCCTAGGGTTTTTGTTGCTTGGGAATGAAAGGAGAAATGAACTCCTTCCTTCATTTCATTCTAATATAATCATTTCTCACACCCAAACCCCCTTACATTTATTCTATTTACATATAGAGTCAAATGACTCCTCATTAAATCCATTTGAGGTCAAATGGAATCGTGTTTATTATGAAAGTTGACGTACTCTTCGAGATACACGCGTTGGTATCAAGAATTTCCATATTTGACGAAATACGTGAAAATCCGTATCTACGAAAAAGTCCTTAGTCTATCTTGTTTGAGTCTAAACTCATCTTAATCAATTCAATTTCACTCAAATCCATTTCATTAGGCTTAATGTGTCATTTGAGACTGATTTATCTCTCTTGGGTCATCAATCTTGATTAACCCAATTATCCATACTTAATTAACATTAATCTCGATTAATTAGCCTTAATCATGATTAGTTCAGGTCGGGGTGTAACAGTTGCAGCTCAAAAAGATGCTCCCTGATGCAAAAGATCCTGTAAGACTTTCAATTTTTCCTTTCCTATTCTATTCTGTTTACAGTTGTGAACCCTGCAGTGGTAGTTGAAACTATAGTTTGAGATCTAAATCACTTGACTTGATCCAAAGGCCCAGTGGGAGAATTTGGTCGAGTCTTGGGCTGTCATAGAAATGAATTACCAGCATGTGATAATTATTTAATGGAGGAAATAATAAAAATAAACTCAAGGTGAGATGGCCGATTTTTTTCATATTAATGGAATTTAACACTATTTAATGGATAGACAGCAACTGTTCAAGTTGTAAAAGGGGTTAAGAGGCGCCCCACCCCCCCACCCAACACACACACACACTCCTTTTATCTTCTTTCTTAAAATTTAAATAAAAAGGAATTTTTTGTTCAAGTTAACCAATCTTGACTGGTATTGTCCAAGCGTTAGTAATGTTGACTTGAAATAATTTTTCTTACTTTCTATTTTTTAAAGATTTTTGAATTGGGGGTTACAACATCATTTTGTGCATGTCATGTATGACTCTTGGTTGATTGACTCATGCAGATTCAGTATCTGGTTTCCCGTTGGGGGACAGACCCAGATTCGCTTGGTGCTTATTCTTATGACTTGGTTGGTAAGCCTCTGGATTTATATGAGAAACTTCAGGCTCCTGTTGATAATCTTTTCTTTGGTGGGGAGGCTGTGAGCATAGATCATCCAGGGGCTGTACATCGAGCTTATTCAGCTGGAATTCTGGCTGCCGACGACTGTCAAAGGTGGTGCTTGTTAAAAAAGCATGGCAATTTGGATCTAATTAAGCTTGTTTCAAGTGAAGTAAAAGCAGAAGTTGAAACTGCACTTCAAATCTCTAGGATGTGATTGATTCTTTTTTATGTGTTATATCAAATTCAATAGCCATAGAAATCTGATTTTTAGTCCTTATGTTCTCCATATATTTTGTGGGGCACATAAAACTTCAAGCTCCTCATTTTTATGACAAGAAATTGTATTGTTTGCTTGGATAAATACTGATATCATATATGTAAGGTGATGATGTTTTTGAATCTTTAACAAAGTCTTCTATTTTCGATTAGTGATGTTTGTTGATGCTCTATACAATTAATGCACTTTACTGCAGATCATTTTGTATGTTCTCATGTATGTTGTCTACAATTTTGCTTGTCTTCAAGCACTCTCAATTTTAGTGTATTCATTTGATTTTTCCACACACTCGTTTACCTGATTTCAAGTTGGGGCTGCTGTGCGTCTCTTCCAATTGTGGTTAAACTGATTATATTAGTTGCTCTGGAGCTTTAATCAGGATGCTTCAAACTATTCCATTATGCATTCTATGATAGGGATGGGAAAAGAGTTCTCATGATCCACTCAAAAGGGATTGTTTGGATGTGGAGAAAGTAGGGGTGGGAAAAGAGTTCTCCCTGCCCCAGGGAGGTTGCATTTCTTGTTGGGCCACTAGTTGGGAGTTTTCTACCTTGTGGAAACGGGAATCTCCAATAATGGCATAGGGGAAGGCTCAATTTTCTCACGCTTGTTAGAAAGACGAGATTTTCTCAATTTTCTCACGCTTCGTGTTATTAAGTAATCCACTCTGCTGGAGGATGCAGGTTTTGCAATTTTTAAAATTTACTTGCAGCTAGAGACATCAGAAAATGGTGATTGATGCAAGTGCCTTCCTGTGATGAATTCATTGAAATGAACAATTTCATCTCATGAGCCCAGTGTGAGAGCACCACATGTACAGTTTCATGTTGGACGATCCTAGCCCATACCATCAGTTTCCAACAGGGGGACATCATCTAGAGGATCTCCTTAATTTGCTACAGGACACAGTTTCAATACCTGAGTGTGGTAAAAACTTTGCCATTTATAACTCAAAATTTGTTTGTGTGATGGTATCATGGTAAACATGGATGATGTTGACCTTCTAACTAGTCCACGTGGACAGATGAGAAGGGAGTCCGGGTCTCACGAGGCTTTTTCCTACAGTAACCGTGAGTGGATTTATCACTGTCCGCTACGTCACCACAGGCAGCCTGCCATGCAAGCAGGGCTGCTGGGCAGAGGCTGTTCATAGTGATGTGGCGGATCGTGATTGATCTTTCCACGGTCACTATTAGAAAAAGCCTCAGATGATCCCTATTCATGAGAAGGATTTGCAGTGTCACCAATTGATTTATGTGAAAGATGATACAGGATTTTCCTGTACAATTTGTCTCTTTTCCATGCATTCTTCTAGAAGTAGCAACGAGATTGGCAACTAAATGACAATGTTGGACATGAGGAAGATCTGCTTTGTGAGGGATCTCTTTAACGCTGCAATTTATTTAATTCATTGGATCACAGTCAATCCAAAGCTTCTACAGTGTCAAAAGCTAATAATACATTATGGCACATTCATGACCATCTAATTTGATTATGAATGGATCTTTTACTTCTTTGTTATCTCTTTCCATGTTTTAGATTTTGGCCATCAATGGGTTATGTGCTCTCTCTTTCTAAAGGTTGGTTTTCCATCCGTTCTCACAATTCTTGCACCTTCTTTGTATGATTGGTTTCTTCAGTTCTCATCATGGATTATTTCTCGTCTTTGATGTATTAAGAGAAGCGTCAGACCTGTCTTATTATTTTATTCTATAGAACTTTTTTATTTGTTGTTTGTAAAAGGGCTTTAATTTAAGTCTTACAAAAAATAAAACATATAAATTACAACTTCAATGGGGATTTTGTAGAGAAATGTGACTCATTTGAGAAATAAAGCTTCACAGATGCCACAGAAAAAGTTCTTTTGATACCTTGGCTCTATTATTCGTAATAACGAGGAGATAAGAGGATGTCAAACATAGGATATGAGCTAGATGATTGAAGTGGAGACGTCCTTATGAAATGCTTCATGTACGGCACATGCCAATGAAATTGAAGAAAAACAAGACAATAATCAGACTAACTATAACTTATAGAATAGAATGTCAGCCTATTAAGAAACAACATATGCAAAAATGAGTGTACTGCAAAGATGATAATATTGAGATGGATATATGGTAAAACTAATAAAGATAAAATTACAAATGACAGCATTTAAGAGCAATCAAGGGTAGCATAAATAGATGATAAATTAAGATACACTCAATTTAAGATAATTTTAATTTTGAACACATCCCATACAGGTAGGTAAACATTGGGGTTGATGATGCAACCTATATTAAAATGTGGCACTGGACAAGGGTAGAATGAAGAAATAAAATTCACACTGCTGACTCAATATATTTGGGGCAAGGCTCTCACGAAGATGAGTGATGTATGAATTCCGAGTTAAAAATGCATTTTGGCATATTCTCAAATCCTTCTATTTTCCTTGTGAAGTAGGATGTAAAGCGAATCTCATTTAATTGCAGTTATTTAACATACAAAGGTTGATCGATCCAAGGGCAAGTATCTGAGATGGAACACCCTTACCACTAGACTGTCTTGTACCACTCACCCAAACTAGCAAAAGGAAAAAAAAGTATTCAAAAAATAAAAAATACTACTATTTTTTTGAACATTGACTACACAGTTGGGATGGCAATTCACCCATTCATGGCATCAGCTTTTGTGCTGGTGCTACATTATTTCAATTCAATTCTACATGGTTTATTTCACAATTATGAATCCTCAAATGCAACATTGACATTAAATTGTCAATCTTATTGAAACACTACTTGGAAAAGAAAAAACAAAAATGAACAAATAATATTATAGACATCTTCATCAAAGGTTTTATATGATCTTCCCACACAATCAGTTGACGGCGCTGCATATCCTCCTTATCTGTCCAGATGAACCTGTGAGAGGACTTATATCTCCCATCTTCACCATTGCAGATACAAAATCCGAGTTAAAAAGGGCGCGGTTTTTACTATACTTAGTAACAATGCTGTCTGTTGATCCTCCACTAAAGAGAACTTGGTCTGAGTCAAGGAGACCTTTCCTCCGGACGAGGTTCCTGAAGTAGTTATTATCAAAAGAGTTGGGTGTCACCAGGTCAAGAGCAGCCAAGTTAGTGTCCCCATCAACTGTGGGACAACGTCGCCGGCGGGTGCTGGCAAAGCCTGCATCAATGTTGGATCCATTGTAAATCCTGTCGCGGAAGGTAACGCATTGCGCTTGGCCGATTGTGTGGGCTCCTGCAGTTGATCAGTCTACATGTTAATGAATGTGAAATTGTGATTGTTGAGTTGTGAAGAAATGGAGAAAATTCTCTGAACATTGTTGAGTTTTGTGGGTCAATAAGAACCTGAGAGTGCAACCATGTCCCTTCTGCTGAGACCCACTCTCCTAAATGTTGAGATGAGGCTGTCAAGGCTATCTGTAAAGCGCGGGAGGTCTGCTTGTGCTTGATCCTGGTTTGCAGATGTTGAGTCTCTTCTTCCAAGCTTCACTGCCCATGTTGGCCCACCCACCTGGTTTTCAAATTTCAACAACCATTCTAAATATCAATAAAGTAGAAATTTGTATCCACCCAATTAAGATTCTTCAATGATGTTATCTGTTTTATGCTTAGGCATAGAATTTTTTTTTTCTTTTTTTTTTTCCCACTCCCCTTTTCTAGTTCTATTCATCAAAATGCAGGCCCAGATGAAGAAATCAAGCCTATTTGATTTTGCGTTCAAAAGGAACAGTGGTCTAGATCTAATTATAGGTAGTTCAGAAAATATATTATGTTTTGTTGCAGTTGTGGAACTATCAGAACCAATTACGCCACAAGCCCCCCATAAGAAGCCATTGGGATTACAGGCCTCTATTTATTAGAGTTAAAATTAGATTTAACCTTTAAACATTACTCTAGATAGATAGATATATATAATCTACTGTTGAGGTAACCGAATTACCAAAGAGATTTAGTAATAGGACTAGATGTATGTACTCACAGCAACAGATGCATCCCGGGCAGCAACTGCCAGAATATCAGCACAAGAAACAACTCCAGGGCAAACATTCTCAACTCGAGATTTAACACTATCAATGACTTCATACCCTCTTGCCGATCGGAAGTTCTGGAGCGCATTCTTCTCGCTCGTAAAAGATGAAGAAGGATCTAACAAGATGGACGCATCACAACCCTGCACTCCCATCACAATGCCTTAGAACAAAATCTCTTCCAACTAAACAATCCAATCAAATACTTAATAAGAGTAGCTGGTAAAAAAATAACAGAGCAAATACAAAAGGAATTGGAGAAGAAGTTTTTTCTGTGAGTACTTGAACAAAGCAATCATGGAAATGCAGACGAATGAGCGATGCCGCCATCCGACGCTCACGCGAGATGGCCGTCCTTATGGCGGTCCGAATGGTAGTGAGTGCTTTTGGACATGTTTTATCATAGAATGTAGGTGAAAGATGCGCATGGCATTGCATGTTGGATACCAAAAGCAGTAGGGTGGCAACAAAACATGCAAAGTGAGCACCAAAGAACCTTGTTGGACTCTCTACATGAAACCCCATCTCTCTCTCTCTCTCTCTCTCTCTCTCTCTCTCTCTCTAATGTCTATAATTAGGGTGTGATCTTTTTAGTAGCTATAAGATGGGAGATGAACAAGAGAGAGGTCACAAAGCAGGGCATTTCAGTGGAAGGAAAGAAAGCAAAGAGAGAAGAAAGAAGTATTGTTTGCTAATGATGTGGTGAGGTGAAGAAGTGGAGTTCCAGGGCATATATAGAGGGAGGGAGCTAGGAAGATGAGGACATGACATGGTCGTAGTTATACACTGCATTATTACATGCATGAATAGATTGGGTCGTTTTGGTCAGAGGTGACAAACGCGTGTGGCGACATTTATTTTGATGAACTGTGGCTGCCTGCCTGACCCTTTCTATTGTTTCGGCTTCTCTTGTGGGGGTTTTGAGATATTAGTCCTCTTTAGATTTCTATGTTTTAATATGATTAAGATTTAGGTAATGTTAAAAAAGTTGCATAACTCTTGTGAATATTTAAAAATAATTTTTTTTTTCTCTGGATCCCTAATTGTCATAGCTTTTATGCAGCATTTAAAAAAAAAATTCTTCTAAATGATAAAATTTGAGAAATCATGTTCAAATGTGTATTTACTTTTAAAAAAATGTCAGTTTTCGTATTCTATATAAAGTAAAACTTTTACGAGTTACAAAAAAATATATGATGTACAAATCAATAATTCTCATGATATGGTACAAAAAAGTAAGAACAAAATGTTGACCAGATACATTTTGATGACGTTATATTAATCTTGTCAACTCGAGAGGGCAAGGTGAAGAACAATTACGAGGGTGGAAATGCCCTGAACAAAGAGAATGACGAAGTTGCCCTTGAAATCATTTACGACAGGACAGAAGAACGTGAAATGTGAGGTTTGAATGAGCCCTGCTACCTGTCCCGGATTCTGGACAGAATCCGGGACAGAGTGCCCCTTGGGACAGGTAGCATTTTTGGGTTTGAATAAGTCAAATGCAAAGGACAGGTTGGACGCTTAGGTGTCGAGTCAAAATAAGTTGGCACACGTGTGTGACATTTTGCATATTTCCAAGGACAAGTGCAAGGTGTTTTTTGTGGGTGCAATGAACCTTTGATGTAAAAGAATTTTGGAATGATGCAAGGCCATGAAATGGGAGGTAGGTGAAGCCTTTTAATTACTTTGATCATCATCTCTGTAATTTAAGATTGAACAGATGGAAATATTTAGTAGGTTTGATGTTTTTTAGATGACTAAATCTAAAAAAAAATTTGTATGTCATTGATCTAATGGACTCCACATGCTTTTCTCCATGTCTTATTTCAAAATAGCAGTAAGTAGGTACTTGCAGTGGATGATCATATATACCACTTGTTGTGGATGATCATACCCTTTTTCTAATATGAAGGTGGAATCCATTTGATTTTTTTTTTTTTTAGGTATTAGAGGGTTTTCAACTCTTTGAGTTTGACTAATCCCTCCGGGCCTAGATGGAAGCCAGGTAAACTCCCATGTAGCCCCAGTCTGGTAGTGTAGTTTCGAACCTACAACCTTCGGGTGTAAACCGTTATCCTAGGCCAACTGAGCTACCCCTTAGAATTATTTGATTTCCATAGTCTCTACCATTTTTCATATACTTTTTAAAACAAGACTAACTACAATATTTGAGCTGGTCCATTATCCCAATTAGATACAAGAAGACTTATGGGACTTACTAAATGAGAAAAAGAAGGCAAAAAAAGATAGATGCAGTTGATTTCATTTGTTGTTAAAATGGACAATAAAATAATAGAGGGCAACATTTTATGACTAATCTAAATATCTACAAATGGCTAACCCGAAGTCATCTTATAGTTGGCTCTTGGAAAATCAGATAATTAAGTGTCCTACTTTTTCTCGTAAGTCAACCACTGATTTTTTTTTTTTTTTTTTTTTTTAACATTTTCTCTATAGAACTACGTAGTGGGTTCCATTAGTAGTTTTTTTTCTTTTTTCTTTTTTCTTTTTTTCTGGTAACCCAGCCAAGGGGCTGGGACCTAAGTAAGAGCCTGCATACAGACGGGAAGACAGCCCACTTAAGTGGGAAAGGAGCCCGCACATGCGGGAAGAGGTGGCATACCAGTGTTCGAACCATGGGCGGCTAGGTGAGAACCGTCACTCCTTATCACTTGGGTAATGAGCCGTTCTCATACCATTAGTAATTTGTTGTGTCAAGACTTCACCATCTCCGTGCTGAGGAGTGGGTTCCACTCTATGTGGAACTTGTCAAGCATTTATGCCACCTCTACTACTACCTCGAGATTTTGGTAGGAATGATTAGGTAAGAAAACTTAATATGGTATTAGAGCTAACCGATTGCGAAATCGACTTTTAAGATAAACGATTCAGCACAAAAATATGCGTGTACGTAGATTGGGTTCCACATGAGAGAGGGTGTTAAGGAGTGGGTTCCACCCTATGAGGAATATTGAAAAGTATTTATGTTGGCTTCACTAATACCTCAAATTTTGGTAGAATGGTTACCTAAGAAAAATTAATAACCTATATATGTGGTCATTGATGATAGAGTATTCATTTTTCATCTTCCCTCCCTCGATCAATTTCCATTAAGTGGAAAATTATTTGATGTTCATTTTTGCAAATTCACTTTTATCTTCATTTTTAACCAAAAATAACTTGAAATCCTATACAATCAGTTTCCTATCTATTCTGTGCAAACAAACATGCCCTTTTATAGAATTTAGGGTCTCACTCACTTACAAAGTGTAACAAATAAGAAATCACAATAATAAAGTTGATATATTACTGCTTAGCATATAATTCATGAAAAATGATTACGTGAGTAATAAATTGAAAGAACGAAAAAACGTGAAAAAGGCAGGATACATGCAGTCAATGCTCAATAAATCATAATTCATTTTTAGAATTTAATCAATTCTATAAGATTGTTTTCATAATCATTACTGAATTCAAAGTATGAATTGATTGATTAAGACTAACATTATTAACAATATGCATCTATTGTTGGAAAACTGATTCTACCTGCCCAACTCTTCTTGGACCTTTTATACTTCTTTTACCAAAGAAAGGGTCCACTTGTGCTTAATTCAACATCTACACACTTGTCAGAGCAAGCACACCACTATTTTGTTGAACTAGCACTTACCTAATTTGAGATTGCAGATTTTTAAAAACGGCATTTTAATCTAGTGGTAAGAGACGTTAGTTCTTATTGTCTTGTTCAAAGTCCACATAATTGATTGCTTCAGTGATTGGATTGTTTTATACATCTTCCGTATTTTAATATTTTCTACCAGGGGAACTTAATAGAGTTTGTTTTCAAAAGTGCCCAAACTCTTATTTGCTTCCATATTACACCTCATAAAACTTTGAGATTAAGGTGAAACTGGGTCACAGAGTTAACCCACAAAATCCTCACTCAAAGGCTCAGACAAGCCAAGCCTGACTCCCTATTTTTTTTTACATGGATTCTTACATTAGTTTCCATGTAATTTAGATTCTTGAATCTAATATGGACCATTGTTCCACATTTCTATAGGAAATTACCTGGAATCTTCCATCCAATTGAAAGAGACTTCTTTGTTTTTAATGCTTTGACAAGGACCTTTTCCTTGAGGCCATGTTACCTTGCAGTGGACGTGAGCGGGGCACGAAAGCATCTCTGTTTCCATGTCTTTTTTGTCCATGGTAGTTTGGGAAACACGAGCATCTTTCCTTGAAACTTGTTTGGGTCTCTTTCCATGCTTGTGAAATTTAGAGCTAGGGGAACCAGCAGGGATCAATCTCTCTCCATAAAGGTGGGTTTTTCTATTTCAAGGGGGAAATGACCAAATGCTGATGTCCAATGGGAAAGCCCCTCTGATCAAGATGGGCCCACCATTGGTAGGTCAACTCTATTCATAACACTTGCTTTCCTAGAGTGTTATATTTATCATCATATATCAGTTCAAAGGAATCCAGAAATTACAAGCAACCAGAAAGAGGACTATTGAATGAATGATTCAACACATTTCTTATATTAAAAATCTAAATCGTTCAAAATAAGTTTTCTTCTCTTGAATGAGCCCTTAAAATTCTCCATTCAAATTAAAGTCGGGGCCATCAAATGAAAGTTGGGCCCATAATCAGATTAATCGCTTAAAACATTTGAAGAAAATATTATGAATAATTCAACCGTTTTATAGTAATCACTCTCTTTGTAAGACCTAACTCCCATCTGAGTAAATTTGACAAAGTATCATCTAAGAAAATATATTTGCTTTGACCAGTTTAGATCTTCAAAAGTGAGCCCCTACTGAGGAGCCTCACAAGTTGTCCTATTATTGACTTGAGCCCAGATCATTTAATTGTGGCCGACCTTCTATATAGGTTTCAATATGACAGCTAGGACTTATTAATATATATGACTTGCACTATGTGGGATTGACCTCATTGGCTTATTCATCATTGGCTCATTCATCATTACAATGACAAAATTCATCATTACAATGACAAGGGACTTGTTCAATATAGGGAGCTGCTACTAGCACACAAGAAATCTCCCTTCTCACACAAACATTTAAAAATAAAAAAAAAAAACCTATAAAGTTACATTTTTGCCCACCTTCCTCCTTTCTCTCCCCCCACTTCCGACGCTGCCCTACACTGGCGGCCACCAGCTCCGGCCCGGGACGACGGCTAATCCCTCTCCTTCCCTCCATTCCCTCCCTCTCCCACTATTTTCTCTCTCCCTTCTCCCTTTCTCTCCCTCCCCATCTCCGCCTCCCCTCCCCTCCCCCCTCCTCCCTCCCCCACTGTTTTCTCTCCCCCCCATCTTCGTGAGATGATGGGCTGCTGAGTGCTCTGCGCTAGTGGATGGAGAAGTGGGCTACTGGCGGGTGATGGAGACCAGCGTTCTGGGATGGTGAGCATGAGAGGTGCTGGTGGAGGGACGTTTGGCTGACTGTTCTGCGCAGAGATGGTGATGGGGAAGAGGAGGCTAGCTAGGTGCAGCGGACTGGCAAATTTGGTGATGGAGTGCGAGAGGGCTAAGGGAGATGAGGGATATGGTGAGACGATGGGCGTGCGTCGGTGCAGGTGGGATCTGTGCAAGTGAGGGTGAGGGAGATGAAGGTGATGAGAGGGAGAGGGGGATGATAGTTGGAGATGGATGGGCGCTCTACGCAGGGATGAAGAACGAGAGAGAGGTTGGTGGGTGGAGAGGTCTACGCGAGGGGTTGTGGATGGAGGATGAATGTGAGATCGATTTGGGGTGGCTGTGAAAACAGTGGGAGAGGGAGAGGTACAGGGAGGGAAGGGAGGAGAGGGAGAGGGAGAGTGAGGGTGAGGGGAGGATAGGGATCCGCCGCCGTTTTGGGCAGGAGACGGTGGCCGCCGCCGGTGCAGGGTAGTCCCGGAGGTAGACGGAAGGTGGGGGAGAGAAAGAGGAGGGTGGGCAAAAATGTAACTTCATAGGGGTTTTTTTTAATTTTTTTTAATATTTGTGGGAAGGAAAATTTCTTATGTGCCAATAGCAACTCCCTCAATATACTGCTAGGATTTACAGGTTTTACAAGAAATGGATTGCAAGGAGAGTTAAAAAAGGCTTCAAAATGTTGCCGAGTTAGACAGAAGGTTCAAACCACAAACTATTGCTCCGCTGCTATGTACGATAATCTTTCGTAACTTCTTGTCTGTTGTCTTAAATTTCCATGAACTTCCAGTAAATATGGCTTTAGCAAAAAAAAAAAAAAAGTGCTAAAAAGAAGCGAGAAGTTAAAGATATAAAGTGGAGATTTGAATTAATTTGAATAGAAACATCGTTTTCCTAATATTAGATTTAGGGAGTTATTTTGGGCTATTGTTTTCCTGTAAAAGGAGAGTTACATGGAGGTCATTTGTGAATTTCACCACGGCTTTTTCCACTTTAGTTGCTTCATGGGATTGCCTTGAATTCCTAAGTTTCAATAGCTAGGAACGAGAAAAGGTCCACAACGTTTTTTCCAAAGAAAAATTTATCACATTCTGAGGGTAGTGCCCATTGAGTCCACCATTTAGCCTTCTCATGTCTCTGCCAGTTTGAGTATAAGTGTTAATCCGAATTTCACTCCAACTAGAGTGATTCATATCTGATATCATTACTTTTTTTACTCTTCAATATCTATAATTATTTTATTTTTTTTTTCGAATGATGATCAATCAAACAGTGAAACCATTATAATTGGGATGAAATATGATTTTGTCTACTGGGGTGGAGCATGGGACCTGAATGTGACCCTGTGGACAGAAGTATGTTTGGGAAACTAGTTCTTGAAAACTATACTAATTGGCTAGCTCTCTTTCTATTGTAGAAACCTTATAGTAAATTCCTAATTATAGACGTAGACACCTTCTAAAAAGCGTGCATCTCATCTCATACAGCTGTTCAGAGATTGATAACTAGCACATATAAATTAGTTTCAATGACTTATACCACGAATCTAACTTGGTAAAAGAAAATCTAATTTTTGCTGGTGCATCATGTTGGGTTTTTTCGGTGTTTTTGAAAAGGCGCTTTGTCTTTCTGTGCTTTTGCTTTATGTGAGTAGTGTAAACTATTAAAAAATATGGCATCCCACATTGCAAAAATTCAACTCTTGAGAAGGCTTTATATGTTGTTTCACTCCTATATACTTTAAAGACTTTTAGAGCATTTTATCATGAGTCCTATATGCACATGTGAGTCGGGCTTGACCCAAAGTGGTTGGTCCGAAAAACGTTTAACCGGGCGTACGTACTAAGGAATGGATTCCCTATTAAATATAATACCCTTCCAATTATACTATGGGAATGATGAAGAACAGTATCTGGGGTTTGGCATTGGATATTTGGATTGGAAGTCATGAAGTGATGAGAGCATATATGCAAGAATAACCTTATTCATTTGGATTCCTTTGTACTCGGTATTTTTTATCATCTTAAATCATCTTTAAGAGGAACTTTATCCTGGCCTGCTTAGGCCCACCGCCCACCTTTGATCAACTCCAAACCCCACTCTTTAAATTCTAGCACCTGGTCCAATAACTAAAACACCTTTGATGGTTAAACTGTGTCCACCAATGGCCAAGATAATCCAAAGGAGCTATCCTTGCCCGATCCCTACCATGATGAGACCTTACCATCCTCTTTCCTTCCACACTTAAACATACTTCTTAATAGAGCCCATGAACTGAACCGCATTTGAAGAGCAACAGTAGACATCTTAAATGAACAAAGACATGCATCTGAATTATTTCAAGGTCGTCCAGCTGAACCTTCAATTAAAACAAATTCAAGACTAGAACTCCACAATGGGACTCACTTATTAAAAATCCAAGTCCGCTTTTCACACAGTGGTGTTGGCATAGCACTTTAGTATCATACACATGTCTCGGGATCAATCATTGGATCTTCAAGTTTAAAGTATCAATCCGTCCGATCACTAGTCCAACTTATGAAGAAAAAAGAAAAGAAAAGAAGAAAAACAACACTACTCGAAGCATGATTAAAATATAATTAATTATGTTAATACTCAGTGATTAATTTTAAATTATATCTAATTTCAATTGAACTGAAATTTGAACGGATCGGATTTAGATAAATGGGACCTGCCATGAGGTCTACTTGTAAAAGTCAGACCCACGCAGGGGATCTAACTCCAAAATATCTCTGCCCCGTGCGCTCTCGCCATCTCTTTGTAAAGGCTGAGAAAGAAAATCCACGTTTCCTATGTGCTGCTATTATATATGCTCAAAACCGCTTCCTCCTCTTCATTTTCCCTGCAACATCTTTCTCTTTTTTCTGCTTCCATGGCGGCCGCAGCAAACCGCCTGTTGAAAGTCAGATCTTTCTCCACTTCAATTTATTCTTCTTCTTCTTCTCCTCTATATGTCCGCAAGTTTTCATCTTTTTCTTCCCAAACTGACCTCCCCTTCTCCAACACTCTGCGTCGAGATCCCAAGGACAGAAACGTCCAATGGGTCTTTCTCGGCTGCCCTGGCGTCGGAAAGGGAACCTACGCCAGCCGCCTCTCTCATCTCCTCGGCGTCCCCCACATCGCCACCGGCGATCTCGTCCGAGAAGAGCTGTCCTGCTCAGGTCCTCTCTCGCAGCAGGTATTGCAGGCTATCTGTTCAACGAAATTTCTATGAAAGTTTGGTTTTTTATTAGTTGATTATTCGTCTGGTTGAGAAGGAAAAATTGGGTTAGTGCTGCGATGGGTGGTGTTGGGTTGGCGATAAACATGAATTTTTTTTTTTTCGAGTTATATAGATCTAGAGTTTGGAACATGGTTTGAATAGGCGGTTTTGGGCACTGTGTTGGTGAAGGCTGAAAGCTTTACGTATTGACCTGGGTACCGGTCTTCAACTGTTATTTCGGTTTGTTTTGGGCCCTTTTTTGTTTACAACGGTTTTTTTTTTTTTTTTTTTAATTGTTTTTGGGGTGCTTTAGATGTGGACAAGTATAACAATTTTATGTAAAGGCAGTGAGAATGAATGGAGATTCAAGGTTTGGGAGTAACCCGAATTGAAATTGAGGTCAGTTATGGCCTATACCTTTAAGAATTAGGGAATACAAGTTTGTTTGGGTCTGATTTAGTTAAATTTTGCTGTGATTGTTGGAGTAGAAATGCTATTTTGATCTTTTGGCATGAAATTAATGGGATTTGATGTTATAAAAGCAAACGGTTGGAAGATATTATACCGATGTCCTCCGATACTCAATTGGGAAATTCCCAACAAACTCCTATTGAGGTTGGATTCCCACTGTGATTGCTCGCTTTGAACATAATCTGCGGTGTTAGACTAGGTAATGTTGTGAAGAACAGGTAATGTTGCTATCCATTCATTACAGATGGACGAATGTTTGAAAAGATTTTGCCTTGAAGCTGTGCTCAAGCGCAGATTGAGAATGTGGTGTTCTTTCCCCATCTCAACAGTGGTTCCAATATCAGAATCCGATATGTGATAGAATTCATTAGCAGTTTAAAAATGCACAGGAGTCTTGGTGTTGATGGCAATAACATCATCTCAATGGTAATATGGTAGACCTCAAGTTCAAACAAGAAAAAGTGAAAAAAAAACAAAAGAGAGTCTTTTTAATATAACTTCCATCATTGCACCATTTTAATGGGGGCATACGGAAGGCGTTTCGTTGAGGTGCAATGTTCATTTAGTGTGTGACATTTTACAAGCGTGCTGAATGTTTGAAAAGAGCAACTATGATGACATGTTTTTATGATTAGAATTTCTAGATTCTCCAGATTTTTTTAGGCATTGAATTTTAGCATCAATTAATGCATTGCCTTCAACGCAGCAACCCAAATGCCTAGTAGTGGTGCATTTATCCTTAGTTTCATCATTGCTCTTGATGGAAACCCAGTAAAATCCAAAGCCGTCCCACGCTAGTGTACATGGAGGAAGACTGGAAGAGAAGTCTCCACTCTCCATGCCCCTTCCAAATTTTTGTCTTTCTAGAATGCCCCCGAAAATAAAATAAAATAATTAAACTCAATAGGTTTGCATATTCCTTAGACTCCTTCACATAGACCTTTTCTGAACACAAGACTCCAAACCACCCTCCCTCCAGTGACGCAACCAAGATCCGCGATCGAGCAATAGATCAATCTCCCGAAGGATTGATCAAATCCAAAGATGGATTCCGGTCACTAGTGCAACCTCACAAGAGGAGAAATGATGCAGCAGCACCAATACCTAACGTCTATGATGCACGGATACTTCAAAATGGGCAACGTATCATGTCGTATCGTATCCGATACTTCATTTTTTTCGTATAAAATCCGTGTCCTTGCCGTGTCTATGGCATGTCCTTGCCGTATCCATGCTGTATCTGGGCATCATAGCCTGACATGAGATATATTGTGGGCCACATGCGGGACCCATGAAATCCTAATTATTATTAGTTTTAGTTTTAGCAAAGATTGTATTTAGGATTAGTTTCTAATTTGAATAGGATGCTTATTTTTGTTTTCTAGTTTGATTAAGATTATTTCTTAGGGCTTTAGTTTCTTTTATTATAAATATAGCATCGTAGAGATCAATGATCTCAGAGATTTGAGTTAATAGAATTTTTCCTTTGTGGGTTTATCATTGGAGAGTATCTTCATCGTGTGACTGTTCCCGTGGGAACCCTAATTGTTCTCCGGCACTTGCATCCTAACCCTAGGATTGCATCAATTGGTATCAAAGCCGCATGATCCTCACGATCGTCGGCGTGATTACCCCTATCGTCCATCACCACCCATCCATTTATTCCATTCATCTTCCATCGCCTACAATTTTTTTTCCCACAACACCCTCCCGCTGCAAGAAACCCATCCCACTCTCCTCCAGCAGAACCTAGCCATCCTTCGCTAGCAGACTCCTACCCATTCATCAAATCCAGAATCCCCAACCCTTCCCTGCCATCCAGAATCCAGAATCACCCCAATCCAACAATCCAGAAATCTAGCCATCTCTTCTAACTTGGCCCCACTCCTCTGGACCTCCCGGAAATCCAAAAGCCCCATCATCAACCTCTCTCCACCAAATCTGCAGCAACCAAGAACATCCCCAAACCCTCCCAGATTTGAACCCATAACCCTTGCTGAGATCATCGGCTGCACACAAAGCTCTTGTGATCCACTCCCCTCCACCGTCACCTACCCCGATCAAACCAACTTCGTGAATCCCAACCCAGAAAAAAAAAATTCAAAAGAAGAAGAGACGTAATAGAAAGAAAGAAAGAAGAACATGGAAGAGAGAGAATAGAAGGGAAGAAGAGGTACCGTGCATCGGTCTGTCAGCGCTACATTAGCCTCGCCTTAACCTCATCAAGTCGTCACTGCCTCCTCGAGTTCTACCGCCACCATCTCTTCTCCCAATCTCCAGTGTCGCGTCCTCGCCAGCCGCTTGCCATCGCCAAAAGCGCCATCGGTTGTCTTCCTTCCTCTTCGTTGCTTCCTCTTCGTTAAAGAATATACAACAAAAGGGGTTTTGGAAAACCCTTCTCTCTTTTCATTTGACACAGAAACCGATACAGCCACACGTGTATGTATGTCAAGTGCTTAGATTGGGCTTGAAACTGGGTTTTGTTCAGGCGGACTTGACCCTCTTTGAAGCCTGGCACAATATCACCAGAGATTTAAAGGCCATATTTGACCAAGATCAACTGTTAAAACTTCTTTTTGCGATATCAAGCTCATCCACCGTTAGATTTCATATTCGTTTTTGCCAATGTGATCATAGAAAGCAGATATACACATCAGGTCTTTCATACTTTCATCCACGATGAGACTCTGTGATACCACAATCGTCAACATACTTCAAAGATACAAATATGCAGATAAATATGGCTCATGGAATTTTGAAAATGAAGTATATTTTCGGCCTTTCTTGATTTGAAACAAGGAGAATTATTTGTTCTTGACTATGGTGACATATTTTCATGGCTCCCAAGACAAGTGTGGATTAGAAGATGATGAGGAACACGACTTGATTAGTTTCATCAGAGGCTTGAGACTGGAAATAGTGGGAGAAAATGGACACTAAAAATATTCATGAGGCGTATTGGGAAGCAATTCGTGTGGAGCGGATGCTTAAAAGGTATCATTTAGTGGAAGTTACTCCTCAAGAAGAAAAGTCATCTCACGTAGCAGACTGTGTTAAGGAACCAGTGTCAGCGGATATGCAGACCGATCAGCCAGAGTTAGACACCGAGGATTCCACATCTATAGTTGGCCTTGAAATTTCTCAGATGAGTACTAATAATTCCGAAGTGCAAACACCAAGTGAGGAAGCGCAAGTTATTGATATTTCCCACATTAATTCTACTGTTGATTTTGTCTTTGGGGATCAACAATATCAACTGAGAGATGACCAGTGGATAGTCAGAGATTATGATTTGATGGTGCGGGTTCTACAAGTAAGGCACATCAACACAACTTTCAATCATAAAAAACAGTCATGCATGAAGTTGTACATGGAAGCTGCAGATCTACCGACAAATCGAAAGTTCATCAGATTGATCTTTGGGTGGACATTTTCCGAACTCGAGGTCGAGTTCTTTCCAAGCCGAGGAGAATGATGCAGCAGCACCAATACCTGACGTGAGATATATTGTGGGCCACATGTGGGACCCATGAAATCCTAATTATTATTAGTTTTAGTTTTAGCAAAGATTGTATTTAGGATTAGTTTCTAATTTGAATAGGAATTTTTGTTTCCTAGTTCGATTAGGATTGTTTCTTAGGGCTTAAGTTTCTTTTATTATAAATATAACATTGTAGAGATCAATGATCTCAGAGATTTGAGTTAATAGAATTTTTCCTTTGTGGGTTTATCATTGGAAAGTGTCTTCATCGTGTGATTATTCTCGTGGGAACCCTAATTGTGCTCCGGCACTTGCATCCTAACCCTAGATTGCATCAAGAAAATACCATAACTGAAGAGAAAACTCTCATAACTCAAAAGATTAATTGATAATAAGCATGTCTATTACAATGAGGCCTAACATCCTTTTATAAAGGAGTTCGCTTGATCCCTAAGCAACTATATTTCGTAACATATGAATCATATCTAAAATGAAAAGAAAATTAACTAATATTAATCATAAACAAATCAAACTACTAAATAATATTCCTAACCAAATGGATGGCCCCTTGGGCCTTGGACTAGACCCAATGGGTTGGCCGACCTATTGTCTAGCCTGCATCACCCAGCCTATCAAAACAGTGACTCACTAAAGGCCTTCTATCTATTCCCACCTTGAGCAAACCTGGAAAATAGACTTTCTAAAGGATTGTCCCCCAGCCAAATATCATCCCAAAAACACACCCTATTCCCTGACCCAGTGATCAAATCCACCTGATTATGAAAAACCTCTGCTTGCTTATACAACACATCTCTTACCTTTGAGATTTCGCCTCACACCTAGTGGTAGACCCAGGATTTTCATTTGAGGGGAGCGGACCCAAATGGGTAGTTGAGCTTTGGGGCAAACCCAGGATTTTCATGTCGATTTTGGGGCTGGACCCATGATTTTCATGTGTGTTTCGGAAGCAGAACCAGAATTTTTGTTTGAGGGGGGTAGACCCAAATGGATTGTTGAGCTTTGGGGCAAACTCAGGATTTTCATGTGGATTTTGGGGGCGGACCCATGATTTACAAGTGTGTTTCGGAAGCGAACCCAGATCCCACAGGGGCAACCGCCCTCAAAACAATGTATGTAGGTCCACCCATGGATGAAAATAGCGGCCGCTACGTTACGCTACGTCCGCTACGGGGCCGCTACGGGCCGTTACGGCCGCTATGGGGCCGCTACGAGGTGAGAAAAATTCCGACTTTCCAAATTTTTTTAAAATGCATAATAAGACTTATTTTTTTTTTCTTCTTCTTTCTAAATAACATTTCTACACAACTCTTCTACTCTTTTATGTTTAAAAGAACACCAAAAAGCACATGATCTTGCCGAATTACAGTCGATACAAAGAGTTCTTCTCAATGATTCTTCTCTAAGTATATCCTATTAGACACCCCCTTTGGTAGATGTATTTTTTTCTCTAGGTACTCTTAAGTCTTGACTTCATGACATAGTTTTTTCTTTTATAAGCTTATCATTAGTTTCTAAGTTAGCATAACTAAACAACATGTAAACATGTGAAAAAATGATAATTACTATTATTTTCTATTTATACAGCGATACAGGACCTTATACAGTGAGGGGACCGCTACGCCCCCTTACCTTAGTTACTTTTACAAAAAAAAAAAAAAAAAAATGCATTTTCTCTCATTTTCCAATATTCTAGATTTTCTAGAATTTTTTCATATTTTTTTGACGATTTTTTCAAATCGCACCGCTACGCTACGTATCGCCCGCTACGTAGCGTTTTGGCGGCAGGTCGCTACGCCCGCTGCTACCGCTATTTTCATCCTTGGGTCCACCTCTGCTCATACCTAAGAACAACCACGCCCCCCTCCCCCCACCCGCCCCACCTCTTCTCTCTTTCCTTTCCTTCTTTTTTTCACCTCCTAACCAAATTGATCTAGTTATCTTCATTTCCCTGCCACAGCTTTGGAGTAGTTAAACAACCAGCCTCACTGTTTTAGAGATTGGAATTGATGACTTCACATCACATTTTGTTTCTTTGAAACCAAATGGATCTTCTTCTTAGTTTCATGTCCTTGCCACAGCTTTGGAATGGTTAAACATCTGGTGACACTGCATTATGTCTGAGATAAGAACTGGCAACCTTACATCACATTTTGTTTCTTTGAAGAAAGTGTTGTGTGGGTTCAATTCTACACAACAATTAGTCCTCTGATCTTTGTGAATAATTAGCCAAGGACCCGAATCGACCCTGCTGTCAGAGCCAGCTGGAAGCATGGGTACATGTAAATTGCATTCTAGCAGCAGTTCTCTATTCCCATGTCTGAAGAAATAAAAAGAAGACAGCCAGCATTTCTCATTAAAATGAGAAACTTTCAGTTGTTTTTCTCTAAACGGAAGGTGGCCAAAATAATCTTTCCCTATCCCATCCAGAACTAAGTTCGTACCAAACAGGATCTTCATTTCATTTGTTCTTGTAAAAAATTGTTGATTCAAGGATGCATAGTGCATTCTATTACTAACAAAAAGACGGATGGGTTTCATTCACCCAATGGAAGATCTTCGCTTTGTCATTGTTTCAAAATAAATAAATAAATCTTGTTTTATCATTTGCTTTTTATTTATAAATTAGTTTTTATGGGATTTTGGTAGATAGATATGCATGCAGTGACGATTTCCCTTGAACGTTCTTGGATTAGTTAAAAGAGTGTTGTATAGGACCCTTCTTCAGTTGCAACACCTCAACTGGAAGTTTAAGGCTGGTGAGAATTGAATGAGCATTATGATACCATTTATTTTGTGTTTGTCTAGTCCCCCAGATTTATGTAATCTTGGAGAGTTTTATACACAAACCTCATTGCTGTTTTAGCATGCAAATTTCCCTTAGTATTATCCTTTTTAACTTCATATGGCCAAATTGGCATTTTATATGTGCTGAAAATTACTTTCTTTATTCTATGGACATTGTTATGACAGTGACTAAAGGATGCATTTCAATTCAGTGCATCATATCTATTAAAAGTCACCGAAACTGCAAATAATTGATTCATTATATTACTGTATGATTATGTACTGATTACTGTCCACCAAATTCTTTTCCATGCAGCTTTCAGAGATCGTGAATCAAGGGAAATTGGTTTCAGATGAAATTATAATAAGTCTATTGTCTAAACGTCTTGAAAGTGGAGAAGCTAGGGGTGAATCAGGGTTCATTCTTGATGGTTTTCCACGGACAATCAGACAAGCGGTTAGTATCTTTGCAGAGTGTGGGGAACATGAAAAACATGGTGGTACATTGCCTTTGTTCTTTTGTGCATTCTCTTTTCATTTATTTAACCATCCAATGCCTTTTGTTTCATAGGGATAGTAATTGGATTGTTTATATACTGTGACATTTATGGTGGTGGTTTTATTTGGTGTAAATGTAGAGGGGCCATTGGATATAACTTTTTCAGTGTGAAACCTATTCCTAATCCGTTGTCAATCCACTGAATCCCTAGTAGCTCAGTTGGTGAGGCACCGCCCTTCCATAGAAACAATCAGAGATCGATCCCTGGCTGTAGTACTGATGGTGAGGAACTTGGGTGAGTGTGTGTATTGGCGGGTGTGTGAGTACATACCTTTCTGGGAAAGAGAAAAAGAAAAAAAAAAAAAAAAACTAGTTTCTTTTACTAATTCATTCATAGTCAACATTGTCTTTGTATCTATCAATACGGACAAATCGAACTTAAGTAAGATTGATAATTGATATTTACCAATTCTTTTACCAGTTAA
Source organism: Camphora micrantha (assembly GCA_003546025.1). NCBI lineage: Eukaryota > Viridiplantae > Streptophyta > Magnoliopsida > Laurales > Lauraceae > Camphora > Camphora micrantha. Next base: position 2,994,744 of record QPKB01000003.1, on the reverse strand, counting down.
TGTTGCAGAATTTGTTTCTGATCCTTTGCTGTGCTGATGGTTCAGCTCTTCTTCTTCTTCTTTCTTCTTCTTTTTTCTTCTTCTCCCCCCCCCCCCCCCCCCCTTTTTTTTTTTTTCTTCTTCTCCACCCCACCCTTTTTTTTTTTTTTTTTTTTTTTTTTTTTTTTTTGTAGTAGTAGCAGTGGCATTTGCAGGAGAAAAATTATGCACAACACACAGCTTTTGTTCTATACTTGTCGATTAACGACAATATGGGCATATCTCTTTGTTGGATTCTGTTAATATGCATTGTCTTTTTCTGCATTTTCAGGAAATATTGGAGGGAGTGACTGACATTGACTTGGTGGTTAACCTGAAGCTCAGAGAAGATGTACTACTTGAGAAGTGTCTTGGAAGAAGAATTTGTAGTCAATGTGGAGGAAACTTCAACATTGCTTCCATCATTGTTAAGGAGGAGAATGGGAAGCCTGGAATGAGCATGGCTCCGCTTCTACCTCCTGCACATTGTGCATCGAAACTTATCACTCGATCTGATGATACTGAAGAAGTTGTCAAAGAACGACTCCGTATATACAATGACATGGTATTGAACCATCTTCTCTCTCTTTTAGGAAGATTAAGTTATATAAATATTTATGGCAGTTAAAAAGGGATTATACTGAGAAGTTTTTCCTTGATTATCCCATTGGAGAAAATAACTAGTGTCCACCTGTGTGCTGTGCTCATCAACAATCAAATACTGGTTGGTCCATTGTTTATAGTTTCAACAATGGGCAATTCATGTGCTATTGAACCCCTGCATCTTTGAAAAATTTCCCAACTAGATATATTATGTTGAGGGACCATGGATTGCTTGTTCTTTTTCCTTCTTTCCCTATAAGTTTGATCTCTATGTAGACTAGAAATATGTAAGCTAACAAACACGAAGGAAGCCAAGAGCATTTTTCTTTCTTTTTCTTGTTTTTCAAAAAAGACATTTCCTTCCATGGTGATGAGTTACTTCAAAGACTGTCTTCTTCAAATGTACTAAACGTCAATCCTGAGACAGACACGCACACACATGGAGTTTTTGCTACCCTTTTTAATACAAAATTTAAGGTTTCTAATTAAGGTTCCTGTTTGTCTTTGACGCAACATGAAATGATGCATTGGATTGCTTTCTTTCTATAGAGCCAGCCCGTCGAGGAGTTCTATCGCAGTCGAGGAAAACTATTGGAGTTTGATTTACCAGGGGGAATCCCAGAGTCATGGCCAAAGCTACTGCAAGCACTGAATCTTGAGGACCATGATGACAAGCAATCTGCAGCAGCATGAGTAATAGATGGTAAGTCATTTTTTGCATGCATGAGTTGTGCATGCAGGATGATTTTAAAACATTTTTTAAAATAATACCCATACTCTGGTCACTGTTTATTAGCTTCTATAATTGAGGGGCAAAAGATGGATCTGGAGAGTAGCAGTCATTGTTGTATTGAGGATGTTTTGAAAGGGTTCTATGTTAAGTAATGAGTTTTGACTATATGGAGATTAGTTCCATTTGTTTTGTGGAGATAGTTTCTTCCCCTTTTCTTTTCTTTTTTTTTTTTTGGTAGAAGTTTGATCCTTTGGGAGAATTTAACAAATCTTTTTTCACATAAATTGACAGGCCAGAAATGCTATGCATTTCCAAAAACCATCAATTGAGTGCAGTCGTAGCTACCACCAGGGTCTAGATTGATCCTATCTTGTCCACACACAAGAATGGTATTACATTTATTCAAGATAGGCACTGGTAGTGATTCTCAACTCCAGTGTGTTCCCAGTTGATTGGATAACATTTTGCCATAAACAACTGTAATTTTAATGGGCAACTCAGGTTATGGAAGTGCTTGAACTGGTGTACTGAGCTGCCTGCTCTTGGTCTAAGAAGATCCAAATGGGCACGTTTGGAGAGCATGTCATCCTGGAAAAATCCATGGATAGAAGGGCAGTGCCATTGGCCAAGAATGCCACTCTGATTACTTGCCAAGTGAACAGGTAATTGGAAGGATGGGAATGACCTGACTGCTTGCTTACTTGGAGTTTTCCATGCCAAGCTTGTAGCGGGAGCTGATTGGGCAGCATGTGTATCAAATGACCAACAGGTCTCAAACTAGAATGCTTGGGCGTTGCTGTTGTTTTATATTGATCTTTACTTCCCTACCCATTGTTTGTAGCAATTTTCCATAAAATGTCTGTATATGATTCCCAGATTGGGTTCCTTGGATTTTTAGATTCACTTTAGTGTGCTGTTAAATCAATGATCTGTCTAAATCCCTAGAACTTTGGAATCAGATTCCATAAGAAAATGATTGAAACTAGAGATTTTGCTAGAAATAAAAAACAAATTCTGAAATCCCAGATTTCTGTTGCATGAATAGAGTATTCAGGAAGAATTCTTAGTTGACAATACAATAAACAGATTCCTTTCTTGTCACATACATGATACATGTGAGGTCGGTCAGTTTTGGGTCCAGCTGCACAAGTTGCAACTCTCTTATGCGTCCGTTTTGGGTACCCAGCCCTCCGGTGAAGAAGTAGACCTCTGGTGAGGTGAGGGAGCTCTTCGCTGCTAACTTCCATTTCCATAACAGTCGGTCGGATTTTTGGATACATAAAGAAAAAGACCTGATGACTCAAATAGATGTTTTACCCACAAAAAAAAATAATAATAATAATAAAAATAACCCTCAAATAGATGAATTTTCCATAGCATCAGTGGCCTGGGAAGGGGGTCTGAAAATCATTATCACAACCCTCAACATGAGGGCCTGAAGACAATTTCGTCTCTATGGTTCCTCTCTTTGGGTTTTTTTATTTTTTATTTTTTTAATTTTTTTTAGGGCATTTGTTTGGAGGAATATCTGATATGGGAATTTTCAATGTTGGGAAATTCTAATGGGGATTTTATATCTTTAGAAATCTAACCGCGTTGCTTTTGGGATTTTCTAATTGATCAGCGAGATGTCAAAAAACTTCAGCTTTCTGGGTTGTTATTTTTAGGGTGTGTTTGGTTGGACTTCGTATAAGTTAAAAGTGCTTTTGCAAAAGTTGCTCATAACAAGTTACTTCTTCGAGATAACCTTTGTAGCACAAAAGGATGTTTGATTAGTGAGACTTTTATATAGGCCTTTTAAATGATAAAGCACAGATTTGTTTGGTTAAGAGTATAAAAATCAGCTTTTAGCATATAATATCAAATAATATTTTAAAACAAGTAAACAATATATAAGCCCTTATAAGAAAATAACATGCATATGATCCACTCATCCACCACATGTTTTGCTATTTTTGACCATCAAATGAAGGCTGATGAAAAGGGTAAAAGCTTTTGGAGATGGGCCTTATAACCCATCCAACAGAATCTCCATTTCTTAAATTCCTCATATTTGGATTTTTCAGGCTTCCACCATCCTTGATTTTGCATGAAATCAGTTACAACATGAAACATCTCAATCTTGGTCATCACCCCTACTTATTCCTATCCAACACAGTTGCAACAACCTCCAAAATCCTGCCATTTGATCTTCTTGAGGTGGCCTTGCCCCAGATTCGGATTTGTGACTAAAGAGTAAATAACATTTTTACAATCAGCTAAGAAGAAATCCTCCATACCTACCATCATATCTTTATTCTGAATCTGAGAACCCATTCACCTCCCTTTAGTTCAACATCCTTTCTCTAATATAAATTGTTAGAAATCTAAATACCCAGTTCCCTCCTTCAACCTCAATGACAATTTGAATGCTTGGTTTTAAGCTTTGATTTTTCTGCTTTTTTTTTTTTCTATCATCAGATGTCTTAAACCGACAATCAAAGGAGATATATGAATGTGAAAGAGAGAGACCGAAGTCAAAAGGTAACTTTGAAATGGAAGCAAAGTGAGTAGTGCTAATCCAAAAAGTGGATTTTGCTTTATTAAAAGAACTTTAAAAATTTTCTTCTCCAAATTAGCATCCAGCCACTTTTTTGGCTTTTTTTAAAAATAGAAGGACAGAAAAGCCCATTTACAAATCCAAACCACACACACCCAAAATTGCAGTCACTTTCTTGGTTGTTACTTTTAGCCTTTTAAACTGTAGCTGTCAAAAATGGTGGGCTGCACTTGCACCTGAGCCACACCCAGAGGGACAGCATTTGGATCACAAATCCAGCAAACAGACAAGCCTGCAATAAACAGGTCACCTGTGTGTCAAGATGGGGTAGGGTGGATGCTAATTTACTCTACTGTTGATGGGGGTAAAGGGACAAGTTCAATTATTGTGGCTCAGGTGGGCCCATTATTCTACAAGAAAATAATAGCAGGGCCTGAGATGCTGCTCTCTGTATTTCCTGCGTGTAACCAACAAAGAAAGAAACATGCTTTATTCAAAAATTTTACCTACTTTCTCTTTTAACCCTGAGAGGTATGATCCTCAGTCAGGAGTTAATCAAATGGTGTGTCTTTTCTCTGAGGTCTATCTAAATAGTGGACCCTCCTATACATTCAGTTCCATTCACCTGCACCACAAAATCTGTTGTTATGTCATTATCAAAAAAGGGATCATGGAACTGTATTAGGCCTGGATAAATCCAAGCCCAACTCTGATAATGAAGAATTTGGATTATACAGTGGGCTTAACAATCTAGACCTAAACTTAAAGTTTAAAAGTCCCAAATACCTTATCAGACATGGCCCAGATCCTAAATTAACACTCGGGCCTTTACTGGATGGAGTTGGGTCTCCCACCCTTACAAGTCGGCCTAGACCCAAAATCACTGCCGTCTGGGATTTATCTCAGATTGAGGCTCTAGAGGTCTTATCCAGGTAAGAACTGGGCCCATGTGGTCCAACTAGTTGACAGCCCTATTATCAATTATGACCCTCATTAGTCATTACGTTTGTTTCATTCATACTATGTCACACTTCAAGACTTGTGGTCTCTCTATCTCACATAAATAAATATATACAAGCCTTCACATAATCCTGATTTTATTAAGAGACGAGAAGGGAGAAAGTACACAAGATAAGACCACAGAAAGAAAGGGAAGCATCTGAAAGCTACACCAGTCCAACAACAAACACAAGACTGGGCCTTATTCCAAACTTAAGCACTAGAACCACATCAACAACACCATCACAAACAGCAACAAAACCACCAAGAACTAGTAGTAGTAGTAAAGTTGAGAAGTATATCTCTAGCAAGGCTTGAGACACATGCAGCGCCTACGAACACCTTGGCACCGTCCATCAGTGAAATGCTCGCCATGACAGATGGATGCACAGTTGCTGCTCCTTATACACAGCCCATTGAAATGCTTGCTGGGAGACTCGCACGTCGCTGCTTCTACTCTTGTCACTGCAATCTCTGTCAAACAAAATGAAACAACACCCAAAACCCATTTGTTACTTTCTTCTTATTTTGTTTCTCACAACTTTTCTTACCCATAGCTCAAAAAAAAAAAAAAAAAAAAAAAAAAAAAAAAAAAAAACCAGTTTCATTAGTAGCATAACAATGAAGAAGAAACTTATGATTTCATGCTGTTCACACATATTAAAGACACGTTTGTATACGTGCCGCGGAAATTCTGCTCTTTTCTTATTCGATAGATAAGAAATTTCCGACTCTATAGGAATTTAGAAAAAATATAATTTATTTTTAAACTCTATTAATTAAATAAAAGCAGCAGCACAAAACATGAATTTTTATACTACAAGAGGCCACGAGATGTTAAAAAAATAAAGAAGGATTGGAAATGAGAGGAGTTTATGCACCAGAGACAATCACAAGGAAACATAACAAGATCAGATAAAAGATGGGACTCTTCTTGACCAGCGCCATCACCACTTGACTTTCTGAAGTGTTTTGAGATAGCCTGACCTATTTATAGGAAAAATGAATGATGAACGGTCCAAAATGCAAAAAAAAAAAAAACAAAAAGAAAGGTTAAAAATCCCACTACCCCAACTCCTGTACTAAAAAAATGTTACTACAGTGACTCCACCCACATGCAGAATATTTACAGATACACGCAATCTCTTTTATTGGTCTGGACCCCAAAGGGAGGAAATGGGCTCTGCCGGTGCTGTTTTTTACTGAGCTGGGGAAGGATGGGTTTTGGGCTTTTCTCTTTATTGCTGCATTTATTTACATCACGTGTCATTGATGGGTGGTACAGATAAAGTGAGAAGAGTGAAAATGTGTGTTGATGTGGTGGGCCCCACATTTGTCTCAATCATAGCGTAGGAAGGCACTGGAAGAAAATACAGAGGTCACGTGACAAAATCCGTACGGTTGCCTGCCCAATGACTGAAGCCTGTGAAGGTCGTGGTCCCTCTCTATCCTTCCCATATCAGGTGGGATCAGGGCCATCATGATAAAGTTGTCTGTAAGGTGGTGGCCCACCTTTGATCTGTATTGAAAAGACAATTTCAATTAATATGAACAGCTCAATCTTGTCCGTTGATTCTCTGTCGGCAATGGATCAGGCTCGGATCAGATTATCAGCAGGGAAACAAGTAATGTGAGATCCGGATCCCCTGGTTTGCCAACCCAGCAATAAGAGTCCTTGTCATCGAGTGAGTTAAAACGACGGGCGTCATCGAGTGAGTTAAAACGCTGGGCTGTAGAATGCGGGATAAAGAGGGAATTTTCTTACTCGTGTTCCTGATTGACACAAAGCTCAAATTGCCGACAGGAGAATGATTCTAGTGACACACAGAATTTTTCTTTTCCTCCATCAATTCTCTTTACACGTATCACTATTATTTAAAAATTAGTTTACCTTTTCTCACATACACCAAAAATTCCTAAATTATTCATCATTCTATTTGCGTCTTTCTTCCCACACACATCCTCTTTCCTTTCTTCCCACACACAAATTATAATCGGATCTCTCCACATCTCCAGCATTCCTCCGACGTTCCCAATCCTCTACACATTCTCATCTTATAAAGGTAAATATTTATCTTCACCATTACCATTTTATTATTCTTCCCCATTTCTTCTCTACCATTTCATTCACCTTAGATTACCTTTTTTCATGAAAACTTATTACGGATGATAGATTCGCATTCAATATATGCTTTTACCAACAATGGTAGTGTTTTTTCACACATTTGGGCTGATTTTAATATCTCATCGCACAAGTTTTTCACACATAAATCGTGATTGTTTGGTCCTATATATCCGAACATGTGCATTCAGTTCAGACCTCAAAGACCGTACATATCGAGACCTACAACTTGTTCTAAGCGAAAATAAAAATAAAAAAAGTGGCAAAAATACGAAAAAATAACAAAGAAATGAAGGAAGATGGAATTAAAAAAGTTATCATTTGATAGTCAATTTCTTCCTTCATTGCACTAGAAAGCTTTAGAGATGGAATGAAAAAAGATCAAGAATTAGAAGAAAGAAATATGAAGGAAGATGAGTTGCCCAAGAGCAGAAAATGAAGGAAGATGAGTTGCATAAAACCATTGTATGAGGGAAGTGTAGAGTGAGATGGGTGGGAGAATGGGATAGAGAAAAAGAAGATGAGCTTGTGTGTGAAAAGAGAAAATATGTTTTGAGTTTTTGTGGGATAATGGATATTTTGGTCATTTCATAAAGGGCTAAAATTGTAATAAAAAAAAAGAGAGAGACAAATTCCTTGTGTAGGAAAAGGTAAAAATTTGTGTGCCAATAGTCGCGCCCATTGCCGACAGAGGGTTAAGTCCTCTTCGAGGGCATTCTCATTGAGAATAGAACACTGCTTGGTGAGTCTAATGATCGATCCATATTCCATACCTTGAGTTTTAACATGATCAATTAAACCAGTTATCAGCTGAAAAACACAGCTTTCCTCCCAGGAAGGGACCACTTGGGGTGCATGGCACTCATTAGGGATTCATCACCAACCAGCTCATTTCATCAAAATTTCAAGGATTCGACCTAAAAAATTACTTTCAACATTGAAGACACATTTTCCATTTACCTAGCAATTGCTGCATTAGTTCTTCAAAGAAGGCTTTACCCAAGGAAGATCACTTTAAGATGCGTTTGGACGTCAAGAAAAAGTAGGAAATCTCTGTTAAATTCTCCACAAGGGAATTCTTCAACTTTAATTTTATCCTAATTTCTTCACCTAATTGGAATTCTTCACTTGTCATTTTCTCCATATCCAAATTGGAACCTTAAAGTGGTCGGTGAGAAAGGGGAAATAAAATGGTGGTGGAGAAAACTATACCCAGTTAAAATTTGTACTGTGGAAGGCCTTTTTTGCTCTTGTATTCTCCCTATTGGGGATAATCATATTCAACAATTAATCACTGAACTACAGTAGAAAAAAATTATTAAAAAAATCACTGAATGGATTCTGCATATATGGAATATGGCAATGGGGTCATGTCAGATTCCAGGGCTCAGGATTCAATAATTCCTCTATTGACAGTAAGTGATTTCCTGATACTTCAAAAACTATACTGTAAAAAAAAAAAAAAGATATTTCTAACATCAAGTAAAATAACTAACCAACTACTACCAATGTGAAATGAGAACTATCAATGGATGACCACCAGTCATATGAACATCACAGATACACTCAAGTGGAAATTAGTTTTTGGATGTTCTATCTCTACTTCTTACGCATCCTGGAGTCTGGAGAATTTTGCTGCAGTGGTGAGAGAGGCTGTCTTGGCGAATCCGGCCCACAAAATTCAACAGTCCTATCAGGGGAACTTGGAGTCCTGGGGCTCGATTTTCGCTTTCCCTACAATAGGATTAGTTAAAGCATTTCATCATAACAAAACCCTTACCAAATAATATGAGCAACAATGTTAGAACTTAATAGAAACACCAAGTCACTAACTAAACGGTACCCAAGGTTTAAACTACTCATGAAAATCATATTTCTTAGATCCAAACTTCCAAATCTTATTACTCATCATCCAAGCTACAAGATGTTTGGGTTTTAAGCAGAATGACTTATAAGTAGTCTTGTAAACTTGATATAATCCAGAGTTGCCCCTTACAGCACTTGTCATGCAATGTGCTAAAGAGAGGTCTGTGAACAACAGCTAGTTGCATTGTTAAGGGATACGCTCGTCCACTAAGGAGGCCTTTTTTTTTTTTAGGGGGGGGGTGGGGTGTAAATAACTAAGGAGACTTTTAATGGCCACATGCGCTAATATGTCACATAGTTACCACAGCCGGAGGCAGAGAAAAGGTAGGACCAAAGACCAAGCATTTCATTCTTCAATGTCTGACTGGTGAAGAGTTTATCCTAACAATCATGTTTTACATACACATGCAGGCCACCTAATGAATTAACCAGCCAGATTGCACTGAGTCATCTGCATGGTGGGGTTGAATGGCTTCACTGGTTAGGAAAAGCAGTGAAAAAATTTCAACTAAATTAAATAGAGGCAGAAAAATAAAATCCTATCTAATATATAGGTGACAGATATTGGTATTGAAATCCCTTGGCTGATTCTTTTTTTCTTTTTTTTCTTAACTTCGCTAATGAAGAAAGTTCACACCAGGCAAGTGACTTGATTGTTGATACAGGTCGAGTCAGACAAGATGAACCCAAAAGCAGGCCCACCTGGGCCTCACGTCTATACTAAGAGGCCCAAGCAGGGTTTTAAAACTTGAGCTTAGGGGTGATTTGCCTCCGTCGAGTGGAATCGGGTATTTGGGCCCCTCCGTTCCTCTAAAATGATTGGCTTTTTGTTTTTTAAAATAAGACTGAAATCCTGTCCAACTGTCTAAATTACTCAGGTGCATTGCATTTCACTTATTAGCGATTTAACTGTCCTATAGGACTCGACCAGTTCAAGCTAAATAGACCTGGAATGGGCGCTACTCAACTTGGTTGGGACTGAGCTGACTCAGAGTCGTTCGAGTTATAAAACCATGTGCCCAAGCTTCAAGGCTGTGCAGCCTCTTAAGTGAATATAGAACCCACTTACTAGTTCCCCACTACTCGTTTTTTCTTTTTCTCTAGAAGTTACATTTAATATATTTTTTAATTTAGAAAGTTGATTGTTTACTCTAACTAGGATTAGGAATTGCATCACAAATCCGGGGGGAAGTTGTTATTTAGTATAACCAATCAGCCTATTCAAAGGGCATCAGATCATGTGTATTTGGATTATTCTACATCAATAAAAATCTTCCGGAAGTCTTTTTCCATTGTGGACGGCCTTATTGTGCAAACTGCAACACTGGGCTTGAAGGTGCCTTGGTTGGGCTGATCTCTTCATCAATCGGTTTAAAGAAGTACAGTACATTCTCTTTTAGATTAATGAAAGTATTCCTATAATCCTATTGACATTCCTCTTAAACACTTTTATGTTAAAAATTAAAAGGAAAATAAAACGTCAACAGAACATTTTTCTGACTGAATTAACAGAATATTATGAAATAGTGTACCTAGCATGCTCAAGACAATATATAAATCAGTAATTCCCTAGAAATTTATAAAATTACCCGGAAATCATAGCTCAAGGCAAAATATATAAATCAGTAATTCTCTAGAAATTTATAAAGCTATTATTAAAATATTCACTCACTTTGGCTGAAACACTGGTGGCATGTTTGCCTTCAGATCCTACATGGTTCTTTTCTCGGGTGCATTGTCTCAGCAACTTCTTATATTCCTTGTGCAACACATTATTTTCTTCAAACAATACTTTCACCTTACAAATCAAAGAAACACATTAGACTATAAGCTAGCTGAAAAGAAGACCAACAATCCATGATAAAACCTCCCATCTTCATACCTCCTCTTCTGCTCTATGAAGATTAATTCTTAGATGTTCCTTGTCCTTTTGCAGTAACTCAACTTCGGCAGCTAATGCAAGAATGTCTTTAGTCAATGGCTTGAGGCTGCAATAAACAAGTTTTATTGGAGAATCAAGTTAGTCTAAGGCCAAAACCAATAGGATGCTTTGTCTTCAGTTGGAAAGGGGTCAATCTCAATTCTCAAAAGGCTATGGGTTGCAGATGTATGAGCTCTTTGGATCTAGGCCAGGAGCTAAACATGAGAAATGTTTTTGAAAAGGCACTGGAAGTAAAATGAATCATATAATTCGCCCGCATCCAGACGATATGCGTATATTGTTGAGTCTTGAGAATGTTCAAAGTGGATTATATGGTTTCGGTGACCTACATCATTGATCTAATGGATCCCCCTGTCAACAATTGTGAACAGAATATCTCTCTTTTTTCTTTTTTTGAATGGTGTGAAAAAAAGTTCTCTCTGATGACGCAATCCTAACTTTTGGATTGAGAGAACGAAGATGAAAAAATTGGGGACTTTTGGAGTGCTAGAATCTACCCAGTAGCCACGTGTTACTTAATTAACGATCTGAATAAAACTGTGGAGTGCACATCTACCGACTCATGAGCTGAGGACCCAGCATATCCTTGTGAGTCATGTAATAAGGTTGTCAGGGTCTGTCTGGATCAAAACCAGATTAATCAGAATCAGATTGGCCCACTCTGATTCAAGTTGTTCCCGTGATACTCACCATGAATACAAATTTCCACAGTTAACGACAGAATTCAGGAAATATACTAACTCACCATGAATACAAATTTCAACAGTTAACAGCAAAATTCAGGAAATAAACTAATGCATAGGCATCAGAGTGAAACTGTAGTCAATCCATCAATCCTATAATCTTCAATAAATTCCAGGAAATAAACCAAGGCATAAGAGTGAAACTGTAGTCAATCTATCAATCCTATAAAACTTCAGTGGATGGAAGAACACAGTTTGAGCAACCATGTTAAGGCCAGGTACATTGTTCGCAGGCCCAAAATAACCCAAAAATAGTGACAGGTTGCTGCCCCTCCAGCCCCCTCGTCCACACTGTAGGTCCTCTATTATTGAACAACCAGTCCAAGGCTATTTCAAAAGGTTGCAGAAAAACCTACAGCAGCAGTGATCTTGTTGATTAAGTGGAAAATACAATAACAGCACTAAGAACTATTGAGCTAGAGGCTGCCTAAAGATGCAAAAAGGGCTGGTAATAACAGTAGATCAACAGCGTCAAAGCAACAAAAATTTCTGCACTTGACCTTTACCAGAACTGCAATTCGCATATGAATGGCTTCCCCTCAAACGACAAGTACAAGTACAGAGAACATTATGGATGTCAATCCAATCACTGAAATCTGATTCATGCAAAGATTTAGGTCCTCCCATGTTCAATGGCCTCACACCAAAGGTACAAGCTTCCACCACTTGAAAGACAAGGCTTCACACCGCATTTCTCCACAAAAATGATATAAAATAAAATTCATTTACATAACCAAATGTACAGCGGATGACAGTCCTACAACCCTTTTTTTCATATGTTTCTAAAAGACTAAAGCAAAGAATAAACCCAACTTAATCCTAGGTATCAATCAACCATCAATATGGATGAGCTTAAATCAGCCATGCTGTATCTGAAGAAGTCGCTAGAAGACTCTTTGGCAACTAATAAACCAAAGAAATAAGAGCTCTTTTTGGAAACAAAGTCATAAAAATGGAAGTCGTAGGAATTAACCGCACAGAACTTCCCTTCTGTTTCAAGACTCTTTGGTAGAAGCCTCCTCTTTCATGACTTGTGGACCCATATAGTCAATGTATATTTCGCTGATTGTGACCTACATCACCTTGGCCCAAGGATCACTAACTCCTCATATGAACTAAAACAGAACATTCAGAAAAGGATTTATGTTGCAGTTTAAAATATCACAATTTGCATCCTGACTTTCACATTTTGCAAAAAGTTCAAAAAAAAAAAAAAGGAAAAAAAAGATCTTACCTTTTCCACAACCTCTGGCATGGTTCTTGTCCCATATGTGCTTCTAAGAAAGAGCGTGGATTTGCTGCCACCTCATCTTTTAACTGTCTTGTGGAATTGGCTTTTGCAAGTATTGAAGACATCACTGGTTGAAGAATCTGTACTTCCTCTATTGTGCCTACTCCAGAGGAATCATCCTTACATGCACATATAATTAATTTGTTAGCCTTCAATGGTCAAACCTATGAACTTTTCAGGCTCTATATGTTTTAATTCATGGCAAATCTAATTTAAACAGGCACTAGAATAAATCTAATTTAAACAGGCACTAGAATATAATTTAAAGTCACTTCCAGTTTTATGTGCCACGAGCAAGCACATCTTCATCTCAGATTCGAATCATCACTGTGCAAGGACGATAATATACATTTTAATTTGATGAGATTAAGTCTTACAAGGGATGAGTTTGATCACATATACATTTCTTACGATACTTATACATCATGATGCAAAGATGTTTGGTTGTAACTGATGCCCAGATAAAGATACAGATATGAGCATGGATACTGGGACTGTGATATGACTCTGCATTTGCCAAAATCCAAGAGAGATATGGTATGATTATCCTATCGATAACATGAAATTCCATATTTTATATTACAATCTGCATATACTGCTTTATTTGTACCTATAGAACATTTCTAATTTAATAAAATTGTCACTACTTCCAGTACTAAAAATTTTATATATTGAAACGTAAGAAAACAAATACAGCTCTACGAAATAATAGACTTGGTACAATAGAGTATGTTGAAAATATGTCCAACTATCGGTGGAGTTAATAGTACACCTCCTGGTATCATAACTGGGCATGTCAATTTTCTAGCCTAACCTTGTCTCACACCCCTTATCATCCAACCCCACTCCTAGATTGGCACTCATTTAACTTATACCCACTGTTGGATCGAATCGACAGAAGAAAAAAAAAGCACTTTATTTAAGTACAAACTTTGACTTCTTAAATCAAGGTTTATGATGAGTAGATGGTTACCACTTTTGCACACCTAGCCAATAACTGGACCCCTTTAATACCTTCCCCTCTCCATTGATTAGCATGCATCCAGGTGCCTCTCAAGTCTCACCTCCTGATGTCTAGTGAGGACGGGTCTAACTAGAAAATCACTCTCTGTATGCATGTATGAGAGAGAGAGAGAGAGAGAGAGAGAGAAGATGAAAGTTTTCACTCCATAGATCACAATAAAATAGAAAAATTGGGTATCATTTTTTGCATAGGGTCAAAAAGCTTTTTCCTTCATATGATTGAGAATAGATTCTATATCATCATTAACACACCATTCATAAAATCAGAAGGTTTTTTTTTTTTTTTTTTTACTTAATCAAAGAAACAAATGCTATTTGAGATTCAGCACTCACAGGGACAGTAGACAGCAAACACGACCCCGTCTCTTTATTCTCTCTCACTGAAGAACATTGACTACAAGCAAGATGGTTGTCACTGCACCCCTGCAATCTGTTCGCCATACAAGAATTAATAACTAAAATTAACAAATGACAAATGCGTAGATAGCTTGACTATAACCCATATACCTGGCAAGTTCAAGTTCCTCTTTTCGCTGCCTAAGCACTAACAACTCCTCAGCAGCCTTCGCTTCATTCATCTATCACCATAACTCGGACATTAAGATCCAACAAAACATGGACATTGAATCGAAAAAAAGGATCAAAAGAATTATACCGTGCGCCTTTTGAATTCATGTTTATAGTACTCTAGCTCTTCTGAAAGTCCCCTACAGCTGTTCTCCGCCTCAAGAGCACGAGCCTCAGCCTCTTTCGCCCGTTCATCTGCATCATTCCCAAACTCCATCAACGCCTCTCTGTCACGATCATAGAGCGCGCATTCCTTCTCCCATCTTCTGCACTGATTCAACAGATGCTCGCGCTCTTTGGAAAGATTCTGAATCTCCTCAACGCATTTTTTCAATGCTTGTGCATTCATGGCCGCTTCAGCCTAGATATGTTCAAGTCATAAAAGAACAAGAATAAAGAAGAATAAGATTTTCTGAACAAAAAAAAGAAGAAGAATCAAGAAATGCGAAACACGAACCCTAGATCCGTCTAACTTCTGGTCTTTCTCCTTCAACTGCTCTTCCAGCCGAAAGATCTGGTTTTGAAGATGATTTCGCGCTTCTTCGGTTGCAGCGAGCTTCAATTCCAAGGTCTTGGAGGAAACTGGAAGACCTAAGGTGTGTGCGATGGATTCGTGTATGTATTTGTCGAGATCGGGAGAAAGATCCATGGATTTTGGACGAAAGCAAGCAGAATCCCTCGGTTTTTTTTTGTTTTTTTTTTGTTTACAAGGAAGCTTGAAAACCCTAGAAATGGAGAAAATCGGAGCGGATAGAATGTAGAAATGAGATGTTTTTAAACTTTGTAGAAATCGAACTGCGCCGAAGAATTTCGGAATTGGGAAAAAAGAAACCCTAGAATCAGAGAGAGGAGTTTTTGAAGTTTGCGGGGGTGGTCATTGCTATTTGATTTGGTGGGGGAAATTTTAAAATGTTTTTGTTTTTACATGGGACCCCCTGTTGTTTGTGATATTTAAAAATGTCCATACATTTTACATAATTAGAATGAACACCCTCTGGAGCTCTTGCCAATCACAAAAACGCTCTTTATAATAATTATATAACACAAGGTTCTCTCTCCTTGATGGGTTAACCCTCCAAATGATGCCCCTTGATTCCCATTGCTGTAGTGTCACAGTGATTAATCATTAGGTGAGGCCCTGTTATGATTCACTGATAAGTGTAAGGGATCATCATGATTTTATCATTTAAATTGACGGTGGAGTGTGATCTCATTATTTTGGTAGGAGAGGCCTTTCATGATTTTCAGCACTGGGGTCTCATTTGTCATTCTATTGCTAGACATTGTGGATCGCCATATTTAGAGGGAAAAGGCTTGGTATCTTCATCATTTGAATGGGACATAGCGTTTTCTTCATTCAGTGAGTGCACCCTATTTTAATCGACATCACTAGCCAAGAAGAGCTGACCATGTAAACATAATTTTTGTGGTAATGGCACCCAATGTATTTGACTTCATTTTACACCGACCCTTCCCAATTCCCATCATTAGTTAGAGTACCAGTTGAGGGAAGATTTTCTCATGCGCACGCACTCTGTTGGAGAGGAGAGCGCGTGCGCAGTTGCATAGAAGCAAATCATCCATCATTTGAGTGGGCCCATAATGATTCGATCACATCACCCACAGCATGCTATGAGATAGAGAAATCAGAAAATCATCAGAGTTTTATAGATGTTGTATAGGGGTTTCTTTGTAATTATTTAAAATGTAGCTTTATGGGATGATAGACTTGGGGGGTACATGTAAAACGCCCATTTTCAAATTTGAAAGCAAAGAACGAGCCGTTAGAACGTTTCTGCGTCTTTAGATGTTTTCAACCTCAAGAGGCCTTTTTCCCCTTTTATCAACACGAGGCCCTTTATTTCAACGGATTCATTACCTAGATGAAATTTAAGCAGCAAGGACTTATTGCAAGAGCACGTTTGTGCAAGGAGAAGGATTTGCGTACCTTCATTTTCCGCATAAAATTCCTTTTTTTTTTTTTTTTTGCGACTTTTCCTCGAAAAAACTATATTACACCAAACTAAGCCGGTATAACACAAACATGTTTTTTGAAACTTGTGAGAAACATAGCAGGTACAAAGTGCCGCATGGGCATTTCTTGAAATTTACAGAATCCATTGAATCTAAGTACAACAATCCAGATTAACCCAAAAATAAAAGTACGACAATCCACAACTCAGGAACACCAACCCACTAAAAATTATTTCACCATTTCAAACTATAAGATCCTTGAAAAGCTGGTTAGAGAAATGGGTACGCGAGAGTGTGTAAGTTGAGTCACAGGTGAGAAAACATCAAATGTGTGAATATAGTTTGTTGCTTTTTGGCAGCATATATACTTGCAAATAATTTCATATCAAACATATGACTTACATATCAGGGAAGATACCTCTTTTTCCTTAAAATTATCACTGCAATGTTGCGCCCCAACAATTCAAGATGACCGGAGAATGAAGCATGGACCTCCATTGAATTGCCTTGTTTAAGTGATTTTCCCCTAGTAATTAAAGGAATAACATGTGTTTTTAAGTCTTTAGGTTTTCTCTACAATTTTTGAATGCCTTTCCTAATTTATCACAATGAAAGGAATTATATTGAATCATACGCACACAGTCCAAATCCAGAAGTTCATAGTCACACGACACATTCATTTTTACAGTTCTGGAACAGCTTCGAGAAGTTCAATAAGAGAACAAAGCTATCGCCACACGGTCAAGGGGATGGCCACCCGTGTATTTACCACTTCAAAATCATAGAATATTTCACAAATTTATAATACTTGCCAGAAGGTCAAAAGCCATTCACCACTCTTTCAAGCACTTATAGAAGAGTAAATGACCTGCACAATTTATCAAGTGGTCAACTAAAAAATTACCAGTAGACTAATAACAAATTAAAGTTTAAATCTATCTACAGAACAAAAGGACAAGCATGCGTTCGGTATAGGCTGCCGGCAACCAATGGTATATGACAAAGTCATCAAATCAGCAATGACACTGAACTATAATATTAAAGCAAGAACTTCCATGCCGCTGGCTTGTTTTATAATAAGAAGAAATATGTCCTTCCATTTTCCTCAGCCCAACACAGCAGCTCTTCGTAATGAAATGATCACTTGTGTGCGTAATGAAATGATCACTTGTGTGTTTTGGCAGACAGGAGATACCTAATATGTATAACCCATCTGAGGCTCCTAACGATTCAATTGGGCACAGTGACTACGGACCATTGTTGTAATTGTTTCTAACTTCCATTCAATGGGAAAAATCATCCAAGGTTGTAAACGTTAAAGAAATTTAAGGCCTAGTTTTTTCTTCCATAATAGGACACTAAGTCAATCACATCAACATCATCATCAAAGCCTTGTCCCAACTATATTAGGGTCGGCTACATAAATTCTGTTTTTCCATTCCGATCTATCCTAAGCCAAAAACTCCACCAGTTTTTACTGTCAGTCGCAAGCCCGGGTAAAGGAGAGTTGTGTTAGGTAGGTTGACAGCCAACGTAAAACTTTGTCACAACCCAAACATAAATTCTGAGTATATATAATTCTAGAAAGGTGTACTACAGCTAGGTTGAATAGAACAGTGCTGGTTTTCCAAAATAGCATTTTATAATAATCAATAAAGCCCCACAAGGCATGAACAGCAATCTTCACCAAATGATTTGGTTCTCACCATAAACAGATCAACTCAGCTTTATAGTAGACTCGGTGATTGAAATCAACCAACTTTTTCACTAGTTTATGGCCGCGTAGTAACACCAAATTTTACTACATTTTTATTGTTAACAGAAATGCACAACCAGAAATCAGTAGTTTGACAGCAAGAAAAGATTTCAGTAAAAACAAGAAAACCTGACGCTATACCTAGGAACAGCATGCTGAAGCCTGTGACCGTTCTGTTGGGCTATCCACAAGAACCATGCCTGCTGGATTCTGAGCAGGCTGTGCTCGAGGCAACCTTCTTGCTGCTTGCAACAAAAAACAAATCCTGGGTCATACCCGCCAGTGGCATAATCATAAAGTAGGAAACAAGATAATGAGAGAGAGAGAAAAAAGTCAACACATAATATAATATAATATATATAAATGAGGAGTTCCACGTAATGGAGTCCTATTGGATGTAAGATAGGGGCAAAAATGCCCCTTTTTGAAGAGGGCATGCGTAGAGGCACTTTTTTGTGAATTAAGCCTACAAAAGCACTTTTGAAGAGAGAAATCTGGAGAACGAAACAATACCTATTTCATAGAAAATGTCATTCACATTAATAGCAGTTTTGGCAGAAGTTTCCACGAAGAACAGACCATTCTCCTCAGCATATGCTTTTGCTTCCTGCAACAGTAATGAAGATTTTTTAGTTATAAACAATCAACAGAGTTGGCTATATGATAAACAAAATCAAGACGCCCCTGTTGAAGGTGTCAGCAGACTCAGCATGATCATGCATTCTCAGAGAACACGAGAGAAATGTTTGATGATACCCATAAGATCTTGAATCTCACTAGTAAGAGATAACATCCATGATCTGAAAGCTTGAGTTGGCTCCCTCTAGATAACATTCTGGGAATCCTCTGCCACTACTAAAGACCAGAACATATTTTCTAAATGAACAGTGGTATTAAAGGTCTCAACTATGACAAAGGAAAATCCATTTTCCTTCTTGGAATATCACACTTCATGGGCAAGGAAACCAGAATTTATGTGACTCAAATTAACCACCACAATAAATAATAAGAATAGTATAAATGTTCAAAGAACAATCACATCTCTAACCAATCTTTCACAAGAAATTAATTGCCACATCTATAATCAATGTTTCACAAGTAAATAATAGCCACATATATACATTTTAGGGAAAATTACAAAATGGGGCCTAAGTTTTTGGCAGATTTCAAAACAGGACAAAATTAGAGCCACATTTCAAAATGGGCCTTTAGTTTTCCAAATAGATTTCAATTCAAGACATCCGGCCAAAATGGGAGCCCTCCGGACAATTTTTCCCCTTTGTTTTCCTAAAACCCAGAAATGCCCTTAGGGCTTTGAGTTGCAAAATATCAGCAAAAAGAGGAGCGAAAGTCGAATCCTAGTGTGGTTGTGTTGCTTCCCCGCTTAAAATTCCTCTGTTCCTTTCAGTATTTCTCGAAGTGAAGAAATGGATCAGCTTTCTTCCAAGTCCCTTCTTCCGCAGACATTTCAAGGAACGAGAGACAATGTTACACAGCAAATCGGATTGATTTGGGATCAGATCAAAGCGCCTTTGATCGTACCAGTGCTGAGACTCGCTGTCTATGTGTGCTTGACCATGTCTTTAATGCTCTCCATAAAGAGAGTCTACATGAGTGTGGTGATCGTCTTTGTGAAGACTTTATGCAGAAAACCCGAAAGGCGTGTTACAAATGGAAGCCCATATGTGACGATTTGGAGCTTGGGAATGCTGCCTATCCCATGGTTCTTGTTAAATCCCCATGTATTAATGAAAGAGAGGACTCTCTCTCTCTATCTCTCTCATTTGGTTTTGTTGGTCTTAAGAGATCTGCACTGATTTTTTATTTTTTGCTCAGATTTTTTCTGGGTTTCTGAGATTCAGTTTCCTTTTTTTTCCCTGGGGTTCTAGCAGGTATACCAGCTCTTGTGGCCTCTCATGGCCATCAAATAGAACATAATCCAAGTAATAGAGGATTCAGAGTCATTAATACACGAAAGAAGGAAGAGGGAAGAGGAAAGGAGACATTAAAAAGGAAAAATGACTGGCCCTCTTCTTCTTCTTTTTCTTTTTCAACTTAAAGCCTTAAAGGGCATTTTTGGATTTTAGGAAAAAAAATGGGGGAAATTTGGCCGGCCGACACCCATTTTGGCTGGATGTCCTGAATTGAAATCTATTTGAAAAACTTAAGGCCCGTTTTGAAATGTGGCTCTAATTTTGTCCTGTTTTGAAATCTGCCAGAAACTTAGGCTCCATTTTGTAATTTTCCCTACATTTTTATTTTGCTTTCCAAGGGAATGAAGCTCACACATGGTGATTTAAAACTCAGACTAGCCCCCAACTCGACAGGAGTTGGGTCGAGTTGAGTCAAGTCAAGTGAGACTTGGCAAAATTAGGTAGACTCCCTTTTTTTCTCGTCTTTTGCATAAGGGGATAGAGGAGAAGAGGAGATTGAAGGAGGAGACGATATGCTTTAGCTTCAGTCAGGTACAGAGTAAAGTCCAGTCCAATCCAGGTCCACTGGAGCAGGCACGCATATTAGACACATGTTGGGTCTAGGTCGGGATCTCGGTATAGGGAACAAGAATGAGGTACATGTCAAATTACAGCATGCACCCTCCCCGATACCCAATCCATTTACATCCCTAAATAGATACGATTTTCTCCTGTGCACCGCGCATTTGTGTCATTCGTCATACGGGACCAGTAAAAATCAGGGGGTCCTATGCGGAACGGGGTACCAGGTGCGGGGCGGGTAGAGACTGAGAGACGAAAGATAGATAGTGGAAGGAATATGTCAAGCTTTCGTCTGAAAATTGGCCTCACGCTAAACTCCCCATCGCGGGCAAGGAAGAAGAGATAACTTGGGAAAACCCAAAATCACTCGTAAGAAATTTTCATTAATCAATAACTAACTAAATCAAGAGGCTTTACATCACTTATATAGGAAAATAATAAAACCTAAAACTAATCTGGACTATCCAAACACATTGATGGTCAGGATTAAAACATCCAACTAAATACAATTTAAAATATAAACGAGCAAATAAGACTCTAAATAAACTAAGATAAGTGGGCTGCGCCCAAAGAACTAGCCGAGATGGATGGGCTAGGCCCATTGGCGGTTCGACCCATAGGGACCATGTGTCTGTCCTACATCAACTCTCCCCTTCTTGGAGAGAACTCGACCACGAGTTCTATAAAAGTCCTCCAAGATCGAAAGTCAAGCGAACAAAGCCTTGATGTTCTTCTTGATCTTCTTTCTCTTTGCATCGCTTGGAGGCGTGACTCAATGCTTTTGATTTCAATATGATCTTCCAGTTAGAGGTAGAAGTGCGGTAATGTTGCTTCAGAAAATGAAAATCTGCTTGGATGTGAGATCCAACCATTAGATGCTTCAAATTTTGGAGTATCATTTGCTTTAAATCTTCAAGTAGTAATAGTCGATCTCCGAAGACGAAAACAATATGTGGAACTTCGATGATGTGATCTTCTTTGACAATCTCCTGATCAATGGTTTTTTTTATCTAATGGTTTAATTTGATTTTCTAGAGGTGGACTAGCAATGGGATCCATTAGATGATTAGACTCCTTGATGATTTCTTCATTGTTGTTTCTTCTTGTTCCACGTGCACTACCTGAACAACACTGTCAGAATGATGAGACTCAGGTTCTTTTTCTTCAGATTCACCTGAGGCATTCTCCATAAGTGGTTCCACTATTGAAACTTCTTTGGTTTGCAAAGACTTCGCTTCTTGCATCTTAGCCTTTCGGAGGCGATAACGCTTTATCAAGCGCTCAACACGGATCGCTTCCCAAAATGCTTCATACATATCTTTGCAGTCCTTCTCCATATTCTTCAATATACTTGGTCGCAAACCTTTGAGAAAGTGAGTGAAATCAAGTGTATCTCCCAACTCACACAAATGATGCAGCCTTTAAAATTCATCAGCATATTCCTCGACAGACAATTTTCCTTGTGTCAAATTAATATACTGCTCTAAGCAATATTTATTTGCATAATATCTTTTTCCCATATCTGATTGCATATGTCATCCTTTTGGCCCTTTTGTTGATTTCTTTAAGCTCTTTGCTGGTTTCTTTAAGCCTTCTATTCATTTCAAGAAGTTGCAATTCCATCTTGGTTGACAATTCCATATTAACTTGATGCAAAGATTGAAAATTTAACACTCTTCAAAATTAAAATCAGACTGATCAGATGTGTAGATCTTACTTATTGAAGTTTGTAGGTGAAGACACATCGACGATCGATGTCCAGATAGAGAAGATATCCCAGATTGAAGATCAACAGTTGAGATTGAACCTGCTGATGTTAGCCAAATGTGCTCCCTGACTGGGCTTGCTGCAATGGGTCGAAACTTTTTTTTTAAGCTGTTGTTGACTGTAGTTTTGGATTTGGGCCAAACTCAAACTCAGTTGTGCTGCTAGCGGGTCGAATTGACCTAAACTTAAAGCCCACTGTTGGGCTCAACACGTGCTACTAGTTGTAGCCATGCAGGATCTTTGGCATTGAAGACTAATGCCCTGGAGAAAGATAAAGAGGTCTTGACCCTTTCTTCTTCATTTTTGTACCTAGATGAGGAGATGGTGATTGGAGTAAGATGTTGTTGCTTCCTCTCTGGTGATGAAGATAGCAATGGCCGGTGCTAGGGATGGGGGCGAACGGAGGCTTGTGTGGTTTGGGGTTTCGAGAAAAGTATGATTTAGGGTGTTAATGCTTATGGATTTGGGCTAGGGATTTGGGAAAAAGTATGGATTTGTGGTGTTGAAGCTCAGGGATTTGGGGTAGGGATTTGGGATTGACAGGGGTTGGATGGGCTTTCTCTGTTGGATGGGGAGATGTAATCAACCAAAGGGAACTGGATGAATACCTTGAAGATAATAGAGTGAAGGATCAATGGATCTGAGACTCGTGATGGTGATGGGTTGTCGAATCTTGAATCTGGGTGGATCAATCTTTGGCTCTGATACCAATTGATGCGGAGCGGGGTACCAGGTGCGGGGCGGGTAGAGGCAGAGAGACGAGAGATTGATGGTGGAAGGGATATGTTAGACTTTCGTCTGAAAATTGGCCTCATGCCAAACACCCCATTGCTGGCGAAGAAGAAGAGACAACTTGGGAAAAGCAAAAATCATTCGTAAGAAATTTTCATTAATCAATAACTAACTAAGCCAAGAGGCTTTACATCACTTATATAAGAAAATAATAAAACCTAAAACTAATATAGACCATCCAAACACATTGATGGTCAAGATTAAAAAATCCAACTAAAATATAATTTAAAACATAAAAGATCAAATAAGACTCTAAATAAACTAAAATAAGTGGGCTGGACCCAAAGAACTAGCCGAGATAGATGGGCTAGGCCCATTGGCGGGTCGACCCATAGGGACCATGGGTCTGTCCTACATCAAGGTCCCACCTTTGGTGGCGGCCCGGATGTGCCCTCTCAGGAGCACATGCACAGGAGAAAATCTCCCCCCTGAATAGTAAAAATCATTGCTCACACTTATCGAAATCAGTTTATATTGAATTGTGGTAAATTTCTCATGGCCGGCCCAAGATAGTTTTTTTTTTTTTTTTTAATGCTATAAAAGTTTTTTGTGGGGTGAGAGGCTCGCCGACCCAAGAAAGATGGAATAAGGCCTCAACATTATCACTAAAAGCTGGCTAGCAAAACCTGAAGAATATTAGACAAAGGCATTTTTCCCTTCTTTTTCCTCTTTTTGTGTGTGTTGAGGTGAGGGCTGTAATTCAAAAGCAATCCTAAAACCATGTTGAACATTATAGTGGATTATAACATTATAATCCACTATATGGACTACCCAAATCTCTCATTCATTAAAAGGAAACTTAAAATTGAAAGCATTAGCACCATGTGCTGGTCATCTACAACCATGTAGTAATTTGGTGCAATTTTCACCCTATTCCATTAAATTTTTCATAAAAGATAATTTTCTTCCAATTGTTCCTCAAAGAAGACTATTGAGCCAATTTATTGAATATTTCCCAATGTCTAGTACAATGTTCCCGTGTCACGAAGAAACTTAGAGTGCATAAGTGGTCACCAAGCTGAGGGGGGAAAGCCAAAAGTAAATAGTTAAAATAAGGATCAATGCCCGATAGCTACCCTAGTAGCCTTCTCCAAACTACAGCAAGATTCTTTGATGTTTATGTTTCTAACCATGAGTAGCTGACAGTAAGCATGATGACTAAGATCGGCAGAAGTAAGCTTGATCATCACAATTCACAATAGCGAAAAACTGTTTGCACGAATATATCAATGAAAATATTTCTAAATGAGGGACACTATACAGCAACTGGGTGTTTTGGAAACAAGAACGTCCTATGCAATTTGTTGAAAGAAATGAGGATGGCGTGTACTTGCATTCAATGTTGTTTTCATTAAAAAAAAAAAATAAGGAAACAAAACACCTTAAATGGCTACTCTCTTTCTCTCTAAAAAAGTCTTCTGTATAGCTCATATTTTTTCTCTTTGGCTTCTAGTTCTTCTCTCGCTAAAATGCCCAAGAAGGTAATAGACGTTTTTAGAGAACCTCATTTCAAAGTGGGCAATTTTGAGAACCCATTAGTGGGAACCACTTATGAGAAATCCAATCCATTCAACCTTATGGCTTGATTAGTATTAAATTAATGCCATTTGATGAAGTTAATAATCATGGTTCAAAATAGTGGCCGCCACGTAGAGTAGTGGTTGCATTATCGGCCGTAGCGGTCGAAGCTGCTACGCTATTTTGAAAATAGCGGCGCTACGGTCTAAAATATAGTAGAGTCAAACAGTTTTAATTTTAAACATTATTTTTTCCTATTTCTTCCTCAATAGCCTTAACTAAAGTTGTCTCTACTCTTACATGGTTTCAAATCACTAAAAAACCACAAGATTGCCCGTTATACAATATTCAATTTTTTTTTTTTACCACTTAAAAAATTCACACCGCTGCGTAGCATTTTGACCACTGGCCGCTACTCCCGCCGCAACCGCTATTTTGATCCTTGTTAATAATTGCTTTTATCATAACATGGCAACATTAGATTAATCCAAAGGTGGGCTAAATTCCTATGGAAGTGAAATTTAGAAAGGGCAAAAAAGTTGATGTTATTTCAATTCATGAAGGATAAAATTGGTTTCAAAACAGAAATAATGTCAATTCATGGGAGATATGTGAGTGTGAAGGGAATGATTTCATGTTAGGCCCACTTATCCTTAGGTGTGCCCCATTATAATCATAATAAAGAATGGTAGCAAGCATGTAGAGAAAGGTGGGCCCACTTTGTCTATTACTTCTCTCAGTTTCCATTTGTATTACTTCTCCTATTCACTCTCCTACCATATCCAGAAGAATCTCCTAAAAAATAAGTATATTTGAAGAAGTTTAATGGCTCATTTAATGTTTACACCGCTTGAGAAGTGACAACTTCATTAAAAGAGAGCAGCATACAAATAGCAAGACATAAAAACTAACAAGGGGGAGGGTACAAGAGTGACGCACCACCCACGCCTAATTACACAACCACTCCCACCCAAGAATACAACCTCTCAACCCCTTGCTTGGCTTAAGCATCCGCCCTGGAGTTGGCAGATCTTGCTTCTCTCATTTACTTTCTACAACTACAATGTGATGTGGTATCATGTAATTGGACAAGTCAAAAGGGCTTTCAAAGTGGGGCATTTTGTAGAATTTGCCTATCGTGTGTGTATTGGATTTGTTAAAGTGCGAACTATTCACATGAACTCACCGTGCAAACTTTTATGTGGGGCCCCACTGTGGGTCCCACCCGCGAAGAGGAGGGGGAGTGGGAATATCTAGATGTGCCCTATCTACATACTACATTTGAGACCCATCCAACAATGCTATCATCTTCATCCGGGCCCCATAAGTTTAACGGATGTACAGTCCACTTGGATTGGTGCTCAGTCAATTTGTGGACCCAGTCCATTCAGGTGTAAAACCCATGGGACCAATGTAATATGGGGAGTCCCGGCTTTTGGTCCATTTGGAAGGACCAAACGCTGGGCCCCACCGCATGGAATGAATCATGTGAAGTACTTCACACTGAATATTTCCGTGCATGCATGCGTGTGCGCGTGTGTCTATATATATATTCTCAACGCTTCGCCAAAAGGCAGGAATAACAGAGCAACACTACTGGATAGTTGAAATCTCTAAAACATGATGATAATTCAATAGCCATCCAATATTTAAGAACTAATAAAAACAATAACTAATAAAAAAACACAAGACTAAACAGAAATTACTTGCCTCTGCTGAAACCTTCCTTTTATCTTCCAAATCAGCTTTGTTTCCAGCCAGTGCCATCACCAGATTAGGATTACCTGAACCAAAATCCAAATGCACTAAAGCTACAGCCTAATACAACATCCAAGTGCACAAATGCAAGACTACAGTAAAATCTAACATGCACAACAAAGAAACAGAATTCATATTGAAAAATAAAAAATTAAAAAGACACCTCTAATGAGTATAACATAAATAAAATAAAATAAAAACAAATAAGGTTCAGAATCAGATGCATCATCAATGGCCATGAAACATGCCACCTTCTGTCTTCTTATTTCTATTATATATATGCAATTAAACCAATGAGGAGCTGCATTACTTTCTAAGGCACAAACAAAAGGTGCAATGCTTGACTAAGAAACACAATGAGAAATTAGAAGAAGACAAATGGATAGAATAGAACACATGAATGCAGCTACCTTGTTTCTGAAGCTCTTGAACCCAGTTCTTAGCTCGAGTAAATGAATCCTAAAATTGAAAATCAGATAAAAACAAATCAAATCAATAAAGCAAATCGCTTCAGAAAACCCATCAATCAATGAAACATATAATCGATTCAGTGATAAGAACATCCATAAATAATCAAACATCATCTCACCCAAGGAATTAATATCTGGGACTTCAACAAAACAATACAATACATAAATTCATTGGTCCAAACAGTCATCAAAACAACAGAATACACAAATTAAGTAACAAGTAAAAAAAATTACAGATAGTTCCATAAAACCCATTATAGATAATATCTGCAATTGTATCAACACATAGATTACAACTAAATAGATAATTAAGAAAAAAAAAAAGAAAGAAACCAAATCTCAACTCTAACATAATCATAATCATAATCTTACCCCCCAAGTCCTAACAACAAAACTAACACCAAGACACCCATAGAAATTACAAAGAAAACATCAATTAAGGAAAATGCAACACAGAGCAGAAGAAAAATCTCACTATAGTCTAAGCACAAGCTCACATCCCATGAAATCAAACCCCAAAAACCCAAACACATTAAGTTAAAAAGGATCAACAGTTTTAATAAATCACCGCGTTTGTAATGTCATAGACGATGATCGCTGCAGCAGCTCCTCTGTAATACATAGGAGCCAAGCTATGATACCTCTCCTGTCCCGCTGTATCCCAAATCTCGAATTTCACCGTTGCATCATTCACCGCCAGCGTCTGAGAAAAAAACGCAGCCCCAATCGTCGATTCCTGAAACCCGAAACCCTAATCAGAAACCCTAGAAAATCTTCCAAAGCCGGTCAAGTTCAAAAGTCTTGAAATAACCTGGAATTCGAGGAATTGACCTTTGACGAAGCGAAGAACTAGGCTTGACTTCCCAGCGCCCATGTCGCCGAGAAGAACCTGCAGATTCCGAGATCAGAAACAGGACTCGAATCAGAGACGATGAGATTGAAATTGAAATCGAGATTTTTAAGAGGAAGAAGAGGAATTGAATTGAATTACGAGCTTTGCGTTGAGATTGTTATTGCCGATTGTGGCCATGGAAGTTGCAGAGAGAAGAAGCTTCGATTTGGGGGAGAAAAAGTAGGGATTTTTAAGTTTGACTAGTGGTTTGGGGGAAGCAAAAGGGGGAGAAAGTAGGTGGAGAGAGGAAGAAGAAGATGAAATGCTCTGCTGCTATTGTTCTTACTTAACGCTTACGGCCGCGAGTTAGAGACAAAAATGCCCCCGTCGGGTTTCCAACGAGCTGAGTAGTTGGCACGCGCATGACGGCATGATTGCTGCTGCCCAGACACACTGAAAATCCCTTTGCACACACGCACTTTTCCTTTTCTATTTTTCAACTTCCTAAACTACCCCTCCCCCTATGTCCGACCTCGCCGGCCGCCTGCTCCCGTTCCTCTCCTTTTCCGTTTCTCTCTCCCTCTCCCTCTCCCTCTTTGTTTTCCTCTCCCGACAAGACGGGGAGAAGGAGGGGGAGAGGGAGATGGTGGCATGGGCGGTGGCATGGGCGGGCCGAGGTTGAGCAGGGTTTAGGATTTTGGTGGGGAGAGAGAAAGAGAGGGAGAGGGAGAGTAAGAGGGTGAGCGGACGGCGACGAGCAGAGAGAAGGAAATAGAGAGGAAGAAGGAGAGAGTGGGCCGGCGGCTAGCAGGGAGAAAAGTTAGTCTTGAGCTGCAAGGTCTAGCGAAAGGGGCGGCAGGAAGATTGAGGGGTAGTTTAGGAATTAAAAAAAAATAAAAAGTGTGCGTGGGTGCAAAGTGATTTTCATTGTATAGGTAGCATCCCTCTATGATAATATACAGGTGGTGACCCCATTTAAAGGGTAATTTGGGCATTTTAAAAGAACATGGATGAGCTTGCCAAAAATAACTTTAAATGAGTGATTATACTTAATTGAAAATTTACTGTAAACTTATGCCTTAATTTGAGAAATTATGAAACTTTTGTCCTTTTGTTCAAAACAAAATAAATATGTTGAGGCTTTAGTTAGAATTTTTTCTAAATAATATATATAATATTTGAATGCTAAAAGTAAGAAGACTTTATAATTGATAAGGATCCTACCCTAAGGGGTTGGTCGAGTGGTCAAGACCACGATTCCTCCCTCTTCCGGAGTTAGAGGGGACCATGGTCCCTTCCAGTAGGGATGCCAATAGGGTGGGATCCAGTGTGGAAGTATGGTGGATTCAAACCTGAATTCCTCTTTATAGATTTGAATCCATTTTCACACAGAAACAATGTGTTTTGTCTCCTTCTAGAATCAACTTTAAGAATTACATCCTATGCCAAAGAAGATGGGGGAGTCGGGGCATGTTTGTTTCATATAATTGAATGCAAAGGATTTATAATGTTTCTATTTGTAAAAGTAGTTAAATTGAAGAAACAAAATTAAGTTTCCAAAAATGACCTTCAGACTATCTCCTCCATTAAATGGAAAATGAATCAAGGCTAATAAATACACAATCATCACCTTAGTAATTCAAATCCTATAAAAGTGAGCATCTTCGCATTATATCTTTTACGGTTCCCCTTATATCTTTCACTCTTTACCTTTTTAATAATGCTCCCACACATTCAATTCATATGTATTTTATGTAAACACACACACCCTTTAGCTATATCAAACTGTCTGTCCACATGCATAATGGAAACACAGCTTTAGAGGTATCATGGAGAGCATTACATAGGTGGAAAGATCAAATTCTAGTGGGCCAGTGCCAAACTAATTCCAATTCACGGTAAGGTTCAGTCTATTATCTAATTAAGTCTGACAATGGCTATTGCACTAGATCTTCAAGGCCCATGAAATGCTTTCTCTTTTAGTTAGTAAAATCTAGTAATGTGATACTATAAGTTTCAACGACAATGCTCAATTATTGCAGGCCCCTTAAACCACTCGTAGCCCGAGCTCGAAACAAGCCCAGCCCAAATTGCATTTCCATGTTAGTAAGGACATCCAGGCTTGAGCTGGCCTGGACCAGGTTGCACCCCTAATTGGAACCCACCCATGAGCCCCTCCAAACAAAAAACAGTGCTTCTGGGTTCTGGGCATACAACAATTGGTTCGGCCATCTTCTTTGGTTGAAATGTAAAATCAGCTTTATTGAGTCGACTTCTTGAAAGACTGAGGACCCTTTGAATTTAAGCCTTACAGTTACAGGTGGCCCAACTTTCAGTTACCCAGATATTTCATCTCCTATAAGGACCTACCAAGTGGATGGAAGAAGAAGCACAACTGGATATGTTTCCCCTCCAACAACCAATTTCAACTGTAGCAAGAAAAAAAGATCATCAGTGTAGGATTTCCTGTGCCCACCATGAACCAACCCTGGTGGATCTCAGTCCACTACACTACTCCAACCACTTGGATCACAAATCCTTGCAAATGGTTTTGGGCATCATTAGTTAGTACTAAGCTTAGCCCATTTAGTTATTTAGCCAACATTTCTGGCTAGATCTAGTTCACACGCCTAAAATTTAGGCACTGGGCACAGGAAAATTTTAAAGCATCTGTCATTGGTTTCGATAAATATAGGGACTCTAAGTCAACAAAACCTTAGAACAAGGCCAGACTCATTTTATCCATGGTCCGTTAAATGAAGCCCTAGCTGCGTCGACTTCTTTTGCGCTAAATATCATTAGCTTTGTTATTGTCTATTAGATATTTTGATAATTTAAAATAATTAGGGGGTGTAGCTCATATGGTAGAGCGCTCGCTTCGCATGCGAGAGGCACGGGGTTCGATTCCCCGCACCTCCAATTTTACTTTATTTTTAATTTCATTTCATTTTAAATGTTATGGGACCCATTATTAAGGTATTTTTTTTCCCTTTTTCCTTCATTTAATCTTAAGATGTTTCATCTAGAGGGCCCATTGATTAAAGATGACTATCAACTGATCTGCACTAGTGGCATGAGTAAATTGTTTTTATTTTATTTTTTTATAATAAAAAAGATGATTTTTTGTCATTTAAAAAAAATAATATATTATTATTATTATTATTATTATTTGTAAAAAGAAGATGTGTATTTTAAAAGTAAGTACTTTTTTTACCCCCCACTTCTTTTCTTATATATTGAATTGACTCTTTATTTCACACTATATACAAGTAATTTTCCCAAACATTCACTCAAGTGCAAAAACGAGTTAACACTGGCAGCTTCTACTTACCCTATAATGAGTTACAGTCCATTTGTTTGACAGCTAGAACAAATGAAATGGACGGTTAGGAATTTCTGGTCTCAGCTGCATCAAAAATGGACCAATTGCTGTTAGCCAGCTGGATTGGCATGCAAGTACTGACCAGACTCGAGTTCTTCCTAATTTGGCCCTGACACCAGGTCCAGCCTGTTTATCGTGAGTCTCTCTTCTAGTGCTAAAGAAGCCTGAGTTGTTTGTATTTTGCAAACTAATTATCATCAGCTGGGCTTAGGACTTAGGAGTAAGGTAGTCTATCAGGTCATTTCTTTTGGCGTGTGTACTGTGAGATAAAGCTGATGAGGACGTGCCCCATTTTTTGCCCCATAAAGCTGTTAACCCTCCCTTTCATTCATTCAATTATATCCACCAACTCAACGCATTATGCCTCCTAGAAATTAACCATGGAAACACTTTCTGTAATTCAGCCTACCCACTTTCTCTAATTCAGCCTTTGAGAAATCCTAACTCCAGGATTAAAAAAAATGGCAAAATTATACAAATCCTAAGTTAAAATAGTGAAATTTTACTGTACAGCCCACCTATTGAAATCCAAAACATTAAAAAAAAAATCCCAACCCGCCTCTCCCCTGACCGAGAGTGTATGGGGTGTCCTCAAATTTTACATCCACCCAAAACTATCCACCATTGAATTAGCTGTTTGATCAAAAAATAATTACGGATGATCATGGTTTTCATACGGAAAGGGGGGGCGGGCTTTGATAACTTGGATTGCAGCTGAATTTGATGAAACCCTATATATACATGGAAGGTGCTTATTTTGAATGGTTCAGATTTTAAAAGATTGGACCCACAAAGAGATCCAAATTCCACTACTGCTACTTGCACCCATCAAGCATAGTATCAATCCAATTACATTCACTCCAAGTGAACACACATTTAGGAACTAAGTAGAGCTAAAGAGATAGAGGAAACAATCCATGGCAATGATCTTTGATAAGGCCCAGCGTGGGTCCCACTTTTCATCAGAAATTGAATAGCAAAACAAAAGTGCTTTGGGGTGTCCACGTACAATAGTCAATTTTCTAATTCCCACAAGCAGACAATTCATCTCTTACCCATTGAATATTTTCCCTTCACAAATCCAACTCTCGCTCTCTCTCTCTCTCTCTCTCTCTCTCTCATTTTCATGAAGAGAGAAAACTGACCTGACCCCCTCTTCTTTTCTTCTGCTCCTCTCTCCACCCCTCTTGTGCTCCCCAATCTGCAACAAAACCCATCTCTTCTTCACTTGCTCCTCTCCAACTCCTTGCTCCCCAATCTACAGCAAATCTCATCTCATAGAAAATCAACATTAAAGAGAGAGAGAGAGAGAGAGAGAGAAAGAGAGAGAGAGAGAGAGAGAGAGAGAGAGAGAGAGAGAGAGAACCCATTTGTCATTTCCACATCTGTCTTCACAAATGTCAAAACCATGTCCAACTCCGACCACCCACCCACCACTTCCTCCTCCATGGTCCTTCTAGACCACCCCCACCCCCACCACCCTCTCCTCATCTCCGCTACCACCAACACCGCCGCCGCCGCTCCGGCCACTTCCACTTCCCTCCCCCGCCAGTACCGCAAAGGCAACTGGAATCTCGACGAGGCCCTGGTCCTCATCACCGCCAAGAAGCTGGAGGACGAGCGCCGAGCCTGTTCCGCCTCCACCAGCAAGCTGCCCAGCAAGACGGCGGAGCTCCGATGGAAGTGGGTGGAGAACTACTGCTGGAACCACGGCTGTTACCGGAGCCAAAACCAGTGCAACGACAAGTGGGACAACCTCATGCGGGACTACAAAAAGGTGCGGGACTACGAAAGTAGACCGTGCTCCTCCGACCCCAACAAGGAACGAGGATCACCCTCCTATTGGGACATGGAAAAGCACGAGAGGAAGGAGAGGAGTCTTCCTTCTAATCTCCTCTTTCAAGTCTTCCAAGCCCTCCACGACGTCGTCAATCGGAAAAATGCTCAGAAATCTCCTGCCCCGGTTGTATCAACGGCTACGATTGCTCCTCCTCCTCCTCCTCCACCGCCGCCGCCGCCTCCACCATCTCAGCCACCACTGCAATCACCGGCTCAAAGTAAGTGTATATTTTGGATTTGACCCTTAATCTAAGGGTACTCAAGTCTTTTTCACTCTTACTCCTACGAGCCTTTCACCCACCCACACTAATCTTAATTTGAGTGCAAATATATGGTGGGGCCCACTACTGATGGTGTTCAAAATAAATGCCCTCCAACTTATGAGTCTATTAAAATTTTTAATAAGGTGTCCTGCTTTTTCAAAAATGATTATTCCCGGGCAATATAAAGTCCCTAACTCCCTCACACACATTTAATAAATTAGGCTTTTGTCTGGACGAGTGGCTCCATGAAGAGAGCCTGAGTTTGACATCGCACCCTCCCAATTAAAATTTTACATCAATCCGAGTTTATTTTATTATTTGATTAATTGGTTTTTTCTTCAAATAATAATAAATATGTATAAGTTTATATTAATCGGACAAGCTCAATTTTGATGTAAAAATAAAAAAATTGAAAAACCCGATATACATTCGGAGGCATTTATTTTAAACAATTTAAATTTCAATATTTAGTCTCCACTTTGGAGGTTAAGCCCCTTTTAACTTCTCCAAGTTAAAAGCCTCATATTAACCGGATTGCTCTTATATGGAGACGTTGATCAGTGACAAACTACAAATGAACGGTGAAGATCGAAAACGTTGACAATGTGATCCTCAATTCATTTATTACTTCGGGGTGAGTTTAATAGGTTTTAATTTTTTGTAATGTGGCAGTGGAAATGACGGTTTCGTCCGAAACGGAAGAAGACAGCGAGAGGGAAGAACCGGGTACGAAACGTAGAAAGGTAGGGAGCCTAGGTTCGAGCGTGGTGCGAGGCGCATCCATCTTGGCTGAGACTTTATTGGCTTGTGAAGAGAAGAAGGATAAGAGACACCAAAACGTTCTGGAAGTGGAAGAGAAGAAGCTCAAGATAGAGGAGAATCGGACCCAGATCAATCAGGAAGGTCTTGCTGCTCTCATCACAGCTGTAAATAATCTCTCTAGTTCCGTTCACGCGCTCATATCGGATCGAACTGATACAAGATGAAAAGCTAATACCGTTACCTCCCAAATCTGAGAATTTATAATTGGATGGAAATCGATTTAATTAATAAATGATTATAATTGTATATTAATAATATCAATGTGCTTTTAGACATCAAGTTTTCAGTTTTTTTTTTGTTTAATTGTGCAATCGTAGCAGTAGATCCTTCTTTTTTTATTAGATACATACGTAATACACATGATAATTTGATTTTTGTATCATTTATTCAACCATATGTTCAGCAGGCAAGCAGCATAATTCTTAGCAATTTGGATTTCACACGTTACAATTTTATAGGGATGGCGGGCTCTTGAGTGAGTTTTTTCTGTATTTTTTAAGGACATTAGTATCATTAGGGTCTTTAACGCAAGATGACTAATTCGGAATAACACCTTTTGGACTTATACAAAAGCACACCAGGTAAATCTAAAGCAAGTTTTGAACACAACACAGATGGAGCAAACCCATATCTTATGCCAATCCGACTCTTAGGTGGGTAGGTGAATTCTCACTATACTACCCTTGTATTATTTTTTTTCAAAATAAAATGGTATATTATAAACAAATATAGCAAAATTACATCAAAATGTGGGAGCATGTTTTGCCAATGTTGTTGGATCTATTGGTAAGACCCGCATTCTATACTGTTTTTGAGTTGGACAGGACTTTATATACCTGTTTCGGCGTTTTACCTATTAATTTAAGTTTTTAAATTGATATATGATATCTTATATGATATTAAAGCTTAGATTCCACTCCATTCAAAGTATAAAATAATTGTGAAAATAACATTATGACCATCTTTTGGCACCCCTAAAACACACACTAAAAACTGTTCACTTTGGCAATGATCAATGGGCTATATACCAATGAGTGAGACTGTAACAACTGAAATTTGAATTCTCTGCAATTAATTCAATTTATGAGGCGTGCTCAAATAAAGACAGACGAGACTACCAATTAATGGTGGTAACTCAGCTGGGTAAAAGTAAAAGCACAGTGTGTAAATGGCAAATGGACCAAATGGTCCCCTTTCATTCCAAGATACGGGGGATCCGCTGAACCCGTAGTCAGGTGGACCACTGAACCAGTACTCACACACGATGAATGGATGAATGAATGAAAGCGCTTCTTAAGCTCCTTCTTCATGACTAGAACGTTTTTTTCTTTTACAGTAACCGCGCAGCTGACTGTCGGTTCATGCACCGCATCGGTCATTTTGTAGGAGACAGGGGTATTTTGGTCAGCTGAGGAAAGAGAAAAGGGCATTTATGGAAGTTAAAGATTGTAGTACGGTCTGACCTTCTGCCTTAAATGTCAGTCATTACTTTCTAGTCAAAATTAAACTCATTTCGTTTGACCCAGAGTGTAGATCCCTCGGCTCCATTAGACCCGCTCACACCACATGTCAGTTTTACGTCCATAGGCTTTTTTTTTTATCTTTTTTCTTTTTCCCTAGCATGTGGACTTGATTATTTAAATAAATAATTTTGGACGACCCAACATAATTGAAATAAAGCTTTGATAATAGTGATGAAGATGGACTTAGGCATTCAAAATCAAGGGTGTCCCTTATTTAGCTAAATTAAAACTTAATTCCTTTGTTTTTTATATATTAGGAAATGTGACATGCGCAAAATAAATAAAATAAAAATAGGTCATGCTTGAGAAAGCCACACATTAGCTGTCGTGGTGCAATATTAATGGCAACCCTTTGAATAAATTATGCTGCATTCTGCCCATACCGTTTGCTTATGTAATTAGGGACGTTTGTAGTATGCATGGGTACATGAGTTTCAATTCATAAAGTATATAAAAATAAATCACCTTGCCTTGTGGCTGAGAATAGTGTTCAAAATAATGGTCATTCGTAAAACCTTGGCTCATTTGCATCTTAGGACCAAATGTGATGTTTTACTCTTATCTAACTATGCTAGATTTGTTGCGATTAATTTCTTCAGGGCATATTAATTTGATCTTTATTGAGTTTTTACTTTGCAATCTAATTAATAAAGCGTAGAATTGGAGGAGTAAAAGTTAAGATCTGCGAAAAACAAAAGCAGTCAAATTATCTTCATTTTGGTTGAAAATGATTCCGCAGCAATTGCGTCATTAAGTTTTAATCTTCCTATCCTATGTGTTGCAGATAAAAAGACAGTAAGTGGGTTGTAAAGATAATAGTAATACCTGACACTAGTGATTAGTAGCCATGATTCCTGACCCTTTCATACCAGTTACGTAGTAATGCATTTCGATTGTGGAATATATAAGTGTTAACTATCCATTTTAATAATCAAAGACTTGTCAGAGTGTCAAATAAACATGGCATGGACCGTTTAATCAATGGACTAACTGTTGAGGTCAATGTCCACTTTTGCTCCTGAGCGGTCATAATTGTGGTCGATCCCTGACCCTCACCATAAAACTATTATTGTGTTATTTCCTATCACCAATTAGTTTTGTGATAAGTGGTAGATCAATGGAATATAAGATCCTACAAGTGATATTAGAATCTAATAGTTTGGGTGTTCAGGTCACGGGAAACATGTTTTGCGAGTTCACAACAGTAGTCGCGGCGGGTGTGTCGTTACTAAAAATATAGAAAATATAACCATTGCCACACGGGGCCACGTCTATCTTTCAATTTCTATATTTTCTGCTGTAAAATGTTGGAAACATACAAGGGTTACAAACACCCCCATTGGTAGGATATTTTAGAATGAGGTGATCTGTGATCTACAAATGCTTGGACCAGATCATAAACGGATTAAAGATGATGAAAATGAAAACACTTAACTACCATTTAAACTTGGCAGTGGTAGTTGATTGGTAGGATGATGGAAGAAAAGAGATTGCTTAGGTGAATTTATAGGAGCTTAGTAAGTTTTGACTGTCTGTTTGACCAAGCAGGCATATCAGAAGACCAGAAGCACCACCTCTGGGGACGCACCTCGGTTCTGCTGCTTTTCTCGACGCCCCCTCTCACCTTGTCCATTCCCACCTTTAGTTGATTCTTCTCTCTCCTATGAACCAATAAACATGACCGATAGGGTAGCTTGGTTAAACACCATCATGAATGCATGACATAGGTCATAGGTGTATGAATTGCTAATTCAATTATATATCATATCAGTACATGCAAACTTTTATTTATTTATTTATATATATATTTTTTAATTATCATGCATTTAGTTGAGCTCTGCAATGAGGTGCTTCCCTAAGATAGAAAAAAATTGTGCTCGATGATCTCTTGGGCAATGTTGCCATTCTAGTGAACTTTTGTTGTGATTATTGCTCCAATTGAGAGATATCTCCTTCATAGTCAAGGATCCATTTTGAGCTTCATATGGACAGAACCGGCCATTAGGTCTAAGATCAAGGCGTCGCCCACTATAGATTTTGCATATCCTATATATTCAATCATGAACGTAAGAATTTCGATTGGTGGCTCAGTTGGCATAGGACTACGGTTTGCGCCTGAAGGTTATGGGTTCGAAACTGCACCACCATACTGAAGTCACAGTAGAATTTTATCCGGCTTTCTCTTCTGAACCCGTATGAATTATTCTGAACCAAAATACTAGGAACTTTGCGTTATAAAAATAAATAAATAAAAATTCATCAACTTAAGAATGAGTCCCCCATATACACTTGCACCAATTTGTTGGTACTAGTTTCAGCTCTCTGGGATCTCCATGGGCTAAATCACCTTAAAGATCGCAGGGCAACAACCTGTTTGGACCCACTTTGAGCTTTCTTATGATCTGCATCCCCCGCCCCCTCACATGCAGGATCTTCCTTTGTAGGGCTCGAGGGACCCATTTTGTGCCTTGCGTGCACTTTTGAATGTAAAATTAAAGAGTTTTTAACCATCCATTTTGCATGGCTCCAGTTTCTAATATAGAAGATACCTTCAATCTGAAAATGCATCCCAAACGAACCAATTTAAACTTGCTCCATTCAGTAGATATCTTTTCCACAACTACCTATGATCGCCATTTGAGAGAGGGAGAGAGGTCATTGTCTGTTGGAAAGGAGCCAGCGATCCGGAGCAATAATTTAAGATGCTATACAACACTTTTTCCATGATGCAGTGGAGGGGGCTACATTGAATTGTTGGCAGAAAGGGTCCACTGTATTTTGACTCCTTGTTAAAGCTGAATGGGGACATCACATCAGATGTGGGTGGCACTATAAAATCACTTTCTGCTCGTTTTTTGGGTAGCACAACTTCCATGGCCCTAAACGTCTCTCCTTCCACCTTCTCTCTGTTCTGCCTAACTTCTGTCCACCTGCCTTTCTCTAAAGCCACCCTATGTTTTTTGGCCTCTGGCGTAGGAAACCGTGTATCCCCGCATGCAATGGGTCCCACGTCTGATTAAGAAGGGCTGATGGAGAATACAATCACGCTTAATGTAAGATTTGATTTGATCCCACTAATAAGACTCCCAATAGGATTAGTGAATGTTGGTTTTTTAGCGAAAAAGTCTCTAGTAAGTGTGACTGGGACTTGTCCATATACGATAAGGGAGTCATAGGGTTTGTATTACTCCATCCCACATGAGAGAGACAAGAAGCAAAGAGATCTGCGGAGCTTTCCAATCGCCGGAACGCACATAGATCTCCGGCTGCATGTCGGAGTCTTCGCATCCAAATCTATCATCTCGAAATTGCACCAAGCGGTGAAAATGGGGAAAGAGGACCCAACATACGCATGGTCGAGTGGTGTTAGGCATATTAGTTTCACACACAGAAAAAAAAATGAAAATTGCATTGAAGTGGGGCCCAGTTGGTTATAATATGATTTTACCTGAGTGTACATTTTTCTTTAAAAAGTATATTAACAGTTCATTCTCTTCAATACAAGATTCATTTCGACGGTCAAATTGAAATGGAACTACCAGTTCTTAGGAAAATCTCACTTACAGCTGCTTGTTTTATTATCAGTATGATGATTTTCTTCCCAATTTGTAGCGCGAGTACGAGATCACATTGGCTCACTTATTTAAAATCTAAATGAATAAAAATGAAGGTCCTTCCATTTAGTGGGTTGTCCCTGTATTTTTACTTCAATTAGAGTTGGTCTCATTAGAAGATTGAGCATATGGTAAGAATAACTCCTGTTAGAGTAAAATTTGAGGAGAGCCCACTTATGAATTACATCATTTTTAGTCGTTCAGATATTCAATAATTGAGTCCGTCAACGGAGTTTGGCACCCTTTCACATGAAACAAATAGGAGGAGTTCCAAACTCCTAGCTTTTCATTTGATATCATTTACACCTTCTTTGCTTACCTCATCACTACTAGGTGAATGAAGGGAATTCATTCCAGCTAGAAGTATTATTTGTAGTTTCTGAAAGCCCATTAATATTATGATCCATCAAATGATCATAACAAACCAATCAACAGATTTTTATTAATTAATTGTGGGTGGATTGATCTACATGTAAATGATCTAACATGAGTCCTGATTTGATTAGACTGAGATACAGTTCACAGCCAAAATTAAGGAGAAAAAAATTATTTTGAGTGGTTTAGATTCATCATGATAAATCTTAGTACTTTCATATTTTAATAACACTAACAAAGTTTTAGGAAATCATGCCCTAAAAAATGTTAAGCTATTATTTAAAAAATATGAAAAATAATTATTTTAAATAATTGATAATAAATTAATAAATATAAAATATTATTGATCGACTATTGCTACCGATAGAGCCCACACAAGAAACAATCCACATTTGAAAAAAAAAGTATGTTCCAGCTAAGACATTTCCCCAAAAATAGCATAGTCAACTTATAGTCTCATTCTCACATTTCACATAGAAATTGTAAATAATGATTACATCAAGATTCAAGACTCAAGAATTCCAACGTATCAGAGTCTCACGGGAGAAAGTAGGCTCGAATAAGGGCAGATTTCAAAGGTTTTTTATGCTGATGTGTAAGCTTTCAGGTGGGTAGTGATGGTCAAAATTGGAAAAAGGAATGAATGTGGTTTGTGCAGGGTTTGACATCAAAATCATCTCCTACAGAAATGTCTGCATGCAGTTTTATCTTCTGGCGTTTAGTCTAGTTGTATGATTCTTGCTTTAACACTAAGGAGTAATTCAATTAGTTTAGACCACGGTTTGCACCCGAAGGTTTGAAACTGCACCACCACAGGGGCCATAAAAAAAAATAAAATAAAAAAACATAACCCTGAATTAAAAGCGCTCATTGGGGGCATCTAAGAGAGAATTTCTCGTGTTTGACAGTCATAAGAAAGAGGGGAAAACAAGAGAAAATTTGATGCAATTAAGCATTAACTATTAGCATATTAGAGGAAAAGGATATCAGCAAATTTTACACACTCTTCTTCCAAACTGAAATTTTTTTTGACAATTGAGTCTCACTTAGTGCTTCGACCATTGCAGATATGCAAAGGAGCCACTGCAAAGATGATTTAAGATTATAGCTTATGTTCTTTTCAGAACTTCTCAATTGATTGAATCCATTGCATGCCATTCTATAATGCAAATGACCCAGATCCTGAATGGGTCCTTTGGGCGATTGGAAAATGGGTCTATCAAGTCTTAACAGCCTTGCTGGACCAAACTTTTTTTTAACTGAGCTTGAATTGTGGACTCTGACCCTATCATCAACTGGGCTTAGAAAGATCCATCTCCAAATCTTTTGGGCTGGGATCGTGTCTTCTTAGTATTCAGGTAGCAAAATTGTGATAGTGAGGACTGAGGCCCAAGGCTCAGGTGGTACAAAACTACAAATGCGATTCTGGTATGTTTGGAAGCATTTGTGAATTTTGAAGCTAACACCACCTGAGAAGTATTTTTTGGCCTTGTGTGTTGATGACTGGATTGAGATCAGTGAAAATCTCTTGAAAGCCCTGCCAGTTGATATCGGTCAATCTTCAAGCTGAGTCAAGAAATCAATTCTTCATCCGATTCCACCTTTTTCTTAATGGTTCCGGTTCCAAGTCTACCATGGACCCAGACCGGCACCGACCCGTTTACAACCCTACGTATAATATAAATTGACAACAAAGGCCTGTACTTAATATAAATAAGCTTGAGCATGCACTAATAAAAAAAAGTTATAGGTAATTAATTTCAAATTACGATCCCCTTCAGAATTGGTTAAGAGAAAGAAATAAATATTATTTAAAATTAGATACAAATGCATTAATATTAATACAATAATAATAATTATGATGGAGGGTTTTCATGAAAACCAATAAACACGTGACTATGCACAATCGTTCACTAGAACATGGAATGGATATGGAGCTTAACAATTGAGTTCGTACTTCTATGGCCCACCTTGACTATTGATGATCAAAGTCTATGATTTTCTGTTCGGTACCTTAGATTCTGTTTTGTGTATGATGCCATAATTAGAATCATCGCTAAAGATAAATATAGTGTTTTTAAGAGAAAAAGGATAAAGATGAAAAAAGTTATTTGAAGTTGAATGTGATGAAATGAAAGAGATAAATCCAGAGTTGTGCGGTGTAGCCCGCATCAAAGTCTATATTTTTTCTTAGGTATTATTTTTTAAATAGAGTTTTGGGTGATGGCATGGCAACATAAATCCTAATGATTATATATAGATAATGCCAAGGGCAAGGTCTTGCCCTTTTAACTATTGCACCAAAGAGTCGTTGTGAGAAAGCCTAGCCCTTCCTCAAAGCTTGGAGTCGCATGGCCATGGTACCATCATGCAAATCACGGGGCATGAGACTTTAAGGGCACGTTTGTGTAGACATACTTTCTGTGGAAGGGAGAAATTGCCACATAAGCAAAATCTGTGGGAAAGGAATACCACAGAAAAGGTTTTCTGTGGCAACCAAAAATCTGTGTTTGGTGCAAATATATTTTCTCTGTTGAAATGATAATTTTCATGTTTGGTGCAACGGTGAATTCCTCACCCATTCTACCCAATTCACTTTACACAGAGCAATTATCAACATTGGTAGTAAAATCAAATTCGACATAAATTGAATCCAACCATGGAAGAATAACCAAATTCAACATAATTAACCAGAAGAATAGTAACACAACAATGAAAACCAAAGAGTAGAAAAACCCACAACAACATACCTGAGAAAGAACCCATCACAAAATCTGTTCTTTTCTGCAAACAAGAGTACTTGTTTGCCAATAGGGACGATGGAGATGGAGACATTGAACAATCCTCGGATTTGGGTTAGGATAAGGGTTTGAATTTGATTTTAGGGTTAGGGCTGAGATTACGATTTGATTGTATTGTTAGGGCTTGGAAATCACATAATAAAAATGGGTTCATATTTAACTTACGGTAGAGATGGAAATGGAGAAGGAGACAGAGATGTATTGAGAGAGAAAGAGGTGGAGATGGAGGCGGATTGAGAGAGACGGGTGGAGATGGAGAGAGAGAGAGAGAGAGAGAGAGAGAGAGAGAGAGAGAGAGAGAGAGAGATGGGTCTTTGAGATCAGATTGAGGGAGAGCAAAGAAGATGGAGACAGCTGCAAATCGTCCATGGAGATCGGTTTTTTTTTTTTTTTTTTCGCCAGAGCTTCTCTTCCGTTTTTTGATCACATCCTTTCGAGGAAGACTGAGGAAACGAGCCTTTAAAGGGGGGGCAAGTTTTCTGAGGAAATAGACTTCCCATACCCCCCCCATGGGAAGTCTATTTCCATAGTGAGAAAGGAAAAGGCTGAGCTGGCAATAAAGTGATTCCTAGGAAAAAACCTGCACCAAACATATGAAAAGTTCCATTTCTGCAGAAAACTGTTTTCATTTCCATGGAAATGGGCTACACAAACATGCCCTAAAAGGTCTTCTAAACCCTATCCCTTCACAAACAATGGAAATTACTAGGATGTAATGTTTTAAAGGCTCTAAAGTCGTACAAATACTACCCTTTAAATGAAGTTGGATGCACAATTTTGCATCGTCAGTTGAGAGCGCAACAAAATCCAGATAATTGTAAAATGGATTTGGGCCGCAGGCAGTTCTAAAAAATTCATGTATGGTGATCAGCTTCTTTGGGATTCTTAACTAGTTTTCCGTATAGTCGTGGAAAATTCACTTTTGACAATCATTAATCCCCAAAAATTTGGGCCAGTGGAATTCCTCGTTTTGAGGATTTTCATGTTCAACCTCTCTCTTTTCAAATTTCTCTAAGCTATACACATCATGCTCGTGCTTAGCACGGGAAATATAATCATAATATTAAAATTTATAAAAAAAATAAAATTTTATGATTCGTTTCTTTCAAATTAAATGCAAAAGGTTTTAGTCTAAGAGAGAGGAGGAAACAAGAAGTCCATAAGAATTCAATACCTAATGCCATATATTAAAAAAAAAAAAAAACACAATCTCATGAAAATTGAAGATTAATGATCAAGAAAACTAAAAAACAAAATCAAAACAAACAAACAAACAATATAAACTATGAATAAAATCCAATTTGATTTGAAAGACACACAGAAATAAAATATATAAATGAAAATCCATAATCAACTCAATAACATAAGGAATTTAAAATAATCAAACAGTCATGAGAAAAAAAAAAAAAAAAAACTAAAAAATGGAGCACAAAAGAGCAAAGATAAAAGAACCCACAAATTCATGAAAAACCATCATAAAGAAA
This sequence comes from Camphora micrantha, assembly GCA_003546025.1. Taxonomy (NCBI): domain Eukaryota; kingdom Viridiplantae; phylum Streptophyta; class Magnoliopsida; order Laurales; family Lauraceae; genus Camphora; species Camphora micrantha. The sequence goes on along the minus strand of QPKB01000003.1, from coordinate 2,950,833 downwards.
ACTAAAAACCCATCACAAGTGAGAAATACAAAATAAAATGAAATAAATTTTATTAAAAAGGATATAAAAATATATATAAATAAAGAACCATAGACAATACAATGATAAATGAAATTTAGAAGAATCAAACTAACTTATGATAATCTAATATTAAAAAATACAAATCCGAAGCCACAAAAGAAATAAGAAAAATCCATAAAAAGAATTCACAAAGAGAACTTAAACAATTCAATGGAAGTAAAATAAATAATTAACTCATAATGATAAGCAATAAAAAAATAAAAAAAGTGAGAATTCACAAAAAATCCCACGATAAAAAGTGATTGAAAATAAAAGAAAAGAAAAAAAACCAAGGAGAACCTAATACCCAAAAGTTGAAATAAAAAAGGGAAAAAAAAGAAACTCATAATCTATTAAAACCATATAAATACAAATCATAAAAATATTGCAAATCTATAGAAATCTTAAAATGATGATTATTTTGTATAAATCATATTAAAATGACATAATTAAAATTTCTCAAATAAAATATGATGAACTCAAAAGTAAATGAATTAAAAAAGGTTTACCTCTCAAATTGAAATGTTTAATAATTACACCAATTGTCCCAAGATGCTCACATTTTAAAATGGGTTGAATACTGATCTAAACTAAGCCTGCAAATGAGACCTGAGACAGTACTAAAAAGAGACATAAAGAAACAAAAGAATTATTGAAGTTGCTTTAATAAAATACAATGAACTTAAAAGTAAATGAATGGAAAAAATAAAAGTTCTCTTGTTGATATAAAGAAATAAAATTATATTGGAGAAAGTAGAAAATGATGATAACAAGAATGAGCTTAATTTTTTATTTAGATTGACCAATATTATTGGGATTCCTTTTATCATTAGTTCCGCATTCTTAAAAGAAGTGTACAGTCAAAATCAATTGATAAAAAAGAAACCAAACAACCCATAACCGATAGTAGATTAAATAAAAAAGACTAAAGATTAAATAAACCAGACAACCCAGAAATCAGTATTTTACATTCTAAACAACAACAAAAAAAAAAAATTTCATATAATCAGAACAAACAAAAATACTTGAAATTCCTTAGATTAGTGGTACTTAGACACTGGGACCCATTAGCACTAAAATACTATTGCCTTTATAGAAATATGATGATATTGAGAGTTTTTTAATAGACAAAAGGCATGATGGAAAGTCCAAATCACAAAAAAAACTTTATTGAAAAAACTCCAGTATTTTATTTTTTTTTATAAGAGAATAAATTTGACCATGGAAATAACCTAGAATGAAGTGACAATTTGAGGTATCCCACAAATAACAAGGATGTTTGTCTTAATAATTATGATTGTTAATAGATGGGGTCTATCGTAGTGTTCTACTCCATTTACATCTTGATTTATAAAAGTTAAAGCCACACACAAAAAAAAAAAAAAAAAACCAAACTCCACTATTTTCTCTCGACAAGCGTACATGGTAGCACATCAGTTACAGGAAAATCTCCCACTTCCTCTTTTGCTCCACGCTGTTGTCGCGAGTTTTTCTTTTTCCAATAATATTGTCATTTTCTTTTTAATTATGAAACTTATTATTTTTGTTGATCAATTCCATATATTATATATTCATTTGAGTTTAGTATTATTGTAAAATGGTTGTTATAGAAAATAAATGACTATATAGGAAATCATATAAAATAGTTATTTCAAAAGTTTGATCACCTATGCTTAAAGTACAATGCATAAGTATGAAAAAAATAACAACAGTAACTATAGGGGTCAATATTCTAAAAATATAGTTATTTTTATAAATACATTGTAGATAAATCCCAACTCTCGGTCAATATTCCAAAGTGGGTCTAGGTCTCCCTTCCTCATTAACTAATCTTAAGTTTTTATTGATAACTATTAACAAAAAATGCTCTGTGGTGTAGTGGTAGGGTTGCCCCATTGAAATCAATATTGTCTTGAGTTTGAGTCTCGGCACATACCATGATTAATTTTTACCACGTCATTAAAAATACGCGGGTTAGGTTGGGTCCAAAATGTGTGCTTTATCTCTGACCCGACCTAATTTACTTTTGGATGAGTCAAAATCAATCGGAGCGAATTGGAACTGATTTCAATTTGAAACCACTTTGCTTCATATATATATATATATATATATATATATATATATATAATAGGGGTATGATTCGATTTTGAAAACCGGAGCTCAATTTCAAAACTAATTGAGAAATTGGCTTCTAGTTTTGCAATTGATTTGATCCATTAGATTAGTACGAGACTATCCATTTGATCCATTGATTTGCAATTGACAAATTATCTTTTAAGCGTACGAGACTATCCTAATTTCATAAAGAAATCTTATCCTAATCCTGAGTTTAAGAAATAAGTATTTTTAAATCCCCTTTCTTCTTAGAAAGAACTAGATGACCGAGAATTTGAGAATTTGTTGTGTGGTTGATATCTTAGTTTGACATATATTTTTTTTTTTTTTTTATCTTTTTTAATATTCAGCAAACTACAATGCAAAATATATATATATATATATATATTAATGGCTCACAGTGAAAATTCACATGTCTCCACGTGGGCCGGGGCCTTTGGTTATGCGGCTCCTTAACATTTGGCTAAATGTAATATTAATTATTCTCTAGCAATCTTCATTGCTACAAGTTCCCATGACTTCCGCGTTCTCTTTAATTAGAGTGCACCGTGGTGGACATTCTTTATTTTAAATTAATCACAATCTGTTAATTTAGTTTTTATGCATTGATGGATGTTGTTAGTAGTCTCTCTCTACCTAAAAGTTTTAGGAACTCTCTTAGATTCTTTTATAATTAAATAATCCCATGATCTTCGGTTTATCTAAAGAGTTTGATAAAATGAAACATTGTGCAAATTTTTTATTTTTGACATACTAAGATACGAGATTATAAATCTAAAACTGTGAGAATTTTCTATATCATATTCTACTAATAAATATGTAAACACATTGTAAATGGAGTGGATTGGTTCAAGGCAGCCAAAAATGAACTTGTCAAAACCCAACTCAGAAAATTAAATACAAAAAAAAGATTTTTACCGCAGTCTTTATTAGGGGCAAAGTTGCAGCTTTACAAATCGTATTTATTAGTGATAAAGTAGCATGTGAAGGTTTTCATCCACTCTTAGTAGAGGAAAAGCTACAAATGGAGCTTTACCACTGCATTCACGAGTGTAGAGTAGCAAATGTAGATTTTTCTCCTCTCTTAGTAGAGGAAAACTTGCAAATGGAGCTTTTCCTAAGAGAAAATGGAAAATACAGGTTTTCCTCCGCTCTTAATAGAGGAAAACTTGCAAATAGAGCTTTTACTTAAACAAAATAGCAAATGCAGGTTTTCCTCCGCTCTTTATAGATTAAAAGTGATAAAAGAAGCTTTTTCTCTATTCTTAATTTCTTATTAGAGGCAAAGTTGCAAATGACCGTAAAGTTTCATATGTGTGGGTATCTGAATCTGACCTCGTCCTATTATAGGAGGCCCAAGCCTTTCCGACAAAGGCTTGTATATAATTACCAATATCAATGTAAAATCTTTAATCAATACAAGTTTTAGTGAAAAATCCTCTCGTATCTATGATTCCTCATTTGTTACCAAACACGCCAAGATGGGGTTGGGGTTGGTTTGATCATGGGAGGCCATGTGGGCCCCACAGGCCAGACTGTTCCTCATATTATCTTGGATGAAAACATAGTTCCAGCCCAAGTCAACAGCCTGAGCCACAGCTTGATCCATCCTAGTCTGGGCCAACCCCAATCGGACCTGCTCCAGCCCACAAACACTCTACCCTTCCTACATACCAGTCTTGGAAGGATCAAAAGATGTGTATGGATAAAATCTCATACTCTGTCTCTGCAATGACCTGAGAATCTCTGCAACAATGGAGCTTCTGCTCGAAACCACCCTCTTACACCCTCCTCAACCCAAACTCTCCCTCCATCGCAATCTCTCCCGCAGCAAAAACCTCCTATTTTCCCGCCAATCTCCACCCATCTCCACCCCTCTCCGCCTTTCTTCCAAACCCAACGGCCACGTCGATCGAGACTCCAATGCAGTGGAGGTCATTGGGATCGGCAGCAGGAAGGACGCCGTTCTCGATTTCTGCTTGGAGGCCTCCTTCGAGTCCACTTCCACCAGATTCTGGTACTCTCTTTTCGAAATCTAACTATGGGATACGTCGAAAAATCAAATCTTGTGGTTTGAATTAGCACTTTAGTGCCCAATTGAGGATTGGATGCCTATAGTTAGAAAAACCCATGTTGCAGTTTTTTTTTTTCCTTCCTTCTTTCCCTTATGTTTGTGACTATTATTTGTTGTGTAGGACTATACACATGAGAGATTCCCAGGAAGTGCAATTAATACAGAGGTCACTTGGAGCAGGTTTTTCCCATCATATCAATTTATTTCTTCGACTTTCTTCTCTATGAGAGTTGAAATTTAATAGTCAGTATGCACATTTATTTATTTTTTGTTGTTTTCAGATGTGGTACTTAAGAACATGGAGGGGCAGCTATTGGTGCAGTCATGCCCTCGGGCTGTTGTTCTTGTTTGTACATTCCTCATCTTGTCTACCTTTAATTAGTTTCTGATTTTTTTATGATTTAAATATGTCCTTGACTTGGGGTTTTAAAGTTAGAAGTGTAGATTTCAGGAACTTAAGTCTTCAAATTTATGGGGTTGTTATTGTGAGAGATTCTGTTCATGAAACCAACTGTCTTCCCACCAAAGCAATCAAAATTTATTTATTTTATCTACTAATGCTGCAACTTCTCCATGATATATGTTCCTTGAAGAAGTATTGAGCTTGGGTTGGAGAAATTCATCTTGATTTAGCTTTCAAGAAACCACGTATTTGGAACACATTTGTATTATGAATTTTTGGGTTAAAGCCAATTGTTCATGTCAAAGTTTTCTCCCAGAATGAAATTTCCTAGTTAGTTACTCATGGGTTTATGTTATAGGTGGCTAGTGCAGGATATGGATCAGATCACACTACAGGAGTAGAGCTTCTTGATGCTGTGAAGTCTGCAGAAGGATTAGCTGTTGCTATTGTTCTGAGGCCTTTTGGCTTTGAAGGGCAAAGACGCCAACATGAGGTAATATATATTTCTTATGAATGTACCTTCTCATCCTTGGATATGACTTGCGTACCTTTGTATTGAAAAAGAGGTTAATAAAATTAGCAATGGCTCAAAATCTTTCATTTTCTTATTTTGCTTGTGATGATTAGATTATATTATGAACCATTCAACATAGATAAGCATTTGATTCTCTTCACTTCTATAGAGTGTTTTTTTTTTTTTTTTCCTTTTCTTGCGCCACATCCTCCCCCCCCCCCCCCTCCTTTTCACAGTGACTAAATATTTATTGAGTTCTGGTGTCAACAGCAACACGCACTCCCACAGAACCCTCCAGGGATCGATCCCTGGAGGGGCAGGTTTCCTTCCATGTTCCTGGCCACTGGGCCAACTTAGCAAAAAAAAATAAAAATAAAAATATTCAGTTCATGTTATTTAACTTTGACATTTGTTGAGCACCCTTTATGAATAAGAGGGGTTTGATTGACTGTCGGTGGGCCCGGGAGGATGTCCACATTTGAACTTACATGTGGCCATCCTTGGTGAGAACTTTTGAATATTCATATGGGATACTCCATCTTCAGAACCCATAAATGCTCATCATTCATGAATTTCAGCTGCTGATATCACATGCCATGATTGCATTGGTACCATAAAAAAAATTTACTTCAACCAATGGGAACATTGTTGGATTGGTCATATGTAGAACACATGATTAAATCAAACTGAATAAATAAATCACGCGTTATACATTTACTCAATTAGATGATGGGATGCACACTGATTGGAGCTAAATTTGGACAAGTGCCAAACTGGCAATTAATGGGGTTTATATGGTATGAGCAGATTGGACTTTTCACAGTGGGTCCACTGCATGGATTTTAGTAGTCAGAGTGTGCTCAACTATATGTGTGCGCGCGCGTGTAAAAAATGGTGAAGACCCAAAAATGAAAGCAAACCACAAGTAAAACGCTAGAAACTTATAAGCAAAACTTTAGAAAAGGACACAAGACATCCCCCTTTACTGTATCATCAACTGATGAATTGGCTTCCTTAGGCGTGTGCGAGAAGGAAAGCATGGTGCTATCCTTCAAGGTCAAGAAATCTTTCCCCTCCCAACTAAGAGCCAAGTGGAATCTCCTTCAATGATGAGGGCACAATGCCAGACTATCTGCTTGTTACACTCCAACTACCTAGCTAAAATGGTTCCCTAGGGATCATGGATCATCCACAAGATTTCGGCTTGACTACAAAATGCCCCTTCCAATAGGGCCCACCTAGATGCATGACAATTAATGAAGTGATGGTGATAAAAGGGTTTGGATATAGATGAGGGGAATATGAAATATCATGTCAATCAAATGATCATAGGCTTTAGTTTTAAGTCTTCAAAAGTTTAGTGGCTACGCACTGTGAAACCCTTTTATGGTAAAAATCCAACGGTGAATTAATGTTTGGAATAGTGTAGAATTTGGGCTTGTGCCAATTTAAGGCGGGCCAATGTGTTGTTAAAGGATTGGATTAATTAAGGGCGGCCCTCATGCATGAAAATAAAACATGGACATAAAAACTGGGCTATCTGGGCAATTTCTTTTTATTTATAAAAGTTAGTTTCATGAAAAACATGTAAGCTTGCTGTTGCCTTGTGGGGTCCACTTAGAGACATAACTATCATAGAGCGTAGGGGGATGGAAAAATCTCATTGTGGCTGAGGGTTGGGCAAAAGATCACCCTAACCCCATGATCTATGACCGTCAAAATTTAATGGTTTTAAAAATGTATCAGAATTCAGAGTCGAAATGGTGCTATACTGATGTTTACCCACTATTTCTGAATGCATAATGCCTACTTATTCTATGGTAGCACTCTCTACATGCCATGTTACTACTTTATATGGGAGCATTCCACATGCAAGTTGCATGTTGGAGGCTGACAGGGCATTTTGGGGCTATCTTGTTACATTTCTTACAAGCCCAAGATTGAGCACTTCTGCAAATGTTGAGAAAGTAATGGCCTTCAGGGATTTTAGGTTTTCAGGAATTTTCATTTAATTTTAAGTATTTTAGGGAAGCTTTCTGTCAAAGTAGGAAAATAATGGCCTATGAATTATAAAGCTTTGCAAAACATGATGAAAAGTTTCTTGTCTTTGTTTTGAGAATCTCTCAAAATTTGTGTGGTGTTTATACGTAGATTCTCCTCTTTTGAAGATCTACTGTTTACTCTTTTCCTTATCTTCTAGTTGTGTAATCTCCTTAGTCCTTGCACCTAAAATTTTGTGACCTGCTACAAATCTACAAATGCACTTTCTTCTTGGCTCTTTTTCATGGCTTTTTATTTCCAAGGTAGGCATGTTATTGCCCTTCATTCATTTTATAACCCCATTCTGATTTATGGGTATTACTGTTTTCTGGACTGGCTTTTAAGTTTGAAAGTTTTTAAAACGTCTAATTTACAGGTAAGGGACTTGGTGAACATGCTTCGGGAGCACAGACTTTTTTGTATTGGTGAGTGTTGACTGTTGAGATACATGCCTACTAAATTTGTGTTTTTTGGTGTTCATATGACTGTTTCTCAAATTAGACTTTGTAAACTTAATATAGCAGCATGTGCATGTATAATGCGGAAGTCCTTTTAGTTAAAATGATAATCATTTGAGGGTCTTGGACTCTTGATTCTTTATGGTGTCAGCCTTTTTTTTGTAGCCCTAAAATTTTATGTCTTCGACATCCTTAAAAAATGTAAATTACATTGCAATTCTTGTGTCCATGCATTGGATATAATACATAAAAGGCAATAATTTTGTTTATGGAATATTTCATGCACGATAAGGGGATTGGGTGCCAAAGCGGCGGACATCCAGTGATCCACATGGTTAGCTGACAAGGCGTAGGCAGTGTGTGTGGTTTAGTACCTAAGCATGGCAGCTAAGCGTTGCATTGACCTTGCTACCTGCTGGTAATACATGTTGCATTTTGGTTTCTGCAAAGCCAGACATGTCCTTTCCCCCTTATGAAAGGGGAAGAATGTCTCACAAAAATGTCAACCAAAGTTTAGATTGTTACCATCCCTACTTATTGTCTCCAACTTTTGATATTAATCCTTCAGGAGTTCATACATCTATAGAATAGAAGAAGTACATTCATAACATGCAGCTGTCTTATCAAAAATCCATTTGATGACCAAGCTTATGGTTTATTTGGTTACAAACAGTCACACATGGAAATATGTGGATATGAAAAAGTGCTTCCAAGACAGGGTGCTTGGCTAGTCCACTTGAAATGTTAATAGTCACTTTTGGAGTGATAGAAGTGAATCTTTGGTTTCAAATTATATGAGGATAATTTTATGTTGACACAATGTTATCATTAACGAGCTCGTAGCACAGTAGGATGGTGCTCACTATGACATTATCGCAACCATGAGTTAGTGAAATCAAGTTACGTTAAAAAAATCGGAAAAAAGAAATAAAGAAAAAAGAACTTCCAGACATTCTAAAATGCAACAACAGTGTTGCTTCTCTTCCTTTCTCTTATTCATGATCAGTTTGTATTTTTATTTCTAATAAACATACATGTATTGAGAAATGAATGCTTTTCTTCTTGCATTGTAAATAGTGGAACTTTATAGTTACTAAATTTAAACTAACACATTTTCAATATTATCAGTAGTGGACACTGACGCTTTACTTAAGAAGGAGGTTTTAACTCTAGCTGAGGCTCTAAGGAGTGCTCATATTGCTGTTTTGTTGGCCATCAATTCCATTTCTGTTCTCATGTCTGTAAGTAACCTGATCCGTGTTTCTGGTTCAACTGTTTGTAAACTATAAGATTGCTCTGTTATAGCTTCGAAATTTGCAGGATATGCATCCAAAACTTATTGATTCACTGCCTGATGGCTGTAAGGAAGTCAAAGTTTCAGAAATTCTTAGAGTAAGGAATCATGCTTTCTACCAGAACGTTATGAAAAGTCAATGTTCTTCCTTTATTTATTTTTTCTTGTGTTGGACAAGTCATATTATTATGTTTGTTTTTCAGATGTATCGCCTTTGAACAACTTATCTTTGACCATCTTTTCTACAATGATGCTTGATATTCTATGATAACTAGATGTTTAAAAAAGGGAGAATGCATCCATGTCATATCATATCTGATACTTACATGTGTAGAATTCTATGTTCCTTTGTACCAATGGCATGCCCATTGTTTTTAAACTCTTATTATCTGTACCCCTAATCCTGCGGTATCATATCCTAGGGAAAAAAGCCACCCGGAGGAATAGTCCTGTTGGGTCAAAGACCTCAGGGATTCCCCACGTCATTAAAAAAAAAAAAAAACCTAGGAAAAAAATTTGCATTTGCATATCTACTGCAATTCCCATTTAAAGGTGAATGTTAGGATTCAAATACAAATCTTGTGATTTGGCACTTGTATCAAATTGCATGATTTCGGGATTTGTTTGGGCAGGAATATCAATGGCTGAATTACTATTTTTGATGATTTTTTTATTTTTGCTTTTTTTAATTTTTAGTGTTTCTATTTTTAGCAATTAAGGAGAGCTACAATTCAGGATTCGATTTGAATTGACCCTCTAAACAATTTGCGAGAAAATTTTGATTTCAGAACAGTGGGAACAATGGGTTTCCTTGTTATATCCATGTTGTATTTGGGCATCATACTTGATTATGAGATGTCCTATTTGAAGGAATGGATATATGTTGTTCCATGATTTTCTTAACATCATGTTGTAGCTGGCTTTTCTTCTTGCTTATTGTTAAACTGCGATCATCCAGTTGTTGAAGGTTGACACTGTTGTTTACAGCAATTGGGAAGTTATAGAGAGGCAGAAGTTGGATTTGGAGCTGGTCATAACATTAAATCATCTATTGCTAATGCTATCTTCGATTGCCCTTTTTTAACCGGTGGTCTGAAGGTATGAATTTGTTCTCTCTCTCTCTCTCTCTCTTCTTTTCTTCTTCTTCTTCTTCTTTTTTTTTTTTTTTTTTTTTTCAATTTTTCATTAAATTTGTTCATAATGATCAAAACGTACTACTATTTATTCTAAGTGTTTCCTCTTATCTATCTTCATGTGAGCTATGGTTGGGCAAAAAATGGTGCCATCAGATCGTTGTAACCCATGATTTTATATACCTAAGTTCAAATATTTTTAACCCTCGAAAGGGTTTGATTTAATTATAGGTGGGCAATGAATAGGAGTTACTAGCATGTAAATTTGCAACTGGTTCTCTTGGGTTTGCTAGAGCTCAGACCTTGATATGTTTTACAAATTTCTAAGATTATTTTTCTCTCTCCACAAGTGCCTCTTACGCTTGCCTGTTAATGAAGTGCAAACTGTTACTCTTATAGTTCACTAGAGCGTGGATGCAGTTTGATGCAACTGCAAGAATCTTTACAGATAATCAGTATTAAGGGTAAATGAGACTTGTAAGCAATCGTCTTCTAGTTGGATTACTGTTTAGGCATGGTGACCCCTTGTTCATACAAACCCCTGCTAGTACATGGTCGTATCTAAGCAAACAATAAATACTGATTTAGTTCTAGTAAAATATAAATTCCAGATGATAAATATGTTGCTCAAATGATAATGCTTTGCTTTATCTAGCAAAAATGTAATGCTTTAGGCTGATAGGTGATATCAGAACTGCTCCCTATGAATGACATTTGTTGATACACAGGACTTGAATGGCATAGTTATTTGCACTCTTGCAAGTGCCACTATGATGGACAACAGTGATATACATTCCTTCACACATGCCTTCCGTCAGACTACAGAATATACAAAAGAGATCATCTTTTCCAGAATTCATGAACCTGTTCTGCAGCCAAATTTGATAGTAACAACACTTTTAGTTTTGGGGTAAGAAGTTCTGATCAAACTTTACTTGAATAGTTGTAACTGCTAAGTTAAGCCATTGATCAGCAGTTGAATGTAAACTTGCTTATGTGGCCTTTATGTTTGGAAATTTCGTGGATATCAGCTGCAAGGGACAGAAGGTTTCTCCAAAAAAGAGCTTTTTGTCAAGTCTGGCTTTGCATTTCCCTTTTGTCTTCAATTTTTTGAGAAGAGGCTCTCCTGAATCTGAAGATCATGTAGCAGCACAGTCTCCTGGAGATCCATGTCTTTCAGAGGCCTTGAGCCCATCAAATAGTGGGGACATGCCTGTTTTAAATCCCTCTGACAGTAGCAATGAGAATGTTGATGTACAGTTTGAAGAGCTGGAGACTGTGTTGGGTAATGGCTATGAGGGAGTATCTGCTTCAAGGTGTTTTCATTTGCTTTTGTTTTGTGCAGCCTTAAATTCAAAACTAACTACTATCTTCTGACAGAGTGAAAAAGGGGTGCGAATTTGGAGCCTCACATGATATATTATATTGGTATTGTAGGAAATCTGTCAGTAAAGCTGAAGCTTCTGAAGTTGGATTTTCGCTGACTAGTACTGACTCTATCTCTCCCCATTATGATCAAACTAGTGGAGGTAATGATGATGTGGGAATGTTCTATCAAACTTGCATGCTTTTGAACTTAATAATTTGTAATTTGGCAGGTAATGTCATTTTATAAATTAATAGCGAATGGTATAACTGATGTCTTCCATGTCTGAGAGTAATGGTTGGTGGTCTTTATATTGGCTCTGGTTCACTTAGGTTGATGGACACATGATTGAGTAAATCCTGATTTGATGTCTAGGACAACCTGCTTTCCAAAGGGAGCCACTCAGTAGTTGGAGTGATGGGCCAGGATTCCATATTGCACAGCAATGGGCCAAAGAACGTGCAATTGCAGCTGGATCCACATCTATCAGTGACGAGGTGAATCTTTATGCTCTTCCAATAGGTGTAAAACCCTCTGAGCAGTCTACATATGGTCCTCAGCTCTCAAACCCTCCACAGCCTGCAGATCTCAAAAACTTGGATGATATGACCGGGGAAACATTGCACAGTCCAAATGTTACTTCTTGGGATGTACTGACTGATGTGGGTTTTGAGGCGGTAATGGAGATCTGTAATGCAGCATCTACATTTTTAAAGGGTAAATATGTAAATGGCGTGTCTAGGAAACAGGGACTACTTTCTGCACGTGCAGCATCAATGCTGGTATGTTCAGTTCTTGTAATGACTTTTGAGCATTTGAGGTGCATTTATCATATTTCTGTTTTCTATTTCATGGTGCTCAATTGGAATCTCACTATCACTTCACCTCTTATTCTTAGAATGAATTTATACTGAAAACCTTTTATGGCCAAATAATAAATTTAACATAAGTGACCTACCCAAAAGTATCAATTCAACATTAGGAATAATTTGCACAAACTTTTCACCCAGGAAATTGCAAGAAACTAGGTAACTATGGACTACCTTTCACCTAGTGGGCATGAAGCCTGCCTACCTTGTGTTTGTGTGAAGCCAATAAATTATCTTTGTGCTTGTAATCTTGGTCTAAGGTTGGCCTATGTAAAATGTATATTTCCTTTTTTTTCTTTTTCTTCTTTCTTTTTTCTTTTTTTGTATTTTCTGATACCGCATGAGGACGTTGCTTTTCTTGAAACCTGTTAAAGTTTTTAGTATAAACCATTGACCGTGTAAACAAGACAGTGGCCTGAATTTGCAATCGAAACATCTGACTGTACCAAAAGGTTAGACTGGTTAGTAATGGCGGACTGGAAGGCATGGTTTGTCATGCTTCATCTGAACAATAGATAGAATTCCAATGACAAGTATCTCTGGATGTTGGGGTACCTAATGGAAAATTTGGAATAATTTGCATTAAGAGATTCCATCGAGGAGGATCCAATCAAAGGCAATCCAATGGTAGAATATTTGTTGAAGTACAGTCTTATGGTAGATTATCATACAGCAAAGAATCCAATGGCAGAAAATTCCTGGGAAAACTCTGAAAAATCAACTGGTGGGAGGGAGATCTGTATGAATGATGTTGAGCCAGATATGTCGGGATTAATGCCCAGCACACTTCTTTGAATTAGTACGAAATGATTTTATTATGGTTGATTTTTTTCTTATTTTGCTGGGGATTGGAAGTGACTTAAAGATCAAGAGACCTGCAATTTCGATAACCAGTTTGAAGATCCCAACAGTATGATGGGGTCAACAGTAAGGTTTTTGGCCAGGAATTGGTTTTCATAGTTGGTTCTAGCCTATGATGCCCGGATACGGCATAGATACGATAGGGACACGGCATAGATACAGAATGGACACAGATTTTACACATAAAAAGTGAAGTATCGGATACGATACGACACGATACGTCACCCATTTTGAAGTATCCGTGCATCATAGGTTCTAGCCATCTGATGGTTCAGGTTACTGTCAATGATCAGGTGAAATCAAGAACCAGGACATGGAGCATTTGTAGATTCTTGTTGAGATTCGGCTGATCTCTGATCTAGGAAAGCAAGATAGTTTAACGTCAACAGACTTGAGAGTGAGCTTCTTCTATGCTGATGGGACTTGATAGAGGCATCCATATGCCTAATGTCCTTTTCTTTCTCTCAATGTTCAAGGTGCACGTCTTAAGCATCAATGATTTTAAAATGTTTACAAGATTGGCGTTATAAGGTAGCCGGTTGGAGTATATCCGTCCAATGGGGTCAAGGTTCCACAATTCTGACAAGAATTTGGAAGTTGTGGTGGATTTACATTTTACAGACCAGCTATCTGTTGTGAAAGTGAAATAAGTTTTTTTTTTTTAGAAATATTTTGTTCATATATATTAGCTAGGCTAGGAATTTTAGTTGGAGGTGGGTTGTTTTCATACCACGCTTGCTCTTAAAGTCTTACCAGCAGACTTTTAAGATGGAGTCATTGATGAAAGAGGAAGTCCTAGAGTTATTTTTCATTTGAGGTGAAGTTTTATAACTCTGTGTGGAAGTGTATAGGAGGGAATGTTATCATTTCATCTAATATTTGGAGCTACCATGTCCATGTACGACAGGGACACGCCCTGGACGTTAGAGCAGTGTTTTTATGCAGAAATAATGAAGCATCTAATACAGAATGGACATGCCACTACTCTTTTTTGAATGGTGTGCCACATATTTTGAAGTATTTCAAGCGTCGTAATTCATAAAAGACTATCTTATGTGTTTTGTTGTTGAGCTAATACCTTATCATAATGTGTGCAATCCAGGATTGGACTATGTTAAATGTATTTGATTTTATTTTTCTTTTTTAAATTTGACTCCATATTATCAGATTTTTTTTTTGTCCCCTCTAAACATATTATGGTGTGTTGGTTATATTTGATTGCATAGGGTTGGATCAATTTAGATCTTCATTGATTTTAAAGATTAAACTTCTAGTTGATTAGTTGTTTTTTACTTCACAAAAGTTTCCATTTTGTATGTTACTTCAGCCTTTTGCTTGGCCAGAATATGGTATTATTATACCCAAGTTTCAGTTGCTTAATTGATATTGGTAATTAGATACATATTTTTCTGGATTTCTAATTTTCGTTAGCTCTGTTACTTGACATGCTCGGAAGATTTTTTCGTATTTCATTTTATCAGTAATGGTGGAAGGTCCTTGGCAAACTTCATATGCTCATCTCCTGCCATATCATTCCCATATCATTCATATGGTGGGAGGTTTCATCCTAATGAAAATTAACTGTACAGGAAGCTGAAAGAGATTCACAGAAAAAATGGACTCCTATTACAGAGATGAAATATAGAGGTGGAATTTATAAAGGGCGTTGTCAAGGAGGTCTTCCTGAAGGAAAGGTACTATGCTATTCTTTGGAGCATGCGCACAGACACACGCACTCACGCATGCATTTGTGAACACTTTTCAGAATAGAAGGGTCCATTTGGTCTACACTCTGTACATCAGCAATGATCACTATCACTTTCCTTGTGTTTATATATATATATATATATATATATATTATATGGCTTCTATTGCTAGTTATTACGATAAAAACATGTTCTTTATGAAGTTCACACATTAGACCATTATTAGAAAATGAAATTCTTTATCAATAAATCAGAGTGTTAGGCAGTGGCAGATCTTTTAGCTAAGTACGTAGGTGGTTTGACTCATTTTATGATAAAATTCTCTTCTTGATCTATTTTCACTTTGTCTTATGGTTGCTTTCTTCTTGCGCCCTGTAGCTTGCCAGTATATTTGTTTTATACTTAAATAGCTGCTTATCAACCAATGTATCATTAAAAAGAAGAAAATCTTACCGTGATAATCATGGTCATAACTAATCCTTGAAATGAGCTTACTAGGGTTTTGAAGCCATCATATCTTTCGAGGGAAAAAAACACTGTTACCATTCTTATATAAAATTAGTTTTAAAAATGTTATCAGGCTTGAACAGAAAACTCTGGTACCCTAAATTTATTGTTCCAAGCCATTCAATATTTCAATATTATTTGTTTCATGAGTCACTTCGTGAAAGGATCATTTCTGGAAGGCTAAAAAACTTGTCTATTAAAGATTTTTAATCTATTGATTAAGACCTCAAAATTGATAGTAAAAGGGGGAGAAAAGGGAAGGAATACTGCAATTGTCCACACTTAATGAATACCAAAAATTAGGTGGTTAGGATTTCCCAAATGTGATATTTTGGGCTAGTATTATTCAAGAAGGTATTATTATGTCAATTGTCTGGTTCACTTTATCAAGTGCTACAATTTATGGGGATCATGTGGCCCATTTGAGAAATTGGCCACCAATCCATTTGGGGAAAGTGGATGGTTTGAGAAATTGGCCATATATCCATTTGGGGAAAGTGGATGCTTTTACTTATTTTACCCTATTGCGCAAATCTTGCACGTGGGATCATCAATTATTGCAGTTATTATATCGTTTTCACCAATGAGGGAAGGTGTCAAGTGTCATTCTCATAATTGCAGAATGCTAGAATAGAACGTGAGTTCTTGAAAACTGAATGTATTATTGAGTGTCCTCTCCTTTGGAGATCAAGCCCCAATATATAGAGTATCACATGCCCCAATCAAGGCTTCTTAGTTAGGAAACTAGCTAATTACATCAACTTTAGGAAACTAACTAATTACAAGAGAAAATCTAATTAAGAGAATATGTACAGCTGTTGTTACAACTTGACCCAATCAATATCCACGTGAGATATGATATTCTGGACCGGATATGTGCATGGGCCTTGGGCCTGTTTAACACCCCCCCTCAAATTGATGCAGGAGAATCAACAAGCATTAATTTGCCAACCAAGAACTGATGGCGACGACGCGGAAGACCTTTAGTAAGGATATTAGCAAGTTGAAGCTCAGTGGAGACATGCGGGAGGCTGATGACATCACGCTTAAGCTCATCTCGTATGAAATGACAATCAACCTCGATGTGTTTAGTGCGTTCATGAAAAATTGGATTTTCAGTAATCCGAATTGCACTTGTATTATCAGCATAGAGGGGGGTAGCGCCTTCTGCTGGAAACCCAATGTCAGAGAGTAGACCTCGGAGCCAAAGAATTTCGGAGCATGCATCAGACATGGCGCGGTACTCAGCCTCGGTAGAGGATTTGAAAACTTTTCCTTGTTTCTTGCATTTCCAGGAAATCAGGCTATCACCGAAAAACATGCACCATCCTGACGTCGATTTGCGAGTATCTGGGCAACCAGCCCAGTCAGCATCTGAATAAGCTTTGAGAGATAGAGGATTGGTGGATGGAAAATATAACCCTCGAGTCGGGGTGCGAATAAGGTACTGAATGATGCGACGAACAGCAGCCATATGGAGATGACGAGGAGCAGTCATGAACTGACTCATTAGGTTGACCGCATAGGAGATATCAGGACGAGTGATTGTGAGGTAGATCAAGCTACCAACTAACTGGCGATATGTGGTAGGATCGGGAAGAAGGTCACCCTCCTCTTTACTGAGTTTGACATTCAGTTCGACCGGCGTATCGATAGGGGCTGAAGCAGTAAGGCCAGCCAAGGCAATAAGGTCAACCGTGTATTTATGCTGATTGAGAACTCTACCTTTAGTCGATTGATGAACTTCAAGACCAAGGAAATAGTTTAAGGGGCCGAGATCCTTCATGTGAAATGTCTTATGAAGAAAAGCTTGGAGTTCCTGAATCATATGTGCATTGGGTCCAGTAAAGGCAATATCATCAACATAGACTAGTAGCACAGTAATCCCGGACGGAGCATGATGTAAGAACAAAGAATGATCATACTTGCTGGGATGAAAATCCAAGCGGAGAAGAGCATCCTGAAATTTCTCAAACCATGCGCGGGGGGCTTGCTTCAGACCATAGAGAGAGCGACGGAGCTTAGCAACCATACCCTTCCCAGAAGAGGACCCCGGTGGCAGACGCATGTAAACATCTTCTTTGAGATCACCATGAAGAAACGCATTTTTGACATCCATTTGATAGAGAGGCCAGGATTGAGATGCAGCAACAGCAAGGATAATGCGTACGGTGGTCATTTTGGCGACGGGAGCAAAAGTTTCATCATAATCAATGCCATATTCCTGCCGATTTCTGAGAGCAACAAGGCGCGCCTTATATCGATCTAGAGTGCCATCTGATTTTAACTTGAGAGAAAAAATCCACTTGCAGCCAATAGGTTTGACACCCACAGGAGAGGGGACAACATCCCACGTATGATTTTTCTCTAAAGCAGCCAATTCATCGTGCATAGTCTGGTTCCAACATTTGTCCTGCACAGCCTGAGAATAGGATTGGGGAATGGAAGAAGAGGACAAAGTGGCCATTAAGGAAGTATGGGAGAACCTATAGCGGGCGGGTGGTACCGAAATGCGAGTGGAGAGACGCAATGTAGGAAGGCCAGATGGACCGGATGCCTGAGGTGGACCGGATGCGGGAGGAAGATCGGGAGGGGAATCCCCTGGAGGCGCGTCTGTGTTCCGCCTGTGATACATAAAATTGGGATTAAATCGAACAATAGATGTGTCATCAGAAAAACCAGGTAAGGAAACTAATGAGTAGTCGTCCGGAGGATCAAGGTGTTGTTGAAAGAAATACTTGTTTTCAAAAAACACAACATTCCGAGAGGTACGGATGCGACGAATGTGTGGATCATAGCAAAGGAACCCTTTCTGGAAGGGTGCATATCCTAAAAAACCACACTTAGCGGATTGAGCTGTAAGTTTGGTCCGTTCAGACGGAGGCAAATGCAGAAAGCAAACAGAACCAAAAATATGAAGATCATCATAAGATGGAGATGTCTTGTAGAGACGGTAGTCTGGAGAGATCTCTGATGGTGGTTTGATGATCAGAGGTGGGCCACCATGAAGATGAGACTGTTGCAGCGTCTGAAATCTTTGAAACAGATCCCTGATCTGTCGATCTTCACAAGAGAGATTGATTTCCCTCTTTCCTTAATGCCTAAATGCTATGTAAAATCAAAGAACAAGATTTTCTTGACCTTGTCTCTGATGCCATGTCATTCTCATAATTGCAGAATGCTAGAATAGAACGTGAGTTCTTGGAAACTGAATTTATTATTGAGTGTCCTCTCCTTTGGAGATCAAGCCCCAATATATAGAGTATCACATGCCCCAATCAAGGCTTCTTAGTTAGGAAACTAGCTAATTACATCAACTTTAGGAAACTAACTAATTACAAGAGAAAATCTAATTAAGAGAATATGTACAGCTGTTGTTACAACTTGACCCAATCAATATCCACGTGAGATATGATATTCTGGACCGGATATGTGCATGGGCCTTGGGCCTGTTTAACATCAAGTGGTCCTCAAATCTAGACGAATGAAAAAATGGATAGTTGAGCATGTAACACTGTTGGAAGGTGCCAATCTCTCAACCAGGTGCCAATCTCTCAACCACTATGTGGCAGATTGATAGTTTGACTCAGCTTTTCTTCATAAAAGAAAAGAAAAACATGGTTTGAGAAACAGGCCAATAGTTTTGCTTATAAAAATGCTTTTGCCTGTCTTACTCCCACTTTACAAATTTAACTGGAGGGATCATCAAATATACATGGTTATTAGATCATGTCGTACCTGTGATGGGGGCTGCCTAATGAGTCATTTGGATGACATTTGCAACCATCTTATTTGTGTTTGAGCACATATGAAATCTTTGTGTATTTCTATACAGATGATGTATGCTTAGAAAATAAAACTTTCTTACTGACCGAGGCCTTCCACACAAGAAAATAAAGTTTTGTTGCAATCTTTAATATAATAAGTCAGGCCATCGGTCTATGAAAGTATAAATTAAAATAAGATCTAAAACCTCATTATGTTTATAATTTTTGATCTACAGGGTCGTCTAACTCTTGCAGATGGGAGCTTTTATGATGGCACATGGCGGTTTGGGAAGAGATCAGGTTTAGGTACTTTCTGTTACAGTAATGGAGATGTTTTCCAGGGATCATGGAGGGATGACCTTATGCATGGAAAGGTGTGCATTTCTTTACATGAATTAAAATCTTGATCCCATCTTCAAGGCTGACTAGAAATAGGGAGACATACATCTAGACTAAGAAAATTTTGGCCAGTATTCATCACTGCAAAAAAATTTTCTTCAACTTCTAAAGCTGTCGAATTGACAGCCTCGATTATTCTCATTTATGTTTGCAACTAAATATTTATTCATAAATAATTTTCCATTACTAAGTTACTGTATAGTTTTACAAAAAATCCAAATATTCAAATGGGTTTTTTAATCTTCGAGCTGCCTTAATAACCGTGATAATAAGCATAGGATATGTTGATAATCCCAGTTTAACGGAGATGCATGGGGATCTATGTTGTTAATATTGCTTCCTATCAGCAATTTCGGGTTGGAAGGTTGTTCTTTTCAATAATATTATTTGGATCAAGAGTGCATCTCCCTTGGAACTTTATTGTTATTATAAAATGGTTACTGGTTTTATGGTGTATACCTTCAGGCATTGTATCAAGATGGAAATTGCTTGCAAATTGGCTTGCTCATTAGAGAGTGGAAGCGACATCTTTAATGTCTGGTAGACTTATTGGCTTATGATGACCATCAATTGCAAGAATGCTGGTTTCCTGCTAGATATAGTTATGAATAAATAACTGAAAGGCCATAGTTGTTGTACCTAGAGAACTGGCAATGTTAAGCTTTTTACATTCTGTTAAGCTAAATAATGTGTCAGTTGGCATTAATTTATGAAGGCATTACTTTCTCCCCTAATTATATTACATTTTATATTGTATGCTTCTTACACTTCAGACCTTGTTCAGATCCGTAGTTACCCACTACCTTGGAATCCATGAAAGTGAATATTCTAGTGTATCCTTAAATTTTCTTGTCGCATATCCTAAAATGGATACCATAGAATCATCATTTCCATAGTTTCTGAGAAATCTTCCTGTCATGAAAAGCTGGTACTACTCTTGTTGATGGCACCCTGTTAAACTAGATAATAAGGCTAAGACAAGAAGTCACTTTCCTCTTGACATAAACAAATGTCCAGTGTTTGGCATTTGGTTTTGATCTGCTTTAAATAAATCATTTCTTCTCATGAGAATCTCATATGACTGTCTACCTACATGTAGGGTTGGTTTTATTTTCACACTGGGGATCGTTGGTTCGCAAACTTTTGGAAGGGAAAGGCCAATGGCGAAGGCCGATACTATTCAAAGTATGGCAATATCTTTTTTGGCCAATTTAAAGATGGCTGGCGGCACGGTCAATGCTTGTCTATAGACATTGATGGGACAAGGTATGCAATGCAAGTATCTAATGGTGGTTGCTATGTTGCAGCATGCGTCCCCTGCTTTATGATGAATGGATAAAGTTTAATACTTGAACATAATAATTGATATCTCACATGCGCACCACAGCAGGCGGTCCACACAAAGCTTATGTGCTGGTGGTCTTGTCGAGCTCCAATCAGTAGGGGTGGGGGAATGGAAAGGTCTCATTGTGCATTTGGTTGGGGCAAAAAATCAGTCCCATCAGATCATCCTATTCCTAACCCTCAAGGCCCTTAAAGTTTATCTTTTAAATTAAATACAATGGTAGATATAGTTAAGGTTAGTGTGAAACTTGGGTGAATACTAATTACTCTGTGTTCATACGTTTAGGAGACGAGGATGGTTTAGTGAGTGTAAGGAGGTTTGCTCATAGGTGGGCCTTATTAGTTATTAGACTGTCTACATATCAGCTTTATATGTAATGCTGTACTATCCTGTTAAAGAGTGGTATTCTTGCCTCAGCTTCTTGTTTCTGTTTTCTCTCATTGATTTTTTTTCCCTATGTTAACAGGTGGAATGAAATATGGGATGAAGGTGTGCTTGTCAGCCGCAACAAATTAGATGATGATGAAACTGGTGAGCCATAAAATCTCACTGCACCAAAGGATAAAAAGACGTTCAATTATATGATTCACATCATTTGCCCATACTCAATGGGGAATTTTGTATAGATACGATCCGGTGTATCATGGTACATGCCTATCTGGTTTAATTTCTTTGTTATAGTTAATAATTTATTTTTTGTTCAGTTAGTTGCAGGAAAGTATGGTGAATCAGCTGTAGGCTCTAGAAAATGTCTTGTAAACCACTTGGAAAGATGTTTGTATTACTTACATTCCCCATTGTTCAACCCAATTGTTATATAAGTTTTGTCAATATATAACTTTCATTTTTTTTTAATTTTATTTTATGGGTTGACCAGAGAAGGTGTCTGTTTAGCAATTAAAATTCATTACTCAATTTACATCATGGTGACCATATGAACCCCTTTATTTAAGGGTGTGTTAGGTTTTGTAAAATTTGGATGAATGTCAAAATAGGTGGAGTGCTAGCTAATTCATGTTTGGGTTGGGATTGATCATGAGGGACCTAGGTGTACCTCAGAAGTAAGAACTAATACAAAATGGAAATTTACAATGGTGTTAAGAAAATCAAAACAATGCAATGACAAAAGGGATGGATTCAAGAAAACAAAAATGTGATTTATAAATGTTCAGTACAGGAACTACAACACATGGATATGGAGAGATCCAAGTTTATGTTGCTTTCCTCCCAAGAACCCAAGCACTCTTTGGATAACAGAAGCTCGCTGTTTTCGCTTGTGGATGAAGCATTATCCTCTTGCATGGGATGATGCAATGATAAAGACAGCGTAAGATCTTTTACTCCTTCCTCCTGTTTCTGAAACAGGGCAAACTGGAGCTCCTCCAACTTGTGCTTTGGTGTTGATATAATTTGATGATCATCAACTGCGTTAATCTGGCAAGAAAACAAAAAGAAAGTTACTGTTGATGAGAAGATTATAGAGTGAATAGCTTTTTGTGAAATAAAAGAAACATTCCTCAATTCATTTCATCCAAACAACATCAAGGATTCCCTGTTTCCTCTATAGGGTAGGTACATGTAGGGCTCATCATTCATTGATCCAGACTATTGTATATGAAGAGCCCCCACCATCATAAGATGTTCAAGGTCTAAAGAATCTATAAGCTTCTGAATAGTTGGATAAAAGTGAATTGTTAATAATATGCAACAATGGTCCACAATCCACAGTGTTATGTGTAAGAAAATCAGTACAAGAGATATATGCCGACCACCTTACAAGAAACCCCAGAAAGCAAAAGGCCCGCCCAAAGGACTAATAAACAAACAACAAAGGACCAAGAGGAAGCCACTCCCTCCAATTGAACATTTATCATAAAAAGGAGTAACTTCAGATTGATATTATACAAAAAGCAATAAAACTATAGAAAGGTGGCATAGCAGATCATGTAAAGGAAAAGAATAATAAAATGGCAGAGACAGAAAGTGCCAAGTAAGTAATAGCAGAAAAAAAAAAAAAAAAAAAACACACAAACAGACAATGGGGTTTTGACATATTGGTCATCTCTAAACCCGATTTCATGACTGAGATTCAGATAATATTTTATCAATATTTTTTTAGCTACTTTGTCCTAGATCCTACAATATTACGGGAACAGGGTATGCCAGTGTCCATGATGTCATGTTTTTTATGCAGTATTTTAAAAAAAAAAATTTCTAAACGATAGAACCTAAGAAATTGTGGTCAAATGTGTATTTACTTTTTGTAAAATGTCATTTTCCGTGTTATGTAAAAACAGAATTCCCGTGTTCATTATGGAAAATGTATGATACTAACACGGGCTATCCCGTAATATCATTGGATATGGTGCAATAAAGTTTAAAAATATATTGACCAGAGTCAAATGACTCTTTGAAATTATTTAAATTGTGATGAAAATGAAAAAATCAGATTTAAAGAGGATTAATATGTCAAAAATCCAAAAATAAAAGCACAAATGACCGTTTTCCATTTTGAACCTTGAAATTATCAGATTCTTTTAGCGTGTAAAGGTCCTCTGCCAAAATTCCCGTTGCTCCAGCAGCTTCCTGCCTTCCAACACAGCCTTCCCTCACTACATTTTCCTCATCCATAGCTGCAAGATAACCATCAAATCTGTATGGATAGGAGGCTGTTTCATATATTCTTTGGCTGCATGGCAGTGCACGTGACACGGTATTCATTTCTATCTGGGGTCTAAGCAATAACAAGAAAAAGGGATGAATCAAAGTTAAGTAAAAGAAAAGAAAAAAAAAAAAATAATGAATGCTACATTTTTCTTTCTTCTAAATATACCTTTTTGGTAGGAGAGGAGAATCCAGTACATTAGTAGGTATTGGAGAGGGAAAAGATGTATCATCTTCCTTTTCTAATCCACCAAGTTCAACATTGTCATGGGATAGGACTTTTCTTTGTTGGGTGCATTGCAAATCTGCATGTAAGACATAAAAGAGACTTCTTCACTAATTATTCATATCCATACATGAATCATTTGTTGGAGTTCGAATTCAGATAAAGTGACTAGCGAGAACAGGAATATATATATATATATATATATATATAGATATATATATATATATATATATATATATAGAGAGAGAGAGAGAGAGAGAGATTTTCATCTTCATAGAAACAAAATGCATGTATACAAAAAAAAAGTCCAAAGAAGATTAAGAAGGAAAAGTTGTTAACGGACCTCGTTTAGTAATATCATTCTTCATGCTCCTGTACATCTGAATAGAGCCGACAAGAACCAAAACATCAAAAATAAAACTTCTGCTGATATGTAGGAACAAAAAAGGCCATCTTCTAACATATTAGAATGTTGAAAGGAAAATAGGTGCAAAACAGATAGTGGAGAAGAAACAAACCTGAAGATGGCTTTTAACGTGGGAGATTGTGAGCCCTTTCACATCCATTAGCTGCAGAACAAGCTTAGGTGTGGCCTCTGCACAGAAATATTCGAAGAAACTATGACAGGGAAACCACTCGAACGAACCATGAAAATGAAAAATGGGTAAAGAACAGAGAAGAAGAAGAAGAAGAAATACATACTATCTCGACCTCCAAGCCTTCTAATGGCATGAAGGAAACAGTGATGAAGTTCAGCTGTCCATCTCAAACGAGGTACCTTAGACCTGACATACTGTCTAACAGCTCCATTCCTTCCACAGCTTTTCATTTTATTCTCTCAAATGGGTTCTCATTTGGAGAAAAAAAAAAAAAAAAAAAAAAATTAATGAGAGATGATCTCTAAGGTTTTACTCTCTAATGAGTTCTTAAACGGTTTTCCTATTTTACTACTTCCATGCATGATCAGCAAAACCTCAAGTACCCATACCTGTAAACTAATGTTTTGTTCCCTGGGACTTTTCAAGGAATATTTCTTTTGGTTTTCTTCTCCTTTCTTTCTGGGACTACTCTAAAAATGCCAAAACTCCCACTTTTTTCGCGTGTGCTCTTCAGGCACTGGGACTTGTTTCATATGAAACAAATCAAAAGAAAATCTCCAACCAAAAGAGAGAGGATCCGACTCTCCTCAAAAGCGCAGAAACTCAAGTTCTCAACTTCTTCCCACCTCTCTTCTCCTCCACCTTCTTGTTGTTAAAAGCTTTTAGGGGGGGGGGGGGGGGGGGGGTGGGAGAGATGGATTTCTGTAAATTCGTCTTCTGGGTTATGTTCCTTAGCTGCAAAGAAATTTCTTGTCACGAGCTTGTAATCTTCTTCTCGAAGCAACTATAAAGAGCGCTTTGACCCACGAATGCCAATGTCGTCATGATCACAAAAAACCCATGAAAAAGTAAAAGAGAGGAAAGGCCTTTAGAATCTATGACCACCATTTTCAAAAGGTATTAGTGTTTTGTGTCTGAGATCTTTGAGAGTAGTTTAGTCACCTAACACCCTACATCTAACCCACCCAAATGGGTCCACTTTGGACCAGTCAAAACACTCTCTCTCTCTCTCTCTCTCTCTCTCCCCTCTCATATTTCCTTGCCTTCCCCATGTTTTGATCTTTCAAAAAGTCAACTATATATATATATATATATATATCTGAAATCTATGTAACTTCATGACAAAATTCACCTGTTATTTTTCTTAGGCACACTCGGTTTGATTTCTTGTTTGCTGGGTTGGACTTAAGTTCAAGTTGGTCCGAACACATGCTTTTAGACTCGGGTCGATTTCTATTTATCTGAATCATGGGTCAATGTCAAAAGACCAAAAATTTGAACATATACACACACATACAAAAATAATAAAAAAAAAATGCGAACACTGCATTTCCAAAAAGGTAGACTGACGACACTGAGATAAAGAGTTGCGTCCTACGGAGAAGCTGCAAATGAGAATTATTCTTTTGTCTCTTCTCTTCATCTCTCGTCTTTTCACTGTCATTTTGAGACAGTTGCAGAGGGAATAAGAATGATGGAAATTCCTGCACACTGCAGGCACCAACATTGAATGATGAGGAAGAAGAAGGTAGGCGGAGAATAGATTCATTGAGAGACTCTTTATTGTACTTTATTTTTCCTTCTTTCTCAAGGGGTATTTCATGTAAACTGATCAATCTGTGAAGTGGCCCATTTAAAGATGGTTTTAAAGCCAAAACAAACTCTTGGTGGTGAAGTATGTACTATATAGTGCGAAGGTCCCCAAACTGTAGCTCATCTTGGTTGAAAGGGACACGAATGAGTGAGTGGAGTGAGTGAGTTCTAATCCCTACTCAGCATTACATATTAAAAATGTTAAGGAGACGAAGATGCTTTTGTAACGAAGAAAGGACAATATCCTTAGCTCATCTTTTCTCATTTTACTTAAAAATGTGAAGGAGTGAGAAATTTCTCACCCTTAAAAAATAATAATTCCTCACCCTCTTTTTTTCCCTCCTCTTTACAAAGGAGCTTTATTGCTTTCTGATATACAGAGAGAAAAACAATTGCGGTAAAAACTCTTTTCACTTAGATTTATCTTCTTCAATTCTTTTATGGTTATCCCAGTGATCTTCAATGGCTTAGGGTAATGGAGAAGATAGATCTTGTGATAACTAAAATGGATGAAGTTTGGATGATACAAAAGTATAGTAACAGGCCTAACTCAAGGAATCTGCAAATAGTAACGATGAAGATAAAACAGAGTTGAATTCATGATGTGAAATTAACATAGAGTTTTGAATAGTGGTTGATATGTCTTTTGGATTAGGATGGGAAGGGGGAATTGTGCAATATCCTACTGTTATAGAATATTGCATGATTCGATATCTTAATTACAGATATAAGATATCGCACCATCCATGAGATATATACCCTACAACCCTAAGATATCGCAGGTATAAGGATAAAATTGTCATTTTAATAGTGTCATTTCTCTTGTACGAACATTTTCGATGTATTTTAGAACCGTTTTGAAGTACAAGGGCAGCGGTACGGTCATTATCCCTATTTTTTTAGAAACTCGACTTGAAGGAGCCCTCTTTCTTATTTTATTTCCAAAAGCGTTGTTTTCTTATTCTCCACTCAATAGGAGAACTAAAACTCTATTGTGGGCCCTATCTATCAAATACCATAACTATTAAAACATACATACATGGAAAAAATGAACTACTCCAATATGAGTTAATCCCACTGTCCCACCCGAACAATGTATAGTTCACCAAAAATAGATGTAAAAGCGTGAAACACAAATTTTTAAGGATTGAAAATGCGCTCTTAAATAAATTTATGTTTCTATAAAATTACTTTTACGCTTTTCAATTGACAGATACAAAAGAAGAACTCTTATGACGAAATGCAATTTAGCCACAGGTTCAAATTGACCTCATATTCAAATTCGATTTTACTTAAATCCAAGCTTATTTATATGCAAATGAAAACTTGATTTTTTATTCATATCGCATAACTTTAATGAAAATCAGTCTAATTGAACACAAACTTGATTTCTCAATTTTTTAAAGCCGATTTTTTTATAAAAATCCAAATTCTTTTTGTTCAAATCATATAACCCAAATTAAAATATCTCAAAGTATAGAAGTAAATATGCTTTTCTCAATTTTATTAATCTTATTTATTAATAATAAATAATTATTCTTCCATCTATTCTAATGTACATTTAGAATACAAGTATTTTTATACCAAAACGGGAACACTCATTAGCATCTTGCAAATTATCAAATCATGTGTGGACATAAGGATAGTTAGAAAAATTGAAAAAAAAAAAATATATATATATATGTCCAATAGTTCGATCTATTTTAATTTGGGTTATGTAATCTAAACAAAGATTAGGCTTGACTTTGAGTAAAAATCAAGTATGAGTATGAGGTTCAGCCGGTTGCGTAAAAATGAAAATTGCGAAATGTGCCAAAAAAAAAAAGGCATCATTGACTTGGTAGAGATGAATGCTCTTTCTAAATACCTGAAGGAGTTAATAGAGAAAACCAGATTTCTATCCAATATTCAAAACCCATTTATGTTCAATTTTTATGATATAAATTAAAAAAAATCAAGTTTTCATTTAAATATAATGAGGCTTAGATTTGAATAAAATCAAATTTGAATGAGGATATGCTAACCTCAGGAGCTAAACAGCATCCCATCATCAGAGAAAACTTTTATTCACGTGTGCGTGTGTGTATATATATTCAATTGAAACATGTAAAAGTAACTAAAAAAAGAAAGTGAAAACTACAAAAAAAAAAAAAAAAAGGACCCAAGATTGCTACTAACCGAAAAACAGGCCACTAGTCAATATTGCACGGAAGTAGTTCCCTGTGACCACTTCCATTTTTTTCATTAAAGATTTAAACGTGTGACGACATCGTCGCTTAATCGTCAGAAACCCATTTTTCCTTTTTCCTCCCATTGTTTTTCCCCTTTCTCAGGCAATTTCCTTTCCCCCTTTCTCTGGAATTATTGATATGTTGTTTTTGAATACTTGTGTGATGAGAATGAGAATGAGAAAGAAATACTTGGTTCTGTTACCTTCTAATCATATCGCAATCATGTAGGTCTTTTCTGTAGTGCATGATGGAATGCACCGCAAACGACAACACATCTGAAGAACCTTACATGCGGTCGGAAGTAGAAGTAGAACACAACACCTCAGACGGTAATGCTAATGCTCATGTTGGTAAGACTGATCTAAATGTAGGAAATCCTGTCAAAAGGCCATCAAGTGAATCTCAACAACCTGCAAGTGTCGATCCATATGTGGGCATGGAGTTTGACTCTAATGAGGCTGCAAAGTCTCTCTGTAACAGATATGCCAGGTGAGCGGGTTTTAGCATTCACACTAGTCTACGAAAGGGGGAAAGGAAACCTCCACAGAAAGGGGGAAAATAATGGGAGGAAGATGGGAAAAATGGGATTTGAGGCGATTAAGCAATGACGTCGTCACACGTTTAAATCTTTAATTAAAAAAAAAATAGAAGTAGTCACAGGGAACCACTTCCATGCAATATTAGTTAGTAGCCTTTTTTCGGTTAGTAGCAATCTAGGGTCCTTTTTTTGATAGTTTTCTAAAAAAAAAAAAAAAAAAAAACACTTCATTTTTTTTTGTTGAAAAAAAAACCCACTTTCTTTAGCAGTTCCTTTCTAGTTTTTACAAATGCTACACAATTTCAGCATTTTGGATTGCAATGATGCCTGATGTGTAAATTAAAGACATGAGTCTTTTTTATATTTCATTCATGTTTTTATACATAATTAACCGCATGGTGGGCTTATTCATATTAGAGTAAAATTAGACCATGTCCCGTAAAAGGGATAGAGGCATTCATATTTCAAACACTCTTTACTTGATGCACTTTATGTTTCAAACACTCTCCCAGCCTTACATATCGCGAAATGATAAAGTCCTCACCATTGAGACCAATGATAGAGTTTTCGAGTCTCTTGGTTAGCAAAAGAGTTTATGAAAATAAAGTGAGAAAAAAAAAAAAAGGAATACTTTCAAATTTGAATTTCAAACACCCTCAGCTTTATCTTTTGTAAAATAAGAAACTATAAGTCAATTTAGGTCCATCCTTTCCTTCATTTAAAAGGCAATTCGCCTACCAACACAACTTAACGTACATATAATTTCTTAGTGAATTAGTAAAAAAGACTACAACTAGCTGAATTTCAATTGCAATTTTCCAATATATATGTGTATGTATTCAACAATCTGGTAAGAAAGAAAGAAAAAGAGAATATTTGCCCCCTCAAGGCTGTTAAGTGAGTAATGTAAACGGTTGCATATGTAATATCCATAAGAAGAGATGGCTGTTTGTATGAGAAAAGGCTCTTTTTTTTAGCTAAATTAAAAAAAGCTGATAGCTTTATCTGTTGTTTTTCACTTTTTATCTCAAGTCTTCCTTCAAGGGCACAAACTTTTACCATTGAATTCTTAGCCCTGATCAACTATCTATGTTTTTTAATTGGGAAGTCTGTTGATTTTACTGTACGGTTAAAAGACTGATGGATTAACCATTTAATACAAACTGGCTTCAAATGATGTTACCAATGGCTTGATAAAAGGTAATGTTGTAAACTTTTTTGGGATATTGCCCAAGGATTGCCCTTAGACTTGAGATTCACACCTAAGAGGTCAAAGTTTTAGTATTTTCCTTGTGCGCTATCATTAGGTCATGCATTATCACACACATTATACTATAAAATACACTAAAGTCATCCGATATCACACATCATTCCGTAAAATACCTTAGAGCCATGTGATCTTACATTATTATTGTACGAACAATTTTGTAAAAATTATATAAACTTCATCACTTATAGGGCAAATATCATACCTAAGAACAGATGTACTGTCAATATCCCAACTTCCTTTCCCTAGATTGTATCACTGGTAAAGTAGTGGTACAACAAACATAGGGCCAGACTAAAAGATGCCTTGCCATTGTTTTGTTATTATTGCTTGTTTGATAGTAGAGTCCTGCTACTTGGATAGAACATTGGGACCAGTCTTTAGACCGATCCCAAAGTTCTTGACCATTTAAAGAACGGTCCCAATGTTCCGTCCATTTAGACTTTTTCTTGATAGTATGTCCCATAACTTCTGTTAGAGAAAGATTTTTATAGATGGTTCATTTAACAAACACCTCCACAAACATAACCACGAGAATAATCTGTTCGTATTTGTGAAGGTATGCCTAAAATAAATTGGATTAGTTTCAAAAGGAAACAATCTTCATAGGATAGTCACAGATATTACAAATGATGTGAATGAGGTGACGTTCATTTTGTCCATTATCTCATCTTCACCAGTCCCGTAATAAAATTTAATTTGGCCCAAGAACCGCTGGTTAGGGACCCCAAATTAGGATTCCAAATTCCAGAAGCTCCAAATAGAGGCAGCAAATGGTACAGGTTGAAATAAAACAGGTTAGATGCTCCTCACTCGCATCCGACCCATTTACTCCTACCTGCATCCGTTGCGGGTTAACCTAATCCGACCCACTCTATAAAATTAAGTATCGATTATAAATTATGTAAGAAAAAATAAACAGGGTTATGTAGATAAACTTAACTAGAGACGTTTAAATATGGATTAACAAAACTTGACCTGCCACCTACCCGTATATTACAAGATTAAGATTATGCTGATCAAATGCAGGTCAAGTCAGTTTTGCTTTTGCTAGCTCAAGTTCCAACCCCTAAAATCGAATTTGAAACTTCTTTTTGGGTTTTGATTTATAACTTGGTCATAATTCAAAACCCATTTTAGAATCCAATTGATATATTACATACTTCTAAATACATATAGATATAATCTTGTATGTAGCAAAGTTGATGTAATTTAAAATTGAATGATATGCATATTTAAAAATAATAATAATAAAAACGTATGCATATTTAAAAATAATAATAATAATAACCTAATTTTTTTTTTTAAAATCTTCAATAATATAAAGGTAGTAGCTTTGATACACTTTAACATTACACACAAACGGTGTGTTCAGCCATTTTCTGTTCCTCATTTAAGGTACCTGTCCCCACCACCAGGAAGCGAAGCTGCACTTTCAATAGGAGTCACAATAGGATTATTGAAAACTCAAAATCCCTTCATTTTAAATGAAACTTAGTATTTTATTCTGTTTTTTCAATTATATTTACAATTTTTCTTAACAGCAACTTTATAGAAAATGATTAAAAAAAAAATTAAGGGGTTAGACATCCTAATGCTCGTTAAACTTGATTTTGCCAATTTTAATCTCACCAGAGTTATTTTGTCGATTGTCAACATTTAATTTAAACTTTTTATGCAATGTCTCATTATTTCATTTAATAATTTTGTTTTCAACTTTACTTCTATCTTTTATAGAACATAAAAAATAAAAATTTATAAAAAATAAATACACATCCAACCACAATTTCTCAGGTTCTATTATTCAGAAAAAACTTTTCTTAAGCTTCCAAAAGACATGACATCATGGGACAATCTTAGAATATCATGAAATTTCAATGACTTCATGAAATTTGAGACAAAAATGTTTTAAAAAAAACCTATTGACATCAAATCATAAAAATTTATAAAATTCTAAGAGTGTTGAGCAAGTGTTGTTGATTCCTTAAAAGAAATATTTGGCAAATGTCCGATCAGAGGATTCCTCACACTTCTTTGCGCTTTCGCAAAAAACCCATATTTGATTTAGCATGGAAAATGCTTGCTCAGAACCCTTCCATCTTTGTTTTTGAGCATTCTCACGGTTGGATTCATTGTGGATCATTAGAAAAAGGCAAAAAATTGCATACCGTTGATATGTCGCAATGCAAAAATGGAGACTACATGGGCCTTTTTTTAATTCTTGTGGGCGTCAAAATGATGCTCCAAGCCATACATCATTTCCTTTACACCAAAAACATGTCGGAGATCAAATTTCACCCATAAATCCATCGTGTATCCTGAGATATTTATAAAAATGTCCAGATCCTAAAATATTATTATTTAATTCCTATGGACATCATTTTAAACATCGAACCCTTTTAAGCTCTCTAGGGTGCCAAGGCCGGTTAAGGGTTGAAAGCCCAACCCTTGACTTTTCATGGATTTTGAGAATATTACAAAATACCTATAACCATTGGATCACATAGAAGATCCTCTTTGAGGATGGCTTGCTTAATTTTAGTTGAACAAGGAAATCCTCTGAAGAGAGAATTTTTCTCTATTTGCCTTGAACGTGCCCTGAAAGTTTCCAGACTGCACTTGAAAGTCCCTATGAAGACGTGCTTATCCAACCCATCCAGCCCTATCTCACAAATGCCCAAATTACAATATAACCGCTCACCGTGACTCTACTCCGTCACCTCATAATGCAGGTCGCTAACTCAACTGAGTAAACTCAAGAACGGTACACGACTGGCCGGAGTCCAAGAATTGCATTGCACGAATTGTTTCCAATCAAAAAGTCTACTCACCCCGGGTTCTGCCAAGAATTGCATTGCACGTATTGTTCCCAATCAAAAAGGGCGTGTAGCACGGCTGTATCAAGCGTCTTTAAAGCGTGATAACCGTTTGAATGCTATAGATTTATTAAAAGATTGTCCCTATTCGAAGTGCATATCCAACCTATGTTTAGATATGAGACAATATAGCATTTTGATACCGCTCACTGAGTGAGTCAACTAGGCAATGCAGGTAACTAAATTCAACTGAGTTAAGTCAAGATAAGATCCTTGTTCAAATATGATTCCCTTTTTTTTTTCCTCCAGGTGTGGGACTTCCTCTCCTCTCTCACCACGCTCGATAGAAAAAAAATATCCGAGTTACGCACCAAGTTTTTAAATAAAGGAAATGCTACTACTATGACATATATCTCTCAACTTATGACTATATTTGGGAAGGAAGGAAAGGAAGGGATGGGAAGAGAGGGGAAGAAAAATTTACGTGGAAAGGAAAATAAATGGGAGGGGATGATTTACTCTTGCTTGGATAGTCAAAAAAAGAAATTTTTATGAGGTAGAAAGACAAAAACTATTTTATCCTTACTTTCGTAAAAGCTTCAAAATTATATTTTACAAACAAAAGATAAGCTCAGTAATTTAACCATAAATTCTCCTCTTTCTCTTATATTTTCCCCTCAATTTTAAAGGAAAAGTTTTAAAGGTAAATTTTAAAAATTTTACCCCTAACTTCCCCTCCCTCACTTTCCCTTAAACCCTCAATTTCAAAATTTCCTCCATTTTCTCCTTTTTTTTTTTTTTTCTTCCCCTCATTTTACCTCCTTCCCAAACTACACCTAAATGAGAGATTAGGTAGGGCCCTTACATAAAATGAGAGATTGGGTATGTGAGGCCCCCACCACCCAATCTCTCAAGCCCCCAACCAATAATTCATTTATCCATTGTTTGGGAAGGAGGGGAAATGAGAAGAAAAAAAAAAAAGGAGGGAAAGTGGGTGGAAAATTTTTTTAGAGGGTGTTTGGAAAAGGGGAGAGGGAAAATGGAAGAGATGAGGTGGGGGAAAATGGATGCAAAAATTTTTCCCCCCCAAAATCGAAGGGAAAATGGGGGAGAGAAGGGGAAAATGACCAAAATTACTAAATTACCCTTTATATGTAAAAGATAATTTTAAAATTTTTACAAAAGTAAAAACAAAACGGTAATTTTTTCTCTTATCTCACAAGATACAAACAAACAAAACCATACTTTTTCACTTTTATTCCCCTACTTTTTCACTTTCCGAAGAGGTAAAATTAATTTCTCCTCCCCTCCCCTCCCCCCCTCAAATGTCCCCTTCCCTTCCCTTCCCTGCCCTTCCCTTAAACTTCCAAGAAAAAAAAAATCTAATAATTTTTATTTTCAAAACTGATAATTAAAAAAAAAAAACAACAACAAAACACTTAAAGATGATAGATCTAAAAACTCTAAAAAATGACAACAAACATGAGTAAGTGAGAAAACAACATAAAAGATGGATCAGATTCCTGGCTTGATTCTCAAAATGAGATATCTAAAATAGCACAGTTTTAATCAAAGTCGATCATCTGGGGAAAGGATCATCACATCCATCACAATGACATAACTTATCATGAAGTAGTAACAATCACTATAAAAAAAAAAAATCATAAAATTCAAACATGAGAGAAAACAACATTCAATTCAGATGGATCAGATTTCTGGCTTAATTCTCCGAAGAGAAAAATAAAATAGCACAGTTTAATCACAGTCGATCGTATGGGGAAAGGATCATCACATCCATCACAAAAATAAAATATAAAAAAAATCACAATAATAATACACTTACAACAAAAATAAAGAAGATGCAAAGATTTTTAACGATTTTTGAAAAAAGATAGCATTCTGATGGATCAGATTTCTGGCTTGATTCTACAAAGAGAAATCTAAAATAGCACAGTTTTAATCAGAGTCGATCATTTGGGGAAAGGATCATCATTTCCATCAATATCTAACAATATAAATCAAGAAGTGAAGAGACAAATAAAAGATAATCTAATCAAGTAGAGAGATAAAGAATCACCCCAAAACAAAACTAACTCTCCTTATCTTTAGAAATCGAAGCATTGAAAGCTCTCTCAGATCTAGAGATTTCTCGGTGGAGGAGCAGAGGCCAACGAGAACAATAGAAGAGGAAAAGAGAGACTGTTTGCTGAAGATGAGAAAGACGATGCTTTTATAGAGAGTTCGGTCCCAAGCCCTAATTTTTTCTGTTCTTTTCACTAGAACGTTCGAAACCCTAAATTGTAAATGGTGCCGCGGACGGCTCTGAGGACACCACGTGGACGGCTGTTATTACAGTGGATGACATTAGAGCTAATATGATATGAGTTTAGTGGGATGTGTTGAAAGTAGAAATCCACATTGGGAAAATTAGATATTGATAATCTGAACCATTTAAAAATAAATGTCATATTATTTATAGGGGTAACTTCGGATTTTAAATAAATAGGTACGCTAACATTGAGAACATTGTTGATAATATAACTCATGTATATGATTGTACCAATTAATCAATTTCTATTTAAGTAAAACTTGAGGATCTGAAGGACTGTCATTAATTTTTTAACAATTTGGATTATTAGCATATGGGCCTCTAATAAGGTTTGGAAAGAGTCTAATTAGGTGGTTTCATGCCAAATCAAAGCCCTCAAAGGGTTTGCACTACTTAAGCCTTTACATGACCCTTGCATATTAGGGTAGGGCAATAGCTTAAAAGGAGATTTTGTAACAATATTATTTTCTTCTTTCTTTTTAGGTTATGCCCCATTCAAGAAAATTGTTATTGGACCAAAATCTAAATATTAGACCTAATAATTAAAGAGAAATAAGAATCATTCCTAAACCCATATAAAACAATTGTACATGGGTAAGCAATTGCTTTAAGAAAAAAAAAAAAAAAAAGGCACAAAAACTAGCATTGCAAACGGAACTATTCTGCGTCATAACCATATTAGATCTGAAGCCATTTCTAAATAATGGTTTTGATTCCTGATCTAGTTTCAATTCAAAACTTATTTCGTTGGTTCCATACTGATTTCAATAGAAGGAGCCAATTCTGATTCTGAAACTGAGTCCAACTAGAGCACCAAAATTTAGATCCAAAACCACTTTTGACTCTTTTTTTTTTATTACCTTAAAATAAAAATACCATTACACTTATAATTGTGCATCAAGACTACTACCTCAATGATTAAATATAAAAATGTCCAATAAAGTTTATTTTGAACTATAGTATGCAATATTAAATACTTGTATGCCAGGTCCCAGGGTCTACGGGTCGGAATTTGTATGGACAAGAAATAGACTCGTTTATCAATTAAAACCTAAATTGGGTTTCAAACCCCGAATTGGTACCTAAAACAAGTCCCAGATCCATTTTTTACAGGTCGGAACCTTCAGACTATCGAAGAATCAAACACCCATTTGCATCCCTAACAAAACACACATAAGAATCATGCAAGTTCACATAAAAAATACATAAGAATTCATACTCAAATAAGCCACATGCATGCTAAAATAAATCCACACACGCAGACCAAAAGGAGTCTGATTGGCCCAATAGCATAAGAAAAACAGGTTGGATTGGACAGCTTGGGTGGCTCACCTCAGCACATTTACAACCTTAATTATAGATCTAATTACCCTACCATTGGATGGTGATCGTCCCCATAAATCCATTGCAATCTGACAATCTTAGCCATTCAATTGCAATCTGACGGTAAAGAAACAGGAAAATTGATAACATTCAACAGGGTACACATTATATGCAAAATGTTTGGAAAACTTCCCATTCAATTCATCAAACAAATCAGGGATATTGTCAACCTATCTTATAAAGTAAAAATAAAAGATATTTTTGCAATATTCCAATGTGATTTTTCAATATTCCTCGAAGCTTTTGTACCAAATAATTAAGGATTATCTATTATATTTTTAAATCATATTTTTCTATTTTAGATTTATTTTATGAAATTTTGTCTTAGCATTCCCTGAAAATCTCGAAAAATTGGAAACCTTTCTATGCACGCCTTGGACAAAATCAGGGGTGCGACTTGGGTCAGGTCAGGTCAGGTCAGGTCTGAACCGCACACGACCGGAGGCGATAAGCTAATTGGGTTTTGTTGGGTTCGAATTTGGGTTTGGGGCGCCCTAATTGTCCTGTCACCCAACTTAGAAAGAAAAAAAAAATCTTGTGGGCCATCATTATAAAGACAATCCATGCAGACCTCTTCCGCGGTGCAACTTAAATCAAGGGTTACTGTTATCTGATGGGGTTGAATGTTTTTAAGGCCAATCCCCAAAATAAGGGCACCTGATTGGCATGGATCTAGGTGGGCCCCGTGGACCGTCCTCCATAGGGGGTACGGCAGTTTCTACTCCGGTCGAGAATAAAGATCTGCTCGGGTAAATTTCAATATCTTTCGAATTGAGCCGGGCTTTGGGTCGACCCACATGCAATACTGGTTGGGCTTTCATTGACAAATACCTGACCCAACCCAACTGATTTGCACCCTTAACTACCCACACTGTTTACGGATCTTCTCCATTCAATTGACCAAACCTAAATAAAGCCACATTCAAGTGAGATTTATGTTAGCTAACTGCAAATAAAAAACACATGAAAACGTCAGCATTCAATAGCTCTCTATTGATCACAATTACAATATCATTCAATTCCTTCCTTACACTCCCCCCACACCCTCCCTTCCCTACTATTGATTTTGTATATAAAATCTCTTGCCAACCCCATCTACTCAACTAAACAAGAAGGGGAAAAAAAAAAAGTAAGCCCAGGAAGTATGGGTAAGGGCCTTCAGAAATCCCTTCAAACTTGCATCTCCAAGCTCAGAAAGAGCTCTTCACAACTTCAACCACCCTCCATTCCTCACTCATCCACCAACTGGTTGTTATCTGCTTGCAAGTACCCCAAGACCCCTTCCTTCGCTGTTGATCACCACAAATCCAAGGGTCAGGATGCTGCGGCCACTCTAACTGACATTGATCGATTCCTCTACGAGAACTTTGGCTCTCTCTACGCCGATAGGGGCCACGACGTCGACGACAGCATAGACCACAATGCAAATGTATTCACCTCTGAATCACCACTCCCACAGCGGTCACTGCAACGTTTTTTCATGAGCCCTGGTGCATCCAATTCACTAGCTGAGGAGGCCAGTTCGAGCGCATCGATGTCTGATCATGCGGTGGAGGCCGTTCCGGTCAGTAGTGTCGCTGTGGTGAGGATCACAACGGACCCTTACGATGAATTCCGGCGGTCCATGCAGGAGATGGTGGCAACACGTCAGATGGATCAATGTCAGCCGTTGGATTGGGACTTCCTGGAAGAGCTACTGTTCTGTTACTTGAATTTGAATGAGAAGAAGGCACATAAGTATATACTAGGGGCCTTTGTAGACATGATGGTGGGCTCCAGTCAAGAGTACGAAAAGGCTCCGACGGGTCAAGGCAAGAATCCGATGACCATAGAAAGGAGGAAAAAGGTCAAAGATCTGTGATTTGCAAAGTAGTAGAAAGAGAAAGAAATGTAAAGATAAATAAACGCACGTGGGTGGTGGGATCACATGAAAATGCAATATAAAATAACACCTTATATGTCTTCAATTACCTGCAATTGTATTTTGCAATTATATCATATTAGATGTCTGTTTTTGTGTAATATCCTTGTAATGGAAATGGATTTTGTCTACGTAGAAATAACAAAAGGATTTCATAAAGGAGAGAAAATATGTTCTAATTTCTCGTGCCCGCTCTTTCATCAATCATATATCAATGCATAAAATGCAAACTTCAGAAAAAATAAAAAGGCAAATGAAATTGAGAAAAATAATTTATATGTTAACAACCATAAATATAAAAAAACTGGATGCTATTAGTAGACAGATATATATACCATGTTAATAACTAAAAATACCAAAAGCTCAAGCTATTAGAGAAAAAGGTAACAATATATATTTACATCATAAACTAAAAAGGTTATCATAGTGTTGTCTGCAAGCTAAGAATCATGTTGGGTTTGTAAATAATTCCTGATACCTCAAGAGGCCTATTACAAATAGGCTAAAAATCAGTGAGTGTCAAACGACCCTGATAAAATAACCTCCTGTAGGTATAAATTGACCTGACAAGGTTAACAACAGATCTACACCGTCCAAACTGCGGGTCACGCCTTGATCAATCTAATTGGATGATCCGAGCGATCATTTTTATCAAGCTCTTTTTTTCTTGCTGGATTTCATCACCATTAAGACATCACTACCCCGCTCTATCAATTAAATGGCAAGTGGTTAGCTGGTTACCGTATCACTATTCACTTCTCTTCCCTGTTATTTTTGAAACAAATTCAAATACTTCTCACAATAGTCCAGAAAGCGCGGTTTGTAACGGTCAAAATAGCACAAGAGAGAGAGAAGCAACGAATCCACTCATTTTCAGAAGAGAGCAAGAACCCAAAATCTAACCAAGAGAAGTTGTCTTTTCTTACTTCAATGAGATGAGAGCTTTCAGACCCAACAAGGAATCTCCAATCTGTGATAAATTCCTTTCTTTGCTTTCCATGTTTCTTTTCCAGCATTTATTTGATTCGGACTACACATGATGCTTTTCTGAACAGGAAGCAATTAAATTAACTTCAATTGGAATGAGTAAGTCCAAAGAATGCGGCTACCCATCTGCTATAAATTGCAATTGTGGCAGGTTGACAACCCAAATCATTGTTTCCAAAAAGAAGTCTGAGAGCCTTTTGAAGTTGAAGCTTATCTGGACTTTGAATATTTATTGAAGGAAAATGGCTGCTTCGGGGAGCTTCAAACGATCAGACAGCATTGCTGATGGCATGCCTGAAGCTTTGAGGCAGAGCCGGTACCAGATGAAAAGATGTTTCGCGAGGTCTCTCTCTCTCTCTCTCTCTCTCTCTCTCTCTCTCACACACACACACACACACACACACAAAACACACACAAAGATGACAACAATGTGATAACTGGATCTATCTAGAATTTTCAGAAATCACTAACTGGGTTGAAACTTGAATGAACCAAGGATAAGTTTCTACAAAACAAATCTAGTGTGGTTGTGGCAAGATCAAATGGGTTGATAACGTTTCTATATCTCATGATAAATATGTTGATTTTTTTTTTCTCTTTTCCTTGGTTGTAATTGGAAACAGGTATGCTGGAAAAGGGAAAAGGCTAATGAAGTTGCAGCATCTGATGGAGGAATTGGAGAAAGCAATTGAAGATAAGGTAGAAAGAACCAAGGTCTTGGAGGGATTTCTTGGATACATCATATGTTCCACTCAGGTGACATTTTCATTGTATTTTCTGTTCTCGAGCTTTTGCGGTTGTGAGTGTAATCCATGGAATTCAGGAATTTCTTATCTGAAAATTGCAGGAGGCAGCTGTTGTCCCTCCCTTCGTTGGATTTGCAGTAAGACCCAATCCTGGAGTTTGGGAATATGTTAAAGTGAACTCAGAAGACCTTTCAGTAGATGCAATTACTCCTTCAGAGTTCTTGAAAATGAAAGAAAGCATCTTCGATGAAAAATGGTAACTCGCTATAAGTAAACATTCAGTAGAACTGAAATGCAATTTTCCTTTTCACAGCCTTACAGTTGTGTTATCATACCTATGTACAGGGCTACAGATGAGAACGCATTGGAAGTGGATTTTGGAGCTTTTGATGCCGCTACACCGCAGTTAGTCTTACCTCAATCAATTGGGAAGGGTGTACAATTCGTTGCGAGATTCTTATCTTCACAACTAAGAAAGGACTCTGCGAGCATGAAGCCTTTGCTGGACTACTTGATTGCACTTAACCATCAAGGAGAAGTACAAACAAAATTAAACAGAAGAGAAAGATATTATAATTCAACTCTAATATCTGAGGGTTAACATTTTTTTTTTCTACCACAAACCTGCAGAATCTAATGGTCAATGAGAGCCTTGACAGTGTACCAAAGCTTCAAATAGCATTGATTCTTGCTGAGGTTTTTGTCAGTGCACTTCCTAAAGACACACCATACCATCATTTTGAGCCAAGGTGATTAGATATTACACATTTAATTTCCATCTTAGACCTAAACTAACAATAAAAAGCCTTAAAAGCATGTTCTAAATTGCGGGTGCCACTGACTTTTTCAGGTTTCAAGAATGGGGTTTTGAGAGAGGATGGGGCAATACTGCTGAACGTGTTAAAGAGACCATACAATCGCTCTCTGAGGTCCTTCAAGCGCCGGATCCTTTAAACATGGAGAAGTTCTTTAGTAGAGTACCCACAGTCTTTAATATCGTTATTTTCTCTATCCATGGTTACTTTGGCCAAGAAAAGGTTCTTGGTTTGCCAGACACTGGTGGACAGGTATAAACTCCAACTTCCCATTTTCTGAGCATTTGGAACAACCAAACACCATGAATTAAAATGGATGGTTAGTTGGTTACCGTTTTGCATTTGAGCTCACTATATTTATGATACTCTTTCTTTGTTTTCAAACATAAATCAATACAAGAGCTTGGAAACTCATAAAGTTTCTGGTGAAAAGCAGCAGAACATCATACCAGCTGTTTTTTTTTTTTAACGAGGCCCTAAGGCATGATGGTTTTTTTTTTTTTTTTTTTACTTTATTTTTCAAATACTGCCATCTATGGTGCAAAAGGATTCAAACTGCGGCAAATTGGGGTACATCCAAACACAGCATAATGCACAATTAGATTTCCTAGTCTCATATATGAGTATTCCTTTCAATTATTTTTAAACAGGTTGTTTATATTCTTGATCAAGTAAGAGCCTTGGAGGAGGAAATGCTCCTCAGAATTAAGCAACAAGGGTTGAGTGTGAAGCCTCAAATCCTGGTGGTGAGTTTCAAAAATGGTTAAATGTTAAAATAACCATTTACAGGTTTCATAGAATGTGATAGAAGTTATTTAATATTGACATACAGGTTACTCGACTCATACCAGAAGCTAAGGGAACCAAATGCAACCAAGAATTGGAGCCAGTTCTAAACACCAAACATTCTCATATACTTCGAGTTCCATTCAAGACAGAGAATGGTGACCTGCGTCAATGGGTTTCACGTTTTGATATTTACCCATACCTGGAGCAATATGCTCAGGCACGTCGTTCATCACTCGATGAAAAAATAAGTCCCTTCCCAGGTTTACAATCCAGATATAGTTTTTATTTACAGAAACTGCCTTTCCCGAATTTTCAGGATGCTGCTGCCAAAATCTTGGACCACCTAGAAGGGAAGCCGGACCTAATCATTGGAAATTACACTGATGGTAACCTGGTAGCATCTCTAATGGCGAGCAAACTTGGGGTAACTCAGGTGTGATATTGTTCATCAGTTCATGGGCTCCTAATCTTACTCCTTTTGTTTTACTAACATATATATAGTATATCAAATCCCATTATTAGATAATTCAAAATATGATTTTCTGTTTCTGTTTAATCGAATTTTACTAAAATGATATGCTCTTAATGAAGGCAACTATAGCACATGCTCTAGAAAAAACAAAGTACGAAGACTCAGACCTCAAGTGGAAGGAGCTGGACCCGAAGTATCATTTCTCTTGCCAATTCACCGCCGATGTTATTTCCATGAACACAACTGACTTTATCATCACAAGCACATTTCAAGAAATCGCAGGAAGGTTAGAGAATAAGTTGTATTGTTTTTTTGTTTATTATTGTTATTAATGCAATTCAATATAAAGTTCTGGAGAAATCCTAACAAATGAATTAAAATGTTTTTTCCTTCACAGCAAGGATAGGCCAGGACAGTATGAAAGCCATGGTGCATATTCACTTCCAGGGCTTTACCGAGTTGTCTCAGGAATTAATGTCTTTGATCCCAAATTCAACATAGCTGCGCCCGGTGCTGATCAGTCTGTCTACTTCCCCTACACAGAGAAACAGAGGCGGTTAACTTCATTTCACCCTCAAATTGAAGAGCTTCTGTACAGTAAAGATGATAACAATGAGCACATGTCAGTAACATAATTCCAAACACGACTTATTGCAAGTTCTAATACCAAAGAGCAACTAAACCATAGCCTGGCACAAATCTTATATCATATTAATACAAAAAATAATGTATCTATAGCATGAAAAAAAAAAAAAAAATGAATGTTACAATGCATTATATACAACAAAAGAAAATTGTTAGAACAAAGATTCATACATCATGTTACTTACTATCATAGATAAAGTGTTCTCTTAAATAACTTGTATATTTTCATATATACTGAGACTATATCTAGGTGCATATGTGATGACTAGGTCTCTGTTATGCAATAATTCAGTACATATATACATCCATAAATATTGTTGCGAGTCCCTAACATCTGAACCATGTTATGCCTGGCACAGCGGTTTCCTTTCAGACAGGAAGAAACCCATCATATTTTCAATGGCCAGGCTGGATATAGTGAAGAACATTACTGGATTGACAGAATGGTATGGAAAGAACAAGAAGCTGAGGAATTTGGTCAATCTTGTCATTGTTG
This sequence comes from Camphora micrantha, assembly GCA_003546025.1. Classification (NCBI taxonomy): domain Eukaryota; kingdom Viridiplantae; phylum Streptophyta; class Magnoliopsida; order Laurales; family Lauraceae; genus Camphora; species Camphora micrantha. The sequence goes on along the minus strand of QPKB01000003.1, from coordinate 2,907,405 downwards.
GAGGCTTCTTTGATGCATCCAAATCAAAAGACAGAGAAGAGATGAGTGAGATAAAAAAGATGCACTCCCTCATTGAGAAGTACCAATTAAAGGGTCAGATTAGATGGATAGCAGCACAGACTGACAGGAATAGAAATAGTGAACTTTACAGGTTTATCGCAGATAGCAAGGGAGCCTTCGTGCAGGTTTGACCAGTACTTCTTATTACTATTGACTGAGAGGTTTCAGAAGAATTTGAAAAATGTTTGTCTGTGAATTTTACAACTTCACGTTTGTTGGTTACAGCCTGCTTTGTATGAAGCATTTGGCCTCACAGTCATTGAAGCAATGAATTGTGGACTACCAGCCTTTGCTACCAACCAAGGAGGACCAGCCGAGATCATCATTGATGGAGTTTCAGGATTTCATATTGATCCTAACAATGGAGAAGAATCAAGTAATAAAATCGTTACTTTCTTTGAGAAATGCAAGCAAGACGGTGACTATTGGACTAGGATATCGAATGGCGGCCTCCAGCGCATCGAAGAATGGTAATTCAAGAACCCAAATTTATAATTAAACTTCTGTCAAAACATCAAGGTGTCCAACTCTACCATAAGGAAATTGGACAAGACAATGAACGAGTATTCTTTCCTAGGTTACATATTTTTCGTGCTATTTGTATGAGTTAAGATACACTAAATCATGAGCAGGTATGTGTTCCGACGTAAGTGAGTTCACATTTTCTTGATGGGAATTTTTGGCAGCTATACTTGGAAGATCTATGCGAACAGGGTACTAAACATGGGATCAATTTACAACTTCTGGAGGCAACTGAACAAGGAACAGAAACAGCTCAAACAAAAATACCTTCAGATGTTTTACAATCTTCAATTTAGGAACTTGGTGAGTTTAGATGAACTGATTTCTGGGTATCCCTAAAAATATAATATGTATATAGATACATGTATTATAAATTTCTGGTGCCTTCTTTTTCTTACTGTTCCCAATGGAACTATCTCAGGCAAAAACAGTACCAGTGCTAGGACAGGAAAGCCGACAAGCTGATCATAAGGAAGTGGTGAAACCTCAGCCAACAAAAGGGCAAGTTAGTTAACCAATCTATTCTTTTGAAGAACGTTTATTTTATTCAATGAACACTAAGCTTGTTTCACTTTCACTAATAATTGGAAATCTTGGATCATGTACAAACAGACGCACACAATCGCGACTGTCAAGGTGAGAAAAAAAACTTTGTCCTCCTTAGTACTTAAAACAGTTCCATTAAACAAATAATTGAGCAATTACTCATTTGAAACATTTAATTTACTCCTAGGATTCTAGGTTAATTCCTGAGTCCGAATCATCTCAGGATCATAACCGACTGCTTCACACCGAAGACGCATCGGTCGGAGGCATGACAAACTGGAGATGCACTCGCTGGTGTTCATTGTCGTCCGCATTTGTGCTGCTGCTTGTTGCGTATTTCCTCTTCCGTCTGATTCAATACATTATGAGCATTTATAACAAAATAAAATGAAAGAATGTTGTGATCTCATGAGATCAGATATGCTATTGTATGAATAAGAACTACATTAGCCTGGTGTGCTTTGGCTTTCATCTACATGTTATCAGCTCTTGATGAGTAAATTGCAATACAGTAATACAAAATGAAGTGAAGCTTTCGTTTGTTGTTCTCTCTTCTTCACTTAACGTGTGTCTGTCTTACACTAATTGGATTCAAGAAATATCAAGTACTTCTAAATTCATATGATTTTTTTTGTTGTTGTTGTTGCTTGGGAGAAACGCATGACCGACCTTCCCTGGCCCGCACAAGAAAAGAATTTCCACCAGAAGAGAAATATACCAGCGTTTTCGGTCTGCATTACATAGGAAATGGATTCCTATGTAAAATAAATAAATGACTAATAAATTAAAAAGAAAAAAAGAAAGAAAGGAGGAGTGTTCTGATTTTCCATAAGACTTCCATTTATCATTTTGCGCGAATAGATTTCTGCTAGAAAAAGATTTTTTTTGCCTTAGTTTTATTAGCAAATTGGCGAAAAGCATTTTCCACGAACGGTAGGAAATGTGGGTGTTTTACATCTGTGGATGCTATTCAAACGTGTCTTATAGGATGAAGTTTATATTTTAAATCTCGACAGGTTGGAACCAGGTCCTAAGAATGATTGAGTCGAAATAGAACCATTCTTCAGATGATAAACATGCAATCAGAACATTAAGTAAAACCAACTTTGACTTGCTTGATGTGGCTTGTCAACTGCAACAGATAATAGCTTAAGCCACTAACACCACTAATTACTTACCAAAAAAAATAAAAATACACCACTAATTAGGGTAGGCTTGGCATCGGCCAACCAAGACTTGAGATTGTCCCCACCGAACCACTGATGTAGCACTTGTTAATTGAGTCCATAGTACGCTCCTCACCCGAATAGTGAGCAGTGATAGTTCTAACTTAGCTGTCCAAGGTTCGAACCCTGGGCATACTACCTCTTCTTGCGTGTGCGGGCTCCCTTCCCACTTATGCGGGCTTTTTTCCCGTATATGTGTGTGGACTCTCTCTTCGGTCCCATCATCCTTGGCTGGGGGTACCAAAGAAAAAAAAAAGTGAGAAGGAGTCAGGTTCAAAGAAAAATTGGATGCCCCTACAAAATGGCAGCTGGGGTGACCATTCAGGTAAATTAGCAAAATTGGGCCATGCATGGATGAGAAACGGTCTAGTGAGATGTTGCCATGTGTAAGCTGAATTCTCATGGCCCACATTAACGACCTTAAAAATAAATAAAAAAAAGAGTTCCCCAAACTATGAAAATTCTTTTTCGCAGAATCTCGGGAAAATTAAATATTTTTGTACTTTACATCGTGAAAAACTGGCCGCACCAAACGTGGAAATTATTTTAAGCGGAAAAATAGGCAACTTCTCTCACCTTTTTCATGGAAACATGCCGCACAAACATGAGTAATAAGTGACGAATAGATGAGAAATCTGTATATTTGAAAATTCTTCATAATCGTATCCATGAGGAATCCATACGTGATATGGGGGGTGACGAAATGGATAGGACGTTGCTGGACTATCCCACATGTGCTCAAGTTGGTGGAAAGATATCATGGCCATTAAAGGCTTTTTGATTCGCAAATCAGGTTTAGTGTTGGGACAAGTGAAGACATCTTCTTTTGGCATGATGTTTGGGTGGAGGATACTCCTTTAGTGGCGCAATTCCTGGACCTTTACAGTTGCGCTAGGGACAAACAAGCAAAGGTGATTGATTATATGGATAGGGATGTGAACAAGGTCCTCTAGGGTCCAATTTTTAGAAGAGAATGTGGACCATCTTTTGCTTGCCGACTATGCCTATCGGCGGAGGAGACTGTGGACCATCTTTTGCTAAATTGCAAGTTCGCTGAAGCTATCTGGACTTCTACCCTTGATTGTTTTGGTTGTAGCTGGGTCTTCCCTCGTTCCATCTCGGAGCTCTTTGATGCCTGGAAGTTTGGATTTAGTCCAAGAGAGGAAGGCTTCTCTAGCGGTCTTCCTTTATTGCTAACATCTGGGCAGTTCGGAAGAAAAGGAATATGTGTTGCTAACGAAGATTGTTCTTCCCTTTCAATAGTTGTTGCTACAAAAGCTAAACTACTCAGTACTCACTGCCTCCTGGGTATTTGTGTTGCCAGATTTTTGGAAAGTGCCAATTGAGGTTATGTTGTTTAAATGGAGAGTAGTAGCATCCTTTTAATTTTAGTTTGTCTTTTTTGGGGCCTTAAGCCTGCTTGGGAGGCTTTGTTTCTCCTCTTTTGTTGTTTTGGATGGTTTCTTTGTCTCCTTTCTTTTTTTTTTTTTTTTTAGTATATCTCTTTTGTACTGCTGTGCTTTGATTAATATAACTCACCATTCAAAAAAAAAAATAAATGAAAATGAGGAATCCATAAGTGAGAATTTGTACAACTGGGGATTTCGCATCAATATCGATGCATACAAGAGTGGCCGAAAACAATTGATATGAGTGCATAAATCTGCACAACTGAAGATTTCTAGACCATATGGAGGAGGGTCTGACCCAAAAATCCTCATAAATGAAGATTTACACTGGCCCAAATCCTCATAGATTTATAATTACCAACAAAAGATTTTCAAAATCCTTGATAAAAAATGAGTGAGAAATCCCTGAACACTTGCTGAATGTGACCTAAATGTGTGCCCACTGAGCAAGGGAAATTGCAAGACCCTGGTGAAAGGGTGGGGAAAAAGAAAAACTAATGAGGCAAGGTGCATGTAAAGATCAACGACATTCAGATTTATTTGATACGTGAAATGAAATATATTGAGGCCTCTAACACGATTGAGCCCTGGTGCAAAATTAGGAGTATATCCTACAACAGTAAAGGCTTCTTCTGTGTTGAGGGGAAAACAAAAAAAGAGCTGCTTCTGGCTGTTGGGAGAAAGAATACTAGAAACTCTCATATCATAAAAGAACAACTAAAGAGTAACAAACACATGATGTAGCGCCTTCAGAGAAGTTTTAATGCGAGATGAAACAAAGGCCTTGTTCCTCTGCATACTCTTCCAATCGCCTGCAAACAGGGGATGTCATTTGGAGAATTTACAAAGGCCAGAAGCAATCTGGATTTTGACAGTGGCGATTGGATACAGAAATAAAGATAGCCTACTAATCACTTTATAACTAACTATACATACATAATAACTTCATAACTCTAATTGAATATAAATCCTAAATCCCTCATCAGAAATCTAATCTAATGGTATCATGTTCTATCATGATACATGGAGCCTTGCTATTCTCTAGTACAGCTACCAAAAATATTATTCTTTTTTCCTTCAATCCCTGCCAAAGATGGTTCATTGGTTTGTTCTCAGGGAATCTTGTCTTTCTTCGAATAATTTCCAGGATGACAGAAAAAACCAAGTTAATCATCTGTTTTTTTACACCAAAGTTTGCTATGACTTCCTCACTCATCCTGCCAAACCCAGCAGCTCTGTTATGGCCTATCATTTGAGGTTTTAACCCTGCTAGGATTGAGGACAGGCACATCCAGACAAGAAATTTAGACCAGACTTGAGCAAGGTTAAAATACACAAAGCACCTGTGGATGGCTTTTACATGGAAACATAAAAGCCTAGTTTTGGCCCCACCCAACTGAGATAAATAAGTGTACAAAAAAAGAAGAAACAATAAAAATAGAAAAGAAGAGGAAGGACCAAAATAAAGACACCTCACCATAACCAAAAAGAAGAGGAATTCCAAGCAACATCCATTTTGTCCAAAGACATTTTTTATATCATGACATAACAGAGGCAAATCAAACCAAGTTTGCTCATGCGATTCAAATGCAAACAATGTCAAAGCAAATGATCATTTAAACTAGAAATTCAAAAGCCAAATAATTGTCTCAAAAGATCCAAATCTGTTTGACATCGTACTAGGAGGAAAGCTTTTCAAGTCTTTAAAGTTTCAAAGACTCAGCAATAAAACATAACCTTCTTCACATTGTCCTTGAGAGAAGGGAGAGGCTTAACGGCAACATTTGTCGAGACTCTGGTATTGCGTGAACCACCACTACCTCCAGGTGTGCCACGGGTCGAACCCCCAGCTGGCAACGAGCCGCTGTCAGATGTCCCAGGTTCCGAGTAAAATCGTGCACGAAAAGCAAGCTGATGGGCATAGTATGCTGGGGGTACTGCCACCAAAACCACAGGTGAACACCGTCAACAATGTGTATAAATTATGGGCAGCCACCAAAAGAAATAAAGATTTATCCATAGAAAATGCATAATATAATGTCAATATGACTTAGGAAGTTACATATCTAAGAGACATCTTACCAATAGAAACTGCACGAGTGCATCTTGCATACCTGTGCAAGACAAATGAGAGCAAACCAAGTCAATTAGTTGCACTGCACTAACAAATTTATGAGAGAGAGAGAGAGAGAGAGAGAGAGAGAGAGAGAGATCCATACGTGTAGCAGAGGTTGTTTGTGAGAGATTGCAGTCCATCAGATGTAAATTTGTTCTCATCCCACAGGACGTGATAATGCGCAGGACGGCTTGTACCCTTCATGTTTTAATACCATTCATCACCACACGAACACGGTTGTGGATGTCATTATTACAACCACAAAAACCACCAAAAAAAAAACAGGCGAAACAATAAGATAAACACTAACACCACATGGAACAAAATAAAATAATATGTAAACATTCAAAATCGGCTTGTGGGTAGCTTCACATTTATTACCTTAATGCCTGCGTGGCTGCACAAATAGAAATCAAACTCAGTGGGATGGCAGATTTTAGTATCGACTACGGTTCCTGCATTAGAGAACAGTATATGTGGGTTTCCAAAACAAATACATTATGAAAAAAGTCCTAATCAATTCATAATTGATTATACAATCAGGCAATTATATCTTACCAGGCAATATATTTCCACTAATTCTATCTACTGAACGGTGATCAGCATGATTGTTTGCAAAAAGCCTTGTGTGGTGACGTTTTTGGACCACAACAAATGTTACAGGGGGTTGGTAATTTGGTTCTAGTGACTCACATGCCTGCCGGGGGAAAAATCATTAAAATTGGATTAAATAATAACAGCTATTGAGCATAGAATAAGTCATCATTTGGTGGGAACCAATCATACCCGTCGGATTGCATCCAGTTCATGAAATAAGACCTGATAAAATTGGCCTTCGCTAACACCATCCCTAAGGATAGATAAAAAAAATTGTCAGCACAATGCAAAAGCACAAGTAGAATTTTAAATGAGAATATCTTGAAAATAATACCTATAAAATATGATACGCTGAGGTTTATGCCCAGTTGCCTTTCGGAAGGAAAGAAGAAGCTCCCTGAATTAAAGACAAGATTTCGACTTAAATTACTTTGTTTAAACTCAGTTTTCTGTTTGGCAAAGAAAAAAAAAACACTCACTGTTCTTCAATCAATCATCTGTTTCCCTCAACAATTACACCAATGATAAACTAAAAATATTTAACATATACCTGATCAAGCCACCATAAACTGTTCCTCGTTGAGGATCTTGACCAACTTTAAACAGATCTTGAATAAGCTCCTCACGATGAGTTTGTGCACAAACCAAGCCTGCATATTTGGTAACCTCTGGCCAATCTTGTGAAGCCACAACCTGCGGAGGATTAATCCGAGTTCAAGACAACACATAAATGAGCCTTATTATTATTTAAGAAGAAGCCAGTTCAGGGATCAAGGATTCAGGTTGTGTCCATATTTTGCCAGACCCAAACCTGAATACCTGTAGGGAACCTGTATATGGATCCATACCTAGATGATCAGGTACTAAAACTCATGATAATTACCAAATTCAAATTAAAGGCTCAAACCCAATATTTACAATATATACTAATATATTATTATTTAAGAAGAAGCCAATTCAGGGATCAAGGATTCAGCTTGTGTCCATATTTTGCCAGACCCAAACCTGAATACCTGTAGGGAACCGGTATATGGATCCATACCTAGATGATCCGGTCCTAAGACTCATGACCATAACCAAATTCAAATTAAAGGCTCAAACCCGATATTTACAATATATACGAATAGATAGTCATAATCGCAGTGGGTATTTGGGCCCACTTTTTCCTTGTTTTTGAATGGTGTAGGGACTAGGGACCCATTTTCACCCCTTAAGTCAGTTAGAGCTATACACTGACAATATGATAAAAAAACAAACTAAAATTATTAAGAAAGAAAAATGTAGGACAAAAGTTTTAATTCACTGAAACGAAACAACAATCCTACCGCTGCTATAGAAGGGCTTGAATCCTCTCCCGGATGTGGATGAGTCACATCAGCACCAAAGATGATAGTTGGTTTATCACTAACTAGAGGTATGCGCCTCGAGATCGCATCCATAAGAACCGTATTCCTTCCCCCGACCTTTACAGGAGCAAATTAGAAGCAATGTTATCAAATATTGAAATTAAACCAAAGTAAATAAGAAATGAAACTGTTGAGATGGGATCATGAATAAACAACACTCCAGCATCTACCTTCACATTAATCTTAAGTGCCACATTTGCAAGATATTGTGGATTCATCTTATATACATGTTTAGTTAAGCAGCACTGTGAGACTATTCCAAGCTCAGTCTCACAGATCCTTTTCAGATCCCCTGAAAAAAAAAAAAAAAAAACATTTTTGCTCAATATTTAACCAAAAAACAAGAGAAAGAAATACCGCATTTTGACTTGACACAGATAACATATAACCTGATTTCAGCGAATTGTACCAATGAATCTACATACCATAAAGAGAACCATTATTATCGGGCAAAATCACTATCAACAAGTCAAGTTCTTTGCCCTGGGGCTGGAGAATGGTCATGGCATCCTGATAACGTGTTTTCAAAGCCCTCTCCACATGATCAGGTCGGGAGTTGTATGGCGGTAGAATAGGCACAGGTGCAAATGCCTGCAAGAATTGCAAAGACATGGAGGTCAACATCTTACTGTCATCAATCTGGAAACAATATAAATGCATATTGAAGAGCCATACCACGCCCGAAATTTTGCACATATGAGCAAGCTCATTACAGAATCCAGCAGCAAGAGAATCTTGTACACTGCGTGAAAAGTTTATACACATCCAATTGTTTACAGTGCCTCCATTAACCATTCTCTGCAATAAAAAAAGGACGACTAAATTACAGACCTAAAATGTACCTGATTGTAATTCATGAGTTCCAAAAAATACAACCCGCAAAGTATCTCCCATTAAGCCATTAAACTATCAAGATATGCACAATATTCGCTATCACATTGAACAAGCGAATGAATAAATCAACCAAATCTTATGATTTTACCACAAATGCAAAAAAAAATGTTCCACATTGCCACCTTAGCTGCATATTGAAGGTCGCTTTAGACCCACATTGCCACTTTAGTCGCAAGATTTTACTACTAACGCAAATGATTGCAAATGATTTTGCTTCAAATACTTTCTAAATTAAAATTTAATTTCAAAGAAAATAATACCTTGTTCTTCATGTTCCATTGTCCTACTTGAGGAAGACAATCCTTCTCTCTACCAGTGTCATGGTATTTCAGCTGCAAAACCAAACAAAGATGCAGATACAAATTCATTACAAATTACTCAGAGTTAGGTGCCGATTGCCAAATGGCAAATGACAAAACATACAGCAATAACATAAAACACCAATTTATATACCCAAGGGGGAGGTAAAATGCGTGCTTCAACTGAGGCAAGTTTATCGTCAATTTTGATACCAAACTCCTTCGCATAAGGGTCATCATGATACGCATTGTGATGAACCGTCTGAAAAGAAAATAGAATATCCCAATGCAATTGAGTTTTGACAATCAGCATAAATTCAATGCCAATAGAGCAAGCTATTTAGTGAATAGCTTATCTGCAAATCTATTGTTAGGGTTGACGAGCCTAATATTTGGTTACTTTTCCATTCAAAAAGTTGCAACACATTCAGTACAAGGGTTATTTATCTCTCTGACCTGATAAGAAGGTCAAAGCAAGCATATTTTGTTTGACAGACTGGCTCCTCCATGATAGAGGGTATGCCATACCACTGCACCACACAGTGGGTTGACTCGATTATTAAGTAATTAAAAAGAAAAACACTCCCAGTACCCTGCTTCGGCAAGACCGCACTAGGTGATGACCTTTAAAAAGATAAACACTATCAAAAGGTAGCAACTTGCAATTTCTTACATGTTACAGGATCTCATAACATGAATAGGGAAAACAATGCAATAAAGCAATGACTAGAATGAAACATAAGATCATTTATTCTTTGAAGTAACGAGACTAGAATGACACGTAAGATCATTTATTCTTTGAAGTGACCACCAGATTTTAGATGAACATACAAACTATTTAGGAGATGTGATATGAATGTAATGATGATAATGAAAATCTATTTAGGGACATTCTAAAATGTAGGGAAGGGAAATCCCATCAAATGGAGCAGGGAAAAGTCGGGAAGAAGAAACGTAAAACAAACTCCCTTCTAGAAGAATTTGGTTTTCTAGTCACATGGGAAATCAGGAAAAATGTGGGGACCACTTATACCCTACCATAAATTGACTAACAAGATAAAATTAACATCTATGGCGAAGACCGTTTTCCCTAAATATCTCCCGATCCAAGCTGAAACATATTTCCTCTTTTTCACAACAAAAATGAAAATAATCGAAACCTGGTTTCACCTGACAATAGATGGTCAAATATTAAAAGATGACAAACTAAACAACTGAGATTTTGCATGCATGCCAGTAACCAGGAAACAACACTGTTGCATTATATTATAGGCAGTAAGTAAAGTGAATTCAAATAATTGAAACAAGAAAGCTGCTTGAATTAGTGTGCATGGGCAAGTAGCTTTGAAGTAATATTGATCCAATCATAGTCAGTAAGCATTGCAAAAAGAACGTTAAAGAGAGACCCATAGCAAATTGGAAGGTTGCTCATATTGTAACACAGATTTCACAGGTTCAGCTAATCCCATCTTTAAGGATGTAATGGTGTCCCCAAAACCCTGATACCTGAAGCACTGGGGCCAAGATGGATCCAGGGATCATTTTTTGACCGTTTAAAAGTCAGGTCCAAGGTCAAATTCCATTAATATGGACATGAAAAATTTCAGAACATGTGCAGGTCCACAAGGTCCACACCAAAGACTAAATGGTTCTTTAGGAAACACAACTGAATGAATGGCTTCTGGATTTACTGTCTACAGCATCCTATAACGGGCAACGGTAACATGGCTCAAAAGTCAAAACCCACATCATCATTCCAAAACTACATACCAGTAAGCACTTGTCAAATGGAAAACTATTCAATAAATAGGCAAATGATATGGTGTTGGATGATAGGGTATATGAGCTTCCCACCAGTGGCCACACTCATCTACATCATGTGTATTGCGCTCTGGCCAAATTAATCGTAATCAGAGCCAATATACACCATTGGATTGGATCATCCTAAGCTTACACGATTAGATTATGGGGGCCCTCACCTCTATGGTTACCATCATTGACAAAGATGAGTTTTTACCCAAACATCATCCACAATAAGAACTTCCCATCCCACATATCAGACAGTGACTGGCGGCAGTCCTACGAGGGTCTCACAATTGTCAGACCTTATAGGAATCACCCAATAATCATTGGGCAAATAGGAGAGAAAACCAAACGCTGCATTATTTTTTTATAGGAAAAAATACTGAGGAAATGAATAACCTCTAAAATATCAAGCTCCCGTTCCTGAGGACGCTGACAAGTAACCTTTAGCAGATTCGTAATCTGTTTTTCATTCAACCTCTTCGAATATCTCTGGCCTTCAACTATCTTGCAAACCTGTACACAGTTCATGACTATACATCAGAAGAAGATTCAAAAATTGTAGAAAACAAAGTAAGTTTCTGAATATTTTGACCTCCATTGGAAGATAATTTGGTCTCTGCGGGTTTCCCACTTGCAGACAAGGCCATGTGGTATGTTGAATGGCGATACCATAAGTCTCTTGGAAATATTGAACAACAGATTTCATTGTACCTCTGTCGTCAACCCGAAAACTGTCGGAAAAACAAAAGCCAAAGGAAGAATATGCCAATGTCAACAATCCCAATATGAATGAAAATGTCAACAGAACTCAGATGAAACAAGCTGAATAGTCTAAGAAGAAGTAAATGAATTAGAGACAGTTTGATCCTTACGTTAGCTCTCTGGTTGTCTGAGATGTTAAGCCAGATATGCGGTACTTTCTACGCATATTACCTCGGTGGGTAACCTCAACCCTCACACCTCTCAGAGCCTTCTTAATCTGTTAAATTTCAAATTTTGTAAAATCAATGGCAACATAAATAGATGACCAATAGAACTAAAAACATGCTCAAAAGAATCTTTAACCACACGGCTCCATAAGACTGAAACAACAAAGACATGAAAAGGTTAGGTTGAAGTACGTCGAGGAAATTTTAACACCCCTGGAATTGATATATTAAAAAAATTCTCTTCCAAAATTTTAACACCCCTAGGAATTGATATATTACAGAGAACATTTAAAAGCCAAAACACAGAATACGCAAATGAGGGGCAGACCTTAACACGATCAGAATCTGATAATGGTCTACCAAATACATCCTTCCTGTTCAAAAGCTGAGCAACAAAATCGATAACAGGAAGTGGCTCGATGAAAGCAGTGGATGACATATCTGCAATAGAGATGGAACTCCTGGTGAGCACATTGACAGAATTTGATATAGAAATTCATGCTCCATATAAAGAAACAAGAAATCATATGACATACAACCCACAATGAAGCTGCACACAAGTGGCATAATTGACCAATTATTGCACAGTGCAAAATGCAGATTTGAGATTGGATATTTGATAAGTTCATACCTCGAAAAAACGAATTCAAGAGTCAGAAACTTAGAACTGACTTTACAATGGCATATCCATAAAAACAAAAAGAGACCTAACTTTTGAATATTTTAGCATCCAAATAACTTAAAAATATATGTAGTGGGCGCTCTACTATACATGGAAGTTAGGAGAGCATATCCTTAATTCTATAATTTATGTCTCAATATAAATCCATACCAAGATTACTCTAAAACCTAGACGCATTATATGGATTGGAAACTCTTCAGACAGGTATGACACGTGCCAATAATAAAAATAAATACACTGAGAATTGCTATAATGTGCAGCACAGGTGCAGGGTGCAAACTAAAAAAGCAAGACTCTTCACAATATGTAAAATTGTTCACTACAAGAGCACAATTACAAGACAGATAATGAACGATAATAAGATAGAAAGTGGCAATACCAATATTCAGTGACAACCCCATCTGAGTTGGACGAATACTCTGGTAAAAACCTCTCCAACTTTCCAATCCGTCACCAAGGTTTTGTCTTCTCCCCAGATCAGGTGAATAGAATGATCGACCAATGGGGCAATACCTACAAACAATCAACACACTCAATAATATTGTTCAACTATATAGTATAATGATTGAGGACAGCTTTCAACCAAATGTTGAAACATCTGGAACACCGCGAGGAATACCTAGCAGTCGGAAGTTCACGAAGAACAATGTCAAGAACTTGAAGTGCTTCTTGAGGAGCATCAGCCTGCTTTCCAGACAAAAACAATTCCAAATGGTGCAGGTCTGCACGTGAAGCTAGTTTGATGACAACTCTAAATTGCCTTTCTCGCCTGTGATAAAGGATATTATACAAAAGATTATAAACGAAGAGCAACAAAACAACAAAACCTCCCACAAACGAGAAATTAACAATAAATACCTTGCACCGCCTGGGCCTTCCTCCTCATCAACCAAAGAAATCACAAACTCCTTTGAAGTAAAAGGCAGCGGCCCGGCTGTGTAAAGACTCTTCCGGCCATCATAAACAGGAAGTCTCTTTCCAAGATGCGATTCTCTGTACAGTTTCACCAGCTCTTTTATAACAGCTCGATTCACGCCCCGGGAAGGAACTTCAGGCGTAATAGTAACCTGATCAATTAGCGATCACTACAGTGATAAGCATATGGAATTTAATTAAAAGAAGGTTAAAAAAAATTAGTGACTCACATCATATTGATGAAGGTCTTTATCAGGCAACGCTGCCAAGAAATGGTTAGCCTTCACTATGCACTTTTGCCCAGTGCTACCCTTACCGGGCCGAACTGGAAAACGAATGGATTTACTAGATGCTGGAGGAGGGGCCACGGGCTGAAATTGAATGGCTTGAGCGACATTCTCTTCTGGTCTGATAGAAATCTGTTGAAATTGTTGTTCCAACTGCGAATGGGCTTCAGATGGCCCAGATGAGGAACTAGCTTGCGACGACAACAATTCTGTAGATTTTACGGCCGGCGAAGGCAGACTGGGATAAGTGGCTTGGTGCAAGTCGGGAATTGACGGCTGGGAGGAAGGGGCACCACCACCAATGCCTCGCCCGCCCATGGCACCACCACCCCTGCTCCTACCACCAGATTCAAACCCCGGGGCACTGAATTGCTGAGGCGGCATTCCTCCACGCTGAGGATGTCCACCTCGACCTTGATATTCAGGTGGACGAGGATGTCCACCACGGCCTTGATATTCAGGTGGACGAGGATGTCCACCGCGGCCTTGATATTCAGGTGGACCTCCACGCTGAGGAGGTCCACCATGGCCGCCCTGATGATATCCACCAGCAGCAGCACCACGGCCACCCTGCTGAGGCTGGGGAGTCAAGGGACCTCCACCTCTTCCTCCTTGATATCCTCCTACTAATTGCTCCGGAGGAGGAGCTCTTCCAGGCGGACGCTGGGCTGTCTCACGGCTAGCAGAACTTTCAGCTCCTTCAGATTCAGGGCCCTCACTGGTGCCAGAAAGTGCAGTTCTCCTCTTTCTCACCATGGTAATGACTTAACACCCAATCTTACAAAGTCTACAGCATTCAACATAAAAATTTAACAAAGGGAAAAAAAAATGCAAAATCAGTAAGAGATAAATAAATTGTGAAAGAACCAAATGCAAACATAGCAACCCTAATTGCTAGGGTTTAGCATAAATTTATTTTTCCTGACCTAAGTGCAGGTAAAGGCAATTGCAACACTTGCAGAATCAACCAAAAACCCTGAAAACAACTTCCTAAAAAGATGGGACAGGAGTCCCAAGAATCAACTCACAAAAGAAATATAATCTTCAAATCATCAACCCCTCTGTAACAATAGTATGAAAATCAAACTACTGAACATGAAACCATAAAAGGTTAAAAAAAGAACCCCAAAAACTCAAAGCTATGGTGGATAACACAAACTTAGTGAAGATTTGCTTTCTGAAACTGAAAAAAAAAAAAAAAAAACTAATAGATCATTCTAAAAACCATAACAAAGATGAAACTAGAGAGGAAAAAGAACATTTAGTACTTTTCAAAAGGAGATCCACCCATGGATTAAAAAAAAAAAAAAAAACCCTAAATCTAAAAATAGAAACACAAACCAAAGAGCAGTAAAATAGATCCATCAAAAGTAAACCACAATCTGTCTTAAAAAATAATAATATTACTAACCACACACAGATCAATCAACAGAAACATCACTAACACATTTGGAAAAATCTTAAAATCTAAATCTGAAAAAAAAAAATCAGAAACAAGGTATAAAGGATCTAACCCTAAATGTACCAAAAGCAAGATATATTTTTCTAACAAAATAAAGTACAAAAATATTATTATAAAAAAAAGTACTACATACAAAAAAAAAAAAAAATCTCAAATCGATGAAAAAGAGATGAAAATCCAAACAAGAAAGTAACAAAACACAAACTAAAAAGAGGAAGAAAAAAAAAAGTATGCATCAAAACCAGAAAGCTTCTGACCACTAACTTCACAGATCTACAAAAAAAAAAATCGAGAAAACCGAGAAAAAATTCAGAAGATGAAGAAAAAAAGCACTAATAGATCAGAGACAAAGAAGAACTAGATCAGAAACCCCCATCACCTTAAAATAAAAACTTGCAGAATCTCTTCTTCTTCTGCTTCTTCTCCTTCTCCTCAGAGAGACAATATGTTTCTTTCTTTGTTTCTCTCACACACCAGAGTGTCAATATTTATAAAAGGACAAAATAGAGAAACTACTCACTGTGGGAAGCTTACTTGGAAAGTTTACGTGTCATGTCCTACAAAATCACGAACCTGGACCCCTGAGGACCCACTTGATTTGTGGAACTCTATCTTGGGGCCCATCTATTGATAATCAATTTGGACGGTTCAAGATGAATGCTATCCATCTCTACCACTGATGGGTTTCAAAATTTTACTTTTACTAGCTTTATCAATCATATTGTTTAATCTTACGTGGATCAGCTTATATTTGAGTAAAATTTAAAAATGTGCCGCTCTTTTGTATGGTTTGGATTATCAATGAGTGGGTCGGGGTGGAGATCCACACATCCTCATCAAGAGAAGCAGGTGGGGGAAGAGAAAGGCAGAAGATCCGGAATCACTTGCTCACGAAGGAACGACGTGTAGGATTAGAATATGAGCTGCTTTGTGGCATACACCATACGAGGTGGTTTCCACAAGGCCTAGGGATGCCGAGCCATGATTCGAATACTTGAGTCTCAAACCTAGAGTGGGACCCTATAATGAGACCCATGCATATTGCATAGGACTGTGGTTTTTTTTTTTTTTTTTTCTTTAATAATGCGGGGTGTCCTAATCCTTTGGACCAAAATAATTTATATGGGATTAGAAGAGAAAGCCGAATAAAATTTTAATGTGGTCTCAATGTGGCTGTGCAACCAGCTGTGTTAAATCGCACTATTTTTCATATTGTCAATTATAATATATTAAGCTTGGAGGATTTTAGATTAGATTTTAACATGTAGTTTTAAATTTGAAAAAATCATTATCCTTTATACTTTGGACATCCTCTCCCTACCTATCCACCTCGCTTGGTTTTATCTCATTTAACCATCGAAACTCATTTTTTATCTTTATCTCATTCTCATATAACCTCTTCCACCTTGCTTTTTCACAAAATTAAACATTGACTCTGCATTAAAATGTACATATCAATTTCTACTGTGGATATTGGAAATACTACTTTTCTATTTAGACGTCTCCGTTTTACATATACTGGCCTCATGTGAGTGACCAGCTTGCTATCGCATACCTATTCTACTCTATCTTGAGCTAAGTTATTAATTTATATAAATTTATTTTTTATATATATTTTTCTGAATATTGTAAGAAGGCATGCCCGTGTTTAGCTCGGATAATTGTGCTAGTTTATTATTAGGTTAAATTCAATTTATTATTAGGTCAAATTCTACTAAGTAGACTCGCAAGAAATTAGTACGATTTTAATGCATAAACCACCGTCCCTGTTTTCATATAAAAACATTCAAAATATATCATATTTAATTTAAATCACATATAATAATAGAAACTAAATCCTAACAATATCTAATACTATCTTTCCATTTAAAGAACTTAAGGACACTTTGGGCCCATCTAGTGTGGTTCCATTTGAAGGTCATTGCATTCTCACACGATGTGAAACTAAGAAACATGTTTGATTGGTCATTCCAAAATATTTTTGATCGAAACATTCCAAGAAATTATGCTCGTGGCAATAAGAAATTCGACGACACGGGTGAAAGTTGCCTTTCAAGATAAGGACATGATGCGATACTCTTTCAAGCTGATGGAGCCCCCACCAGTTGAGTGATACCCGTTCCTTTTTATCACACGAGTAAATTTTCTCCGACCACCTTGTATTATTTTGATGTGGTTCGGCTTGTAAGGCCTACTTAGATTAATTAATAACCAATGCAAAAAGTGTATATAGGAAGATCTTATTATGAATTGAAGCCTATTAAAAATTAGCCATAAAAGTATCACAATCATCAATAAGCAATCCACGGGATAAATTGGTACTCAAATTATTTTGATCACGATTCAACCACTTTCTATAGTTGGATTGAATCACAATTAAAAATGATAATCGAAGTTACTAAATTTTGATACCTTAAAATCAAGAGTTAAATATCATTTGATTTGGAAAGGGAAATTCTCAAATATGACCTTAAGTTTTTGTCTTATTTCATAAAAGGATACAAGTTTTGAAACTTTTCAAATTAGGCCCTAAGCTTTTTAGTAAATTTTTAATTAAGGACATACAGTCATTTAAAGGTATTTTCTAGTGACTTTTCCCTCAGTATTTTAAAAAATACCCAAATTACCTTTCATTTAAAGTCATGACATTATTTCAACAGCCACTACATGCAGCCAATCACTGTAGGAATACTGGGTGTCCTTGATCACCGTGAAGACACCGGTGAATGAAATGAGGAGAATATAAAGAAAGTGAATGAGAGTTTTATTACAATGAATGGTAATTTGAGTATTTAAAAAAATTGAAAAAAAGTTGCCGAAAATTAACTTTAAATAGATGGATGTTCTTAATTGAAAACTTCTTGAAAAACTTGAGAACTAATTTGAAAAGTTTTTAAACTTGTATCCTTTTTTGAAATAAGGCCGAAACTTAAAGACTTTATTGAAATTCTCCCATTTTGAAACATATAAGATTAGATGTTCCTGTCAGAGTGATATATGGCCAAGCAACTAATCCATTGTGACCTTTTTCAACCTATCACAGTTGTACTTGTATGATTGACTTTTATTTAGGCGGACCAATAATATTGGATGCATTTTGTAATATCGGAGCTATTTGTTTTAAAATTGCACTATCATGCTGGGGCCACAGGGAATTTACCCGACTCCTCCTGGGCCATATGGATTATTTTATAGTTGGATTGAATCACAAGAAAAAATGATCATCAAAGTTACTAAATTTTGATACCTTAAAATCAATAATTAAATATCATTTGATTTTGAAATATATAAGATTAGATGTTCCTGTCAGAGTGATATATGGCCAAGCAACTAATCCATTGTGACCTTTTTCAGACCTATTACAATTGTACTTGTATGATTGACTTTTTTTTAGGCATACAAAAAAAATAGGATGCATTTTGAAATACCGAAGCTATTTGTTTTAAAACTGTACTACCACACTAGGGCCATAGAAGATTTACCTAAAAAATTCTTAATAGATGACCACATAATGAAAGGGCCAAAGTGATATTATCAGGGGAGTTTATGGTTGGGGGGTGGGGTCCGTCCCTGCCTGTAGGGATTATTATAGCCCAAAGGGCTAGGACACCCTTCGGTATAAAAAAAACAAACAAAAAGAATGAATGAATTTAAAGTGTGTGAATGTTTTTTTAACGAACGTAATTTTCCATCATGGAATAATTTTTACAAAATGCTACCAAACAAGTGCTTCTTTATTCATTTTTAGAAAGAACATTTTTAAAATGGTCAGTTCTCATCTTGGATAATACTTCATTCAAGAATAATACCAAGAAGGACTTGTGCAATGTAGAAAATTTTACGCTTGATGTGGCCCCTTTTTCTACGAGTAAAAGCATACAAAATGAATAACTTTTCCATTATTTCACAAAAAAGAATATTTCTCATGGGGGTAAGACTTGGTTTTTCTCAAACGTGTGAAAGATTATACGTGGAATTGGTTTTTCACAGTGCTACACAAATACACCCTAATTTAGTGCCCAAACGTTTGAAATGAAAAGGTCACACGCTACATTATTCAAGTCGGTTGTTTGTTGGGTCCAATCAAATCAAGTTCACTCAAAACATGTTTATTGGAGTATTATTTATACTTTTATGAGATATGAAATGAAGATTATTTATTTATTCAGTTTTTTTTTTTTTTTTTTTTTACAATAAGTACATCACAAGGGACTTTGAATCTCATGGAAGGTATTCGCTCTAATCCATTTTTTCTCAATCTAAAACATTAAATCTCTAACTTTTGACAAATCCTAAGTCGAAAGAGTAATCGAAGTCACTCAAAATGAAGGCTTAATCATCATGTATAGTTAGGATGTATGGAAAGGTCGCCTTTAACAATAAGTGTCAAGCAAAACATCAACCTCATCAAGTTGTCATAGTTATTTATTTAGCAGCCTTTAGTTTAATGGTCTTTTAAATATAGATGATTCAGATTCAATTCCACAACGAGTAAATGTTAGTCAAGCGAAAAAAAACTTAGGCATGGTGCTAGATCAAGAGGCAATAAGAGGGTGATAAGATTTGCTCTATTCAAAGGCGTGTTCAAGTGAGTCTATAGAGTTAGATTGCACATGCATTTCGCTAATAGGAAAAGATTTTCCCGTAATTACAGTACCATCCGCAAAAGAAAAAGGCAGCTAATCTTTCCTAGCAAGTCGAACTACAGTTTCAACTATTTAACAAGCATGATGGATGATCAAAATAGAACGATAGAATATGCTTGCACAGTGCAAATTTCAAAATTTGTATGTGATGATCAATGCCCATAGAATGTAGCCGGCCCCCTTTATCCAACCATCATTGAAGAGGGCCCGGGAAATGTATTAGATTCCAATTGCAGTTGAACTAGTTGGACTTGGTCAAATCCCATTGTTTTTTCTTGTTTGTTTTTTTTTTTTTTTTTTGCCCCCATTTCTGTCCTTCAAGGTCAATGGGAATATTTAAATCAAATCAAGAAACCACTACCAAAGTCCAATTATTATAAGAAAGATGATAAGATTAGAGAAATTATTTTATCAAACTCATTTAACCCCTGCAGCAATGTCACCATGTCAATGTCTGATACAGGGGGACTCCACACTCCCTAAATTCTATAGGAATGGAAACAAAATGCATGGATAGAAAACTCCAATGTCGTACTCTTGTTTTCAATTTATTTATAGACAATGGTGGTCCTACCATTTTATAATAAAAAAAATGGCATTTTATATTGTTGATCAATGACCAGGGTTGAGGGAATCTCTTAAAAACTTTCTAGAATTTCACAAGAGGATGCAATTGGTCCTCTTAACAATCATATAGTTTCCTTTTCACATCTTTTCCCTGTTATGTTATCACTTTATATATACATGTAGAATATAAAAGATTGCACTTTTCTCAAGAGGTTCGGTGCTTTCCGTCCAAGGTTGGTGGTGCATGACTAGGCTTCAAAACTTGGGGATTACGACATGAATTGTGGTCACTGGCTTTTCCATCATGTTCAGTACGTTGTGTGATCCACACCCTGATGTAGACCATACATCTTATAGGTAACCAGCTTTTTCTTGAGTTCCCACAGCCAAAAAAGGTCGGAGCCTGGATCCTCCTTAGTTGAAGGACTCCAACTCCATACTCGGGCCCACAGTCCACGGAACTTTTCTTCCAATGGGGGGGTGAAACTAGAGATGTCAAATGGGCCCGGCTTGCCCGTTTTGGCACGACACGGCCCACCATTTAACAACACGGAGAACGGACATGGCTGGCCCGTTTCGGCATGGCCTGCTGCGGGATGAACCATCCATAAGGGTCAGCCTGCTAGGCACGCCCAAAAATGGCTATTTTTTAAAAAAATTGTCCATTTTACCCTCTCCCAACAGCTATAAAACGGTCATATAAGGGGTATTTTGTGTCATTTTCAATTTTACAAAGTCTATAAATACTCTAATCCCTCAATTCTTCTTAGTGGAGTAGGTCGAGTTTTACCGAACCATTTAAATATCTTTGTCATTCTCCGTGCTTATGTTCTAAATTTTAATTTTAATACAACAAATGAGAAAAAAAATTAATTGGAAAAAAAAAATTAAAGAGGCACGCCGAGCACACCCGGCATAGCTCAGCCCATGGCAGGCTATGCCAGCCTAGCCCATGGCCTGTTTGACATCCCTAGGTGAAACCAGGAAATTTTCCAGGAAGCCATTATGTAATAAAGAAAAGTGTGTTGGGGTTTTTTGGAGTTTGACAATTGTAGAACGGTGGAAAATTTTCTCGAAACCTCTTTCCCACTACCACCCTTCTATTCCACAATATTCTTTTTTGCTAAATTTTATAATACACCAATATTATTCAAGATAATAATTTCTATAGAATAAAGTCAGTTACAATTCGGCTTTACAACGTGTTTGGAATATAACCGTTGTGCCAATTTCGCTATGAAATTAAATCAATGTTTGTGTTATGGTAATTGATTGGAGAGTTACGAAAATAAATTTATAATTGTTGGACTATTTTTAAGAAAAGGTTTGTTAGATTGAAAGCAATCAATTACACAATTATAAGATCAACCATCATCATCGTGAGTTATATATATGAATAACACATATTTATATAACAAAATAAACCACACCTAATTCAATTACACAACTCAGCGTTCACCAGACATTTACAACCTTTACAACCTTCTTCTGTTAGCATCCGGTGAAGCTAAAGTGAGTTACCTCAAACCTATGTATTTATAAGTGAGTTTTTATTGGGATGTCTAGGCTTCAATCCGGAACTATCTTCTCATTGCACATGAGTTGCTATTATCTCACATGTATGGACTGCGCGCGTCTTCTCACATCTGCGAGTTCCCATCACCTTATTTGTGAATCTCACAGGTCCAACCCTTTGTTGGAAAACCCAAAAAAAAAAAAAAAAATGTGTATGTCATAGTTTGTTCCATCAAGAAACATTAATTAAGAACTCAAAGTAAAAGACCTCTCTTAAGACTCCTAAGTTTCTTTTTTTTTTAAGTTAAGATTCCAAGTTCATTATTTAAAAATCAAGCAAAGAGGAGGGACCCAAGCACAGTGATCGTCCAGGTGTAACAAATCATATTCCTTTTCTCCCTTTTAATTTCGTTAATTCAAGCCTAATACACTAACATGTAACAAGCAATAGTAGTTACAACTACAAACCACTTCTCGTAGTGAGGACTGGCCCAAGTATTGCTCCTAAAAACTATCCAACTACTACCCATTTTCTCCTAAAAGCTCTCTACAATTCCATGGAATGTGGGTATGTGACATGAGACCTCCACTTGTAAACTACCTACCCACCAGACCACTCCTAGACATCTTATTTCACAACTACCCACTTCTTCTAAAAGCCATCCATTAATATACAACTGCATGCAACTTGCATAACATGAATTTTTTTATTTTTTTTTATAGCTATGGGAGTATTCTCAATTAGGGGTGTAACGGTTTTTTTTTTAGCTATGGGAGTATTCTCAATTAGGAGTGTAACGGTTCGGTTAACCGGTTAATTTGGAAAAACCGTTAACTGAACCGTAACCGCGATTTTCTGTCTTTTAAAACCGTAACCGTAACCGTACCCACAAAAACCGTGAAAAACCGTAACCGCGGTTAATCGTATTAAACGGTTCGGTTACGGTTAATAACCGTGGAATGCCTTCCTCATATAAGTCACATTAGGGGATAAATGTGAATGATTGAATGTAAAACGACACATAAGGAGCAATTAAATATAGTAAGAAATATTTCATTCAGCCCCTTATTTTAAACGGTACGGTTAACCAAACCGTATCATACGATTCAGTTCGGTTAATAACCGTGAATTATTGCGGAAAACCGTAACCGAATCGAACTATGCAGTTTTTAGATTTCATCAACTGTAACCGTAACCGAACCGTGAAATACGGTTATTAACTGCGGTTCGGTTCGGTTAGACGATTTTTCGGTTTTTTTTACACCCCTATTAACAACCCCTTAGGATTAGAGAGAAGGCGGGTAGACTCCCATGTAGCCATTGTGTGGTAGTGCAGTTTCGAATATACAATCTCCAGGTGCAAACCATTGTCCTACGCTAATTGAGTTATCCCTTGGAGTCACATGGACGTGAGGTGGATATATAGGATGTGCACGTATCAGACGGGACTGGATTTTCAAGAGAAATGGAGAGTTTTTAGGAGCCCGCGTGGGTTTTGTAAATTTTGGTTTTATGGTAGGGTCCACCTAGGACGGATGATAATGATGATGGAGCGTTGGGCAAATCCTTTGGGGCCTGTAGCATCAATGGATTGGAAAGTTTGGAGACAAATTTCCATTAAATGGAAAATCCTACAGGGCTTTCAAATTTTCATAGAAATTGGAGTGTGGATGGAAGGATCCAAAGTTTTTTAAGAATTTTGGTTAAATTGAATATTTGTCAAGGGAATCAAAGACAGACATTTATGCATATAAGATTTCGATGGAAAATAAAGAGTATGGTGGGGACATTCATGTGCATCCATCCCTCACCATAAGGTGAAGGACACTTCTAATTATGTAAGTGTCTCTCACCTTATGGTGAGGGATGGATGCACATGAATATTCTCCATGGTGGGGAGGTGTAAAGATGGGGTGGCATAAGTATAAAGTATATATATTGCTTGGGGAACAAGGGAGAAAAAGAATGGGTCTGAAACCTTTCTTCCGAAAAACATATGGAAAAGCATGAGTCTGAAACCTTTTTCTGAGAAACGTATGAGTCATTCTAAAAAAACTTTTTCTGAGAAACGTACGAGTCATTCTAAAAAAAACTTATACCTCTAAAGTATATTTTTTTTCATTTCAATCAAAAGAAGCTAAAGTTGCAAGTGGAAGCTCAAAAATGGCCAAAAAAAAGAATTTGGGAGCAATTTCGATATTCAAAGTTTGATGTACTCACTTTTGAAGATTAGTGCAAAGAAGATTACTTTAGACTGTTGCAATAAACACTGTTGCAATAAATTATGGTGGTTTTGAAAGTGCACCTTTTCTAGAAGTCTTGCCCAGCAGACCCTGTTGTAATAAATACTCTTTTCTTGTTTGAAAAAAAAAAAAAAAAAAAAACCACACACACATTCTCTATTGGAAACTGTATTGTCGCAATGGATCTTGGTATTTTCTCTAATTTATAGTTGTGATAATCAATTTTTAAGTCAAAGATTAATGAAAACTCAATGGGTAGCTCAGTTGGCCTAAGACAACGATTTACACTCGAAGGTTGTAGGCTCAAAACTGTACTAAACATTAGGGTTACATGAGAGTTTATCCGACTTTTCTTTGGACTCGGAGGAATTAATCCAGGATAAAGGATTGGAAACCCTCTAATAAAAAAAAATCTAAGATTAATGGAGTTTCCATTCACAAATTCAAACTTACACTACTGCCCCCAAGAAGGACGAGACTTTGCAGCAGGACGGAACAAACCATTTTACCCAAAATAATTGAATGAATACTATGACGTTGGTCATAAAGTTTCTTTTAGAAGGGTTTTCAAGCAAATAAATAGACAATTGTGCACAAGCGACAAAAACTGAAATGATTGGGATTTCTATCTCTCTTTTATTGACAATTGTGCACAAGCAACAAAAACTGAAATGATTGCGATTTCTATCTTTTATTGCTTCAGTAGTATATTGCTACTCATAAAATTCCAAAATAGGTCCTATGCTATATTTTTATTGAATTCCTGCGTGAACATCAGGCTCAATGGAAAAACTATTTGATCCAAGACCATACTATAGATGGCCAGCAGATTTTTTTTGTCCTACTTAATTCATTTTATGGCATTATATAAGACAAGAGTAGCATAATTTCTTGGACTTTTTTTCTTTTTTTGGGTCATATAAATGCATCCTAAGTTCCTCTTGTGCCTCGTTGAGAGAGAGAGAGAGTTTCCACTTTCAATAGGAGCCCATTTGAGAGGGGAAAAAAAGAGCCCATTTAAATATATTAGTCAAGAGTAAGCAAAGTGTTTGCCATGATTTAGAGATCTTATGATTAGGCTCATCTAAACACCCAAACTCTCGTTTTTAGTCTTCACAATGTAATAGTCATAAATTATCATAGTTTATCCAAGCATATCAAGGAGGAATTTTTTAAAGGGAATTCCATGCGATGAGACTTTGAGTCTATAGGGTTTGCCAATAGAGAGTACATAATTGTGAATCCAAGTCTTTTTTGATAACTTTATGTATAGAATGAAGTGAGGCTCAGCCTGGACGAAGAGAGGATAAACTATAAGAAGGTTATGATGGTCTTTTGTCTTTAGTAGCTTGATATTGAATCTTCCTAATTTTTTTTGTAAAAAGAAAAAAAGTTTTTTTTTTTTGTCATTTAATGGATTGAAGATGTTGCTTTTTTATTTTTTATTTGGAAAAAAAGTAGAGAATTTTAAATTTGAATGCTTTTAATATGACCCCCTAATCTTCTTATGTCGGGCAAATAGAGACTTTTAAGTAAATTACCAAATCGACAGGGAACAACTATTTTAGGAAATTCATAAAATATAAATTCTTGGCTGGGGTGACTGGCTCTTGTTGATTGTCAAATTGATTACCATTACATGTTTTTTATTGGGTTAGTAGTTAGTGGTACAATATTTTTTTTTTTCTTAGAGATCCATCCCTTGACATGTGCGTCCCATGTTATTACCGTTACAAATTAGTGGGTGAGAAGTGAGAACTGTGAAATGATTGGATTATTTAAAGGTTGTAAAGTCCATAAGAATTGACGCTTGATGGTTGGAATTCTTTTCAGTGCCCCCTTATTGAACAATGAAATGGTCAAGACTAAAGACCACTGATAATTGCAATGCATGAGACATTGACCATTCATAAAGGTGCACTTCGTGTTCACTGATCTGATAAAAGGCTTATGGTTATGCGAGTGAAAATCCACTGTGGGCCCATTGATTGAAATTCCGAGTTATTGGAGAAATATATATATATATATATATTGTTAGAATTTAATAGATTATCCTTATGCTAGGGATAAGGTTATCTTAAGAATAAAGATTAGTTAGTATTTGCTTATAAATGTAGCATTTTCATTTAATAAAAAATTGACGGATAATCACGAACGGAGGATCATACCTGGCTTGATCGTAAAATCATCACCGGGCCCAAGTCTTGATACCACAAAAAGTTGAGAAAGATAACCTTATATCCTTGGGATAAGGTTATGTTTAAATCCTAACAATAATATGTTTTTCCAACACGAGTCTCTTAAAATGAACACCCTCATCGTATATGTGGGGTTGAAAATCCACAGTGGGGCATAATTATTGTGAGTCTTGAGTCGCTCAAAATGAATGCCTTCTTCATATAGGTAGAGCCCCTCTAAGAGTTTTGAATCCAATTCAGAAATTCTGTGAAGCCGCTCTCTTAGTTGGATATTTCGGTGGGATTGGAATTTGGATATTTTGTTTCCCACCCAACTATGCAGAGATTGATTCCTGAATTCTCTTTCAATGTGAACATGCCTCAATGATTTTCTCGCTCATGGATCTATCTCAGTCCCTTTTGGCTGGGTACCAAATAGAAAGGGGAATAAAAATGAGTTGGCCACTAATAAGAGGATCCAGACAACAAGGACAGGAACACTAAAGATGGGCCACACTAATTTTTGTATGTGATCCAGGCGGTTGAAGATATGGAGCCCACCCACATGAAGGAAATAATGCCCCATCAAAGGATCATACTCATGTAATCCTCTTTTGTTTATTTCTTTCCCTGTTGAACCCAAATCATCTCCTGGGCCATGGAGGAGGTACTAATAGAAGACCCAATTGCTCCCTTGGGGTAGGGATGTCCAAGCCCAACCTGAGCCAGTCCCACGTTAAAAGTCTGCAAATGGGCTGGTTCAGCACTAACTTTCAGGACCAATTGGCTCATGAAAATAGCCTAGTAAGAGATAATGTTGTAATTTGCTCACTCTTGTTTGATTGACAGGGATTAGGGAGTACAAAGACAAGGAAGAACACCTGGAGCCAGAAAGCTAGTGGTTCGCGATTCAGAAGGTCCGAGTCCAGCCCATGGCCCATGTCAGGCTGGATTATGGATTTTTAGGCCCATGAACTGGACTAATGCCAGACTTTCTGGCTCAAGAGAAGTTAAATGGGGCAGTCCAAGGCCGATGTATGCTTGAAGGCACAGCCCAGGCTGACAAATTTTGCATCAAGGGTTATTTACTTTGTAAATTGGCTGGGCTAGGTTTGAATTGAGGACCTTAGGGTGGATCCGAGCCTGAAATTTAGCCCTGATAACTAAGTAGGCGAAGCTTGAACAAGCATTGACCCTGTCCGGCCATAACAAACCATTATCATCCACTCACTCGGGTTATTCATGGGCATTACCTGCAGTTGGGTCGAGAAGATTAAAAAAGTCCCCAAAAGTGCCCACCCATGGTAGTGCTCATCTAATGAGAATTTGATAGCTCAAAATAAACATCCTCACCCTATATCAAATATGGGGGCAGCTCTCCTTAGCTAAAGCTAAAGATTAGATAAGCTCAAGCTCAAGTGTATGGTGGTGGGGCCTACCTGGGGACCCACATGGAGATGGGGATGGGGGGATTTCAAGGACTTTCAGGGACCCTCTTATTTATAAACAAATCAGCTCCAATCATGGTTTCTATCATCTCCATCTGGGCCCCAAAAGTTTAATGGTCAACAGTTTATTTGGATCGGTACACGGTTGATCTAACGGTCTAGTAAATTCGGATCTGACTGAAAATTGGTGGACATGTGCAATTCAGGGGGACCAATGATATGCCCCACAAGTGTGGGCTTACGGAATTTTATTCTAAACTTTTGCTTAGGAGAGCCTTGCTCATTAAATATTTCCAATAGTTTACTCCAATAGAGTTGGCACGTGGCCCACTAAAAGATTGATCATATGATGAATTAAATAAATATGATCAATCATGCATAATATTGTGTTAATCATGTTTCCCATCAGATATGGTCAATCTTACACTGTGGCCCACTCCTATTGGAGTAAAATTTAAAAAATCTCATACATCTTGAGTAGTTCGAATTTTTAATAGGTTGATCCTACTCTAGAGTTCTACTCCCTCGACTCGGGATTTATGGAGAGACTCCTCCTCTAGGTGTGAAGGATAATCCTACCAATGACAGAGTATATATAAATTATGAACTCTAAATGGAGATGAAAGGAGAAGGTGAATTCATTAAACTTATCCCAGGTAGATGGGGGTAAGGCTTTGGTGTGTGATGACTTATAAAATTTGTATAATATTCAATTGGCAATAATCCAAATAGTCAAATTAAGCAATTCCAAAATAAATTGAAATTCATCACCCTTGCTGAGACCCTTGAGTTTGTAGACATAAAAGATAGTTCAGGTTTAAAAGTCTGTTAGAGACCCACTTCTCACAGAGCGTCGGATAGGATAACTATGCATATATGCATGCTCTTGCAAACACAAGCATGTGCTTGTCTTTCAGTACTATTAAAGCATGACACATATGATAGACGTAGCCTGATCAAAACTATGCAACAAGTCAGACAAGCTACAACCACTCTATGATTGTATTTGGGAGTCTTAAAGTAATTCTTCAATCAATACAAATGCTTCTGTCCCAACAAATTACAATAGACTGAATGAAAAAGGGAAAGGAAGAAGGGAGAAAGATCATTTCCAGTTTAAAAACTGTTGGAAATGCATGAATCTCCAACACTGATAAACCAAGCACTATTCTTCTTACTACTTATCTAATTCTCCTAGCTATGGTTTGATAACTTGAAAGATCACTCCTTGTATCAACATGCTTTCAAACTCCCCCACATAGCGGCATGATGTTAATAAAGTGACATTATACTAGCAAAGGAATTCATCGTCTCCCTAACTGGAAAAGGTTTCCTCGGTGGTCTACTGGAGATTTTGATCCCAATCAACTTGTCTTTAGTGAATGCCTTGAACTTGGCATAAAAGGAACTTTTATTCAGACCTTTTCTCACTTCTTCTGCTTTTGGTTTGGCAAAATCCTGTTCCTCACTTGGGTCCAAATGAACTACCACTCTTTCTGAGTGCTCGATATGATGAAAGAATGTTTCAGCTACATTGCGGCTTGAGACGAAAAATCCATGGTTAACCTCGACCTTCTCATAAGTATCAAAGATTGAAGTGCAGTCAAACTCGTCCATGTCACCTTCTTCCAAGAATATCTCATTTGTGCTGTCATTGATAAAACCATGAGGGAAATAACTTGACTGATGTTCCAAGCAATTAGGAGTGTTTTCAGTGTCATTGAAGCTCTTCAAATTGTTATGTGGATTGTTTTCCCCTGCAATTTTACTCTGTGTTAAAGGTTTGATCTAACAAAAAATTGGCTAAAGCAAGATATTTAGAGATAGATGCTTATACATGCCTTTATAACCTGTCACCTCACATCTGGAGTACTCAGATCTGCCCTCTGTTAATAAGGGCTTGTGATCCTCAAATGTCTGTCAATCAGGTGCTGGATGTTAGTGAACTATATATTCCTCCAGTAATAAGACTAGTTATAGTAAAAGATGGTTTCTGTCTAAATTGCCAGATTCCATAATATATTTTCTTTATCTTAATATATTCCAAATTGGAGCACACTTTTCTTCATTTAACAAGGAGGTTTTAGACATTCCAGGAATAAAAGGATCTGTGACTGGTAAAAATGCATTTGCCTTCAGAAAAAATAGTGGTATTTTGGTGATTTATCTTGACAAAGACTTGTGCTATATTAATGATTTTCGCCTTGATACAAAATCAAATGCTTGATAAAATATAAAGGAAGATGAAAAGAAAACTTTAAGCATTATACCTCCCCTAGATTTATGCCGGACGTTCGCACACCTTGCAAGTTCTCCACTTTGTGTTCTCTGTTGAGCTCCTCCTCCAAATCACTTATCTTGATAAACCTAGTATTTTCTTCTAATCCATGTGATCTTTCTGTGAAACTAGAGGTGCCCATTTCACTAACTTGACTATGGCCATTTGCTTGAACACGTCTAACAATTCCTTGTTCAGATAAAGAGGAAAATTCTTGCATATGATGACCATGTCCTTCCCATTTGTCCTGGTGATGGGATTGATTTAATAGTTCCTGGGAGCTGCGTGCTACCAAAAGAATCTCCTGGGAAATGTCTACTTCTTTTGGGTCTCCTTGGAAGCATTCAAAATGCTGAAATTTTGGGTCCGTGAGTTTGATCTGTGGTAAATCATCCATCTCCAAGGGAGGCAATGCAAGTCGTCGCTTCAACTTCGCACATTCCAGAGCTATGTCCACCTGCAGAGAAATTAAAATTCTGAAAAATTGAGAATATGATTCTGGCAACCTTGAATGCCGAAACCCATCAAGTTAGTGGTTCTAATGACAAAATGTATGCATGTCACACCTAGTTTAAAGATATTCTAATATTTCATCGTCATCTTTAGAGCCTTTTTCTCGATCTGTGGTCACCTAAAACAGATGTACTATAAAACTCCTCACTTTATAAAAAGGAGGTTAAAAAAAGAACTCTGAAAAAGCGAAGACTTTTAAAGATGTTCCAATTAGTACTTGATAATTAAATGCTTTAGAAGTTCATTCATGTGACCATCATTCTGCATTAGTATTTTTGATCAGTCATTTAGCTCTTGGCTTGTCAGTAGGGTAACCAATTCAAATTCCATTACTTTCCAGTTTCCAGACAGAGAGTATTACATCATGTGATGATATCTTACTTCTGATGGCACATAGGCCATGCTTCCAGCATTTTGAAACGTTGGGTTAAAGGAGCCAAGCACCTCTTCTGCCAGAAACTGCATACATTTCCAATCTCTTTGAGCATTCATATCAAATGAGGCATCACGGATGATATCTGATGAGCAAGTCTCTGTTGGGTAAAAATAGTCAGTGATCTCTACTCCACCTCCACTCTCAGAAGAGAGCTCCATGATAGATGAGTGGTTATTAGGAATCCATTGCGAATGCTCGCGGAGAGGAGTGCTACCACGTTGCTCAACAGTCGGGCTCTTCTTAAACACCCGGCATAGTGCATATGCATCCTGCAAACAATATATATGAATACGATCAGCACTCATTATTCAATTTCAGTGGAAATTTCTAACAGATCCAATGAGGACAAAGTGATTCAAACATTGAAAAAATACAATAAAAATATTAATAGCAGAAGCAATTCGCGAGTTGAACAAACACTTGATCGGTATCAAGTACTGCTTCCATTCAAGGAATGGGCATGGTTACATGGAATGGACTCAAGTCTTAAATCCAAATACCCACTATGATGTTTCTATGATGTCATAATTAAGTTTACCATCTATTGTTTTGTGCTGACCATTTTTATGTTCTTATTCACTTATATATTTTTGCATGGACAATATTTTGGCTGCAGGCTTTGAGTTTGAAAAATACATACACAAGTTTAAGTTGTCACGCAAACACATTTTCGTAGAGAGAGAGAGAGAGAGAGAGAGTACTTGACAGTCTAAACTGAAATAAGAAGTATAAAAATGCTTTAATATATAGACACTGATAAGGAAAAGGATAATGAAAACAATTATACTATATTAAAGCTAAGTACTTTCAATCTAATTTGGACTGTTCTTGTAATTTTGACTGTAAGTTATTCTCACGTACTTTGAATATGCACGTTCTCTCACCTCCACTAATTACCTCTTGTAACTACGTACTTTTTATTATCTCATGCAATACCTATCTTATCTTATATAATTACTAATGTTTGTTCTCACTTCTCCTTTTTGGTATTATCCCTTTTTTACCTCACTTCTTTTTTTTTCCTTTCTACTCTACCAATTCTCAATTGCGAAAATAGGTACGATCATATATATATTTTCTTCTTTTATTTTCTTTCTAAAAATATACTGTTGTGTAGTGTATTTGAGTTGCCATTCAAGTGAATGTTTATTTTTCAATTGCATGAATATGTGATTTGCATTATATGGACATACACGTGCCCAACACAGGCTACTTTGCTAGTCAATATAAGTAAACTTAATAGAAAGCAAGGAAGAAGAAGTAATGTTGGCACCTGTAAACCAGAGCCAGTTTCACATTCCTTTTCATCGAGGAGGTATTCATGCATGACCCAATCTGTCCGAACCCCATGAGGTGCCCTACCTCCATAGTAAACTAAGGTTTTCTTGCTGCCCACAGCACGCATATGTGAAACAACTTTTCGATCTTTTCCTGTAGCCTTCCAATAGCCGGCCCGAGTTGCACGGTTGGTCCTGGAGCCATTGGGGTACTTTCGATCTCTAGGACTGAAGAAATACCACTCAAGGTCTTTGCTTGGTAGGAATGATTTTTCTGCAATAAATTCAGTACCCCAAATTTTTTTTAATGAAAATTACAATGATCATGAATATAATAACAGCATCTTATAATCTTATCTGGCCTCTTTTATATAAAGGCAGCATTTGTAAGATAAGGATGTAAAGGTCAGTATAGTCCAGAGAAAAACCATTTAGAGGAGATCTTACATATCTTGAAACCATATACGCGAGTGGATAGGGATGGTCCCTTTGTTGGTATTTGATTCTTTAGGACATGTTTGTGTAACACTTTTCTGTGGAAAAGTGGACGGTTTTCTGCGGAAAACCCATTTTTTCAGCGTTTGGTGCGGAATAATTCCGTAGAAATTTTTTCCTGCCTCGTCAGCATTTTCCTTGATAATTGTGGAAATGAGTTTTCCATGGGGTTATGGGAAATGGATTTCCTCGGAAAACTTTTCCCTCTTTTCTTCACTCTTATTCATTTCAACCCAAAAACCCTATATCTCTTTCATTTTTTATATCTTTATGTAAATTATTATTTAATGTTAAATAAATAATATATATGTTATGTTATTTTTCTTTAAAAAATTATATCACCAAATAAGAAATTTTGATTTTTCTATAAGGAATCTACAGCCGCACCAAACAACATCTGTACTAATTCAATGAGGAAACTCTTGTTGCACCAAATAAGAATTTCTAAATTCTACGGAAATCTTTTTCCGAGGTTTTCATTTCTATGAAATTTGCTGACGTGACAATTTCATCTTTCTTGGGAAAAGGTGTGTACACAAACTTACCCTTAGTGTTGCTTCTTTGTATGTTTTTTTTTTCTTCTTGAATGGGGTTTGGTATAACGCTTTTGTACCTTTTCTCGTTCTTTTGGTTTCTTTGTTTTAATCTTTTCTTTATTTTAATATGAGTTTCGTTACCGATAAAAAAAAATATGTTTTTTATCTTGGTCGGTCCTTGTTATTTTTATATTGTGTTTCTTCTGAACACGATTTATAAGATAGATACATCAAGGAAAATGTTTTTTTTTTCAAGTGTACTCATAAATTAATAGAAAGGTGCTTATAATCTACTCAATGGGAAAAAGTACATATTATCAAATCTTCAAAATGTTAAGTACATTTATAGAGATTTTAATAATATTTTTTTGGGTTATATGGGTATTGTCCATAACAATGAAACTAAATTCTTACATCATAAGTCTTCATTTTTATTTATTTTTTAACATAAACTCCTTGTAAATCTCTAAGCTTATGCTTAACATTCCCTACTATACATTACGTCCCTAAAAAGACCGGATATTTGCAAGACTTTCCAGGTTTGGTAGTCCTTTCTATCTACTTTTAATTTACTGCAAATTCGCTGGGTTAATCATAACTGTCAAATGAATGAACACCACGGATCATCCAAAAGTGGCACCTATTTGGGTAAATTTTGTTTGACCATCGTAACTGTTCCCATGTAGGAGAGTGAAAATATGCCTTTCAGACAAAGAAAGAGAAACAGATATGCAACATATATGGATGCTATATATAGGGTTCTCCCCCAATCCCTTGAGGTGTCCCTTTGGTAAAAGAGACAATAGTACCAAGTTTTCAGCCTCCCAAACCATGCTAACAAAGTGGGTTCTCCCCTCAATCCCATCAGGTGTGATCCCTTTGGTAAATGAGACAATAGCACCAAGTTTTCAGCCTCCCAAACCATGTGTGAAGAGAAGAGACACAAGTGTGAGATGCATTCCTCACTTGTGGATGGGGCCATGCTAACATGGTAGTGGGTCCAACCAGTACAAAGTGCAACTAAAGTCCTATCATGATAAAAAAAAAAAAAGAAGAGGAGGAATTAGGTTAATAAAACTGTCGATGAATATTATAGTGATCATAATTATATACTTTTATAATTATATGATAAAATTAAGTAGTTAAATGGAAATTTAAGGGATACATTTTTTTGAGGGGAGGGGGGGATCATTTATCTTTATCTTGTGAAAGTCAGGTCAAAAAGTATAAAACCACCTTTTGGTTAAAAACTTGGCATAACCTTGTTAAAGGTGCCTCTGAACATAAGGCCACTTAGAAGACACGAGAATAATTTCACCAAGGACCACTCTTTTCCATTTCTTTCTAAGATTTAAGGTCTTTCTTATGCCTTTTTCTTCATACTTCGATGTTAAAATCTCGAGTAGATGACCTTTATTCACCAAAAAATAAACCAATATTAGTATGCACTTATACTAGTTCTCTGATGAAATTATGATGATATTGTTGAGGAGTGGACTTCATCCAAGAAGGAGTATCGAAAAGTATTTTTGCTACCCCTATTAATGCATCAAGGCTTTGGTAGGAATGGTTAGCTGAAGAAACTTAATTAGTTATCAGAGCTAACTATGCCGCTTTTCTACTAATAAATCGAGGTTTTGGTAGGAATGATTAGTCGAAGAAAGTTCATAGACATGTTAATGATTGGTTGATTGTTGGTTAAAGTTATACACAACCAGCTATTATCTCATCCATCAAACATGATAATGCTAATATAAAATGCTAATCAACGTGCAATTAGAATAAAGGCAATACCTGGCAAATCCCATGGCTCGAACTTGTAGAGATCGACTTCTGGGATGATTTCCAACTCTATTTTACGGCCATTGATCTTTCTCTTGAGATAATAATCCACAAGTTCTTCATCAGTTGGGTGGAAGCGGAATCCAGGTGGCAAAGTCACTGGTGCCATTTCCTTTGGAGGCTTCTTTTTTGATCCTTCTAGCTTAAAAATGAGCAGAAGATGATCAACCTTTGTATTCCAAAAACAACAAGGAAGACAAGCCACCAAATCACCAACTTCACTCTCTTTAACAATGTATACAGATACCTGAAACAACCCATCATTAAATACAAAACCCAGTTTGAAAATGTCTTGAAAAAGAAGACCCATGAATAATACTACTGAGAGAGAGAGAGAGAGAGAGAGAGAGAGAGAGAGAGAGAGAGACCTTGGTAGGAGGAGGAGGTTGAAAAGGAAGTTGGGTGTTGGTGTTATTTGAGGGGGTTTGGAGAGAGACAAAAGGAGAGAGAAAGGAGTCTTCGCCTCCCAGCGCGCTACTTTGTCTTTTCTTTATATGTCGGTTACTCGGTTTTGATTCCTGTTGTCGTTCACATCAAGTTCTGTTCTTCTTCTTCTTCTTCTACATGTATTTTTATATTGTAACACAGATTGTCTTTGCTTCTTCAATCCTGCTAAAATATTCGAAGCCTTCCTCGTTTAGTGTTTTTTCTTTGCTACCACCTTCTAATTTTTTTAAGTGATACGTTACACAATACACACTGCAGAATCTTGTTCGTTACAACAAACAACATTACGTGGGCCTTCTTTCCACGTGGTGGAAAGATATTTTGACAACTTTCAATGAAACAATCTTTGTTTCAGACGTTCATCCAGGCCAGATAAATCAGCGAATTACCCACCACCCAGTCTCAAGTCTAAATACAAAGTCAGTCTTAATATGGTCAAAATTGTGATTTTATTTAAGTGTATTTTCATCTGTTTTATAATGATATTGATCATATATCATTTATCAAAAGAGAGCATGAATGGACTGAGATTGGATCTATTGTGATATTTTTATTTAAAACTGATTTACCTTCTATTGAATTCTAAGTTTGTACCTTGCTCGTATTAAGAAACTTGCTGTGGTTTTCTGAGGGGCTATATAAGTTAATGACAAGTTTAAGGGTATTTCAGTCATTTTTTCCTTTTGTCATCTATGTATAAAATGAGAACTGAACTTCGCATGCTAGGTTTAGATGGTTGAGATTTGTCACAGGGTGGTTGCTAGGGAAAAATCATATAAACATATACATGAGAACTGCACATAGAGGATTTGGCTTTAGATAAATCGGAACGGAGAAAATGAATTTGTGTAGCTGATCCTAACATAACTGAGACAAGACTTTGATGATGTTGATGATGAGAGCTTCAAACAAATACAATGATTTTGAGCTACACTAATGACACTATAGCAGTGGGTAGGATAAGATAATTCAAATCCAAAATTTATGTTGACATTAGTTTCTGATCTTGGTGGGAATGCAACTTTAAATCAGCGAAACCTATAAGATAACCCAACCAAAATTGAGTCGAACGGTCCCCCATTGCTGCACAGTTACTTTTAGGGACATATATAGTGTGCATGTGTAGGAAAGTTCAAGTTGTGGCCTGAGTTTTGTATTCCTTGTAAAATTTATGTTGGATTCCGCTCTATACTAAAATCAGGAAGCAGTTTTAATTTGTTGATTTCAAAATTTAAATGCTTAAATCATATTGAGTATCCTGAATTTAAATATAAACATGTCTATATTTACCTAATTTTTTAATTTTAGAATGCTTAAAAGCAAACTGAAATGATAAATTTTTTGGATATTTAACTGGACCTAGGTCAACTCATCCCATCCCAAACGTGGTCAGGTAGAGATTTTAGTACAGGGCACGAATGTCCAGGTTTCAATGGGTTGGGTAGGGTTCGCCTTAATGTTGTCATTGCCCACTTGCAATTTGTGCTGGGCTTGAATCAAGCCAACATCCCATCCAATTAGCCAGAGCACCCTATGTCTTGCTAACTATAATAGAGGGCAAACTTCTGATTACATTTGCTCAATCCCTCCTTCCATAAAAGTGATGAAAAGCCCAGTTCCGGCTCGGGCCGAACTTTTATGGCCCGTGTCAGGCTTGGGTCGAGCCTGAGCCAATGTTTTTAAACCCGGGCTGGCCCTGAATATGTCTTAACCCGGCCCAACCTAGCCATGAACACCCCTACACACGAGAACGCCAGCCACATCTTTTTCTGCATGGAAACCAAGTTCATGTTCGGATGATCAAGCCGGAAAAATCCCATCCAAAATGATTGTTTGTGGAATCATAGAAAAGCTAATTCATTCTACTATTTTTATCTCATGGAAAAATGGCTACATCTAATGTGAAACTTTCAGACCACGGTAGAAAACTATTGTCACTTTTCATGCTTTAAAGTGGTCTCATTTTCAAACAAAAAAAAGACCAAAGTGGCCTCATTAATGTGCCTGGCCTCATTTTTAAACAAAAAAAAAAAAAAACAAAAGTGGCCTCATGAATGTGCCTGCCCTTAGCCATGCCCATGCCCATGCCCATGCCCTATAGGATTTGGACTCACCTTTTATTTACTAGAATTGATTTCAACAATAAGGGCTGTTAAATATTCAATTATGTAGCCATTTTAGGTTTTTTACCTGTTCGAAGATGGGTGGTCCACTTTGACAGCAAAAACCTCAAATCACTCTCCCATCAACAAATGGCAAGTTTATGCTACTAATTTTTACAGAAAAAAAGCTTAGCTAAAAAATTTGCACATTTAGTATGATGGATTTTGTACCAGGAAACGTGAAAAAATGAAATAAGATTTTCTCAAGGCAGCATAAAATCATTTTCAATCGAGTCAAAATGGGTTTTATGCAAAAACCAATTTTCAGTATTACTACACAAACGTGCTCTAATAAAATTATGCGGAATTAAATGGCAGTGGACCACCACAGCATCCATTCCTTAGAAGAGGAGCTTACTTTCACACGTGACTTCAGATTCATTTCCATGGGATCCACCAGTGGTATCCTTCCCAAGAGAGATGCAATTGTTCTTTCCCTCTCTTTTGCCCTTTTCCTTTTTCATTCATCCATCCATCCATCATAAGGTGCTTTTCCTCCTTTACGACTTTATTCTTCCCTTGAACAGGCCCACTTCTGACATGGATCGATCTTAGCCTTTGGATAAAATCTCAAGTGATATCTTCACCATTGGATCAGCCCTTATCTGTTAGTATTGTGATCCTCTTTTGTGAATAGAAAAGAAGGATAACAACATTAACATGTTTTTGAGATTCCATTGAGTATATAGACTATATATGTAGACCGATGGTTGTGGTTGGGGATATATACCTATCTGCCCCCACATGATATGATCATTGGCTTCAAAAAGAGGCAATCACAAAGTGCTTTTCATTCCTCTTAATGAAAGTAATTGGAGTTTGTTTATCAGATTGGAAAAAAAGAAGAAGCATTTGGATGTTCTCTTTTCTTACTTTTATTTAGATTAATAGGCAAAAGAATGTATCACCGAAAGGACCTCCCATGCAAAGGGTCTAGCCTAAATGCTTGTGAGAACAGGACCATAGCTTTGAGTTGATACATAAACACTTCTTGGCATGGGTTTGCAAAAAGCATAATGCATTCATATTCGGATCCAAAGCCTTTTAGAGAAATAATCCTCTACCTTAAGACTTTATTCGGTTGTCACTCAAAGGTTACTTTAGAAATTCAACAGTCATTTTATTAAATCTATTTTAAAAGTCCAAGTTTTTATAAACATTTAATTAAATCTACAAGTATATATATATATATATATATATATATATTGCTCTTATATCTTTATTTTCTTTCCATTTTCAACTTAGTGCATGGTGTCTTTAATGTACTCTCTCTTTTCTTTAATTTAAGGTTTGCGACAAAAAATATATATACAAGTAGTTCAAGCTAGAATAATCATAAATTAATTTACGAATATTTGCTCACATATCGAATCACTATATACATGTTTGTTTCTTATTAATTACATTATAATATGAATTAGTTTACGAATATAGTATAAAAGAGATCATCATTCAACCAATTCATATGTTTTTATTAAATAATATTTCATTTTGTATTTTTTTTATATTATTATTCAATTTTCGTTTGAGGAAGGTAACATGTCATTACATTAAGGAAGAGAATATGGAACAATGTAAGAAAATACATAAAAAGGAAAAAAGGATATAAGAGCATTATATTAGGGTAGCGTCGGGCTAAGGCATATCTAGGCCTGGCCTAACTTTAAAAACACTTACCCAAGCCCAACATGGGTTGTAAAAGCCAAGTCCAAGCCAGCCCATTTAATCGATCGGGCCAAGCCAAATCGGGTTTTTTTTTTTTAAATCAATTTTATGGGCATTTGAGCAATTATTTGGACTAAATAAAATAAATTACATGCATTCTTTACATTGGCTGGGCCAAGCCGGGCTTTGGGCTTTCCATTTTAAAATCCAAGCCTGGCCCAATTAATAACAAGCCCTAATTACATACCCAAACCCAGCCCAAAGCGGTCTAGGCTAGAATCAGGCTCAGACTGGCCCGACCCATGAACACCCTTAATTACATCCCACCAAAATAAGCCAACAAAAGAACAAAAACACGTATAAAAGCCACAAAAGGTGACTCACCATCAACCCCTTGCATGAGATAGGCTTGTGCATTGCACGTGCTTTACACTATTCAATTTCAAAAGAAAAGGCGATTCCTGTGTTAGAAAATAGTGCCCAGATTGAGGCGCAGTTCTGACCCTCGAAACGTCTAAATTGGGAAAAATATTGTGGAATATGATTTATAGGTATTTGAAAATCTTTCCAATGATCCCAAGATAACCTCAATCAGACATTCGAGTAAAAAGTTATAGACAAAATACTAACCCAGTTTTTTTCTTCTTATTGGCCTAATTTTGTCATTTCTTCATCCAATTGCCTTCCAAACTTGCTTTTACTTTCTTTAATTCTTGAATTTAAACTTTAATCTTCAAATTTGTTTTCAATTAATACCTACAAAGAGAAGTTAACATAATTGAGAGTATTTCAGAACATATTTTGTATAGAAGCCATTGAAACTCATATAAATGCATGCAAATGAGCCATCTATAATGGGAAAAATATGAGGAAAGCTATGGTGGAGAGAGGAAAATTATGATTTTGTCACGCCCCCGTACCCGGATTCCTGTATTGGTCCGACCTCGGGGAGCGTGAATGAGATTAAGTAACAATTATATTTCTCCTAGGATCCACGTGTGTGAGGATAACAAATTCCAACACAACCTGAATATTTTGCGAAAGATTTTGTGGCGTTGCGACCTGAAACTCGTGGCCATCAGATTCCGCGTCACACTCAACCGCTAGCATATAGCTATCATATCAATGTCAATATCAGACTAGAACAAACCATCATAACAAGATACCGACCTGACAGTAACAGGCTAATTATTCCTATATATGTTCAAGTTACAAATTACCCAAGTGTATTCATTAAAAATCATGAAGAAAAGGCTAATAAAAGCTATACAAATAACAAGCTAAATAAACACTACCTCAAATATGACGTAGCTCTGATGTCAAGCTCAATGTCTACCTGACATAGCCGACACTACAATCTGGAAACTCATGACTTCACAGCCAACACATGCACTCAGCTGTTAGGGATTTTGTATTTGCAATTTGATGGATGCATTATCATTCAAGCATCATTTGATTTGCACACATTTGCATTGATTTAGAAAATCTTGAAATCTTGATTTATACATGCATTGTTTTTAAGAGTTGTAAAAGTATTGATTTATGCATGTTTTGGTTTTAATCTTGGATGAATTTGTTTTTTAAAAAGAGTTTTTAAAAATCAAGCAAGCCTTTGGTTTTAAAGTTTTGATTCATTTTAGGCTTTTTGTGTTTCATGTTTTTAAACCACTTAGTTTGATTTTAAACATGTTTCCAAGCTTGATTTAATGGCCCAAAAAGTTCTCTCAAGAAAAACTTTGAAATATGCAAAAATATGCATTTTTGGGAACTTTGGTCCCAGGCCCGGGTCGACCGCGCAGTGTGGCCGGTCGACCGGCCCAAGGGACCCGGTCGACCGGCCATACTGTGCGGTCGACCGGGCATAGAGCCGTTGAGCCTTTTTCAAACGGTCAGATTTCTGACCGTTGAGGCCAGGTCGACCGGGGTGTTGTGAGGTCGACCGAGGACACGTAAAAAAGTCTCTTTTTGACTATAAATGAGGTTCATTCCCATGAGAAAAGTGAGGAACAAAAAAGCCATCCTTGAGGTGTTTGGAGGCAAGAAAAAGGGGAATGGAGTAAGAAAGACCAAGGGGTCATTAGTAAATGTAAAGCTTGGATTAATGAAGTTAAATCTCTAAGTAAGCTTTACTTTTATTAATCATATGTTATATGCTTTATTTAAATTATTGGTAAATGATTTTTAGCAT
Organism: Camphora micrantha; assembly: GCA_003546025.1. NCBI lineage: Eukaryota > Viridiplantae > Streptophyta > Magnoliopsida > Laurales > Lauraceae > Camphora > Camphora micrantha. The sequence continues at coordinate 2,865,813 of QPKB01000003.1, read as the reverse complement.
GTTAACTATGATGTGTTGAATCCATTCTTCTCTTAATCTTTGATTTAAGTTGGATTGGATTCTTCACCCTTGATTTCAAACCAAGTTTGTTTTAAAACTTTATAAAACATGTTTTGTCAAATCTTTTGATTTCTTTTATAACATGTTTCATTTACTTGGTTGAATCACATTGTTGTTTTCATTCATTTGAACTTTAGTTAAACTCTTGTTTTGAAAAGAACATTGCACATGCATCACATGTTTAGACATAATTAATTTCATACAACTTGTGAGCTTTTGATTTTCATATCATCAACAAGTTGGTATTTTGTACATGTGATTTTGCATTTTACTTCAATCAAATCTTTTGTGTGCTTTAAACTTTAAAATGCATTAAGCATACATTTATTGAGCCTTCATTTTAACTTGATTGAAGTTATCACACACACACATCATGAACATACACCTTTGCATTCATATAGTGTTTGTGTGAGTTAGTTTTCAATTTCATATCCGCCTAATTAAGAGGCATTGTAATTGAGCTAAATTGTATTCTCTTAGAGTGTTTTGTGAAGACACTACCTTGAGAGAAAATCTCTTTATTGTAAAGGTTATTGCTTAGCCTAAGAAAAGCATTGTGTAAAGGTTATTGCTTAGCGTAGAAAAGCATCTTGTATAGGTTGTTGTTAAGCCTAGAAAAACAACATTGTTAGGTTATTGCTTATCCTTGGAAAGCATATTGTAGAGGTTATTGCTTAGCCTTTTTTCAAAAGCATAAATAGTGGAAATCCGGTGGGGTGTTGAGACACAAGCCGGTAGTGGATGTAGGCATTGAGGCCGAACCACTATAAATCTTTGTGTAGTGGTGTTTGCTTTATGGTGATTGTTTTATTTAAGCTTCCGCATATTTTATGTTAATCATCACATGTGACTAGTTGTTTGTTAAGAAATTAAAATTGGTCATAATTAGTCATTAAGTGTATATCACCCTATTCACCCCCCTCTAGGGTTAGGATCCCGGACTTTCAATTGGTATCAGAGCCTTGTGCTCTAATTTAGGATCAAGTGTTTTGGAACTCTTGATTATGTGTAAAAACCTAGAGTCAAAACCCTAGTGTTGTTGTTTCATGAAAATCATTAGAATGGATTCCACTATGTTAGATTGTTTAGATTCTTGTGTAGATTCTTCTAGACCCCTCCTTCTTCCATCTATTGGAGATTCAAACCTTCTAATTAATGAATCTCAATTTGACTTAAAAGAAGAAGAAAATGATGAAAATGAAGATGACCTTCAACAAGCTTATGATGAATTATATACATTATCCTTAAAGCTTGATAAGAATAATAAAAGATTTATAGAAGAATCTAAAAGACTAAACAATGAATTAGTCTCTTCAAAAGATGAACTTAGAGACAAAGAAGAATTAATAAATTGTGTAGAATCTAAGTTCATGATCTCTTTACATAACCTATCTAATGTTCAAGATGAACTAAATGAATTAAAGATAGGATGTGATGATCTTAATAAGGAAAATTCAAAACTAAGAGATCAATTACAAAGGCAAGACAAAAACATTAACAACCTAGAATCCAAGTTGACTACTTCTAAGGAAAATTTATCTAATGCTCAAAATAAGATAAAAACTTTAGAAATTGGATCTAATGTTATTAATGAACTTAAATTTGAATTAAAACTTGCCGATGAAGAACTAAACAAATTTAAGGGATTTGAAAATGAATTAACAAAAGTTAAAAATGAAAATTGAACCCTTAAAAACCAAGTCACTCAATTTGAATGCTACAAACAAAAGTATGAGTGCAAATTTACCCAAAGTAAAGAAAAATTTGAAAAGTTATTTAAATTGGGTAAATCTCAAGGAGATAGGACGGGTCTTGGTTACAATAGGAATATTTCATATGACCCTAAATTCACCAACACTTTTGTGAAAGGTGAGTCCTCATTCTCCAGCACTCACACTTCTTTGCCCATGTCTAAATGTAATTATTGTGGCATTGAAGGGCATTTTAGGTTTGAGTGCAAATTAAGAAGAAGCCATGTGTCTAAACCCATCTTTGAAATCAAGAAAGGAAAATCAAACTCTATGAAGGGTAAGACACTAAAAATCAAAGAAGACTTCAAAAAGATTACACAAGTTAAATCAATTAAAAAGGAGTCTCCTAAGATAGATTCTAAAAAGGTTAAACAAGTTAAACCAAGTATAAAAGAATCTATAAACAAAAGGCTTCTCAACCTATCTCCCTTAAATCAACCCATGAAAGAACTTTTGAAGAAAATAGCAAAGTTAAATTTAAAATTCAAAAGTCAAATAAAGGGAGAAAATAAGAAGAAAAGAAATCAACCCCCTAAGAAGAAGAAACACCAACCTCAAAAGACTATTCACCAACCTAAGCTAAATTTAGTTAAATCTAAACATAATGGTGATAAGTCTAAATTGAAAATTTATCAAGTCAAATCTCCTAAAGTTGGTGGGACTTCTAAACTAGACCTCAAAGATCAACCCTCTCAAGACCTTAGGTGGATTCCTAAAGTTATATACTTAGTCAAACCTTAGGGCCTTGAACCCCATTGACCAACCTATCCATTATAGTTAAATCTTTTTGTTGGTCATGATCATTTGCATTTATGTTCTTTTATTAGTTACATTTCTTTAAATGCAATGTTTATTTGTGATCAATTGATTTTGGTTTCATGTTCTTTTCTAAGTTACATATCATGGTTTTCAAAATCACTTGATTATAATTTCATCATGATAGATTTGCTTTATATTCATATTTAGTTATATCTCTTGCATTGCATTTCTATTCATGATCAATTGATTGTGATTTCAAAAGCTTTCATAGCTAAGATTTTTCATGATCAATTGATGTTGGAAAATGTTCTAAGCTTTATTGGTTATATTTATAAAAGCATTTTCCTTGAATTTATTTCCTTGTGCCTAGTTGAATATATCTTTTGAAAGGAAATAAAGTTTACAAACAATTTGCTTCTTTACTCAACAAAGTCACATTCTTTCAAAAGCAAATTGATTTTGATGTCTTACATTGCATGGTTGGGTATGATCTCATTGATTTGCATATTTTTTCTTAACCTTGTATATCTTTTCATTAATGCAAATTGATGTTGTTTATGATCTTTAAAGTAAATTCTTTTGTTTCATGATCATTTGAGATTCAAAAGTGCATATGAGTTTTTATATGCTGCACTCATTTGATATGATATTCATATCCCTTTCCATTGCATTGTAAACTTAGTACATTTGCTAAAGGTAGAGATTTTGCATGATAGATTAATGGATCATTTTAGATGAATTGGATTTAAACCATTGTTCTTAATAGGTAAACCCATACATGAGATCCATTTTCATCTATATGTGATCTATGATATCCTTCTAACTTCATACCTTCTTGTGCTCACATGGTTTGTATTCCTTGTTCATGATATAGTATGAGTTAGATCTTGATTGTGATTGATCCTCTCTATGCAAATGTCAATTCGTTCTATGTATGGTTGTAATCTTTATTATATTTGTAGAAAACATACTAGAACTAAAATCCATCCTTTATGCTTTCTAAGTCATTATTTTTGAAATGGATGGTTATGTTGTTGATTCATGTGTATTTTTCTTATTGGTATCATTCTTTATACATGTTTCAACTTCATAGTAGTGATCTTAATCATATGAACCTCTTTGAAATTCATTTCTTGTATTTCATAGTTATATCTATTGTTTGATGGATTTCTTAGATGTTGAATTCATATGATTTTGACACTTTGTAAATTGCATGCATCACCAAGTCATATTCTTTTATGCAATTTCTCATGTCCATCACTATGCTCATTAGTTATATCTTTAAAAGTGATGAATATCCATTTATGATGCTTGATGGAATTTTGTGTTTACCATATTCTTGCTCCTTATCATGTTATCAAATTCAATTGGTTTCAATTGGTATAATTTTCGATTGATTTGATTTCTTATGAATGTGATAGACATTGTGTACATTGGATTGAACTTGATAGTAATATGTTTACATTCCATGTCACATTCCATTAGTATCATAATTTTCATGTTGCTACCTCTCTTGCTCATATAGGTAAATCTCATGACCACCATGTTTATGTGTTCATAATATTGGTTGGTTAATAATTGAGGTTGGCTTCATGATTGAATTTCATTTCATTCATCTTGCACTTGATAGTCATATTTAATGATTGGATGAAATGAATTCAAAATTTTCATAGCATATGATTTTCATAAGTTATATTGATTGATGCTATGATTAATAAACCCCATAACATCATGGATAGCTCTAATTTGGATTTTTCCTAATAGTTATATTCTTTTTAACTCCATGTTAGAGTGATTGATTTAATAGTCATATCATTCAATCTCAATTGGTATATTTGTTTTATATATATATATTCCAATTGGTATCCATGATCGCTTTTCTCCATGGCCTTGCTCTTTATTTTGGCAATTTGATCATATTAAGCTCTATAGTTATATGTTTCTAATTCTTTCCTTAAAGTTTTTCCTCAATTGGTAAAACCATATTCTTCTTGCTCCAAATAGTTAAACATTTGTCAAAAGTTTGACAAAAAAAAGAGAATGGATTGAGGGGGAGTGTAAACCTTCATAGGAAGTATTAGTGTTGATCAAATTGACCTTAGTATTGGCTATGAACCCTTAGAGACTTCTAACCATACATGATGGCCTATTATGTATTTCATTTTCGTTTTCATTTATTAACAGGTGCTACTAAAAGGTATTTTCTTTATTTCATGTGTGTAGGTACCTTTGCAATTTAATGTCAAAGGGGGAGAGAGCAATCAAGTTGTCTCAAGAGGGAGAGTATGTCCATACATCCTAAGGGGAGATATATGTATGATCTTCTACAAGGGGAGAAGATGCCTTGTTGGGAGGAATGCCCCCATCTAAAAAAAACTTCTCAGTGGCTCTCATTAGATGTTCTCTTGCTTTACCAAGCTTGCCCTTTAATGCTTTCATAATGTTGGGCTGCTTTGATGTTGGTTTTCTATAAGCAAATGAGTCAGTTGGCCCCACATGTTGAGGTGCATGTGTAGGAGGTCTTGATATCTCCTCAATGTCTGGATCCTGACGGGGTTGTTTTTGACTAAATGCCCGACGCAAGCTCGCTCCCCCAGGTCCGGATGACCCACCACCATGCTTATATTGGCTACCTCTAGAGGCTGCTTCATATTGCATTCTTCGCCTCTCTTCCTCCTCCTGAAGTGACCTCACACTTTCTCTCCTAGCCCTCCTCATTTCCGGATCTTCATCGTCATCATCGGAGGAACCAAATACTTCTTCTCTACAAGCATCAAGTTCTTCAGTTCTTCTTCTTTGTTGTACAACTTTCTTTTTGCAGATGCATTGAGAAGCTCCTTTATTTCAGCAGTTACATTCAGTGGCACTTTATGACATTTTATCACCTGTCCTGATACATGTGCCAAATGTTGTTTCAATCGAGTAATCCCGCCATTGAGCACTTTTCCACAATAATTACATTGTAATTTACTTTTGCTTCCAATTGCTTCACCGTGGCTCCATGCTGGATCTATATCACGCACCATCTTGTTCCTATAAAATAAGAAATTCATGTAATACTCTAACAACAATTATTTTTAGGAAAAAAAAAGATTTAATAAAATCATTTTCAAAATCCTAAATATATAGATCTAGCATAAAAGTATGTAAATCAATTATTTACACACCATACAATGATCATGAATCATTAAAAGAATATATTTATGATGAAAGCTCCAAAAAATGATATATTATAATTCAAATATTAAAAAATCTGAGAATAAAATAATTAAAATAAAAATTTAAATCATGTTTATGACTATGAGTAGTTGTAGATCTATTATCTACACACTATTAATAAGCCATTAAGCCTTTGGCATATGAGTATATCACAAATATGCTAACAAGTAACAACAATTATTTTTAAGAAAAAAAAATTAATAAAATCATTTTCAAAATCCTACATATATAGATCTAACATAAAAGTATGTAGATCAATCATTTACACACCATACAATGATCATGAATAATTAAAAGAACATATTTATGATGAAATGCCCAAAAAATGATATATTATAATTCAAATATTAAAAAAATAAAATAATTAAAATAAAAATTTAAATCATGTTTATGACTATGAGTAGATGTAGATCTATTATCTACACACTATTAATAAGCCATTAAGCCTTTGGTTAGTATCACAAATATGCTAACAAGTAACAACAATTATTTTTAGGAAAAAAAATTAATAAAATCATTTTCAAAATCCTAAATATATAGATCTAACATACAAGTATGTAGATCAATCATTTACACACCATACAATGATCATGAATAATTAAAAGAACATATTTATGATGAAATGCCCAAAAAATGATATATTATAATTCAAATATTAAAAAAATAAACTAATTAAAATAAAAATTTAAATCATGTTTATGACTATGAGTAGATGTAGATCTATCATCTACACACTATTAATAAGCCATTAAGCCTTTGGAATCACAAATATGCTAACAAAGTAACAAGTAACAACAATTATTTTTAGAAATTTTTTTTTAATAAAATCATTTTCAAAATCCTAAATCTATATATCTAACATAAAAGTATGTAGATCAATCATTTACACATCATATAATGACCATGAATCATTAAAAGAACATATTTATGATGAAATCCCCAAAAAATTATGTATTATAATTCAAATATTAAAAAATCTGAAAATAAACAAAAAAAATGAAAAAAAAAATTCAAAATCATGTGTATGAGTAGATCTAGTATGAAAGTATGTAGATCTAACTTCTAAATGAAGAAAACAACACAACTACAAAAGTAACAAACCCAAATGATTTATAATTTCATCTAAAAAACAAATAACATAAAAAAATACTTTAAGTTGATTTTCTCTTACCTTAGATAATTTTTTCTTCAAAAATATAAATGGAATTTGAAAAATGCAAGGGGGATGTGTGAAGGAGAGGGGCTGCTGGTATGGGTAGTAAGAAAATGAGAAGAGAGGAGAAAAAGATGAAGATGGGGGAAAAAAATATAAAAAAAAAGGTTTTAAAGCAAAATATCATATCTCGGCCAATATTTTTAAAATATCGGCTGAGATATCGGTTCCACCGATATAATCAAAATCTCGGCCGATATGGGCCGAGATTTTGAAGATTTTTACCCGATCCGATATCTCATCGAGATATCGGATCGGTATCGGCCGATACCGGTTCATATCGGCCGATATGAACCGGTATCGGCCGGTTTTTGCATCCATGGTCCAGATTCAATGTGAAAAGACCGATTTTGACCCTAAGGTTGGAAAAAATGGTTTTTGGAGCTTCGAATGAGTACGGAGTGAACATGAAAGTTGTAGGGAATGGTGAGACTAGTCAAATGAAGTCAAAATGGGGATTTTTAGGAATCACAAAGAACCTCCCCATGCTGACCACGCAAAATACATTGGACAATACGGTTACAAACTGAGTTCACTGGCTCTCAAAACTCCCAAAAGCTAATGAAGCTATTCTAACTCACAAACTCAACCAAACAACCACTAATCCCACTTAAAGAACTAATCCACAACTAAATCAACACTAATTCCAAAAATTATGGGCCACTTGCAGATTTTATGCTAAAAATAGTATTTTGAGTTCTTTTATCTTTGAAAAATCTTAAGAATAATGCTATAAAAATAGTGAACTCATCAATATTGACACCTTACAATATCTAAAGTGGATTTTATGGGAAAACTCATGGTAAGTGAACGTTGCAAGAAAAAGTCCCTCCTAGGTTGAGCAGCACAAACGGGTCCGTTGGACTCCATTTTATTTTTTATTTTTTTCGAAAAATGAGCGTTGCTCTCCACGAGCAATATAACACCGTAATAGCCCCTCTTTTCTCCCACTTTTCCCCTTTCTTCCACATTTTTTCCCACTTTCCACACTATGAGAACTCGTCTTCAACTCCACCACCAACTTCCCAAACAAACATATATAGATATGTGGGCATGTCCACTAGTGTACAAAAGAAAAAACACCAAAGGATGGAAGTAGATGGAAAACCAAAAGAAGCATCTCTTTCATTGTTAAATGTAAATCTAAACTAATGTACAAAAAAAAAAAAAAAAAATACAAACCTCTTAAATGAAGACAACAATAACCAAAATGTAGTTAAAATTCGCAATAAATATGGTTTGGGAAGTGAGTGGTGGAGCTGAAGAGGAATTTTCATACTGTGAAAAATAGGAGAGAAGATGGAAGAAATAGGAAAAGTGGGAGAAAAGTGGGGTCCCATAACCCTATAACCAACATTAGATTGGTCTTGTGCTAATTACCAATATTGGATTCTGTTACTAATTATTAGTTTGCCATCATTAAATGAGTCTCATTGTTTAATGGCCCCTTAGTGATTACTAGATTGGTTAATATGACTATTAACATCATTGTAAGTGCAAAAAATGTAACTCACAAGATTAGGGGGTGCCTTACAGGACTTACCCAAATGACTGTAGAAAGCCAGGTATCCTTCAGGGATCACTTAGATGTTGTAGAGGATTTCTTTGGGAAAGATCACTCGCCGGAGAACCTGGAAAGGGAAGAGAAGAAGGTCAGAGGACCCTGGTTGTGGCAGCGCAGGGCTCTCCGATGCCTAAGTTAGTGCAGGGACTGAACTCAGGGTGGAGAAGAAGTGAAGCAGAGTAAGAGTGTATCTCTAAGTCTGAGTCTGCGAACCTGGGTTGGAATAGGTCCGTTTATATAGGAGAGGAGTCTCCAGATATTTGGTGGTGGGTCTGATGATCTGACTGCTAAGGTTTTATCAGCCCACATTGCATTAAATGTCAGTCACATGGGTCTGCTCTTTTCTTGACTTATTGGCGGTAAAGGTCCCATCGGATCCTTTCTTGGGCCTCGCCTTGATATGGCTGTGGCTGCTGGATGCCGCTCACCGCTCTGTCAGAGATTAGATGAGGATTTGGACGGCTAGGATGATGTATTTGTCCTATTGGCGCGTGCTTATATCTTGCCACGTGTCTAAAGAGGGGAGATGGCTGTCAGTGTCTGTCTCGGTTGGCAGTCCATCATACAACTACAGCCGAGGTGAATGTTTGATGCTATTGCCGAGATGAGATGTCTAAGCTAAGCTTGTACTGTCACCGAGCTTAAGAGCTGAGACGGGTACCGAGTTGAGATGTGCTGAGGCCATGACCGAGCCGAGATGTACTGAGGCCATGACCGAGCACAGGTGCTGAGAGGATACTGACCGAGGTGGTGCTGACCGAGCAAAGCTGCAGGTCGGGGCTGGAAAGTCTGACCAACGTGGGAGAACTTCTACCCAGATTAGGAAAGCTCCCACACAAATAGCACTATGTTTGGGAAGGGGGGAGGGGAGGGGAGGGGAGGGAAAATTTGAGGGGGAAGGAAAATGAAGGGGAGGGGAGGGGAGGGGAAATTAATTTTACCTTCTCTTATTTAGGAAGTTAAAAAGTAGGGGGAAGAAAAGTGAAAAAGTATAATTTTGTTTGTTTGTGAGGTAGAGTGATAAAGACCATTTTATCCTTACTTGGGCAAAAGTTCCAATTGAAAAAAATGGTAGTTTAGTAATTCCCCCCCCCCCCCCCCTTCCCCTCCTTTGCCCTCATTTTCCCCCCTTTTTTGGGGGGGGAATTTTTATGTGGGCCCCATAATCTTTTTCCCTACATTTTCCCTTCTCCCACTTTCCCTCCCCCCTTCCCAAACACCCTCATTTTTCATTTTCCCTCCTTTTCTTCCCTCCCTCCCATTTTCTTCCCTTTCCAAACGATACCTAAGGTTTCATTTGGGAAGGAGGTAAAATGAGAGGAAGGAAAAAAAAAAAAAAAAAAGAGGGGGAAATGGAGGGAATGTTTGAAATTGAGGGTGTTTGGGAAGGGGGGAAGGAAAGCGGGGGAGGGGAATTTGGGGATAAAATTTTTGAATTTTGCCTTCAAAACCGGGGGGGAAATATGAGAGAAAGAGGGAAATTTTTGTCAAATTACTAAACTGCCTTTTGGTAGACCCATATTGTTGAAACGACATTGCTCGTGGTTTTTAATAGTCCAATTTTTTTTTAAATTAAATGTAAATGGATCCTACCATGGTGACCAATATTAAATCACTCTAGTGTGACTATTAGTTAGTCAGTTTCCATTGGGTCAATCATCCTAGTTTCTTTATTCATTTCTTGTGAATAGCTAATGTTTAGATGTGACAGTAGCAAGAACAGGTCAAACCCACAAGAAGCTAATTAAAGAAACTTTCAGATTAAGAAAACTAATTAACTAATAATTAAGAAAATTTTAGAAATAAAAGCACGAACCTAATTTAGAAAGTTGAAAACTACCTATTAATTTCAATTTGGACACCATCTCTACAAATTTGGTTTATCTTCTTTGATAAGGTTTGTCTTTTATCCTTTTTTGAATTTGAATGAGGTGGAAGTTTCTAGAAACCTCTGGATGGCTTGGCTAATTGTCAGATGAGGTCTCACAAGGGATGTGCAACAATGGATTATCATCAGTGTTGATTTTATTGCAATCACGCCTAAAAAAAGGCATAAAAATATCCGAACCCATAACTTTGTCAATTTAGCTCCGATTTGCACAGTCTTGGGCTCTACGAATATCTACTCCGAATAAGCTTTCTAACGATAGGTAAAATTCATCGATCCGACGGTCATATTGAAAGTTATAACAATTTTAAGATGAGTTTTCCTAAGAAAAACGAGATTAACTTTTAAAATTTGATTTGCAATGGACTTTTATCTCTGCACAACTTTCATTATTGAAAGGATATTAGTTGTGGCTGATTCAAACTCTTCTTCTTTTATTTCAATCAGAATTGTACTATTTCAATTATTCATTAATAATTTCAAATCTATAACTACTGCGGACCCTGCCATGTGGGACATTTCATATGTCTGAACAGTGGGCCGTATGAGAAGTCTTTTACTACAGTTAGAACTCTTCAACTAACATGATGAGTGGACCCCACTTGATTGATTTTCGTGTGTGTGGGGTCTACTTGGTGAATTAGACAATTTACTTTTTTTCAAGCTTCAATTAAGCAATGCAGGGCCTAAGATGTGTGCTTGAAAGTAGGTCCCGTGACAGAGGCTTTCAATTCTCATTTTCTGCACATTCTCATTCAACACATCAAATACTGAAGATGCCATATTGAAGCATGACCCATCCGGACAGAGTTTTACTTCAACTGGATCTCTTCGGAGAAAAATTACAAAACATTCTAAGTTAATGCAAAAAATGTTTGAAAAATATGAAAATTCAAGTTTCTAGGTGAAAATGCATGAAATGATGGAATTAGATAAATAATGATGCAATTCACTTAATTAAACCCCTAATTCATCCTAAAATGATGTGTAAATATGCAAATTCAAGAACTCAACAACAACCCTTCTTTTCTCTCACTTTTTTCCTTTCTTCCATCTTCTCTCCCACTCTTCACGCTATGAAAACTCATCTTCAACTCCACCACCTACTTCCCAAACTATATTTATTGCTCATTTTAACTACTTTTTGGAGGTTGTTGTCTTCATTGAAGAAGATGGTATTTCTTTCTACACCAGTTTAATATCAAAACATCCTGAGCTTGTGTAAGGCCTCATGCCTTTATTAGAGGGGCTTAGTCACTAATCACTAGGATTTAGGGTGCTTAATTGGGTTTAGTGGCCTAAGTATTAGGATTAGTGGTGTGTGGTGCATTGAGTAGTGCGTCATTTGTGAAGGACTTTCAAATGGATGGGAAAACACAGTAGGAGAAGAAAGAGAAATTAGAATGATTTCACTATGCTGGGATTAATTTGGTATACCATTTGTATTAATACAAATGACTCTACCGGGATCAAATCAGTAAACTCTCAATAAGACTGTATTAAAAGAAAGAGAAGAAAGCGGAAGATTTACAAATGGACTTGTATTGATGATAGATTTTTTTTTTTTTTATGTTATGAGACAAGGGCTCACACTCCCAATTTATAGACAATTCATACTGAGTTACATTTGAAATGTATTTAAAATCCGTAATGGGATAAGATGTATACGTCATTTGTACTATATTATTGTCGCATATAATATGCATTATTGTTGCTGTATACATTGAATTGCATTACTGTTGCTGTTGCATGCGTCTGACATTTTTGTATTGGCGGCAGGTAGAGGCTGCATGAATCTGACATTAGTATATTGACTGCATGTACTTGTGGCTGCATTGTTGATTTTTGAACCGGAAGAATATAGCTTCATTTGAAGTAGTGTGGTGGAGCACCAATAAAAATCTTTATTTAAAGCCCCTTTTGTTGACTTTTAGGTTATTGATCTTCATTTGGCATGGTGATAGGGAGTACCTTATAAAGATGGAGCATGGTAGCCAACAATTGTTGACTTTGGAAATGTGTAAGCATTTGTTTATGGATTTTTCACTTCTTGATACGAAGGTGATGGTGTAACATCTCGAAATTCCAAGGTTGTAATTAGCTTAGTTAATTGTGCTTTTAGATAATTAAGCTCGTTTATAAGCCAAATAGGTCCGATTAATCATTAGGATCGCGCGTGCGAAGTTGGGTTGAGATCCGAGCCCGTTTAGGTACAGTAAAGGTGTGTGTTGCCATTTCCGGAAAATTTAGAGGGCTTTTTAGTATTTTTCGCTTTTCGAGATTTTGGCACCATGGGTAGATTACCTAATTTCTAGGACTTTGTCCTTCTGTTGCATCTTGATCCGGACTCTCAAACCCGACCCAAAACCTGACCTGATTCGTACCCATCAAGCCCATTTTATTAATTCCCATCTCATCCCATGTGAACCCCACCTCACCCACATCATACCCCACCCCCCTTATCCCACGTGCAACCCCCCACCCATTTCCCCTTTTTCCTTTACTTAGGTCAAAACCCACCCCTCCCATCTCATTCCATCTCCCTCATTTCTTCCCAGCAGCCCCTCCCTCTTTTCCTCTCATTCCTCTCGTTCTCTCTCCCTCACCACACTGCCGCCGGACTCCTTGCACACCAGCGATCATCACCACCACAGCAGGCCATCTTTCTTCTTCATCTCTCTCCATTCTCTCATCTCTCTCTCCCTCTTCCAAGCACACTACCGTCCCATCCATTTCCTTCTCTCTTTATTTCTTCCCCCATTTTTCCCTTTCCATCTCTTTATTTCCCTGTTTTTCCCCCTTCCTACTGTCAACGTGGATCAGCACCCACTCATCCATCCCATTCTCTGTTTCTCTCTTCCTTTCTTTCTTTTCTCTCTTCTTCACTCACCTCCCAGCCAGCCAACGAATAACCCATCACCCATTTCTTTATTTCATTTTCTCTCATCTCATTTTCTCATCTCATTTCATCCCATCTCATTTCCTCTCATCTCATCTCATCTCTCACCTCACTCCACTCACTCCAACATTGACTTTCTCCCCACCCATCTCACCATTTCTTTCTTTCTTTATTTCTTTCTTCCATTCTGTATTTTACATTTTTCTATCAATGAGCCACTAATTCTAGTGGGCCCCAAATCAAGTGGGCCCCATTACCTACCCATCTCCATTTCAATTCCTTTTCTCTCTTTCTCAATCTCTCTCACCCACCTTGCTAGAAACGGACTACAAAGGCAACCCCCACCCCCAATCATCACCATCATCTTCGCGTGGACCCCGCGAGCTTCTCATCCCCAATTTCAAACTTCACTGTTTGGTAAGCCCCTCTTTTCCCTTAGGTTTGGGTTAATGCATTTTGGGTATAGTTGTGTGTTAGATAGCTTAGAGCTTTCTTTTCTTTTGGTTTATGTTTTAATTTAGTTTTATTTTGCTAATTATCCCTTAGGTTTGGTTTGTTGTGCTATGGAGCTAAGATTTGTGAATTTGTGCAATTTCGACCAAAGGCAAGTAGATATTTATATATATGCTTAGATATGTTTGTCTCTCCTTTAATTCAATGATTTAATGATGATTTAGATGACCACATGACCTTGATTTTGGAAAATATGATAATTATGTTTAGTTATTTAATGAAATGGATTCTTAATTGGATGGTTGGATTGGTTGGATGGATATTAGATGATGGACTTGATGAGAGGGGGTATGGATGTATGTGAAGAGGGCAAGGCCCTATTTTCTTTATTTGCATGATTAGAATGGAAGGGCTAGGCCCTTCATATTGACTGATTACTCTTTCAGGGATTTTGGAAAGGGGTTCCCACCCATTTCACTTTAGTTACAAAACTGAGGTTTTATAACTGTAGTGTATACGGTCGACCGGCCAAGGGGACCGGGTTGATTGGCCACACACGGTCAGGCTCTCTGGAGCCTGATGAAGCACACTATGCACATCATTTGTTTACTACTTTCGGTCGACTGGACTGGGTCGGGTCGGCCAGGTACTCTGTGTGGGATGTCGACCGGCCAAGGGCTAGGTTGACCAAATGAACTGTGGCACCTTTTGGAAAGGGCCTTTTAGACCCTATCTTGGACGGACTTAGGTGGGACCTTGGCTACCCCTTTTGATGACTCATTTGACTATGCGTGAGATTGTTTTGAGCCGACGTGTTCTCACGGTTAATCCGGTTGTATCGGGACTTAACCGAATTCAATCTTGAACGGTACGAGACAACGTGATACCCTTCTTTAAATCTGTGCACGAAGATTGTTCGTTCGGGTATCATGATTCCTAATCCCTTTCGGTGACTGAGTTGATTGTACGATGCTTTTGGATTGACATTGCACTTAGGATTGGATTGTCTATCGCTTATGATTCCGAATTGTACCGTATGGTACTATCTACATGTAACGAACATGTTCATTAGCTCTGTTTACTTTACTTTGTTTGGGGATCACATTGACAACTTAGATGATGGACTTAGGATCCCTTTTGATGTTCCGTTTGTTTTGAGGTTTGGTTGAAGTGTTAAGGCTAGGGGGCTTTGATTGTAAGGCTTGAAGAGAACTACTATTGAAGTTTGTTTGAAGTTTGATTTGATTTGAAATGAAGTAATTTCTCTAATATTGTTGAATCTTATTCGCACACGAAAGCCTAGCCCTCACTGATTGTCTGTTTAGGATTCTTTGTATCAAGCACCACATGTGAGGATTTTGAAATTATGACCTTGAGGCAAGATTGGGCCAGAGCCCACGGGGCCAGAGCCGCATGAGCCAACAAGTCATTGAGGCAAGATTAGGCCAGAGCCCACGGGGCCAGAGCCGCATGAGCCAACAGGTCATTGAGGCAAGATTGGGCCAGAGCCCACGGGGCCAGAGCCGCATGAGCCAACAGGTCATTGAGGCAAGATTGAGCCAGAGCCCACTGGGCCCGAGCCACATGAGCCAATAGAGGACCAACCTTGAGGTAAGATTGGATGCGCTTGGGCCAGGTCCTCTGGTCGAGTAGCCCATGAGCCCAAGAAGACCGTCTGCAGATCGGATTTGGTGTAATGGACACCACTCTAAACACTTTGATTGAAGGGTTATGATCCCAAACTATTTATATCTCTACCACGACTCAATGTGAGTATGGGAGGGCAATGACACTGTCCCGTGGTAATTAGCATATGTGGACCGCCTATCTTGTTAGATGTTTATGTATAGATTGATATTGATTCAAATGCTATGCATTTCTTACGCTTAGGATGTTATGCATTTCATATGATTTTGTCTACTCGTTTACTCTAATTTGTTCTGCATATTTGTTGATTTTTTATATTTATATCTGCCTGCCGACCGTCGTGTTTGATGCTGCACTTGGTGCATAGGTATCGGATACATCTACCTTTGGGAAAGTGGAGGCGCCGTTTCAGGCAGTTTAGCCTGATGGTGAATACGAGTTGTGTGTCGATGATATTGTCGTCGTGAGTAGCACACGAGTGCCTTCATACTTTGGTTAGTTCGTATTTATTCTCTTTTGGCTTAGGTTTTGTTAGAAGCCATTAATTAATATACTCTTGTTGTCTTTTGCTAAACTTAAACTATAGAAAAGAAAGATGTGCATACTCTGAAATGTTATATTGTACCATTCGTTTGATTATGATGTTCCACTGTGTTTTATGGTTACCGAGGAAATAATTATACCTCACCACGGACTTCAATCCTATGTGACATGATTGGGGCCAAGTTGCATTTGATTAATGTTGGAAAAAGTTTTAATTGGCCCTAATCTCACGTATAACCCCGGTTTCAATTTTGGGGGCGTGACAGATAGTGTTATCATAAAGGCATGAAATTGATATGTTGACATGTGGAGATGGCTTTTAATGCCTTGTGTTGATTTTTTCATGGTGATTTCGACTTCTTTAGAGCAAATTGTCTTGATTATGGCTTCAGAAGATATTTATTACTAGATACATGGTTGCATGGAGAAAGCTTTGCTGGCTTCGGGTATGCATGGAGAGATGCATTTGGGACGCCTTTATTGATGTATTAATACCACATGGGAATTTGTGCTGACTGCATTGAAATGTGAATGTTGTATTGAAAGTTGCATGAGATGCATTTGGTGGAGCTGTATGTAGACAGATAATTGTTGTATGAGCTGCTTGCATTGTTTCATTGTCATTCTTGAGAATTCATCTGTGGCGTCAGAAGGAGGCATTGTTGCATCAGAGTCATCTTAATTGTTGACGGAGCCATTAGAAGAAGATACTTCTTGAATAAATCCGCCATATTTATTTATGAGTGGATTTCTGAGGAATTGAATTTCATTTTTCATTCACTGAATTTCTTGAATAAGATCCATATGCTGCTAAGTGTTGATTGGAGTAGCTTGGGATGATGATCCGCCATGGACGACATATTTGAAGCTTTTTTGTAAAGTTGTTTGCCTTTTGGCTTGAGGATTGACTGGATGAGATTGAATAATAAGAGAAGCTTGAGGGGAAGAGTGATAAGATTTATTGAGAAACTGTGAGATGTCAGATTTATCCCACCATTTAATATAAGAAATACGAACAAAACATGTTGGCTTCGTTTCTTGGGATTTACCATATTCCTAGCGGAGAATCCATGGAATAGTAGGGGAAGAAATAAATTTAAAGAAAGAATATGAAGGATCAGGAATTTCAAAGCTGGTTTGAAATAAATTTAAAGAAAGAATATGCATTAAGCGCTCAAGATAAATTACCACTTGACATTATCAAAAATGTTTCATCTAAAGAGGAACTAATAACATATTTTAAAAAAATTCTTGACGATAAAATAATCTCTGATAAAACTTCAAATCTTAATTCCAAACCTGCTTCTATACTTTCAAACCTTGAAAAAATAAATCAAATTAATTTGCTCATATCTCATAAAGAACAATACATAGAGAATCTTAAAAATGACATTACACTATGTCGAATTGAGAATAAATTAGAATCAAAAGATTTTGAATTAAAACTAAATAATTTTCAAACTTCCTTAATAAAAGAATGTTGTTCTGAAATACCTTCTGCCTTTCGGCATAGAAAGAAACATTTAGTATCATTACCATACATTCCCACATTTAATGAACAAGATATTCCTACCAATGCCTGAGAAGAGACAGGTCTCAGTTATTTTTCTTGCAAGGCTCACAGTTCAGCATGCGCGGTCAACCGGACCATGTCCAGGTCGACCGGGCATACAAGCTCTGCAAAGAATAGCTGGGACGCTAGCTTTTCCACCTCAGGCCAAAATCCAGTGTGTACGGTCAATCAGACTCTGTCCTAGGTCGACCAGGCACACCAGATTTTAAGGAAATGGACTGAGACTTGGGAAACCCTTCCAACCAGAACTTTCAGTGTGCGTGGTCGACCGCCTAGGCCAGGGGGTCGACCGGACACACAGAGAATTCTGGAAATCAGGCCTTTCCCTGCAGGGTGATTGTGCTCTATTCCTAGTGTGTGGGGTCGACCGCTCAAGCCAAGGGGTCGACCTGGCACACTGAGTACAGTAACTTTTCCCAAATTTCGATTTCTGAGGTTGTGATCGTTTGTGGGGCCCATTGACCATTCAAATAGACTTCCATCAACGTGCTAAGCACGAGTCAATGGTGTAGCTTAACCTTGACTCGTGAGGACCACCAAGTAGGGTATAAGTTTTGGAATTGACAGCGATTCGATTCTTAAACGTCGTCGAAGATGCCCGTAACTTCAAAAGCACCAAATACAGTATTCATTGGCATCTGAGACCTCTTTTAGAGATCAAATTACCTGAGTTGGACTTGGACCATGGTTTAAAATATCAGCCGATATCGGTTCGTGTCGGCCAATACAAACCGGTATCGAACCGGACCGTTATGATATCGGACTGTGACATCAGTATCGGCATCATAACGGTCCATATCGCCAAAATATCGGCTACGTATCGGCCGTTACGGCTGATATTTTTAAAGTATCGGTCGTAACGACCGATATGACCAAACTTATATATAAAAAAAAGAAGAGGAAGATGAATAGAGAAATATGCATTTGCAGAAAAAAGGGGGAACACACAACAACATGCAATTTAAAAAAAAAAAAAAAGAAAAAAAAACATAAATATGGATCACCATTCAAAAAAAAAAAAAAACTCATACCTGGATCTTTTGAGAGGCTAAACGTGGTTGGCCCCGCGCCTTTCTCCTCATCTTCCTCTTCTCCTCTTCTTCTTTTTCTTCCTCTCTCTTTCCTCTTTCCCTCTTTCTTTTCCCTCTCCCCACTTGTTGTTGTATCTCTGACTCTCTGGCGAAAATGGAAAAGGCTGAGGGGGCTTTCTTTCTCCATTTTTTTCCTAAGGAGTGAGTCTTCCAGATTTATTATGGCCCACATTTTTAAAAAATAAACTACATAAATGTAGGTAGCCTCTTAAATGGTCTCACAAATCACAATGAATTTTCGAATTTGAAAATGTAAACCATTAAATGCCCTCCCTTATTCTCTAAACTATTAAATGCCCCTTTTTAGTTTCCCCACCCAAAATAAATGCCCCTTTTATATGGAACCTCAACAAATATTAATTAAATTAGTGTTGATCTAATGTCACATTGATCACTTATAAACATACAAATAAAATGTTAAAAAAGTCAAAAAGTATCCAAATGCTTTATTTTATTAGTAAGCCTCTAACAAGGTACACTAATAAAAAAATCTAATCCACTAAAGATAAACTTCCTTCTCATGAAGATAAAAATGCAAAAATATCTACAAATCAACTACAAAGAGTGACAAATTTTTTAATTGATTAGATTTGGAATTTAAATTGTGGTCTACTTGATTGGTTTTTAAACTATATGTATGGATTAAGGATAAAACATTAAGACTTGACATATTCAACAATTTCAGATAAAACAACGATACAAGATGCTTTGCCTTAGGGGAACCGATATTTTGCTTTACGATATGTACTAATGGGAAAAAAAACATTGTTGTTCAGCATTTTATAATATTTTGAATTTTTTGGATATTTTTGAGAATTTTTTGGGATTAAAAAAAATTCACACCGCGATGACCGCGACGGACCGATAACTGTGACTGATACCGATATCATATCAGTTTTTTGTCTGGGCTGATACTGCGACAGAACCATGACTTGGACCTGAATGTGGACCAATACTTAGGTTGGATTATTAATATTTTCTCGTTGATTCTTGTACTTTGAGGTTTACTTCATCTTTTGCATCACTATCACTCTTTTATCATTTCTGTTGTTTATACCTGTTAATTAAATGGAAAATGGATGGCATGAATCTAGGATTACTTAGAGGTGACCTTGTGGCGTGATTGGGGGAAACCTTGACTCGTGTTTGTAGCTAGGCGGGCCCTTTTATAGCCTAAGTATAGATGTATGATAGCCTAGACTGGAGAGGCTGTTTACTATGGATTTGTAACTCATTTTAGATAAGTATGAACTGTTTATCATTGGAAATGGACTTATTATTATGTTAGGCTAGGCCATGTGTTTGTTGGGCCTTGGTGTGGATCCAATGTTTGGACTTGGACTTGGACTGTGTTCTATGGTTGGTTGAATCAGTACTTAGACATCTTAGGGATTTTGGTTAGGACCTTGTTCACGCAAGACAAAGCCTAAACAGACATAGACCTTTTATTGTTTCCTTGAGTCGGTATGAACATCCACTCAGATGTTCTAAGCTCAGCCTATTAACTGATCATCACTGGTAGGAGCTATTTGTAAGTATTGAGTGAGTTATCATGATAAGCTATGTTTTAAACGAACGATGTGATGCCGGGTCCAGTCTTTAAGTGATGAGTGTTGTTTTGCGGGGCTCGTCATTCCCCAGCACTGGTGAGATTTCCCTACTGCGAATGTGCCACATTGATGTCTGTTAGACTAGATTACTTATGTATCCTGATTCTAAATTCTTTATCATGCGCAACTGTCTAAATTGTGTATTATTGTTATTCTCATTGATTATGTTCTCGTCTCTACTATTTTGATGCATACATCCTATGTTACTTGTATACTGTAACTTGCCAAATCTTTGAATCTGACTCATTCTTGGTGCTTAAGTGATGACCCCTATTACGAGGATGATGCGGTCGTCAAGGCCCCGTAGTTGGTAACTACGGTTGGGGACCAGCCGACTCGAAGGTCGAGCTGGAGGATGGAGTGTCAATACCATGGGTCTGAGAGTACATTTCTATTTTTGGGATTTGAGTGGTTTTTGTAGTGAGCTGGGTAGAAGTTGAAATATGTAATAAACCTTTGATTTTCATAACTTTGACATTTTAAGCTGGATTTTAGCCCTGCACACTTACAATAGATATGTGATACCTTATATTTGCTTCCACTACGTTTTTTATGCTTCCGCAATTTAACCATCGTTATTATATTATTCAAAGTTTTAAATTGGACCTCACTGTGGACCTACGTTCTTGTAAGTTCTTGGATTTTCTGAGAAGTAGCACACCAACTTCAGGTACCTTGATAGTTTTCTCGGTATTCAGAATTGGGGCGTTACAGCTCGTTTGTGTACCGGGTTCACCTCGGTACATTCATTCTGATGATATATGATGGTTTGATTATTTATGGGTTAGTTATGTTTCGTTTATTCAGTGTTTACGTACCTTATCATATATTGGTCTCAATTGGCACATGTTACACTGTTACTCATATCTATTTACTTGCCATTTATTGATGGTGCTACATTTGATGCTTAGGTACTGTTGCCCCCATCAAGTCGGAGGGCGAGGCGGGGCAGGAGGTTCCACCGAATGACGGACTTACTGAGTGGAGCGCCGATGACGTAGTTTGACTTGTCAAGCCTAGCGCCGTAGAACCATAGAGGTGGCAAAATATGACCCGACCCGCCAAACCGACCCGACCCGACCCGCGTATTACCCGCTTAACCCGACCCGTTTGATATGCGGGTCGGTCACGGGTCAAGTATTCATGACCCGCAATTAAGCGGGTCGGGTTAGGGTTGACCCGCTTGACCCGCATAACCCGCACTAATTCTTGTATTTAAGTCTGTTTAAGATTACCAATACTTAATTAGAATGTACGTGGGGGTTAGCAATTGGCATTAACTCTAACTCTAGGGACTTAGGACTAGGGGTTGTTCCACTACCACATTATGCTTACCATGAGTCACACAATTTAGAATTATTCATCTTACATGGATGGTTTTTTTTTTAAATGATTTGTGAACTACGATGTGCTTGTCTTGCATGAGCCATGCTTGTATTGTTATTATTTTCTTTTTCTTGTAAAGAAACTTATTACTCACTTATTCAAGTATACGGGTCGACCTGACCTGTATAACCCGCAATGGTTATGCTGGTTTAAGTGGGTCGGGTCGGGTTGACCCGTGGTGGGTGCGGGTTAGGGGTTTCTGACCCGTTTAATAAACAGGTCGGATGCGGGTTAGGCTTGTGTAACCCGTTTAATAAACGGGTCCGACCCGTTTAGCACAACCCGACCCGATTGCCACCTCTATAGAACCATACATATCGGTAGACTTTTGAGACTGTTACCTTTGGGCCTATAGCCCTTTTATTTTGATGTCATGGTTGTGTTAGGCCTTAACTTAATTTAAGACATTGTAAACCTATTTGAACTTATGCACTTTTGTACTACTTCCGCTCTATTATCTTTATGGTTATGTTTTTACCATCTGCGCAGGTTATTTGTTTTTTTTATGTTTCCGTGATTAGATTATGGTGACTGATCATCATACATAACCTCACCACGGACTTCGATCCGCCCGGAATTGGGGTCTCAAGTACGAATGGTGAGAAAAATTTTAATTGACCTCAATTCTCACACCCTTAGGATCGGGTTGGGCCCTGCCAAATCTTGGAGGCGTGACAGCTTGTAAAACAAGAACATGTCGTCCAACGATACACATGCTGAAGCGAGTCCGGATCCCCAATTTGTCAGCTAACTATCCATCTCCAAAAATGAATAAATACAAAAAGAACATGGTGTTTCTTACAAATAGGGAAAAAAATGGGATTGAAATAAGAATCCCTAGCAAAAAATCACTACCCTTCTCTCCCCTCTCGACCATCGCCCTCAACGGCAACACTTTCAAGGCCGGCGGTAGCATCATTCACCCTAAGAGCCTCCACGCCATCAACTTCACGACACCATCAATTTCACCTCCATGTTTAATGCGATACAGACTCTTTATCGTTGCTGGGGAAGATCCAGGTTTTACCCAGCTTTTCCAGTGTTTCGATGGTGGTAGGTGGCGAAGACGTCAAGTGAAAGTTGGAGCCAGAGGAGTAGAGAGCCGTGGGGGATGTGGACGACGGTGGTAGTTGAGAATTGGTCGGAGATGGAATGGGTTTCTTCAAAGAGATTTACAGGGAGGAGAGCGGGAGTGGAGGAGGAATTGGGCAACGTCCGCCTCGCAGTGCCGTTCAATATCCGAGATAGCGGCGTACCAGATGACATGGAGCTTCGATAGGAGGGCGAAGGGGCCAAGGATGGGGCAGTGGTCGCTACGCAGCTTTACGAAGAGAATGCACGACGACGCGCCGATCGCCGAGATGTTCAGCATGATTGAATGTTGTCATACCACACCACCACATCATCAGGGTCGACCGGCGCCGGAGGCGGCAATGAAGAAAACGAAGTTGATTGAGAAAATGTAAATTGGCACTCCATTGAAGAAGAAGAAAACAGAAAGGGATTTCAGGACGTTGGTCGTTTAGAAAAGAGGAGAAACAAAGGATTGCGGATTTGTCGGAGCCGAAGAAGTAAAAATAGGGAGGGCTCAGCGGTTTGCTTTGGTTTTGCCAACAATTTATTGTATTCATAAAAAAGACCCTTCATTTTTTATTTCTTCATTCAAGGAAGCTGTTGGGAGGAGGGCCTTGGCTAACGCCGTGTCAAGACACGTGTCGCAATGGGAGGATCCCCCGTTTTCAGATTCGTGCTGGGGCGCAGTAGGACTACCCGTAATCACTAAGTGGGTCCCGCTCAACCTCCAAATGGAAATACCGACTAAGTGGGTCCCACCTAGCCCTCTTCTGTCTCCTTCGTCATCCCAGTCTTGCCACACCCGCGAAAACTTTTCGTGGCGTCTAAGGGAAATTCCTCGTCCTTCTGTTGTGTTATTCCACACTACCAGCCAATCATTTCCGCCAAATTTTGCTCATTCTAACGGAACACATCAGACTTCCGTTTCTGATAATCTAATTTCCCAGATCTCACTCCCCTGCTCTTCATCTCTCCTTCCTTCCATTCCAAGCTTCTCTCTCACACTCTTTCATGGCGACTGCAACCGAAAAGCTCTTGAAGCTCCAATCTGCTGTTACAGGCCTCAATCAGATCAGGTGTAGTCACATTCGCTTCAATTCGACTCACAATTTCCTCTTTTCTTCTTCGCTTTTAGGGTTTCAGATCCTCGGATTTCTTGATAGTCCCTCTTCCAATCCAAGCTTCAATTTATTAGATCTGATCTTAGTTTCTGATGTTCTGCAGTGAAAATCAGGTCTCAGGACACATGCTTATTGGTTCTTTGGCATTTGAATTTCTCTGCATTTCTTGGTAGGAACAGCTCATTTTTCCATCTTTGAGGACTGGAAAATTTCTACATATGAACAAACAAAAGTTACTAGTATATACAGAAATAGAAAAGATCTTGAGAAGGCTTCAGAACAAAAGAGCGATAAAGAAAACTCCTCTTGTTTAGAATGTGACAGTTCCTTTATCATTAGGGGAAGTAAATATAACCATACAGCTTTTGGTATGGTGTTTAGGTGTGTAAAGCTGCTTCTATCATTAAGGATATGCTTGGATAGTTCTTTGAATTCCTTCGAAATGGGCAAAGGAGTTAGGAGTGGAGGGTCAGGGATGAGTCTGTAGATACATGTATTGCCTTATCAATTTAATACTATGAGGTTCTCCTTCTATGCTTTTGGATGCTTCATGCATTTGGTGCAGAATCTACCCTCCCTCCTATGGATCTGTGGTGAAGACTCCACTGGAGTGCTCTTTGGTGTTGAATCCGAAGAGATTATTGCAGACACCAGATCTTCTTCCCTAGATTGAACTTGTAGAACTATAATGTAATGGTACATTAAGTACTGTACTTACCCCCAAAGTGTAGGTAATGAACTAAATATACCGTAGGTAAGATGCACAAAATGCAGCTATGTTCTATAGTAAGTTTTAGTTATGGCTGAACCATTGGGGAAAATTTCCGGTTGTTTTATATAAAAATCTGATTAGGATCCAAAGCAGACTTGGGCCTCCCACCACTCCTATTAGATGTTGTTACACCCCTACCCTAATTAATCGTAATTAAGGCTAATTAATTGTGATTAATGCTAATTAAGCATGGATAATTGGATTAACTAAGGTTAATGACCAAAGAGGACAAATCAGTCTCTAATGGCACATTAAGCCTAATGGAATGGAATTGAATTGGTTAAAATGAGTTTAGACTCAAACAAGGTGAATTAAGGACTTTTTCGTAAATACGGGTTTTCACGTATTTCGTCAAATACGGAAATTCTTGATACCAACGTGTGTATCTCGAAGAGTACATCAACTTTCATAATAAACGCGATTTCATTTGACCTAGGATGGGCCAAGTGAGGAGTCATTTGACTCAAAATGAAAATATGCTAAATGTAAGGGGGTTTTGATGTGAAGTGGTTTATATTAGAGTGAAATAGGGGAAGGAGCTCATTCTCATTCCATTGCAAAGGAGAAACCCTAGAGCTCTCCATTTTTCCTCCCTTCCTCTTCCATTCCTCTTGTTGAGAGTGAGATTTAAGAGTATTTGAAGTGGAGTTTGGAGTAGAGAGCTTCATCTTCATCTTCTTCCTCAAGAGTCTCCACCATTATTGAAGTGTAGAGCTTGAGAGGAAGCTTGAGAACCCATTTCTTTGGAGCTACAAGTAAGTAAATGACCTCCCTTGTGATTTCCAAGTTCCATTAGTGAATATGTAGTGGTTTCTAGCACCAATGACTCATGGGAGTTCATTTGGGTGTTTTTCTTGATTAGGGTTTGAAGTTTGGGGGTTTAATCTCAAACCAAGCTAGGCAAAAGAGGGTTTTGACTAATAGCTTCCAAAAAGGCAAGTATAAACCTTGCTTGTAAATAGTGTTAACCATGATTGAAATGTATGGAATTTTTATGGGTTTTATGCATTTATATTGAGTTTTGGATTTATTATGGGTGATTAATGAAGTAATTGAGGAATGATTAGGAGTATGATTATGAATGAATGTGAATGGATGATGTATGAGGGGGAACAGGAGGTTCCAGTGATCTTGTGCAGGTTGGGAAATGGATTGGAGAAATGAGAGTAAAAGAAGGATCAGAAGTTCTGAAACTCGAGAAGTGAGTTTCTGGGTGCTGGCGGCTAGCCGCGAGGCTAACCGCCATGCTAACCGCCATAAATTCGTAAAATGGTCAGCCTCTGGAAAGCTGACCGCGAGCCGACCGCCATTTCGCGGTTAGCCGAAATGGAAATTCCGGCTAGCCGCCAGGTAACCGCCAAGCTGACTGCGACTGAGTCAGGATTTGCATAGCTTCTGGAAAGCTAACCGAACTCGGTTCGGCTAGCCGCCAACTATACCGCGGCTAACCGCCAACTGGACCGCGGCTAACCGCCAGGATACTGTTAGGACATTAACTGTTAGAGTCCGGTGAATTTTGGGTTTTAGATTTTTTGAGAATTTGGAGTACGACTCTTAAATATAAATGCGTTTCCGATTAGTTTTTAAGACTAATCATGGGTTAACTAAATATTGAGAATTAATGGTGTTTTCAGAAGGTTCCTTGAGCGAACCAAAATTGGATATGGCCTAAGCTCCATGTGTGTTAATTAAGGGGACTTGAAATGCACATATTAAAAATACAAATGTGATGCTCATCGTGAATAACACGTGCATTTGGAAACCAACGGTTACACCCGAATGGTTGTTTAGGATTGAGATAGGATTGAAATGGGATTGAGCAAACCCGTGTGTGGTTAATGTTATACTCATTGTGTCATTGTGATCAATCTAATGAGATTGATATTATTGTCATTCCTTTCTTTTGTCATGAAAGGGATTATGGAATTGAATTGGATCCATAAAAAGGATTTCATACTGAATGTTACTGATCATTGAGTCTGGCACTACCTAGCGATTGTATTAGAACTCTAAATGAGTTCAATGTTAATGAATGACTAATCCTGCTGCAGCAGATGGTATTGGGGGTGTTCCGGAGCTCCGTGGTGATGCTAGTGTCCCTGGCCCGGGCACTGGTAAGTCCCACTTATATATCCGATCATACCTTCGGGTAGTGATTGAAGCCTCCCTTTGAGGGGAGATGGTAAATGAATAAATCCCGATCATATCTTAGGATATTGATTGAAGCCTTCCTTTTATGGAAGATGGTAATGAATTGAATGAAATACAATTTAAGAATGCTATGGTAGTTGCCAATTGGTACATGTATACTGACTGTCATTGTCTTACTGTTATTGTTAAATTGTCTAGATTTCTCTAGCAATGAAAATGTTATTATTGCATATAAGATTGTGTTGATATACTATTGCAAGCACTGTTTATACATTGTTGAACCGTCGTGTTCATTCGTGTTATTGATGGCATTACAGGCCAGGTTGCCCCTGCCGGTGTTGCAGCGCCCCCGGCGCCAGCGGAGGAGACCGCTCTGGTTCCTCCGGGAGGTCTGATTGAATGGAACCGGCGGGATACCAACTGATGTGGTATCCGAGTGCGAATTTAGAGTTGAAACATTTTGAGGAGATATTTTGATAAACTGTTTATAAATTCATTTTGAGGATGTAATTAATCTTTTGGAACTGTAACTAATGGTTGTCTGCATAGTATTTTGGTATATGCAGCATCTTGTTGAATGTACATTGAAACAATACATGTATAAGGACTTTCTTTTGGATACATGTAAATGATAAGTTGTGATTGTCAAATATATATTATTTCCGCAAAAGTTTTATATTTGGCAGGTTCTTGATATTGTTATCCCTTGTGGATCTCGTTTTAACTTCGGTTAATTCGGGGTTTACGGGAGTAAGTATGGGTTTCACGGCTCGGCTCGGGCCCGGGTCGTGACAGATGTTCTCAGATTTAAGTTCCTGGCTCCATGTCAGACCTGGACATATTTGGGCCTAGATGTTGACCCATGTGGCTCTGGTCTGAATCCATCCTTTTGACAGCCTGATTACAAAGGGAACATGAAAGCAGATAGGCTGGCTACTTTAGGATTTAAAACCACTTTTGTCTTGTTCAGGTGAATGAATTCAAATCAATAGAGAAATTCAAGATTTTCAATACCAACAACTTGTATGTGAAGTCAAGCCTATAAATTTGGTATTTCCTAAAAACTGCTTGTACGGTAATAATGCAATGCTTATACCTGTTCGTACAGGTGGTTAAATTTGAAGGCTATTAAACGCCTTGTAGAGGCTGAAGCCCTTAAGATGGATATCATTCCTAACCCTAAGGTATAGTGCCTTTTCTTGTCTGTCCAACTATTGGTATGTTATGTTATTTAGATAATGGCACATGTCGGGTACAAGTAGTTGAGAACATATCTAGATATGGAATTGCTTGATCCCAAATGTTATGATAAGTGGCACTGCTAATATTCATTTCTTGTTCTTTTATGTTTTTCATTCATAAAAAACTTCTCTGCATTTTAATTCATTTTATAAAAGTTGTTCTTAAACTATTAAATTTCATCAATATAAAAATATTTGGGTATGGCTAATCTATGTTCAACATGGATCCCAAATCTACACCAATGTCATATCTGACAACAGTACTGAATCATCTGGGTATCTATGACTGTTGGTATGTGCTCTTTGCTAATGAAAATTTCTGATTTATTACATAGTTGCACAAGATTCAATGACATTACTTGCTTCCAGGAAGTGAACGTGGTTAAAGTCCTTCAGCTGGAAACAGCACCTGGGGCAGCAATACGGGTATTCATCAAATGTATTGCTTCAATCTTATTGTGTTCCATCCTTGATAACCGCCTTTTACAATCTCCAGTGCCATATTTCTGTGAAACAGTTCTTTGATCATGCTATCGGTGTCAATGTTCCGCGATCTCGGTTTCTTCCGGTGAAAGCAACATCTGATTTACTCCTTGTCCAGGTTGAAAGTGATCCAGTGGCCTTCGATGTGGATTGTTCATATGCATCGAAAGTTTGAAGCACCTTGACTTATTTTGCAGTCTGATCTGTATACCTTGGCTGATGGCTTTGTAACCAGAAACATATTGAGGAGTGGGCTCTACCCGAAGGGGAATATTGAAAAGTATTTTCGCTGCCTCTACTAACGCCTTGAGGTTTTGGTAAGAATGGCTAACTGAAGAAATTCAAGAAAACAATGCTAGAAATAATCCAGAAAATCCCTCTATTGAGTTGAGACTTGAATTTAAAAAGGTAAATTTAATCAAATGGCTGGGCCTGCTTGATTAATGGGCTGCCTGGATGTTATTGATTCAATCTTTTCCCCTTTTACAGGTTAGCAACTACCTTGGTCACTTCAAGTCCATCCCCAGCATCATTGAGCTTGATAGCTTGAAGGTCTCTGGTGATGTATGGTTTGGTGCTGGGATAAAACTAAAGGTGTGGCATTTGATTCACTTCATGTTTGTAGAGAAAAAAAAAAATTATACTGTTGCTATTTACATCCCAAATTAAACACCTATATCTCCATGTTCATTCAATTTTTTTGAGAATCTAGGGATGACAACAAGGGAATGTAACATCTGTTCTACTCCCAAAAAAAAAAAAGAACCACTATTACTATACTGTTTGTAGATAAATAACCAAATCAAACCAAACCAAACCAAGCCTTTTCCCACTAGGTGGGGTCGGCTATATAGATTTGACGACGCCAATCAAATCTGTTTAGGGCCATGTCCTCCGTTAGATCCATGTAAGCAAGGTCATGTTTAATAGTTTTTTTCCAACTTCTCTTGGGTCTCCCTCTCCCTCTCCTATTCCTGACAATCTTCATGCTTTCACACCTTTTAACAGGTGCCTCCGTTGGACGCCTTCTAACGTAGCCGAATCATCTCAGTCGATTTTTTCTCATTTTATTTTCAATCGGTGTTATTCCTACTTTGCCCCTAATCTCCTCGTTCCTAATCTTATTTCTCCTTGTGATCTCACACATCCATCTTAGCATTCTCATCTCCACAACTTCCATCTTCTTAGCATACTGCTTGTAGATAAATAATAAACTTATAAAGAATGAGCTGACAATCAATTTTCCATACATTATGCATATTTAGTGTTTGTGTATGTAAACATATATACATTTTTGTAGGCACATTTGTATCTTTGTTTGGTAAATTTTTATCCAGATAACATAGAAATATTAAAATATGCGTAACTAGTGCATATAATTTTTTTTTTCTTGATTGGTAACACCGTAACAATAACTTCCATTAACAAAAGAAGAAAAACAGACTGGCCATTACCCTCCCAAGAAAAGGAGGGTACATAAAAGCATTATACCCACAAAAAACGCAAACCAAACAAGAAACAGCCTAGAACAACTTAGTAAAAGCAACAGAAGGAGAAGATCTCTCCACCCTTGTAAAAGCAATAAAACACACACAAGAATGATTGTAGAGATTTTTGTCCTAACTCCTAACATCTATGTTAGCTCATTCAATACAACAGGCCGGTGGACCAAGAAAATTTCCCTTGAGGGCCACTGTGTAGGAAAAAAATGAAGGACGTCATATGTAAAATAAAGAAGGTTTTCAACAGGCACTTTATTGAAGATGGTGTTCTTCCTATTGGTTAATTATCATTTTCCCATGCTTCCCATTTTTTGTTGTGCCATAGTAGGAAATCTTTTCCATTTTGTCCATGAGAATTTCCAATTCTTTCTTGCTGGAATGTTATCAATTCAGGCTTGTTCTTCCAGGTTTTCTTTGCAGGTTCAGTTTTCCAACTCTTCCAATGATGTACTTTTAAAAGAAAAGGGAAATTATTTTAAATCTCTGCCATTGTGACCTTGCTTTCAAGTTGGCCCTTTGATGGCTGCCTGGCCTTACCATTGAGGAATTCTGTCGTGAACTGATGCCAATTCAAATGATATATTACTCCACAGCTTGTGAAATAGAAAAAGATGGATTTAGGAATAGACACATTTTGTGTAACATGCCTTTGCCTTCTTTTAGGAATACTGAAAATAAAACTTCACGTGCTAGACTCATTTTCGACTCACGCTTGTGGCAGCCCTGCAAGTCTTTATAGCATGTTAATGATTAATAAATATTTGCACTAATAACTTTGTAGGATCTTACACCCCATTGAACTACCACTTATCCCAAAACCAATTGGTGATAGGAAACGGCACAACAATAGTTTTATGGTGAGGGCGAGGGCTCAACCACAATTATGACCGCTTAGGAGCAAGGGTGGTCATTGACTTCAACAGACTTCCATTATTATATATGGTGTGTATTTTCTCGCAGGGGAAAGTGGTTATTACTGCCAAACCAGGGGCGAAACTAGAAATTCCTGATGGTGCGGTAATGGAGAACAAGGTGAGACATACACTGCTATTCCTTTTCAGTTCCATCTATCACTGTAATTCTTAACATTCTTATGTTCTTATGATTATTCGATTCCAGGAGATCAACAGTGCTGAGGACATTTGAGGATCACTCATCTAATTTTTTAACTGCCCATACAGGGATTTTGATGTAACCATCTGTTGTATATGGATGGCCAAGAGCTTTTTTCTTTAAATTTTTTGAGTCCTGGGCAGTATCACTTAGAAGAGTATTTGTCTGAGAAGTTAATAAAATGTCTTAGTTTTGGTGCATCTATATATTGCTTGTGGCAAGGCTTTTGGAGGCTGTAACATGTTGACTTGCAATTGATCGTTTTTAGGAAATGAGCAGAGAATGGTAGTATGCTTGTTTTAAGCATTATCACCTTGAAGAACAACCACAATTGCAAGCAAACAAATTGACAAAGGAGTCTTGGATCCTCTTAAGCCTATTATGTAGCCTTTTTATTTTTATGTAGGTAAGCGATGAGAGTTTGTAGAATAGCTTTCTACTAAAATTAAATCAATTAGATATGGTTTATGTGCAATCTAAAGTTATGAAATAGATGCTTCGTAAATAATGGGAGTTTGTACTTCCATTATCAATTATGGCCTTCAATCACATGCCTAGTACTAGATTTCCATATAATCTAGCCACATATGCTCTATTTAAAAAAAGGCTGCTAAGTCATGGCTGGAAATATGCATTAGAATTAATTGTTTGCACTGACCTGATGAACCATGCAGGAAAACTTCTTGGTCAATTTTTACCCTTTGATCTTGCTTGGCCTAGATTAAGATAAGCAAACTTGAATCCCACACAGGTAGAGACTGTATCCTAGAGAGTGCTAAAAGCAGAAACTCCGATGGTCAAATTCTATGAAATGTAGAATCTCTAGGGCCCCCATTAGTTTGACTAAATTGCTAGGAACTCTAAAAAATTCATTAAAAGTCGTTTAAATTGAAGAATCAAAGACAAAGACCAAGTATCAAATAATATTGCCTTCATCGAAAATGAAAATCTGGCAAGGATGTTAGTAAATCAAATCCTAAAAAGTCAGATCCTATATACATTACCTCACTGACTTCACTCCTTACCTTTTGATAATTATTTTAAGAATTCAATTTCATGCAAACAAATAGGCCCTAAAAGAATTTGGCCTACTTGAACGAGAAAAATAAATTTGTGGTCGAAAATGGAAGGAAAGGTATTATTGTTTTCAACCATTGCAAATGTATAAAAGAACGGGAGGTTAAATAATCAAGATTCTCCATTTAGTCTCTGGTTATTACCCTGCCCCTGATCGATTGATTAAAGTCAACAGTCAACATTTAATAGAGAATTTTTAAATTCTTTTTATAGGGATAGGTTTCGTGAAATACAAGTGTGTTTTCCCCTTCACCAGTTTCCTACTGTTAGAATTATACTTTAAATAGAACTGCTTTATATTTCTTTTGGGGTGGTTGGAGATGTCGAGGATTTGTTTTCTCCACCTCTATTTTGTCTACCTCTTTCTCTCCCTTCCAAAGTAAAAAAATATTCTCCTGTACACAATGCAGCACACAGTCATGCGTGTGATGACTGACTCCAAAGCCCATCCGTTATGACTATTAAAAGGACAGGAAAACATTATTTTCCTAACTACGTTTACATCCAATGTAAGCTCAAATGATAAGAAAATGATCCATTTCATTGTTCACCTGCCACAGAAAAAGATGTTGTCTATTATTACAGTGTTTGGGGGCTGTAGAAGACCCTCTGTTGGACCCACCAAAAAAGTGTAGGCCCTTATTGACTAATTTTTTTGCTAACCGAGGGTATCCATGGTCTCTTTAAGCACCTGACTAAATCCCCCGGGGTGGTGGCCTCCCCTTGTTTCCACTCATTGGGTTCATCGTGCTAGAAAAGCCTGGGGTGTCCCAATATATCGGCGGACTTCAATGCTGAGACCTCGGGGTGGTTATGGAGTGCCCTAACCGACAGTGCTACCAAGCGTTGGTACCTTATTGACTAATGCTTGCATCTAAATTTAAGGTTTTCTCCCTATAAAGATTAGCACAGTCTAAGTTTTGAAGTGAATTTTGGGGTAAAAACTCTTTTAACTATCTCCAAATTAATGGGGGTAAAGTTCTGTTGATGATCATGAGTAATTGTTAGACATATGATCAAATGAGATGAAATAAATGTTAAAGAGATAAATAAATAAATGCCTAGTAATCATTCATTGGTTAGAGAGTAAATAAACTGTATTGATTCTATCTTATTGTGGATGCACAATCCATGGACCACCCTTTTATCTGGCACCATCCAACCAAAATGCAATTTCCCTATCTTAAGACATTGACTACTTAACACCTGAGTTCTTTTTGTTCAAAAAACAAAATCCTCCATTCTAACAAAAATTACTCCTGTAGAGCTCATCTCCAGGAAGGATGGTATGATCAAATAATATCATCCCTAATTTAAGCATTTGGGAGTCAAATGGGAGTTTTGTTCTGTTCTGTTTGGTTTATTAATAAATTTTTATTTTTTTTTACCAAAAGGACATATCCACATCCCCATTTCCCACCTGCATTCAAGGACAAGGACTAAAATTTACCCTAATTTCAGAAGAAAACAGAGCTGCAGCAAGTCTTTTTTTAAATAAGACACTTTGGAGTATTGGAAACAGATAATCCATCCACATCCACATGCATGATCCACTGTCATTGGCACTGTCGATCCTATTTATTTTCTAGTAGCAGCAACTGCTCTTTCTGGTGCAAGAAGGGCGGCTTGTTAAAATTCAAAAGCATCGTCCAATTGCTGTTATAGCTTGACTCAGAGTCAAGTCCACTTCCATTACATCTATATATGTATCTATTTATCTATTTCTATTTATTTACCCTTATAAAAGAAAGAAAGATGCAGTCAAGTTGTGGGGTCCACTCTTATTATATATATTTTAAAATATACTTTTTTTTCACTCCACACATGCCCATTGAAATGCAAGTTGTGGGGCCCACCCTTATTATATAATAAATCTATATACCCTTACAAAAGAGAGATACCCAATGAAATGCAAGTTGTGGGGCCCACCCTTATTATATATTTTTTAAAATATACTTTTTTCACTCCACATGCACAATGAAATGCAAGTTGTGGGGCCCATCCTTATTATATAATAAATCTATATACCCTTATAAAAGAGAAAAAGATGTAGTCAAGTTGTGGGGCCCATCCTCATTATATATATTTTAAAATATATATTTATATAATAAATCTATATACCCTTATAAAAGAGAGAAAGATGTAGTCAAGTTGTGGGGCCCATTCTTATTATATATATTTTAAAATATATATTTATATAATAAATCTATATACTCTTATAAAAGATAGAAAGATGTAGTTAAGTTGTGGGGCCACTCTTATTATATATATTTTAATGCCGGTCAAACACTTGGACCAATCACATAATCACTTATAATCATCCACTTGCTGCCTGTGTGGCGGAGGATGGAGAATGAATACCTGTTGGCGGAGGGTGGAGAATGAATACCTGTTGCTCTTGCATCCTTTTATAAAGCCGTAAAAGAAATCAATGCATGTCTCCATCATCCTTATAACCTGACCTAATGACATTTATATTCCCTCGTCTAAGGCATATTATACAAAGGGTGTATATTGTATACACTCAATGACGAGGTTAAGCAAATCGGTTCAAAGATCTCGATCAAGTTAAATCTTATACGGATTATGGTGGCAGTTGATTGAAAGTTCAAACATCACATGCCACTAATGTGTTGGTTTTTTTTTTTTTTTTGGGGGGGTTGTGGGGTGGGGGGGTTTGAAACACCTTGTTGATGTTGATTCACGTACACTGTTGTTTGAAGGTGTGGTTTTGTCTAATGGTGAATAGCACTCATCAATGGCAATGGGTGATTTCAATACATGGTTTCTTCCACAAGCTATATTTTAGAAAGTCAAGGGAAAGAGGATCCGAATCCCTGAGAGGACATGAGCTTTCAATTGGGCACAGTGATAGTGTATGGGGGCAATGTATGAAAATTTTTTTAGGAGATTTGACATTTCTTATACATTTCAATCTTCCAATTTCATGACTAAATTTCTGTGAATGTCACTAGAGTCGCTTGACTTTGGTACAATTTCTTTTTGTACTGTTTTGCCCCCGATCCTATGATATCATAGGAGTTTAAAAACTAATGATATCATGAGATCTAAATATTAAAAGTTGAAAAGCTATTTGGATTCCATAATAGGTGTTTAAAAACCCATGATATCATGAGATCCAGGGCAAAAAATAAAAAAAAAAAATTTTACCAGAGTCAAATGAGTCTGGTGACATTTAGTGACTTTTAGTTATGAAATTGGAAATTGAGTGTCTAAGGGGGCATTGAATTGTCAAATTCCCAATTTTCTATGTAAAAAAATGCACTTCACCATGTATGAGAATGGATAGATTTGGATATACATGAGGGCATGAGTCACTATCAGTCCAAACAAGTGAAATACCGACACTTTTAAAACCTATGCTCAATATCGCACGATTAAATGTATTCAACAAACAATAATGATCGGAGTGAGTTGGACCAATGTAGAAACAGAGATGAATGCTATACACGGTTTCTCTTTAAATACTTGCCATTTTGAAAATACTGATCCCCTTCTATATGTGTTTCCTTCTTTTTCAAATCTTATCTCAATACACTTCTCCTCTTAATAATATCTTACTAGATCCTCTCCATATGTGGTTTTCAGATTTCTCCGGCGTTTAGCTTGTTGAAGTGGGACCCATGTTTTGGTCATCCAAAAGATTACAGTGGGCTAGAAATCATCTAAAAGCCTAAAACCCTCATAACGATCCTGTGGGTTGAAGAGCACAAACAGTGACAAAAACTATATTTGAAAGAAGGTTTCAACATTGAGTGAAATTGGTGCACGATTAAATAAATAGAGGGTTTTTGATATACTGCTTTTCTAGCATGAATGCACTGGCACAGTAGAAATTTTTATTCATTTCACTTTACACAACACTTTTTTTTTCTTATTTTTTCTTCTTGAATTTCTGCCTCTCATCTTGAGATGCCCATTTTAATGAATTTTTTAAACTAAGGGCCTGTTTGGTAACTTTAATTTGATTGATAAGAGCTAATTAAATTAAGATCTAAAATAAAAGCCCTAATTTTTAAGTTCTAGTTTATAATTAGATTGTTTGGTAAAATTATTAAAAAATGCTCTTTTTCATAATAGAGTTTTTGATAAACATCAAAATAAGAGCTTATTAGAGTAAGAAAAAATCTCAATTTAACAAATCATTGAATTTTTATGGGTAATATGACGTCTCTCTATTCATGTAATGCGGGCCATTGTTTTGAAATAAGTTTCCAAGAGAGAAGTAGTAGAGGTCATGCAAAAAGAGAAGTAGCAAAGAAAGATATGTGAAATAGCTTCCCTGACTTTAGAAAAAAAAAGTTACAAAAAAAAGCTACTCAAAGCAGCTTATATTTAAGAGTTTAAAAACACTTATTTCTAAATATAAGTTCTAATTTGAAATCATGATTAGAGTTTTATCAAACACTCTAAATTTTTAATAAGCTCTAAATTATTTAATAAGTGCTTATTTTTAGAGTTACTAAACGGGCCCTAATTGTATCCTACCAAAGAAAAAAGGAAAAAAAATAACTTGATAAGAGTTTTTCTTTTTGGAATCGTTGCTTTCCAACATTTTTGTTAAGTAGTTGGTTGTCAAAATTTTAATAACTTAGATTTTAGGCAATTTGCAATGTTTTTCAATTTTTTTTTTAAAGAAGTTGCTTGGTCCCAAGTAGGTGTCAGAACTGAACTCGCCGAGAACCTTGTGCGTTCCAGTGTGAGGTGGACTCACGAACTCGATGCGAATACTCTCAGATCTTCTAGATGATCAACGAAGAGTTCTCAACTCCCTTATATATATAGAGCAATCCTTATGAGTTACAACTCTATCCGTTCTCTACCCCTCCTAGAATCCCACATCTCCTTACGAGCATGGAGAATTCTGTCAACCGAGAGTCTGAACTTGATCCAAACTCTACCACCAAAGAGTTTGATCCTTATCTGACTCAACCAGATCAAGACGTGTTGGGAGTTCATCCACGGCACACCGTCAGGCTCGATCTGGCGTGGGTCAAATGGCAGTTGGGCCACACAATTTTCCTAACATTTTTTGTGGAAAGAGGCAAAATGTAATTTTTTTAGTTTACGCATATTATGAAGCTCATGTTTTGCCATTTCCTATGTTGTGTTTCGTAGTGGAACTTCGAAGAGATAGTGAGATAGAGATCAACATGAAATGAGCAGACTCCATCAAGTATGTAGGTAGTGCATTATTTTTACTTTTTTGGAAAGCCTACTTGACCATTACGCACTAAACCAAGCCAAGGGAAAAAAATCAAATTTTGAATATATTAATTTTTGGGCCCAAATAGTGTGGGGGCCACCTTTATTATATAATAAATCTATATACCCTTATAAAAGAGAGAAAGATGTAGTCAAGTTGAGGGGCCCACCCTTATTATATATATTTTAAAATATATAATAATTCTATATACCCTTATAAAAGAGAGAAAGATGTAGTCAAGTCGTGGGGCCCACCCTTATTATATATATATCACACTATATATATATCTATATATTTACCCCTATATAATCTATTCTACCCTTATAAAAGAGAGAAAGATGTTGTACTTCTTTCACTCCACACATGCCCAATGAAATACAAGTTGTGGGGCCCACCCTTATTATATAATAAATCTATATACCCTTATAAAAAAGAGAAAGATGTAGTCAAGTTGTGGGGCCCACCCTCAATATATTATATATATATATATATATATCGCTATATATATCTATATATATACCCTTATATAAAAGAGAGTAAAGTGTAGCACCTTTTTACTACACACATGCCCAATAAAATGCAAAATGTGAGGCCTCACTTAGTATTATATTATTATATTGTATATCTATACCCTATTATAAAAAGAGTAAGATATAATATGGTTTCACTATATACCTGCTCAATAAAAAAAGAGTAAGATGTAGCCAGGGAGGAAATAGAATGAGATAAAGGAAAGAGAAAGAAAAGAGATAAGAAAGAGTGAATCGGATGGATAAAGATGGGGACATAATGGAAATTCCCCAATTTGTTTAAAATAGACTATGGGTCAGACTTGGATTTAGGGGGGTTTTGAGGATCCAGTTCAAGAAGATCTAGAAGACTAAACTTTAGAAATTAAAAATATCTACCAAATGGTACTATAATCTCAAAAATCTAAAATTACGAAAAAGCCCCCTAAATTCTCTAGAAAATTGCTAATTACGCTCCAACTATATCCAAATGAACCCAGATCTAGACCAAACTAGGCACACACGATCCTAATAATTTTTTTAATCTCTTCTATTGAGTAGATGCTGATATTTTAAACGTAATAAAATTTCATTTTAATACATTCCAATAAATCGAGTAATTTTTTTTCGATTTCTTTTTTTTTTTAATGTGGTGGAGAAAAGAAAATGAAAATGTGAATAAGATTGGTATCTATTTCAAATCAATATCTCAAATGTTGTTTTTTTTCCTCTTCTTTTTTCAATTTTCTTTTAACATTCTTGTTAGTCAGATATTACAAGATTTTCAATATCTCAAATGTTTTTTTTTCCCCTCTTCTTTTTTCAATTTTCGTTTAACATTATTCTTATTCAGATAATACAAGATTTCAATGCAACGAATTTTGTGGGTATGAGGTTTTCCCTCTGTGAATAATTGTGTAAGGAAGAACATGGCATTTTAACAGATTCTTCATTGACTCTTAGCTTTTGGAATGGAGGAGTTTTCATACATGTAAGTGAGCACTGTCTACTGAAATTATTGTGGTTTGATTCTGTCTTCTTCTTTAATTTTTTTAATGTTGTAATAAAATCTTCATTTTAAGAAAAATGGGTGCAACCAGAGTTAAGAAAATGATGATGAAGAGGTGGTTTTTTCTTTTTCATTCCTGTTTGGACCCAAGTCAGGCCCATTGATAGCCTTCGTGCTTAGATCATTTTAATTATATGTCAGTTTTATTTCTTGAATCTTAACTGCAGGCTTCTAAATTATGTGTGTTTTATGTTTCCTTTCTGGTAGAACTTTGTATTTAGTTCTCACTCTATGTTTGTAATATGAATTTGTGCATAGCATTTAAAATGTAAAATTTGATACTGTTTTATTATGTGAGATAGGAAAATGGAAAACTCAAACAGAAAGTGTCATGGTTGAGAAAAGTAAAGTAGACAATAACTAAAAGGATGATGCTATGAGGCATTGAAAAGCTTTTCATTATCTATCTGAATCTGTTTTCCTTCTCCATAGAGTCGAAAGGGAAGGGCTTTTTTTTTTTAAAGCGGTACAAGTGCAAATATTTAAAAGGCCAGAAACATAATCCATATTTGTATAAGAATCTGACATTTTTTTTTTTTTATTTTTCCTATTTTAGTTTCTGTTAGTTAAAGTCTTACGCTTTAGACCAAAGCCTCTTCAATCGTCACCCTCCAAACCCCTCAAGAGTAGGATAAGACCAATAAGCATTCATTCGTAGTTCTCATTGAAATATTTTGTTCACTAATTTCCAAATTTTTATTCAGTTTTTTTTTTTTTTTTTTTTTTGCCTTTTGTAAAATTAATTGTGAGATATAGTGCTATTAAAGAATCATGTCAAAGGAAAAATATTTCAAGTTTTATCATTCAAAAAGTTTTTTCAGTCTGTCTTAGCACTATTTTGTCCACCCCGGTTAATAAACTAAGCCAAGGTGGGAAAAACAAAAGATTTTAACTATGCACTATTTACTCTATTATGTGGTTTATGGTGTACATACTGCCTTTTAACTCTGAAAACTTAAATGTCATGTGCTTTTTCAATAATAAACCTTGAACTAAGACAGGATGAAAATAAAAAAAAAAATGAATAGTGTATTTTATAATGGATCAAAAGAAAAAGAATCAAGTGTGTTTTACTTAATTACTACTTTTTGGTGTTCAATACTTACAATTTTGTGGGCACTTTAAATACTTCACCGTCAGCTTAAAAATCACTTTAAAAGTCGTGACAAAAGGTATTGATTAGCTTGCTACTTTTATTATTGTTGCTGGTGGCCTAATTGATGGTTGTGTTATAATTCATATACCAAATTGACTACACATGAGAGAATTAACATTCTCTCTCTTCTTCTTCTTTTTTTACCTAAAACAATGCTAATTGTGCAAATAGTTTATATTTATTTTTTTATTTTTATTTTTATTTTTTGGTAGAACTAAAAGATACTTTATTAATATTTGTATTTGAAATTTGAAATTTGAGAGATAAGAACATCAGAGCGCTCCGGAGAGGTTTTCAGAACATATGAGATTATTTTCTTTGTACAGATGTAACCCTTTGTTATTATTTTTTAAATATTAACCCTTTAACCTTTTGTACACTAACCTTAAATATTTGTAATTTGATGTTCCTTCAGTTGTATATTATTTATTATGGCATTTAAAAAAGGTATAGGAACCTTCAAAACTTATAAGCACATCCCATATATATAGGTACTTCATTTACATTATTTCTTTATGTTTAGTTTTTTTTTTTTTTTCTTATTTAGAAGAAAGTAGCAACTGACAAAATATTCATAAATAAGAAAGTGAAAGGTACAACTTAAACTTATTTTATGTCCTTCCTAGTTTTTTTCTCTCTTTTAGTGAAAGTTACCATTAAAAAAATTAAATATTATTTTCCCTTTTGCTTCATGTGTCTGTATTTTATATAGTTAGAATAATTGAAGTTTTCAATCTGATATAATAGTTGTGTTGATCTTGATTTATACCCATGTTGGAAGAATAATCACAAGTTGGATAATGTGATAACTACTACTAAATATTAGTTCTCTTTCAATATTAGTTATTACTAAAGATAATTCCATAAATGCAATTTAGTGGCAGGTCTTATAGATTGTTATCGTAAAATTGTTGTTGTTCTATACAATTTTTAGTTTCTTAATATACAACTTTTGTGAATTTTCTTATTATAAAAGGGCATTTCAAGGGCATGAATATATTTATTTATTATTGCTCTTTCTCTTGAGATTTAAATTGAAAAACTTTGATCATTTTCTAATACATTTATTTCTTTTATCATTGTAAGCTTCTTCTTCTTGTTGTTCTTGTTCTTCTTTTCATATATTTCAATGAAGCGTCATGCCTTTCCTTAAAAGGGAAAACGATGATCTCATAAAAACTGCTTGTTATGCTAGCATTACTACTATCTTCAGAGTCATTGAATGAAGTAATCATTTTAAGTGTAAACAACTAAAATAAGTATTTAATGCTGAGTTGCAACAAATTCAGTTTGTCTTTGTTCGTTTCGAATTTTTCTTAATTTGATAAACACTCTCATCCTCTATACAAAACAGAGCAGAAGAGTTGATCTAGAATACGTGGGTTACATTCTTATGTATTTCTTAAGAGGAAATGTCCAATTCTTTTCGCAGATTTATATTTGTAGTTTTTTATTTTTTTTGTATTTTTTCCCTATGGATATCTCTACTTGTGAGGTTCTATTTAACTGAACTTCTATGATTACTTTGTATTATCATTTTCTTAAAGAGTATAAAAGTATAGCACTTTGTATCAAGCAAAAGAAGATGCTGACTCTTGGAGATGTATTGCCTCTTTTTACCTGATAGTGGTCCGTCTTATAAAATAAAACAAAACACATGTTAAATACTAATATTGATCAACAAGTGCTCTGCAATTCTTACCCGTCAAAGTTCATATCATAGTTTCACCATTATTGATCCCTGTCACTTGAGGACAAGCCGGATTACTTCATTATTCTTGACAGTCGGTGTGAGATGTTATTCTTCTTTGTAAGTTAAGACTAAAACCACCATCTCAGTTTTGTTATTCTGATGTCCTTAGGTAAGATATAATTAATTTTTTTTCCTTAATAGAATCTGATTTGGTAGTGAACATATAATATTCATGGTAATTTGTTAGAACAGTAAGCACATCTGGTTCTTAGTTTTTATTTTTATTTTTTTTTTATAAAACTGCAGATAATCAATTTGACTATGCTTTCGACTGGACTCCAACTTTAGCAGGTCAAGTCTACCAGGAAACTAATAAGTCGACCCAACAGGTTAAATAAAATAAAATTAAATTTCTTTGTACACATTCATGGTTAAATATCTAGAAATATGTGATTTATATCATCAAAAAGTTATATAAATTCCATATCTATTGTCTTTTGAGATCTCATTTTTCTCACTATATCATTGTTTTATTGTTTTCAAATGTATAGGAAAAAAGTAGTGTCAGCTGCATTTGAACATTGCACGGGCCTTACAATTTACAATCACTCATTTTCTGTTGAAATTTTATTTTTAAATGTATTGAAGCTTCTACTAAATTTTTTAAGAACTTTACTATTTTAAAATTTTCTCAGTAAAACTGTGTGTCTGGTGCATATGCATTGCACGTGCAAGGCTCCACTAGTTATAAAAAAAAAAAAAAAAAAAAAAGGAGTGTAATGTGAATTGTGAATGTGTAACAAATTCTACAAAGATGAAGAAAAAAAACTGTGTAGAAGGTGTGAACCTGTGTGTCCCGGCCCGAGGCCCACCTGCACGTGTGAAAAATATTTACCTTCTCCATCCCACAATTACCATCAAGAAAAGCAATTAGACCCCTAATTCAAAGTGTCGACCGTGACAATGTGACACATTCGTACGTAGGAACGTGTTGTGGCTCTGATGCCACTTGTTGGAAACTAATTAGAATATTCACGCAACATTAATTACAACCACAAGTAATCACACGACACAAGAGATTTACGTGATTCGGCAATTGCCTGCATCCACGGGGCTATGAGTGTTCTGCTCGATTCCAATATGTAAGAAATTGGGCAACTCGTTACAAGAATTCTAAGTCCTCTGACACTTAGCCTACTCTCTCCCCATAAATTTCATTCTTTCTCTACCTGTAAATATTGTGTAATGCAGTCCTCAATACTTGAAACTTCTTCTATAGATTTGAGAGGTTTAATCATATAAATCTGCTCAGAGGGAGAGAGAGAGAGAGAGAGACCAACCCCAAAGTGTGGCCCATCAAGTGCATGCCAATAGTGGGTGGCCCTCTAAGGATCCTAAAATTCATCTAATTGCCTCAAAGGTCTAAGGGGTAGTTTGGTAACTCTAAAAATAAGCTCTTATTTTATTATTTAAAGATTATTTACATGTTAGAGTATTCAATAAATCTTTAATTGTATTTTCTATTTTTTAGATATTATTTGTAAATCAGAGCTTTTGCCTCTAAAAATATAGGCTAAGGGAGCTGCTTTTTCTTTTTTTTTTCCAGCCAAAGTGAATGAAGGTGCACTATCCTAAACTTCAAGTG
Organism: Camphora micrantha; assembly: GCA_003546025.1. Lineage (NCBI taxonomy): Eukaryota > Viridiplantae > Streptophyta > Magnoliopsida > Laurales > Lauraceae > Camphora > Camphora micrantha. The sequence goes on along the minus strand of QPKB01000003.1, from coordinate 2,822,324 downwards.
TTTTGAATGAAAATAACTCAACATTTTCAAAATGAGGAAATAGTGGGGTTCTACAATATGAATTCTAAAAAGTAGGCCCTAGTTACCTCATAAAAATACATTTTTTTTAGAATCTGACCAAATAGGATAATTGTAAATTAAAAGTTAAAAAAAAACCTTAATTTAATTATCTCTCTTTAATTGGACCAGAGTTTTCAAAGAGCCCCTCACAATTTTAACCCATATAATGAACCTGCACTTATTGGTCAATAGTCATGATGAGGATCAATAGTCATGATGAGGATCAATAGTCTTTCTAACGAACCTGCAAATAATCGTCACCTAACCGTGGAGCCAAAGAACATTGATCTCATCATCACTATTGACCATTCAAAACCTGTACGGCTGTACACTGGGGTCAACCCTCTCTCTCATGTATGGCACATTTAAAACTTTTCCAACAATGGAATCTAATTGATAGAAATCATGTGACCCTTGACCCGCTACTTTTTAACGAAGCGGTCTATCATGCAGATAGTCAGTCTCACCTACAGCCGTGGATGACAAATACCATTGATCTCATCATTCACTATTTCTCTACATGTCTAAATCGTGTCAGAGGCTGAATACACTGACTGGGGTCAAGACCCTAGACTCTCTCCATGTATGGCACATTTAAAACTTTTCCTCAACAATGGGAATCTAATGATAGAAATCATGTGACCCGCCTACCGCGGAACAAAATAGAATTAAGCTTACGTCCAAAAGTCAGTCTCTATCCTACTTAAGAATTTTAAGCAGTTTATTATGACCAAAAGTTAGTCTCCCTTTTAAAGTCTTAAATCCAATGAGAGTTTGGATTCGAATCAAAGTCTTTATCAAGAACTTCTAGTGCAACACCTCCTTATTAGTAAATCTCGGGATGGATGGAATCCTAGTAATTCAATACCTACAAAAATGAAAGGTATTATCTACATCTATGCCGCTTTAATAAATCTTCACCCATTTTAACAGATCTCAGAATTTGCGAATTTAAACGCTGTTATGCCCCTTTTGAGGCCCCATATTTATATTAATGTCCATAATGTAAATTAAGGGGGGATATGTAGAAAGGCAGGTTGGAAACAACTAATTTATAAGTAGCTAGGTATCTATAATATAAAAAAAAGAGTAGGTTCTTCAAACTGCACTATATTTGAATCAGTCTTTAGATGGTATTAATCTTATAGACAAGTCATTAGCATCTTCACACATTTCACTATGAATTTTGTGAACAAACAGGACATAGAGTAAAGTCAAGGTTTGGACGGCAATGCTATGGAAAGGGAGGTCAGGCGACTCTTCTAAATAGTTGCCACCAATAGGTTACAATCAGGAAACATGCAAGAAGTTTCTCTATTCCAACTCTGACGTCTCTCCCCCAAATACTTCCATGTTAGATTTCACATATTCTTATATTATTTTAACTTCAGCATACCTTTGAAAATTTCTAATCTGATCCATCATTCCAGACTCCAAAGATATTTTTAATGGGAAAATCCAATCTAAAACTTGCTATCATAACAGTTCTTCCAAATGAATTTAAGAGAAGATTTTTTTTAATATATATATATATATTTTTTTTGGAAAATTTAAAAGAAAATTGCTCATTAATCACTGGATAAGTAATTTAGCAATAAAGAACCACTACTTTGAGAAGTATGATCACATGCATCTTCCCACACCTTGTTCTCTGGGGCCCATCTTTTATGAGTCATTATAAACCATTGGATCTCAACCTCTCCTCTCTCTCTCTCTCTCTCTCTCTCTCTCTCTATATATATATATATATATATATATAAACACATCAGGGAATATTGAATCATGCCCAAGCCACAATTGAACTGAGCCCACAGCAACTATTCAAATTTGAAGAAAATCGCAGTGTTAACCATCTGGAAAAACTGTTTTCAACTTGCTAAGACAAACAAGAAACCTCAAGTGGCATATATACTATTTATTTTCTGCAAAAATTCTCAACATGAGAAGCACACAAGGAAATTTCTACTACTCTTATAATCTTAAATTTAATCAAGGAATCATGCCCAAGTCACAATTGAACTGGGCCCATAATACATATTCAATGAATCAAATTTGAAGAAAATGGGTATGTAGATCATTAGAAAACTTTTTCAACTTGAGATACCTTGAGAAGTATACTATTTGTTTTATGCAGAATTTTTCGGTAGTTGAGAAGCACACAAGGAAACTTCTAAACTAAACTTCTGCACACCACTTGTGTATAAATAATTAAACTACCTCCTTTTAACCTTCCTCTTTCCGCCTGAAAAAAAAAAAAATCAACTTGTCACACCATGTTCTCTCTCTATAGTTTCCCATCCTTGGCTTTCTCCCCCAAACCCATTCACCTGTATGTCTTTCTGGGTGTTGTTATTCAAGCATCTTGCCTCCAATTCAAATACTATCCCTCCATTACAGATGATTCTAGACCAGATTTCCTCTTTGCCAATGGTGCTAATTTAGCTTTAGGCGCTCTACAAATCACGCCGGATTCGCGGAACCTCCCATTGAAGAACCTATCTGGTAGGGTTGTATACAAAGACACCTTGAAACTATGGAGGAAAAATGGACCTGTCATAGCATCCTTCACCACATCCTTCATCTTAAATATTGTACCTCTCAATGGCGGCGGCGAAGGTTTGGCCTTCATTCTAACAAACAACCGAACGTGTCCAAACGACAGCTATGGACAGTGGCTAGGGATAGTAAATGAGAAGACGAATGGATCATCGCTAAATGGCATCGTTGCGGTGGAGTTTGATACTAGGAAGAGCTACACGGCGGACCTCGATGACAACCATGTGGGCGTCGATGTAAACAGCATTTACTCAATCAACCAGGTTTCTTTGAGAAAGATGGGGGTCACTCTAGCCAGTACAGAGGATGTGCTTGCTTCTATTCAATATGATGGCAAATCAAAAATCATGAATATATATGTCTCTATGGCAAATGTTTCTTCCAGCCACAATCAGTTAACCCCATTGATTTCTATGCCCATAGATCTCTCTCAATACCTCGAAGAGGATGTCTATGTGGGATTCTCAGCTTCTACAGGTAACTTTACAGAGCTAAATTGTCTAAAGTCATGGAATTTTACCAGCAGTGGTATTGAGAAGGGGCACAAGTTGCAACTGTTGTGGATTTTGATTGTTATTCCCGTAATCATCGTCTGCGGTGGCGGTTTTTTGTGTTACCATAGGAGGAAGATGGGAAGTGGCAACCTTGTCGAACCCCGTCCAAACGTCGATATAGAAATGATGCTTGACGGCCAGACAAAAGGCCCGCGTAAGTTTCCACTTGAGGAGCTCATATCGGCTACTGCAAATTTTGACAGGAAGAACAAGCTTGGGCAAGGAGGATCTGGGACAGTCTATAAAGGCTTCTTGAAAAGGACCAATGAACATGTAGCCGTGAAACGGCTTTCCAATGAATCGCGTCGAGGGGAGCAAGAGTTCATCTCCGAGGTCACCACAATTGGCCATCTCAGCCACAAGAACTTGGTCAAGCTTATTGGGTGGTGCTATGAAAGGGTTGAGCTTCTATTGGTGTATGAACTCATGCCAAAAGGGAGCTTAGACAAGCTTCTGTTTTCCACCCAGAAGCAGTACAAGGAGGGGGAGGACGAGGAGCAATTGAGCTGGGAGAAGAGGCATAGTATCATATGTGGTGTGGCTTCTGCTTTGAGCTATCTTCACGACGGGTGCCGCCCGAGGGTGTTCCACCGAGACGTGAAGTTGAGTAATGTGATGCTCGATTCAGACTACAGCGCCCGTCTAGGAGACTTTGGGCTCGCTCGAGCGGTTAAACGTGATGACCAAACTCACCACTCCACCAAAGTAATTGCTGGGACACCAGGTTACGTAGCCCCTGAACATATTCTAACAGGAAGAGCTAACGCCGAGACTGATGTTTATGGGTTTGGGGTCTTTGCCATGGTAGTCGCTTGTGCGCGACCAGCTGACAACAGCAACAACAACAATAATCAGGACTGCTGTGATGAGAGAGCCTTAAACAACAATCATATTGTTGATTGGTTGTGGGATTTGTATGGGAAAGGAAAGATCTTAGAAGCGGTAGACCAGCGATTGAAAGGGGAGTTTGATGTTGAGCAGATGGAGCGTGTGCTTAAGTTAGGTTTGGCTTGTTGCCATTCAAATCCTAATGAGAGGCCCTCCATGAAAGTGGCACTGCGAGTTCTTACAGGTGAAGCTTCCCTACCAGACCCACCCATTGAGAGGCCTGCTTTCATTTGGCAGTTGGGAACTTCTACATCAATGCCCTCAATGCCTCGTATTGTTCCGGCAGTAACCTTGCAGGAGCTTCTTGATAATGAAGTTGACTCAGTCCATTGATGTAGCATATCCATTTCTTCCCCTCTTTTTTTGCTCTCTGGTTTTTTTGTGTAGTGATTGTTGTCTAAGTAAATACGTTATATAAGTCTCCTATTGTTGGTTTTTATGTTCTATGAGTGCAATAGAGAGAAGCATGAACCCATTCCAGTAGTTATAAGTAAGGAACATGTGACCCCAAATGGGGAAGTTGGGTCTTTCTTTGTCATCTTAATGTTTGGATCAAACAAATTGAAAGGATGGGATATCAATCATCAACACCAACATCATAGTATTTGCACGTTAATGGGGCATGTCTCAATCAACTACCATGGCAAGCCCACCAGATGAATGATGGATCTTGACCATCCAAAAAGAGGTTAAAGTCTGTACCAGCGACACTCTAATATTAAATCCTAGGGTATTCTGACCTACCTGCCCTTAATTTAGGAGGTTCCGCATAGCGATAGGACTCCAGCAGGTGAGAAAAGTGAATCTGAGAATAACATCAGACTTGGTTTTAATATAAAGTCCATTCTAGCTCCTCACGTCTATTTTGTTCAATGAAGCCCATAACCCCTTCACTATGGTGCCAAATGGGTATCCAAGTATCTGATTATTTGTCTTAGACAATTTTAAAAAAAAAGAACAGATTTGAGCCCAAACTTTGGTTGCATTTATTAATTGGATCTGTATCTGGAACTTGTTCTCATACCTAGTATAAAAATGAGGGTCCAATTCTTGGTTCATATCAATTCCAACAAAAGGACCCCAAGGCCCAAACTAGGGTTGTAAACGGGGGTCGGTTTCGGTCTTGAACCATGGTGGATCCGGAACCGGAACCGTTAAGGAGAATGTGGATCGGATCCGGACCTGGAACCGTTTCGAAAATTATTTTTTAACTCTAAAACCGGAACCAGAACTATATATGGGGCAAGGTCTAGGTAGAGAATTATATTTAAAAAAATATGGTTTTTTGGAGTATTTTAAAAAACTGAGGTAATATGTCAGGTCTCGAGTCCAGCGGTCTGAGCCAAGGTGGAACCAGAATCGGACCCGGACCCAGACCCATTTACTTATCGAGGTCGTTTTTAAGGAGTCGGAACCTTCGGGTAATCCAAGAATCGGATACCAATTTACATCCATAACCCAAACCATTTGCAAGGACTTTTTGACACCAATCCCCATCTTTCATCTTCTTCATTCCTTCATCATTATCATTCCCACATATTCCTTGCGTTCAAGCTGTATTTCCCTTTTAGTTTCACACTCACTATTGAGTAGTCCCTCTCCAAATATACTATCCATTTGACATTCAATCCATCCTATATTTAAGATTGGATTGAATCTGAAAGGTTTTCTAGGTGTAGAAAATAGAAATCCATAATCGATGCTCTTGAATCAAGGGGCTGATCCCTTTTCTCTAGCCTTTATATGTTTTCATCCCGCTTTGCTGTCTGGGATCGTTCAGGGCCCAACAAAAAGGAGCTCCAAACTCATATCAACCAATTATAATATATTACTAGTTTGTCTCAATATAAGAGATTGATATAATTTATTATGAATGATATGAAACGACTCATTATGCCACTAGTTGGGTAAAGATTTAAACATGTACGTATGAAACACACAAAATCATTAGGATAAACCATAGAATTAGATCACAATATTGGGCCACTATGGCAGTTGGGAATGGGGATATGGATTTTCATGCAAGTTCAAAAATATTCATAACCCAATATCTTAGATTCAAATCTATATACGAATTTCTAATGAGATCTTTCATATAACATGTCAGTTTTCCTAATACTTATAGATTCATTTTGTCAAAATCAACCATAATTGTCAATTCCGGTTCATTTTGGCCAGTATAATGGAAAATTTCCACTTCAATCTTTTAGCCAAAACATAATAGGGCTCAAAACTTTTCATTTGAAATACAATCCATTTTGGCTTGTAGGATTGTATTCTCTATAGTCTTGTAGAATGCAGACACGATTTTCAGCAACTTTTTTTTTTATTTTTGTTCTCAACATCCATATAAAAAAAATGTACATATTTTTTTATTCTTTATTCTTTATTTTTATATTTTTTTACATAGATATGTTTTTCAAAAAAGTTTACTTTTTCAAAAAGATACTCTTAAAAGTTTCACCAAAATTCCAAACACCGAGATATTTCATCTTAAGGCTAGACTAAAATACAACTGAAACAAAATTGACAAATATGAAATCAATAGTAATTAGTTACTATAATCATCATTAGAACCATATTCCATCTATCTAAATTAGCGCTAGATTTCATATTTAGTGCAATAAGATTTTCAATGCGCCACATCTCCTTTATCAGTTACCAACAAATCGGAGGTTGTAGGTTCGAAACTGCACTACCACACTGGGGATATAGGGGAGTTTACCCAGCTTTTTTCTGTGCCCGAAGGGATTAGTCCAGCCATAGTTGTCAATTTCATTTCGGACCCTATTTCGGTCTATCCTGTAAAATGAAATATTTCGATCGTTTCGGAATTTCGGCGAAATATTTCGAAGTTCTATTTATGAAAAATAAAAAAATAAAATATATACAATTAAAAAATAAAAACATACAATTAGAAAAATGTTATAACAAAGTTGGCTCCAAGCTCAGGCTCCAACCCTTTTACAAAATCTACCCCAAAGCAGGCCAAACCTTATAACTAGCCACATCCCAATAGTAACCCAAACCCAGCCCCATGCCCAGCCCAAGACCCAACTAGCCTGAGGCCCAACCCCAATCCCTTTTCTGCACTTCTCTAGAAGACTCCAACTGTCCAGCAATCCAGGATCCATCAATCACTTCCAAAACATATCTAGATGAAAAGTAAAAAATATGATACAGGAGGGTAAAAAGGAAGAAAATAAGAAGATACAGAGAGATAAAGATGAAGAGGAGTCGCGCAGCAAGTTGATGGTGAGGTAGATGTAATGGCGAGGCAAGGCGGGGCACACACGATGACGACGGCGAGACGAGACATTGAGAACAGGTACTTTCAGCCCTCTTCCTTCCTCATTTTTTTCCCCAGCAAACTCCCATTCTATTTTTATTTATTTTTTGTTTTTGCCTGCTAGGGCTACTTTTAAAAAAAAATGAAAAATCCAGATTTTGGCCATTTCAAGAGAAATCTGTGATTTTCGGCCGATAAATCCGAGATAGTCCGAAATCCAATCCGAAAAGTTTTAGCACGCATTTCGTTTCAGCTGCATGGCCAAAATGAGATTTTTCGACCATTTCGGCCAAAATGAAACGATATTAATAACTATATATCCAGCCTAAAAGGTTGAAGACTCTCCGATAGGGAAAAAAAAGTAGTTACCAACAAATGACCCCCTCTCATACTTCCAATTTTTTGCCCTATTTAAAAAAAAAAAAAAAAAAAACACCCACATATGCAGAATGTACTGTCTTCATAGTAACTGAAAATATTAGGGCTGCTTTGATATTTACAATTCATAGGACCTCTGTTAAAAACACCCCACCAATCTAAGTACTATCTCGAAATTTTCTTATTTTCCTCCTCCATTTTCCCCGAGTCCAGACATCAGAAATCACCGTAGAAACACTTGACAGTCACAACCAGACAGAATTGGAGAAACGAAGAGGAGGAGGAGGAGGAAGCTGAAGAATTGAGAATCCATGGCGGTTTCTCTCGCTCCAGGGCTGTCTCGGAAGCTGAAGAAGGTTCTGGAATCTCGAACGGACTCTCCAGATCTGCTTGCTTCCCTCAACACTCTCTCCACCTTCTACGCAGACAACTCCCTGCAATCTCGTAGGAATCTCAGATCTACCATCGAGAAGAGATCTCTCTCCATCAATCTCGAATTCCTCCTCGCCTCCGAAGCCGCTCAACAGGTTGTTTTTCATCATCATCATCTTCTTCTTCTTCTTCTTCAGCATTTTCTGAAATCTAGATCTTGATCTGATTCGAAATGGTTTGGCTTTGATGATGATGATGATATTGATGTTGATTTGTTTTGTTTTTAGTCATTGGATAGAGTGGAGGAGGAGGTTAATGCTTTGGCGGAGTGCTGTGACAAGTAAGTCTTGAATCTCGGTTTTTCTTTGATTAATTTGATTCATGTTCTTGTATCATTTGTCTTTTAGGAGTAATCTGTGTGGATCTGTAACTTTTCGAATTTCTTCTTTGGTTCATTGGAGTGATGGATGTTTTGTGATTAGTTATGGTGATTTGGTTATACTTTTATGAGATTTGGGTGAAAAAAGAATGGAGAACTGTATATTGTTGTGATGGGATTGTAATGAGAGGGTAGATCTGATTCCAAAAACATATGGCATTTTAAGGAATTTGCACGTTTGTTTGTTTATTGGTTGAATTAGAGATGTAGTTTTTGTTTAAAGGAAAACTATAGAGAGATTGATTGTTTATATGTTGAAAGATCAAATATAGGGATAGCAGTCATTGGTACTTGTGAAGAAGATATTAGAGATTGGTATCACTTGTATCCAAACACTTGAGTGGCTAATAAGTCTATTCTGGAGAATAAAGTTTGATCAAATCATCATTAATTGCAGTTCAGCCCAATTAGGTCCTGTTGTTTGAACCACACTAACCTGTCTCTGAGCATTTGTGTTTGTTGGAGGTGCTTGTTCTGAATTCGCTCCGCCTGCCGAGGCATTGTCTCCATCTTGTGGGCAATGAACAATTCTTATTGTCATGAAACCAATAGATCCTATGTTTGCTCTGCTTGCTTTGGTTTTAATGAACTTATGGACTTCCAAGAGGAAACACCTCTTCATTCTACTACTTGAGTTTTTTGTTTCTACCTATATATCCAAATGTAGGTTAACCTTTCAATTACAGGATTGCCAAGGCATTGAGCAGCTGCAATGCAACTACAGGGGATATCATCAGTACCACAGAGAGGCTGAAACAAGAAATTGAGGTTACTACTCAAAGGCAAGAGATTGTGTCTTGCTTTCTTCGTGACTATCAACTTTCTAATGAAGAGGTGATTTTTTTGCAACTTAAGGATTTAATATTCTTGGTATTTACAGTACACTTATTTAACTAGCTCTATTGTATATAAATTTAGGCAGATGAAAAATTAGCTGATTTCTTTTTTGTGCCAAAGTTGTTTTGGTATTTCCTTGCGCAGCTTCATCAACAATGACTTTTTTCATTGCAGATCAATGCACTGAGGGAAGAAGACCTGAATGAGAATTTTTTCAAGGCTCTTTCTCATGTTCAAGAAATTCATTCCAACTGCAAGATATTGCTCAGAACACATCACCAGGTAGCCTGTGTGTGTGTGCGTGTGTTTATGTCAATAGGTCATGTCATCATTCATACAGATCTAATCTTCACTAATTGGCACAGGACATACAGCCTGCTATTGCTATACCACAGCTTTATTTTTGTAATAGAAATCTTGCACATAGGCAGTAGTAGTATTACTAAACTTGTGTATAGCAGGTCTTATGTATTTGTCTCTCTTGATATTGTGTTCTTTTCTTAGCAATACTTATTTCTTATAGAACAAAAAGAAGTTACCATCGAGTCTGATGTTTTAGAGCATATCCTTGAAGTGAGAATAAGAGATAATAATTATTTTATGATAGTGTTACAGAAGGGGAATATCTTGATTCCAAGTCTTTCACTTGGGTGATGAGGTCTTCTTTTTTTTCCTGTGACAACAGTCATTGTGAGCTGAGGGAGTTTTTAAGCTGATAACAAAATGTGGAAGCTCTGGAGTTTAGGGAGCTGATGATTGTTTCTTGCGCTTTAGGGCATAGTTTCATTTGCCCAGGCATTAAGGCTCGTAAATGCTTATCCTTTGCAATCAAATTTCCAAATACATATCTCATTTACTGAGGTTTCCAGTGGTGCTCGGATGGAAGAAACTTAGTTTGATGTTTTAAGCACTGTAAATTAGGACTCTTATCATTTTGTGAGCCCATTTCTCTCCAAATATATGGTTTATTGACTCCTGACCCCATATTTCATTGTGGGATATCTTTTCCTCAAGGACCTTGGTTTATTTATGTATCGTTTGGGTTTTTTCAACATGTAAATCAATGTGTTGCATAAGGAAATAAGAAAAGAAAGATTGACATTGTTTGTGAAGCGTGAAACTTAATGGTTTCTACCACCAATAATCATACTTAGTATCTATGTTATCTAGAGAGAGAGAGAGAGAGAGAGAGAGAGAGATGGAACTCTTCTTGGACGACACATCAATAGTGAGGAGATGGAATTCTTCTTGGATGATACATCAATAGTTATCAGGACAGTCTCATTTCAGTCTTCATTTAGTGATTTTCTGTTACACAGCGTGCCGGTCTGGAGCTGATGGATATGATGGCAGTGTACCAAGAGGGAGCCTATGAGCGCCTATGCAGGTGAAGCTCTACCCAGACCCAGAAAATATTCTTTCAAGCACTCACGACAAAGGACACACCATTTATCATAACATCAAAGTTAATTGTGTTTCATTTGATCCATTGTTAAAAGCATCAACCATCTCTATAATTGAACTGTAGCATAATATAAGTGTGAAGATTAACATAATTATAATGATCATTCATAGAATGCTACTCTTACAATTTCCTTTATTTGTTTAAAACAATTCATTTTTAATAGTTTAGAGCTTAATTACAGGAAATTGTGGGACTTGGTCTGACTTGGCCAATACAACTAGATTTTGGTCAAGACTGAGTCCCACGCCCCAAAACAAGATTTTTTTTCTAGCATGAGTGATGAGATATGCAACTCTTTCTCACTCCAGGTGGGTTCAAGCAGAATGCCGGAGATTAGGTGATAGTGATAATCCTGAAGTTAGTGAGCTTCTGAAGACAGCTGTCCGCTGCCTGAAAGAAAGGCCTGTTCTGTTTAAGTACTGCACAGAAGAGGTAACTTTTTTAATAAATAGATTTGGCGAGCAAGTGGACTCATACTTGTGAAAAGTAGGCTGAATATGCTTTTTTTTAAGGTATTAGTTAATCATTGTGCATCAAAATTTTCTTTATTCAGGTCGCAAATATGAGGCATAATGCATTGTTTAGACGGTTTATTAGTGCTCTTACACGTGGAGGACCTGGAGGAATGCCTAGACCTATTGAAGTGCATGCCCATGACCCCTTACGTTATGTAGGTGACATGTTGGGGTGGTTACATCAGGTTTGAACCTTTACCTTATTGCTTTGAACTCACTGGTTTGTGGGGGCAGTGATGGTCATTATTACTGTCTATGTGAAGGCATTGGCATCTGAAAGGGAGCTTGTGCTTGCCTTGCTCGACCCAGACGCAGTGACAGATACTGGACCAACTGCTCGTCGCTTCTCCAAGAACGCAGACGGTGATGGTCCAAAAGCTGAGTCTGACATAACATTTGTTTTGGATAGAATATTTGAAGGCGTATGTCGGCCGTTTAAAGTTAGAGTTGAACAAGTTTTGCAGTCTCAACCTAGTCTTATAGTCTCATATAAACTTAGCAATACACTGGAGTTCTACAGCTACACTGTGAGTTACAATCCTTAATTATTCATGCCTAATTGGTTCATGTTTCATTCTTTTACCATGCAAATGTTCTTCTTCTGTAGGTTTCAGATTTGCTGGGAAAGGAAACAGCCCTCTGTAATACACTTTGGCTGCTCAAGGATGCTGCTCAGCAAACTTTCTTTGACATCCTTAAGACTCGAGGTGACAAGCTTCTAAGGTACCCTCCTTTGGTTGCAGTCGATCTCTCCCCACCACCGGCAGTGGTAGAAGGAGTCTCTGTATTGCTTGAGATTATTGAAACCTACAACAGCATGATGGTTCCTGCTTCAGCAAAGAAGCCCGATTTTGATCCAGTGATAGCTGCTTTACTGGACCCTATAGTTCAGGTTTGCATATGTTTATCCTGTGTGCTCTTCGTTGCATAATGTTTATCTGTCACTTGAATCAAAAGGCTTTGAGTGTCGAAAAACATTGGACATGGTTTTATCAAAGCTTAGGAGTATGAATTAATAGTTTTCTATGAAGAAACTGGCTGCCATTTTGCATAATTAGAGTAGGTTGATGCTTGCCAAACTTGACATTTTCTTTTGGTCAATGACTCCAAGTTTCTTGAGTCAAGCAGGCTAATCAGGTTTATAAAAGAGGAAACTATTATTCTCATGCAATTGTTTGAGTCTACTCACCAATTTGCCCAAGTTAGAAGTTGTTTGGCTTATACTGCAATTTGTTTTGTATGTGGAGGTCAGTCCCGTTGTACAATGTCCATAAACTCCTTTCGTACTTTTTTGGTAAAGTTTTCCCTTTTTTTTTTTTTTGGTTGACGTGGGTAATCCCATAGTATTTGACCCGACAGGACTAATCCCCGAAGCACACGCACGACCCAGCAACACATGTGCAAGTTTTTCTTATTATATTAATATAGAAATATTTATAATAGAAGAAAAGAGTAACTAAGGCAAGGCAGTCACCAAAGGCTATGAGAACAATGTTATGCCCACTACTCGGCAGCTGATACATATAATTGGAAACCATGCTAATGCAAAGACTAATGCTAGACATGAAACTGCTACTTCATGAGCCAACTTGCAGAGTTTTGTAAAGCATAGTTTATTTCATGATTGCTTCATTGTCTTTTATTGCGTTCAACAAAGATAAATCTCAACCCCTCAACATTACAGATGTGTGAGCAAGCTGCAGAAGCACACAAGGCTAAAGGATCAATCCATTCTTCAAGGAGAAGTAGAATGAGTTCAGATGCAAGCCAGATAAATAGAGAGTCAACATCTGTGGATGCAATTTTGACTAGCAGTAACTCTGGCTCATCTGTTAAGGTATAAAAGCTTCTAGTTCTAATAATTTATTGTTTATCATCTACCAATAATTTATTATTGTTTATAGTTGTTCAAACTACATGATAATTTATTTTCACATTCAAGTTTTGTTTTCTCATTCAGCAGTCATCATTTAATAATGGTAATAACAATAATTAGATTAAAATAGTTAGAAAACTTGTGCATTTGATTGGAAACTGATTTCCATTTTAAAATGATGTATACAATTCTTTACCTAATGCGAGTATGCGACTATCATGGAGCCTTAGAATTTGTACAGGTAAGGCCCATGGTTCATCAATCGTTAGCATGGATAGGATATCCTTTTTCATTAAATACTTTGATGTCTAACCCATTTAGGTTCTTATCTTGTAAGTTTATCGGTTGTGTTTCTTATGAATAAACAAGAATACTGTAGTAAATCACCTTAGCAAACACGACTGCCAAATGGTCTTTAGATTACACTTACATACTATGGATTATATTGGATGATACCTTTTTCTCTGTGAGTGAAATGGTGATCAACCTCAGTATGCATTGTCCACTGATGAAATACTGGATTTTTTTAGATGTAAAAGTTCTTGATTATCACCATACTTTATTAAAGGAAGTCTGACCAGGGCACCCAAATCTGGCAAAGACACCCTTTATGCACATGATTTCACATGCACCAAGAGTCACAGCTTTCTATTCAGCTGTTACTTTTTATATGCTCGAATGAAAGTCGTCGGTCAAAAGAGCATTTAGGTAGTTACCATGGGTGTAAGAGACAATTCGGTAAGAAATAGAATCACAAGGTGGACGGTAGACAAATGCTTACCCTTGTCTATGGTAACGGCGAAGTCAACATTGTCCACAACTAGAGAAGACTGAAAAGAAGGAAATATGAAGCAACAAGGATATTGGATTACTGGGTTCTGGTTGTTTGGTTAATCATGATTTAGGCTGTATTCATTTGCCCTTTTGTACATAATTTTCAGAGTATTGGTTTGTAAGTCATGCTCACCTGTAATATTTTTGTCAGGCTTCAAAAATTATGGGAGCTTAAAAACATGAAGAGGGACATGGCCATTGGCCTCTTCTCCTCTAGATCTCTCCCCCGTGACAGAGAAGTCGCCCACTTTCAGAAAGATATGGAATTTAATGGAAGGATTTGGCATGCATGTATATGGATAAACGTTGTGCTGAATCTGCTGACTAGGTTTGTGGGATAACCACGTAATACTTTGGCATATGATTGTATTCATTTCAGATCTAAAATATGAGCACAGTAAACACATGTAGTCACTTAACATGGTAGAAGGGAAGGTGGAGATTATTGAGAAAGAATCTCAATAAGAGTCCTACCTTGAAAAATTCAAGGGGATAATCAGGTCCACGGAAACCTTGTTGTCAGTTGCAGCGTTTATCTGATCTACTTTTGTAATTCTTGGAGCATGACCGAACATAGTTGATATGTAGGAGTTCTGAGTTTGTTTGATGTGACATTAGCTGGTGCATCATAGAAATACATATGATATATATATATATATATATATATATATAAACTTGAGTGGTCTACAAAGCCTATGTGAAATGTTCATTCAACCCATCTACATGCTATGTGAGTTTTAAGCTGACAATTTGATGTGCAAATTTGTATGTTTGCCCTTGCCAAAAATTAAGGAAAGCATGACTGCTCATCTTTTTTTTCTTTTTTTCCTTAATGGTGCTTCATTTTTGTATATGCAGAATGCTGAAACTCCCTCAAAAATATTCCTCATCAATTGCTTGTCAGCTATTCAGCAACCACTGTTAGGGCATCATGTTGCTGCCAAGTACATCAGTAATCTGGGATCTATGATCGAGACGCATCTGAGTGTTCTTGTGGAAAAAGAAGTGGATGCTATTCTAAGAAGATGTGGGCTGTCGAGCAAGATGTTTTATATTCAGAAATCAATCAGCAAGGATAACATCGATGTGGTCGAGCCATTGGCAGAGGTAGATGGCATGTCGCCACCTGTAATTTCAGAATGCCTAAGAGCATTCTTTGCACTTGTGTCTGGGACTGAAGGTTCCCTTCCAGAATTTGAGCAAATGCAGGTCCCTCGCCTACGTTCTGAGGCCTGCACCCGAGTGGCAAGGGAACTTGCCGAGGCTTATGAAACTGTTTACAGGGCAATTCTCGATCCCAAGAATCATTACCCTGACCCCAAGTCTGTGGTGAGGCATCCACCAGATCATATAAGGACCATTCTAGGGATTTGAGAAGCTTCTGTGACCGTCATCCTCAATACCAAATACAACTTTACCTGAATTATTATTGTCCTGAGTCATAATTAATCGGCATTTGTGCTTTGGCATTCTTAAATTGTATTCCCTCTTTAGTCTCCAACAGTCTTTCAGCATCTCCTGACTGGGAGAGTGACTTGGTAAGAACCAATTACCCGCATTGCTTTTTGTGGGCTATGATCAATCCAATTCCCCAAACTTGCCCTGACTTATGTTTTGGCATTGACATAGATGCGATCCTCACCATCAGATTGATAATTTGATCAACTTACATTGACACCATAATCTCCAACTGCCGTAATCATTAGACATGGATGAATTTCTTGCAGAGCCTTGTTAATGATGAAACCCTCTCTTTACCCCTTACCTTTATCAGAATCTCACAGGGATGCCATCTACATTAATCTCAGTTCACAATTAATATAATTAATGATGGCATAGCTTCCCTTTTAAGTTATTGGTTTCTTATGCTTTATCGTAAAATTACATGCATATATGTAAGGTTTTGGCTGCTGAAAAGCCCATCTTTGTGACTCAGTTGTATGAAACCTCCTACAGTTCATAAGATGAGATTTTTTGCAGGGTCATCCTTGACATTCTGTGTAAATACTCGCATCTGTTAGGACGGAAAAAGGCAATAGCTGTCAATGATTGAAAAACTAGTTTACCAACTGCTCTTTTTTTTTCCCCTACACATGCCAACCTCATAAAACCTTAGTAGATGACTGACTGACTGACTGATCTGAACAGCATGTAAAAATTTAGGGTCTTATATATGCCCAACTGATTAGAACGGTCTTAAACATCTGGAAGGAATTCTCATCCAAATCCCAGTAAGAGGCCATCCATTACAAAAGCTATGCAGATTCTCATCTGGAAGCCGCCTCTATTGAGGTGGATTCTCTGAAGAGGATAATTCCAACTGCTGATGGAGCTGAGTGAATCCATTTCCGTTCTCCCAGTTTTCTATTGTTTCAGTTGCATTCATAGTCACTGGCAAGTGTGAGTGAAAATAACTTTCGTAGAGCGAATCTGGCCGTGTATTGATGGGCCCCTAATAAGTTAACAAAATAGGAATTTTATGCCAATCAGGTTAAAATGGTGTAATCATTGAGGGGGCCATCATGCCTCTCATGTGGGCCTACTTTAAAGAACCAGATGATTGATTGATAGATAGCTCAATCAAGGTAGGGACCACATCACTCCTTTCTTAACTGTCTATTTGTTTGGCTACCAATTTAAGTGACTCAGATTTGAAAGAATTCCCAGTACCAGCATGGGGCTCTTGGCATTATTTTTTTGGTAAGTTTCTTTCTTGTTCCTTGCTCCTTTTCCTCCAGCCCTTTCACTCTCACTGAGGAAGTAAATTCACTGCCTTTGATGTTGTTGGATCCAGAAAGGACTGGAGATGTTCGGACCATGGATATCTCAGATTAATATGAGGGGTTTTTTTTAACCTTAATTTCGTTCGATTTTCTGGCTCCCCTTCGAAAGTCCGAAATCAAAATCAGAGACGAAGGGCAGTCACAGAATTGGCAAATGATCACGGGTTAGATCCATCCAAAGGCCCATTGGGACCAGATCTTTCTGGCAGGAGACCAACCCAAGTAGTTGGGGCAGTGGATCACCAATAGAAACTTAAAAGATACACTTTACTTTATTGCTATCTTCAGAATCCTTAACTGGAAAAGATCTCATTTTTGCTCATTAGAGTCATTAATTTGTTGTTATTTTATGGGCTATGTAAGTGAATGTATCCTTTCCTCTCAAGCACAATGAATGAAAAATATTATCCTCTCTATTTGATTTTGAATGTTTGTTGTGTGAGGCCAAGACATTAGATTGTGTCTGCGCTATAAAACTTGGGGTTGGTGAATAATCACCGTTTACTCTTCCCCCTTGCTCTGTCATGCTTTCATACAGTAACATCTTTTCTCTTTCATTTTTTTTTCCTGATCAATAACAAAAGATTTCATTATAATAGAAAGATTACAAAAGAATACAACAGCAGAAGATAGCAATGAAACCCAAAGAATATAGTAAAATCTAATTAGAGGTTCTCGATGCCTTAACAGTGAAATCCAGATTTTAAACTATAACTGATGAGATGAGTTGTTCATTGATAACATGAGAATGGCAACCAAAAAATAACAATCCCAGTCACATTACTAGCAACTCTTTAAACTACAAAAATAAGGGGAAAAGATTAACAAGTGTGCACAAGAATGAATACAACTCAATCCAACAGATGATGATGACTGATTCTGATGGAAGCTTCTAAACTGGCCAGGCAAATTATACCAACAGCAGTGGGAACCGCAACGAATAACCATTTCACCAAGCAAAATTCCAGCAGCTTCCTTCAATCAGCATATTTTCTACTCTTCCTTTATGGTCATAACCACATAGCCTTCATGACAGCAAATGGTTATCCACTGCAAAAGCATGGGTATCTGATGGGCTTGCACCTGGTCTGCCAAGCAAAAGTCATGTCTGTTAAGATTTTTGTTTCCTTGGTGATTTGTGAATTTGACCATAACTAGGGCCTTCCTAGATCCTGGTAAAACAAGTTATCATGTAACTCTAGAGCTTGGTTGTGAGGTTGGGATGGAAAAACAGCAGAACATGTCTTGCTATAGGAACAGCTTTAGAGGAGAGGTTTCACCCACCTTCTTCCACGAGGGTACTTGAAGAGCAGAGTTTCTTTAAAAGAGAGGTTCCCAAAAATAGAATTCCTAGGTCAATGTAGGGAATTTGAATGTCCGATAGTGGTTTTATTTTTATGGGATTTTACTGGAAAAATCCCCTTGGACTTTGTGAAGATAAAAAAGGCCCTCAAATTTCAATATAGATGACTAAAGCCCTGATGCCACTCTCAGTCTCTCACATATATACATGAACAGGCTCACTTCTTCTTCTTCTTCTTCTTCTTCTTCTTCTTCTTCTTCTTCGTCTTCTTCTTTCCCTCCAAGGCAGGCCCAAAACTGAAGTAGGCCAGTAAAGCAAAGCAGTTCCTTTTATGAATTGAAACTTTATATGAAGTTTTCCTCCTATTCTATCTAGGTCACCTGCCATTATGAGGTTATTTTGCAGAAACGAGTCGTCCTTTCTAGTGTTTTCTTGTTAAATGCATGCTGAAGGTTTCACTCACCCATACCAGTGCTCCCACGTGAACTAGTATCTGTACCATATCTCAAGAGAACGGATTGTTCATCTTCTGAACTTATTCCACACTGCCATGCACCCGTAGCATGTGAAGAACCCATAGCTAGATTACATGACAAGATTATACCTTGTTTTACTGATAAAAGAGAAGTAAAGATTGAGTGAGCATAGCAAAGGTTTATGAAAGAAAATTATTTCCTTCCATTTCCACAAATTCCTCTTCCCAGAATCACAAATCCCTGCCTCCAATCCTGCTTCTATCTCTGGAATTCCTATCACTATTCTTGAATTCCATCATGGACTCTCTTTTTCAAACCCCCAACTTATAAAACCACTGAAACTTCTTTATATCAGTTCTATCACCTTTTCCCCAAAACCCCATGTATATTTCCTTCCATTTCTAGAAATTCCTCTTCCCGAACTCACAAAACAAACCCTGCCTCTGATCCTTCTTCCATCTCTGGAATTCCTATCACTGTCCTTGAATTTCATTCCATTCATGGCCTTTCCTTCTTCAGACATGTCGAATCGAGTGGAGGAAGAAGAAGTTGAAGAAACGAGCGGCAATATTGCAATTCACGTATACAAGTGAGCGGTAGCAAAAAAAAAAAAACCGAAGGGCCTTCATCATCTATATTAAAATTTGAGGGCCTTTTTGGTCTTCAGAAAGTCTAAGGGGATTCTTCCAGTAAAATCTCTCTCTCTCTCTCTCTCTCTGCAGGAACTTGAGTTACAAATAACTGGATTTCCATAAAGTAGGTACTCCAATGAGTCCAAACACAGGCCCTCCCCTCATGGATAAATCAAGTTATCAGCACTTGATATATGAGGATCCAGCTCCCCTCCCAAAAAATAAAAAATAATATTAAAAAAAAAAAACCACCAGAGTCATCAAATGCAATTTCCAGAAAGGGCAGACCACTACCAATGTCTTAACAGTAAAGTAAAGTGCTACTGCTGCCTAAATTTATAGAACAGATGGTCGCCACTTCTAAGTTTTAAGCACTGCAAATTAGTGCAGAGCAGGGCGTGTAGGGCAATGCAAGTAGTGTTTCATTCAAGTAGTTTTTTTTTTTTTTAATAATAAATAAATAAATGACATGTACGAGGAACTGTAGGGTCTTGTTCTTCAGGAAATAAATTGCCTGCTGACAAGCTCAATATAATGTGGAGCCCATGATTTGGTGATCCAAATCCCTGATCTGATGCCCCTTCTTGTGGATGAGGAAGCTCATTCAGTCACCCAAACCAAAAGAACCTTGTGATTCATTCTCTCTCCACAGAACCTCCTCTTGGATGCTCATTCTTTTTACTGTCCATTAGTTGGCCACTAGTCACAGAGTTAGGAATTAGGATCATCCAATCTCAGGGACCCATCAGTTCGATGAGCTGGGTCCACTCCACATCAGACTATACATTAGTTGTAGCAAGGAACTCTAAAACTTCATATCATGTAACCCTTCCAATGCCCCTTCCAGGTTTACAAGACATGAAAAAAGAGACCAAGTTGCAAGAATTGGGTTGGATTTACAATTTTACATCAGCTGTAATAATCTGAATTTTTAAAAAAAAACTAAAAATGTGCACAAAATCAAGTTAATTAGGATTATTAAAAGACATTTATTATTTTCAGTAAGGTAATTCAAATGTCCAAAGTTTAATATACCTGGCCAATCCAAAGATGGTTCAATGGTGAGGCATTGCCCTCCCTCAGAAACAACCAGGGATCAATTCAATCCCATGCTGTGTAGCCCTATTGGTTAGGGACTTGGGTAGCATGTGTGTGGTTGCATGGATATTTAGCACAGCAAGTGTGTGTGTGTGTGTGTGTGTGTGTGTATACCTGTTAAATTTTCGAAGATTAATAAAAAAGTTAATATATTTTTTTTCATTCAAAGAAAAGAAACTTAAATTACCTCTTGTTAATGGTACAATAATGAAACTTTAATTTTCCAGCCTTCACGTCTTCAATGTACTGCAGGCACAAAAGATGGAAAACCATTAGAGTAATCACAAGGCTTGGGTCATTGCCTCATTGGTGAGACCACAATCTCATATATAGTCACACAGGTTCCCACATGTGGCCAACTGCATAAAATATGAATTTCACGCAATTAGAATAGCATTTCAAGTTTTTTTTTTTTTCAAAAGCCATACCTCATGTGCCAAACGTTCTTTGAATAACATTAAATTATATAGTTGATGGGTTATTCACTAGCATATTTAATGGGTCCAAGATTGTGCAAGTCTGACAAGTATTAAAGAAATTATGAACCATACTTATAGCATATAACCTATATATGAATTTTAAGAGTGCCTGCATATGTGGGAGAGTATTCCTGTTTTGGATGTTTTATCTCTTTAAGTTGTCGAGTGAGTATGAGTCTTGGTTGTTTTATGGATGTTCGTTTATTTTTAGAGATAACTGTAAAAGGAAATAAGTCAAACGTATTTCTAAAATGGGGAAATGTTCTGAGTTGTGCCGAAGGAACAGAAAACTTCAAATACTGTAACCTGTGACCATATTTGGAATACAGTGAAATGCTCAACCATTATTGCATCATTTGGTTTTGGTGATGACCCCAAATCTCCCCAGTAGTAATGGTCTATTGGAACCCCAAGGTGATGACTACTCAGCCCTCATCATATGCAGTTGAAGAGTTCTGAGTGAAAAAGTGTATGGAGAGCATCACTTGCATGAAGGATCGCATAAGTCCTCGTATGTGGATATGATAATCACAGAAGAAAAATATCGTGTCGAGGATCATATAGTACTCCAAATAGACATTGTAATCAAACAACAAAAGAATTGCTAATCATTCAAGGCACACTTACCATCTTCAAGGTAACAAAAATGGACGAAAATGCTAGAGAATCAAACGGTATATCTTCCAGAGGAAAAAGTGCACAGTCCAAAGACTCAGGGCCAGGCGAAAAGTCGGGTGTCTTCATCTTTGCTCGGAAAATGATGTAACTCTGTACTGCATGTGACATCCAAAAATACACAGATTATTGCCGAGTCAAATACAGACTATATTGCAGGAGAACATAAGCAACTCCACTCACTTGGGCGATAAGAGGTATATCTAGTTGAGCAAATGGCGAAAGCACTTCCACTTCAGCACGGGCTTCTTCCAAGGTTTCCCTGGTTGCTCCTTCAGCTGCCGACTCACCAATTTCCAGAAAGCCAGCAGGAAGAGTCCTGTGATATCAGTGGCCCACGTGGTAAAATTTAAACTTTTAATGAGGACTCCAATGAACAATCTTTTGGTAACTTGAAACAAATTTTGAAACAGTTTAACAAAAGACAAATCTAAAAATGGGTGCAAGAATGAAATTATAATGAATGTAAAAACAAAAGCAGAAAAGGGGTAAAAAAAAAGGGAATTGGTTTTATATGACTACTGCAAGACAGGAAAACCAGACAATAGATCTTCAGGTTTTTTAGAGAAGGCATAAGGCAAGAAGGATCATGGCAAAAAAGTCAGGTTCTTGTTCAAAATAATTATGTTTACAGTTATTTCAAATACTCACTGAAGGATTATGCCAGAGTTTACAGTTAGACTTGTTTCAAGGTACCCACTGAAGGACTATGCCAGAGCTTGTTGTTTTCTTATTTCTTTACAGAAGAAAAAATTTCTAGGTATAGTGTACTGTAATTTCAAAATATGGGCTTGACACATCCAGGGGTTATCAACCACACTTGCATGCCTGCAGAGCAAAAGAAAATACAGGACAAATTATACAATATGTGTCCATGGGTTTAATTTAGTAAAAGGTGGTGATCAGAAAGTATCTCCGTAGTGTATGTCACTATGTTGGGAGAATATTTCAATTGAAAAATAATACAGTGCTAAATCAGAACTACAGGTCTATCCAATCTGCCAAAATCCCATACAGGTGTGACCCATCTTTCAGCAATCATTAGAACAAAAAAAATCCTATATCAAACAATTTCAGTCATCCATCGACCTTCAGTTAAATATAACATGCTGGCCATATGCTCTTTGTCAGTGCAATTTGCACCAATTATTAGATGGCTATATGATGGGATTGTATTTGCAGCATCACCATTCCCAGTGGATCCCACTTGAAAAAAGGGCCTGGACCATTGAAGATTGGATTACGTCAGTACAGAGAGCTAAGTCCATAGAAAGTTGATTTTCTCAGGACAAGTAGCGTATATTTTATCTTTTCATTATGGGCATCGCCAGCCCATTGTTAGGAAATTCATTTTGGAAAAAGATTTAGAGCTA
This sequence comes from Camphora micrantha, assembly GCA_003546025.1. Lineage (NCBI taxonomy): Eukaryota > Viridiplantae > Streptophyta > Magnoliopsida > Laurales > Lauraceae > Camphora > Camphora micrantha. The sequence continues at coordinate 2,799,442 of QPKB01000003.1, read as the reverse complement.
ATCTCCTTCCCATGGTTCGGAAACAGGTTTGTTTTATTGTGAACGGTATCTAAAGGGTATGTGTTTCTATAGTCTATTCACTCCTCCCTTGATAATTTTGTGGTAGCCATCTTGTTCTCGACAATGGAGAAGCAAGCAAATCTCAAGTTTTTCGAAGCTAAGGACCATGTCACACAGAATAGCAAAAATACAAGGTTGCTCAACCATGATGACGACCGTTTGCTAAAGAGGGTGATGATCTACAAGTTTCCATTCGATTACTTATTGATGAAATAGACATCTATGTAGGATAGAAATATATTGTTTTGAATTCAAATATGGAAGGAATCAATAATCATAATAATAAGTTAAAACAAGGTGGGACGAACATGAAAGAGAAAAGAGGTTGGAGTTCATTTAAAGAGGGAGCTCCCACAACATGGTGAGGCTGCCCCCTTAAAATGGCAATATAAATTATAGTTTCTGAAACTTATAGTACATTTGCAGTTTATTTTTATGGGTTTGTAACATCCACCCACTGGCTCACTGAAAAAAAAAAAAAATGAAAAGAAAAAGAAAAGAAAAAGTAAAAAACAAAGAAGATGAAGATGATACTTACCAAAGCCCATAAGATGGCTGAATCTTTCGCTTGCAGAGTAGAACCTTATTGTCATGTTCAACAAGGCATCCGACAACCTACAAAGTTTGTCCCATAAAAGGATGAAAATAATATATTGGACGTTTGTCGGCAATCTCAAGATTTCAAAGATGATAACATATTTAGGAGCAATTAATGAATAAAAGAGAAGGGGAAAAACACATTTAGGAGTGTACAGTGGTCTAAATATTTCAAAAATAACAAATATCTAAGCCTCCACCCAGATCATTCCCATTTTACAAGCGGAGAAGATTAACCTTTTTCTTTAAGATTTTTTCTACATGGGGAATTTCAAGAATTAGGAGAAAGTTTTTGCTTGCCCTTGAAATGACAATGAGCAAAACACAACCTCATCGAACATAATCTAAAAGGCATAACCTATAAATTATTACGCTTACATATTTCTTTTGATCAACCAGGCCCAAAAAAATTGTTGAACATCATATCAAAAATAAACTGTTCACCATATAGAGAATAAGGTAAGTGACCGACAAAGCACATATTTGTTGTAAGCTTGACATACATGGTTACACCGTTCTCTCTCAGCTTAAGTTTTTGGGTTGGTATATGGTTTCTTACAATATTGACAAATAATGCTACCAAATATAGCTTTTATGCGGTCCGAGTGGAAGAATGAGGAAGTGATCATGCGAATGTCACACTTCCAACAGATTTCATTGAACAAAAAGTATAGTACGGTTTTAGAAATGGTCAACGTAATCCAGGAATGTACTAATACATTCCTACATTAAAAATATGCTATCTATTAGGAAACCAGGTGATTCACACGCAAGGATGGTTGCTTCCATTTTGTATAGTCATTTTTGCTTCTCTCTCTCACATGATCATTATTACAAAACAAATGGTTTTACAAGTGGATCAAAAGATAAAATAACTCTACAAAAACCTTTCCCCCTATTTGAAGTTAAAACTTAAAAGGCCAACTTGGTAGCTCAATAGTCATGCATTACAGATGCTCACGGTAGCTCAAACATAAGTAAGAATCATAGCACCAATAGTTATATATACATCTATTGTGTTAAGGGTGTGTCTCAATCCATGCTTGCTCTTTTCTTCTTCTTCTTCTTCTTCTTTTTCAATTCAAGAAAACTTCATGTTTTCTTGGAAATTTCGATTGCAGTAAAACATTAAAAAATGGTGAATGTCATAAATTTTACTTTGAGAAACAGTAAAAGAATATATAATGTTTCTTTAGAATCTAGCTCAATAATAGCATGCAGTCGCATAGAATGTATCATAGAGAAAGTGATAACAACTTCTTTAAAACAAAGTACTGGCAGCATGGTTGTGTACCATCTTGGGGTTCTCATAGAAGATTCTACCACAAAGCGTGCAGACAGCTCTCATTTTCTCCTCTCCATCTGGTATGACCAGTTTTGTTGGGCCTCCGCAAGATTGACAGAATTTGATTTTAGGCTTGGGCCCCTGCATTGAAGCAGCATACCATTACAAATCAATTAGAAAATGCAGACCAAATGACAACATCCAAAAAGACTTTAATTCACAGTTGAACAAAGTAATGCTTCAAATTCAGCTTATATGATTAAGACAATTCATTGACTATGGCTGTGTTAAAATTGGAATAGTTTCTGCTCATATACGAGGAAGTAAATCAGTAAGTTGCAACAAATCTGCAAAAATAAAACAAACTCTTTGAAAGGTCACTATGTTTATTCATCAATGAAAATATACAATAACAAACAGAACTAAAGATCTCTCATTTCAAGAATATTGTAACCTCTTCTACAGGATCCTGATAAACATACAAATTATATTACCACTGTTGTCTTTTAAATTAAGAATAGCACACACAAGCATCAACAGCAATTACAGTGTTGATATAAACACTGTAATTTGCAATTACAGGGTTGTAAGTCGTAAATAAAAAATTTCTAGCTCAATTTGCAAAATTCGGAAGTCAATCCATCAAAAATCTGGAATATGACAGTGAGAATTTCTAAAATTTCCCCTGCCAACGACAAAGAGAACCAAACATACAGCATTCCGCGCGCACCCACAAAAAAACAAAAAACAATCAAGCAAACAAAATGAGACAAAATTTAATTACTAACCATAGCAAGACATATGATGAAGAAGCAACATCTTGTTTATACTTAAAACTAAAACAAACCCAAAAAAACAGTTCAAGCATATAACAAAATCAAACCCATCAGACCAGCAACACAGGAACCAAAACTATCTTCAATCCTTATCATTTTATTAACAAACAACAACTGATTCCCATTCCAACATAATTATGAACAAACAAAAAAAAAACCCATTTCTTTCCAAGCATTAACAAAAAAAAAAAACGTTTCTTTCCTAGCATGATCATTTATACCACAGTAGATGGCAATACGGCTGATGACGACGCAGAAGCGACATCAGCTTCTGGGTTAGATTCAGACCGACTTGCAGACATCTGGAAAGCTCTGAAACAGCGCTGGGATTGAGATTGGACGAAGAATGAAGGGAATTCGTTAGGAGAAGAGGCTGCTCTTGATTTGGGCAGTGATTGCAAGAAGAGGAAGGGAAGAGGCTTCTTCCATTTATGAAAAGGAGAGACTCCAACAGAACCGATGAAGTGAAAAGATCTGATCATGTTCCAGGAATGGGAAATAAAAGAGATTTTGTGGGTTAATTTTTTGTTGGAAGAGATTGGACTTGAAGAAATTGAGGTGGGGATTTAGGCACATCGGCATCTCTTCGCTGGAATGGGGTCCCACGGCTCTGGTTCTGCTGGTGGCATCTTGCAGGGATTGACTTCTTGAGCTGGTGGGCTGGATATTGGATTTGGATCGGGTGCAGAAAAAACTAGTAAACTACCAACAGCATAGAGCACCCTGCCCCATGCATGGTAGATGATTAGGCTAGTTAAGGATTGTTTTACTTTATGATTCGATATATATATATATATATATATATATTTTTTTTTTTTTTTTTGGATAATGTAGGCCGAGAAGAGAAAGCCGAGTAAAATTCCTCAGTGCCCCAGTGTGGTAGTGTAGTTTCAAACCCACAACCTCCAGATGCAAATTGTAGTCTTAGGCCAACTGAGTTACCCCTCTATAATAGCAACAAAAAAAGTACATTTTGTACATTGAGAGGATTTTGAGAATGGAGTGGAAGAATGTTTTTTATTTTTCTTGGAATCTATTATTTCGGGTTCGATGCGTCGCGAATAATGAGGTTTTTCTAGTGCACAGGCCTACTTGTTTTGCATAAAATAAATGAGAATTTATATTTTTTTCAGGTCAAAAAATAGTTATAGGGCACATTTGGCAAACTAATAAGAATTCTCTATTTAGAGGATTCCTTTATTTTGTTTGAACCTAGCCATCCTCAAAGGGGATTTTTGAGGGGAATTTTCGAAGTCAGTTTCTCGTTTGGCATGAGAGAGGAATCATGGAGTCTATACATTGTGTGATCCAACAATCATAAGTTTTTAGTCAATGTCTGTAATCCATAAAAAAATCAATAACTGATCTTTAACCCCATAAACATTTTTTGGCTCTTCAAATTATATGAACGGTTCAGATCGTGCAAAGGGGGCCTACGTAAAAATATATATAATATTTTTTTGAGTATTGACGTTTTTACAAATATCTCAAAATTCATTATTGGTGTACGGTTGAAATTTGGGCCCCTGGTTGTGTTTGGTCTCCTCTAGATTATTCACGGTTCAGATCATGATTTCGAGGTTAAAAAAACAATTTACTTCCAAATAATCTCATTTTTTACACCGTGACGTATCAATGGTTAGAGTTGTTTTGCCATTTTCTCATAATCCATGATGAATCATATTCCCAAACTTGACCCCTTAGCCGTTTTGGGTCTTATTTAGAGAGACTTAATGGTTTGAATATCACAAATAGGCCCAACACAAGTTCATATTTAATAATCTAATGGCCTACACTCTTTTACAAATATCTCAAATTATATGTGGAATCAACGGCTGAATTTTGGTATGGTATCCATTTTGAACCTTCTTAAAACTATTACCATATAAACCAAAAAATACAAAAAATTGGTGTCCCCTACACTAGCGTCAAAATCATTGTAGCAGCACTTTTCCACACGCAGGGCGGATTTTGTTTTTCTGATTGGGGTTATCTGTATGTCTGACTCTGAGAATATTTGAAAAGAAGGAATCCTTGCCCCCTCCATGTTGTTTTTCATGACAATCCAAACATGGATTTTTCCATGGGATTACAAAAAGTTACGAGAAATCCTCTCCAAGGAACTTTACCAAACATGCCCTTTGCATTATCAATTATTGAGGGTGAATGCCAAAGGTGAATATCAAAAGGCCATCAAAGAGCCTTCCCTCTAGGTGGAAATAAAATTTAGGGAATATGGGAAATGAATATCCAACCATCGTTGTAGTTGAAAAAAACTTATATTTCTACCTTAACACAAGCAGAGGTCCTAATATCCTGATATTTATTGAATATCAATCCACACATGATTAAACTAGTAATTAACCATAATCCAATATTAAAAGCAGTCAAAACACAAAGAGAGAAGGAAGTAAGATTTTTACGTGAAAAACTCTGCTCGGGAAAAAACTACGGGCCTTATCATCTAGGCCAATAAACAACCAAGCACTATAAGAATTGAAAGTTACAAAGATACTTACAGCCCTTTTTCAGTTGTTGACTCAACCTAAGGACTGCTTTGATCTTGTCGACTGCTCGCCGTGTACCTTCACCGTGCTTGAACCCAACACCTTGAATGACTATTCAAGATGAATCCACTACAGAGAAGTAGCAGGAAGAACCTCCAAAGACTTAAACTTCATCACGACAACTTGAAGCTCTGGAGAATAAAATAATCTCTCACAAGATCTCTATAATTTATGATGGGAGAGTTGTGATCTAAAGTTGAGAGAGAAAGACAATATATAGGCTTTAATTCGTGCCTCAATTACTTGTAAAGCAAGTAGAACTCGGATGAGTAAATCTGAAAGAATTAGAAGACAGGTCCGAGCAGGTTTCCAATTTTGCGCCCAGGTTCGCTCGAGCGAACTGCTCTCTATTTGTTGACGTTCAATGCAAAATCTTCTTGGATCGAGCGAATAAAATGGAAAGTCGAGCGATCAACATTCTGTGAGGAATTCGCTGGAGCGGACGTCATTCTGTATTCAGATTTTCATTTCAGAACCTTGTTGGCTCGAGCGATCTGGACGATGGGTCGAGCGAAGAAAACATGTGAAGGGTTCGTTCGAGCAAACTCTGTCAGTTTCCAGAATTTAGAGAAACTCCTTCTTTAAACCAAATTCTTCATAGATGATCTTGGGCAGTCATTTTCTAAACAAAAGTACATTATTAAGAGTTCCGGTTTTGTCCATTACCTAAAGAATTAGCCAACATAAAATTCTTACAGTAGTAATCCAAAATCACATGAAATTCAATGTCTTGTCTACATTACCTCTCTATATCCTTCACCCCTCGTTTCATACCATCATCTATGACTCACCAGTCACCACTAGCAATCCTTTTGTGGAGCTCATTTGACCGTGAATTGCATATATTCAATGCAAGCAAATGGGCTTAGAGGAATTCACAATAATATAGAGAAACTTAAAGGGCATGTTTGACATAGTTCCCATGTTGTTTTTTAATTTTGCGATATGATCAAGTTAAACTAAGACTAGCACCGTAGCTCGTGCTAAGCATAGTCACATTTTTTGCACTCGTTTCATTAAGAAATAGAGAAAATTTTATCTAATTATAGTTGCAAACTAAGCAATCGTCTAATAAAATATATACCATTTAAAATGCATATAAATAATAAATAATAAACTGATATCATATAGAGTTTGTAATGTTCTAAATTTATATACTGAATATTTATCGTACTACTTGAGCATAAAAAATCAATGATAGTAGACGTTTTGATTCAGTGGCATAGTACTTTGCCCGGCCCGGATGAAAAAGGCAAGGTAAAAGCCCGAGTTGATAATATTTATATAAAATAAGAAGCCTTTCAATATCAACTCTAATCAATAGCTAAACCGGTTGTGACGTGTATGCGTATAAGAAAGAGCTTGTGTTTTAATCTCCTTCCTATTAATAAAGATTTCTTTATTAAATTGTATAACTTATTTGGGTCAGACTGGGCTTCAAGCTCTTTGTCATTGAATACAAGCCCAGCTCGTATCTTAAATCTATATAGATTTTAAGTTCCAATTTGATTTGTATACCAAAATCTAAGGCTAAAGCCCGACCCAAAAGGTCGGTCCTTGTTTGGGCTCAGCCAGCCCGATCCATGAGCATTCCTAATTAGATCAATCAATGCACCCCATGCTTAGTACGATCATTGAAATCCATATAAAAAAACATTTAGTTTTTATTATAAAAATAAAAATTTAATATAATTTAATTTCATATGTACAGACTATCTGAGATCTAAAATACACAAATATTTATAAAAAAAATACTTTAGGCTAAAATATAGTCACCACATAGAGGATGCTATTACCTTGCACAAACATAGACCTTTCCCGCCCCCTACTCGGTCTCGGGAGAAAGACGGCATGAACTGCCTCGTTTTGGTCAGGGAGATGCCCTCGGACCTCCCCCGCATGTAGGCATGTCAAACGGCCCAGCCCAGCCTGCTCCAACCTCGGCCCGCCCGTGCCACAAGCCAGGCCGGCATGGCCCGCCCCATCTGGCAAGCCAGGCGGGCCTCCTTCACAATTTTCCCTTTTTTTTTTCTACATAGTATTAAAAAAAAAAAATTAGAACACAAGCACGGAAAATGACAAAGATATTTAAGTGGTTCGGTCAAACTCGACTTACTCCACTGAAAAGTGATAACCATATGGTTCTTAACTTCTTGAAAGTTTCTAAATATGATTACATTCAAAACCTTACAATCTTTTTTATAAAATAAAAAAAAAGAATAAAGAACTTTTATATTTACAAATTACAATGAAGGAAAAAGTAAAAAATCAGATGCGTAGTCAACTAATTATTCTGCTGGATTATAATCTTCCATTGATGTCAACTCTTGCTTCCTCTTATCTGCTAAATACCAGTCTCGTTGGCAAACACAGCACTCAACCGTTTATTCAGTGAGATTTGTTCTTCTGTCATCCATCACACGTCCACCTATACTAAAAGCCTGTTCGATCTTATGCTACAGAAGACATTTGAATAGTTAATAAATCACGAGTAATGGCCGCCAACACCAGATAAACGCTTTATTGCTCATTCCATCAGGCTAAAAGGTCAAAACTAGATATATCATGTACCCGTATTACACTGATGTTAAGATATGATGATAACTCCGCCACAGTATTTCTTGAGCTTGAGCTGGATGCCATGCCCGTTGATAGGGAAGAATACCACACATCCTACTCACCAACACCTGTTTGCTGGACTTCTGAATGGCCCATACTAAGCCCAGTTGTACCCATTTGCTCAAAATAAAATTGAAAAAGTGCTTGTAAATTTGCCCTTATATTTGAAAAAATATTTAAATCTATATAATTCATATCTTTATTTATTCCATCAATAAAAAAATTGTACACCACTTGATTTTAACATATGATCAAGTACAGCAGCTAAAGAAATTTTCATTTGAGCCTTTTTCCAATATTTATTAATTTTTTATTCTATGTTTCTAATAGTGTTACTCAGTAAAAAATGATCTCTAAATCTATTGAATTGTAAAGTACTTTTAAAAAGCTTCATTAGATGTGGGATAATATATCCCGAAGGGATAATATATCCCAAAAAAAAAAATAATGTTGAAGTATAGTTGCTAATCAATCTCTTATATGGGCACATAATTCCCAATGTTCATTACTAATCATGAACTCTGGTGCATGAAAAGCACAAAATTCATTTAGAACAGTTTTTTGGTCAAGTGCCTTGTTTAACAAATCATACATAGAATTTCATCTATGTTATACCTTTTTAGGCATTTTAATAGCTGATACGCCTTGCCTCGCACATATTTGGGCAGACAATTATCTTCTGTATGCGGAGGAGAAAATAAATATAGCAATGTCTTTAATATCATCTGCGTAACTGACAATATGCTTTAAACTAACATTTGCAATGAGAATTCAGATGTGACATACACATCTATTTTGAAAGATATAACTATCTATTAAAGTTGCAAGTGGCATTTGTATTCTCATTAATTCAATAGCCACTGTATTATTACTGGCATTATCTAAAGTTATAGATAAAACTTTATCCTTAATATTATATTCATCTAGTTTTTCCAAAATAAATGTACTTATTATAGTGTCATTGTGTGGCCATTCAAGACAGCTAAAACTAATTATACGTTTATTAATAATTCATTTTGCATCTATGTTATGTGCAGTTATACAAAGAAAATTATCACCTCCTTTAAAAGTCCACATATCTGCGGTTATGACTATTATACCAGGAAATTCTGCAAGGTAATTTTTTATATTTGATTTTCTCTTCATGCAAGAGTCTAATAGCATCGTTTCTGGCTGTATTTATTGAAATACTGTGAAATTGTGGTTGACAGTATTTCTGAATTCATTCTTAAAAGAATTCATTTTCAATAAAAGAAAATAGTAATTCAGATAACACAATCATTTTTAACAAGAGTTTGTCTAGCACTTTGTGCATTAAAAGGAAAAAAGACCCAAACTGCTATTACTACTACCACCACCAGTAGTAGAATTTTGGGTATGTGAACCATGCCTCCCTGTCCCTGTATCTGCCGAATTATGTAAAGCTAAACATTTTTGTCTATGTTTTGTCAAATGACCGATACCCAATTTTGACTCTACACCATAAATCTTACTAAAAAATTTGCATTTTGCCTTTTCAACTTTTTTTCCATTTTCAATAACATCAAACCTTGTAAATATCTCCCAAACTACTGAAGTTCTATTCCTCTTGGTTGGTTTACAAGAACTCTGAGGAAAGGGGGATGGTAAATCACCTACTTCATATTGTAATTCAATAAGATCTTCTTCTACCCCTAAATTAACGGAAGAAGATTATGTGAGAAATCTTCTAGTCATATTTCAAAAAATAAAATTTATAAATAATAACAGTAATAGGCTAATAGCCTTCTTTTGTGATAATTAATATAAGAAAAAGGAGAAAATGAGAGTTAATATAATATGATATAAACTTATATATATGGAATCTCAAATTTAAATAATATAAATACCTGTAAATCTTTGAAGGCCCTTTAATCTTGTCTCTTGATGATTTGATATTTGGCAATCCAAAAACTTCTTAAAGAGAGTGAAATAGTTGAATGCTTTAAGAGAGAGTTAGAGAATGTATAAAGAGTGAGAGAGTTGTGTAAATTGGTGATGAATGATAATGGGAGGGTTAGAGTATTTATAGATTTTGTAAAATGGAAAATGACGCAAAATACCTCTTATATGATAGTTTTATAGTTGTTGGGAGGGTAAAATTGACTTTTTTTAAAAAAAAGGACACTTGGCCATTGGGCGGGCTAGGCCAAAACTCCTGGGCCTAGCACGACCCATGTTACGGGCCGTGCCTTGTGGGCTGCGCCAAACCACGGCCGTTGACTAGTTCAGCCCAGCCCGGCACATTTGACATGCCTACCCGCATGTAGGCTTTGGTAGGATCTGTTGCACCTTTTACATCGGCAACTCTCTAATCACAGGAGCCCTTCATGGGCTGTTGGCTTTGGATGCTTTTCTCATTCTAAAAACATAAATATATATATATTTTTAAATTATTCGAGGATCAGAACTTGCTCAGGTACCAAATAATGCAGGTTTAGATTTAAAATTCAATCATGGACTGCATTAACCAGCATAACTGGATTGATTGATCACTCTAGGGCCTGTTTCTTTAATGAATTTATGACTAGAATTTGGGAGGTTGGGGATTTTTGGACATGATATAACGTGATGTGACATCTTGTCCTCTAGCAATTGAAATGCTGTGTTTTTTTCATTAGAGTTTTAAATTTCAACCATCAAAAAGACCTTCTGGAATTCCTGAAATTTCGCACTTCATGTTTGGGAGAATTTTAAAATTATCCAAAAGTTGCCCCGTTGGGTGGAATTCCAAATCCCTCTTTTTTATGGAGGATTTGAAATTCCAACAAATGCATAGAGAGTGGAATTCCGAAAATTATAAAAAGGTCTTTTGATGGTTGGAATTTGAAACTCTAATGAAAGAATCACACATAATTTCAGCTGCCAGGGACAAAATGTCACACCATGTCCAAAAAAATCTCCAACCTCCCAAATTCTATTTATAAATTCCGGTAAAGAAACATGCCCTCAGAATCTTATCTTTTTTTACCAAAAAAAAAAAAAAAAAACTTATTTTTGCCCATAAGAGAAGTCAGAACTAAAATAAATCAGCATGAATAATACTTAGACATGGGCACGTATATAAATCGCTGTCTTTAGTGACTAAAACTAGCCCTCAAATAGTAAACTATCATACACCAAACACTATTCGAACACAGTACTTTGTTTATAGCTAAAAACAGCCCTCCTTTTAGTGGACTCTAATCTATCAAGAGATGATTGAAGAAAATTTGATTTTAGTCCAATGGATCGCAATGAAAATGGTATTTTCCATGTTCCCAACAAGGATGTAAACAATTCGGGTACTCGGACCCAACTTTAATTCAATGTATATGCCGGGACCCGAGCAAGCTGTAATGGACCCGACTTAATGCAGACCCAAATATGGGCCCATTTCAATTCGTTACGGGATGAAATTAAGGTCTGTGAACATTTGAGCACCAGGGTCTCCAGCAATTAAAAACTCAGATACGGACCAGTATTGGTAATTGGTTTAATCCTGATCGGTCATGGACGAGACCAGGCTTTACTTCTGGGTGCAAAAATATAATGACTCGGTTTTGTTTTTGGCTAATTGGCCCAGTGGCCAAGACATTTAAAGAAACGTTCATGGATCGATCTCCAGGTGGAGCTATGGGAGCGAGTGCCCTTATCATTGGGATAGCTCGGATCGATCTCTAGGTGGAGCTATGAGAGCGAGTGCCCTTACCACTGGAACAGATCTGTGATTCCCACAATGGATCATGTTTAAGGGTATGTTTTTGTAACACTTTTCCCCACAACGGATCATGTTTAAGGGCATGTATTTGTAACACTTTTCCGCGGAAAAGTGGACGGTTTTCGGTGGAAAATCCATTTGTCCGGCGTTTGGTGTGGAACAATTCCGCGGAAATGCTTTTCTGCCCGGTTAGCATTTTTCTTGATAATTGTGAAAATGAGTTTCCTATGGGGGGTATGAGAAATGGATTTATCGGAAAACTTCATCTTCTTTTCCTTACTCTTGTCGATTTCAACCCAAAAACCCTACAAATCTTTCATTTTTTATTTCTTTATATAAATTATTATTTAATGTTGAATAAATAATATACATGTTATGTTATTTTTCTTCAAAAAAATATATCACCAAATAAGAAATTTTGATTTCTATAAGGAATCCACAGACAACATTAGCATCAATTCAATGAGGAAACTCTTTTTGCACCAAACATAAATTTCTAAATTCTATGAAATTTTTTTTTTGAGATTTTCATTTTTATGAAAATTTGCTGACGTGGTAATTTCTCCTTTTCGTAAAAAAAAAAAGAATTTACACAAACGTGCTCTAAAAATAAAACAACAAAGAGACAGAAAAAGGGGATCTAGAAATCCACTCCCGAAAATCATCCAACCATACAATATCACTTAAAACACGATTTACCAATATGAGAAAAATATAATTGACAAGGAATGATAGCCATCAATCAAACAGTCAAGGTCAGCCATCAATCAAACAGTCAAGGTCAGCAATCTACTTTGTATATATTAGCACATTTGCCAAAAAGATAAAAAAAAGTATGGCCTTACCGACGTGGCTGTAATTATCAGCTTCCTATCATTAAACGATTCCCATTGTTCGATGGTCCCCAGTGATTACTATAACTAATTCGACTCATATCACTACCTGAATCAAATGTCATTAATAGATTTATCAATGATGTTTAACACTAGATAGGGCCTATACGATAATTGGTATTAGATGCATTATATTGTGGTCATTAAAATTTTTTGGATTCACCTTCGTTAAATAACACTGTTCGAGTTTGACAAGGAGTTAACAGAGTGGTCAGGACAACGATTTATTCTCTTTCGAAGGTAGAGGTATTGATATTGATCTCCGATTCTCCCATTTTCACGAACCGTAGGTTGAGTCCAAGTCCACTAGTGCTACTATCTGGAGCCATAGGAGTTTTATCCGACTTCTATGCGGGTCTAAAAGGATTAGTTTAGTTCAAAAAAATCGAACCCTCCGGTTGGAAAAAAAAAAAAAAAAAAACAATAAGAAAACACTGCTCGAGTTTGAATGGGCTCGAGTTGCACATTGGCTGAAAAAAATTTAGGGCGGATGAAATTTTTTTCATGCGACTCGTTCTTGGCCCCTCCCAAATTTCATCAATATCTCATCAGCTCATGCCCTTTGCGTACTACAATAATCAACCGAAAGGCGGGTGGTATATACAAAATTTTCCGAAAACCTCGCTTTTCCTTCTCTCGTGCTGCGTGTAGGTAACCGGCAATCTTAGTTCCACCTCCCGCGTGCGACCGGCACTAGCGGGTAACGGGGTTTCTCAAACACTTTCCTTCGCGCTGTTGCGTTATTATCAGGAAAACTGTGTACAAAAACCCCAGCTATCTGCCATTTTGCGCATTTCGCTGTCGCTTGCATCTGCGCGACGAAAGCAGAGAGAAGAGAAGGCGGGAACTTCAGATTTCACACGCAGACTCTCCATCTTCATTTCCATCACTGGTAACAACAGAAACCCTAATTTCTCCATCTCTCTTACTCTCGATTCGTCTTCTGATGCTCGATTCTTTAGTCTGATCCATCGATCTTTCTACAGATCTGTTCGTTTTCGATCCATTTCACCTTCTCGTTTTCTCTTCATTCGATTCTTTTCTTCTCCTGCAATTCAATCTCGTTCGTTTCAGTTTCTTCACTGCTTTTTGTTTGTTTTGTTCTTGATCTTCTTTCCATTCTTCAGTTTACTTGGACTCGACTTTAATACGCGGTTTCTTATCTTAGCTGCTGATTTGAAAAGTATGCATGCGCGTGGTTGTGTTTCTATTGCGATCGAAATCAACTTGATCTGAAGGTTTTTGGTCTTGTATTAGGTTAAAATCTGCCTTGTTTGTTGTTTCTTTCGGTTTTGTGGTGGTTTTATCCCTGCATTGATGGTTTAAGATGCCTTGATCTAGTTGCAAGCTGCGTCAGCTGATTGTTTTATGTTTCTTTGCAAAATGGTGGAAATCTCTCTGTGTGTGTGTGTGTGTGTGTGATCTCTTATGGTGTGTGATTTCAGGGTTGAATTTGAGTGAAATGGGTGGTTCTTTATAGTTTATGTAACTGAGAGATCCATTCATTGAGACCTTGACTTTTGTCTTATTCACCTCGTTTTTGTTTAGAAAATGTCTGAACATAATTGGGAGCGTTTAGTACGTGCGGCTTTGCGAAGGGAACGTTTGGGGGCTGACGCCTTTGGAAGACCTGGTTCTGGCATTGCGGATAATGTTCCTTCTTGTTTGGGGAACAGGGACATAGATGCAATACTCAGAGCAGCAGATGAAATTCAAGAAGAGGACGCCAATGTTGCGAGAATATGTGAGTTCTCCTCACTTCTTTATTCTTAATTATTTGTTTTTATATATGTACTTGTCATTTCTCCGGTATTCTTTTTTACAAGTTTCTCTCATAGAATTTGTAGCACCATGGATGTCTGTTTCTTCATTCAGTTTAGGACTAGAGTTTAGATATGGAAACATCCTCTAGGCAGATGTCCAATGTAGATTATATGATCTTTGAGCGACTGTTTTGCATTTAGACAAGGATCTAGAGTATTACTGGCATGGAAAGCTTGTACCAAAAGTAATGAGGTTGGTGAAGAGATTGAATATATCAGCAAGTAGATATAACAACATCCTAGGAGTCCGAATCAAATAATTTTGTTTGTGGTGAGGCTACATCTATTGCCAATAAATAACATGCTTAAACTGGGATTTGAACATTTTCTTGAAGCAGAGGATATTGGCTGGGTCAGGATCATTCTAAGATGCAACCATCAAGAAATTGAGAGGGGTTAAGTAGGGCTGGATTCATGTCGGATCCAGCTGAGAGGACCGACTAGAAATCCCCATGGGTGAAAAGGTAGAGGCGAGAGAAGCATTAACAGAGCTTTGAATCTTGTCTCAAATATGTTTTGGAGTCAGATTCACGGCAGTGGATTGAGAGGAGGCAGCTTCATCATTAACCTAGTGGAACTGTGCTTGAGAGCAGTATGAGTTGGAGTCATCTTATGTTGTGACTGTTCATTTTTCTGAAATGGTCGTCGAGTGCATTTAGAGATAACATGTCCAGATGCTTTGCAGTAATTGTAGAAAATTCTCTTCTTACAGTTACAAGCTACATGACCATAGCTTTGCATTCAAAACATTGTACCAAGGTGCAATAAATGCTGCTTCTTCAGCAGGCTGAACAACAAATCCTTTACGCTGCTCAGTAAGAACATGTTGGGATTGGAGCGAAGTTGTTTTCTAAAACTTCCTAAACAAAAGTATCTAAATCTGGAGATACTTTTCTGTTCGTTAGTGCAGCTCAAACAGATTCAAATTTAGGCTTCACATTCATAAGAAATTGATTTGTGTGACTTTTCTTCTATGCGGAGGACATGAGCTATAGACTCTGAAGGTACAGAAGCAAGGATCATAGAATCCTTTTTCATTCCATATGAAGTAAGAAGGATGCTGCAGTATTCTCACTGTTTTATCCCCTTGACAGTTTTTGGCTAATTTTGCATCTAAATAAATTTTTTGGGCCTTATTGGTCTGACGATACAATTTCTGAAAGTGCTTCCACATGATTGAGGCTTTGGCAAAGAACTGTAGGGATAGAGCAATGCATGGCTTAATGGAATTGAGAATCCATTTAACCACTCTGGAATTATTTTGGTTCCAAGGGCTTCAGATTTCTCATCCGAGGAAGGTGACGTAGTCCCATCTAAATATCCTCCAAGTCCCTGTCCTTTTACAAAATGCTCGAGATGGAAAGACAATCCCATATAATTTTTACCATTCAACTTGACAGGGATAATGTCTCCTTTCTGCATTTTAAATGAGAAAATAGATGTCTTCATGCTCAGTAATTCTCAATAAAAAAAGTTAGTCTTCCAATCACAAATTTAATCACAGAAATTAATGAGTGATCAAGTAAAAAAAATGATTCACAACAAACAGTGCCAAGATGATGTTATTTGCTACAATGTCTTCACAAAGGGTTTGAGGTTAGATAAGAACTGAAAATCAAAAGAAATAGCCCAAAAACGCAGAGCTGAGCAGTTGACTGTATCTACATGGGCCACTAATTTGGCTAGATGGGACCAGATATTCGATTCAAATCAAGTAAAACTGCTGACAGGAAAAGAAGGGTGAAATCGCCGACCTGGAATCGCCCAAAACATGGCTGAAAAATCACTGAAATTCCCAAGAATAAGTGGCAACCCTTGCCACAAAATTCTGCCTTGATCATATTATTGATGGTGGGGTCCAGTGAATATATTGAGATTTTGCATCATTGCAAAGCAAAGAAGAACTCCAATAAGGGATCCAGAAATGCCTTCTTCCTTTACTACGATAAGACTAAAACAGCCACTGAATAAAGAGTATTCCGTAGAGATTTAAAATTACCCTTGTTATGATGATCGGAACTCGGATCAGCCTCTAAACGAAGAACTATCAGTTCTTTTAGAGAAAACAGGAGAGATAATAGATGTCAATCTCTCATATCTTCGAAAATACCCTATAGAAATCCAGGCTCTGATACCATATTGGCAGATTGCAGAAGAGGTCTTAGCACATTGTGTGGTCGACTGTTGTTTATATAGGAATTTTATGTATCCAATTAGTCTACTATCAAGCCCAATCAGAGGCCCAGAATATCACAATGAATCAGTGCTTGCTGTCCATGTCTAATTGCGGGAAATAAATAATCTAATCTAAATCAATCTAATTACATAATTTCTCGTATGATTAGCGTTGGTTATTACACATAACATTACATGCATGGGCCCTACTGTTTCCACCAGGTGCCCAGAACCAAGGATTATAAATAGAGGCTCAAAGTGGACCCCTGGTATAATCCACCCCAATAGGGAACTTACATTTTTTATCACATAGTTCTTACACCCATGACTGCCCATTATACGTCTTGAATGATCTATACAACACTTAGGATGCAATTTTGCGTCGCCAGAATTCTTTGGCAATGCAGATTTCATTTTCACACTGCTGCAGAAAATCAATCCCTATCCCCTCAAATGGGAAATGGTTTTCCACGTAATTGAGGAAAAAAAAAAAGTTAAAAGATTTTCTCTTTCCGTGTGGAAAAGCTCTGAACCAAGCAACAAAAAAATGGCAAGCACAGAAAATCGAAGGCTTTTTTGTGCTACCAAGTAATCCTTGGTGTTGCACAAACATGTCTTGGGATGCGTGTTTTCATCAATGTTTGCCAAGTTAACTATCTTAGTACCCTGTCATGGGCCTTCTCTAAAATAATATTTTCTATTCATTATTTATACATCTAACAATGTCTAGAACACTTGGGTTTTAACTGTTAAAAAAAAATATTATATTCGAACATAGACCATAAGAAGATTTTGTATGGTGTACCTGTCCATAATTAGTATCTGTACTGATTTTTGCATGAAGCAACTTTGTTGCCTTTTCTGAACTATTTCTCTCTCTCTCTCTCTCTCTCTCTCTCTCTCTCTCTCTCACGTTGAGTTTTTATGTTGCTTTTATGCAGTGTGTGAGCATGCTTATTCATTGGCACAAAATTTGGACCCCAATAGCGAGGGTAGAGGTGTCTTACAGTTCAAGACCGGTTTAATGTCAGTCATCAAGGTATATTTTTTGCTCATGGTGGGTTAACTTCTGTTACATATTGGTGCAATTTAGAAGGGAACTTGACTAAACCGGCTCAGTCTGACCAAGTTACATTTTTCCCAACAACGAATATACAGTCACCAATAAATTTAGCAACTTGTACAAGTTCCAGCAATAAGCAAGCATGAGCCTCACCGAAATAAATAGGATTCTGGGATGCCCACTTGTGTGTTTGAGCTATTAAATCAATTTCCTGTCTTAGAACAAAAGTGCAATGGTTGTGACCATATGGAACCTCCAAACTATACTTCTGAATGATAACATTGAAGGGTATGTTAAATAAATGGAAAGAATAGCAACACTTATGATCTATGATGCACGGATACTTCAAAATGGGCAACGTATCGTGTCGTGTCGTATCCGATACTTCACTTTTTACATGTAAAATCCGTGTTTTTGCCGTGTCTATGGCGTGTCCTTACAGTATCCGTGCCATATATGGGCATCATAGCTTATGATGTTGAACATACAACTCTAGTAGAAAAGCATTTGTAGCAGTCATGTGAAAGACCATGATCAAGTTGCTTGAAACTTGCTTACAGCCATCTTAGGAAATAGTGGTCAACAAAGAACAACTAAAACACACAGATATATATATATATATATATATAATATAAAATATAATATTTGCGCTCAGGACTCATGCTTGGGCTAGTTTGGCACTTTACTAACGTAGTAATAGTCAAGTAAAGCCTTCATTTTTTAAACATAAAAAACACTTAAAACTCCCTCCATCTTTTTCAAAAAAAGTAAAAAAGCAACCACCTTTATCCATTAAAATACAAAAAAACTCCACTTTCCCATACAAAAAGTAAAAAAGATTTCATAACAAACAACTAAAAACAAAATACCATCATAACCCACTTATATTTTATTCTTTCTTCAAAATCAACTTTACTTCACTTGACTTGTAGTCTTGTACTTCACTTGACTCTGTTAGTAGAGTTGCCAGAAATATAAGTGGGTTGTGATGGTATTTTGTTTTTAGTTGTTTGTTATGGAATCTTTTTTAAATTTTTGTATGGGAAAGTGGAGTTTTTTTGTATTTTAGTGGATAAAGGTGGTTGCTTTTTGACTTTTTTTTGAAAAAGATGAGGGAGTTTTGAATTAAAGTGCTTTTGATGTGGCATTTTGTCTGAAAAATGAAGGCTTTACTTGACTTTTACTATGCTAGTAAAGTGTCAAACTAGCCCTTAGGGAGTCTGTTGTCAAGATAGACACATATACAGTATACTTAATCAGCACTTAGGACTCAATGCTTTAGGGAGTCTCTTCAATATGTATGGGAATGGGTTCACAGTTCACACTTCACTAATAGGCATCTATTAATCACCCAGGGCTTTTCACCCAAATCATTTTTTATCTTTTTCTGAAGCAAATGCAGAAACATAAATTCCAAAAGCTCCCATTGGTGTTTAGTTCGGCAAGCATGTGTACTTGTTCATTTTAGTGTAAACGACCATACACACCATTTCAGCATAACAATAAGTATGTATATTAGTCAGTTAATGTTTAAAAACCTGAGACTCATACTTGACTTAAAAATCACACTGTCATGTCCACTTGGTTAGATCTTAGGTTACTTTGTCCTAGCCAATGTTTAAAAAGCCATGATTTTGACTTGACTAAAAACTTGGCCAAGTCTTGACCAAGTCAAAATGCCAAGTGGTTAAAATTCATAGAAGTATACAGAAATTGAAATATAGTTACTTTTGATATATTTTCCCAGAGTTTTGAGTCATGGTTGATCCACCAATGATGCTGGCCAATCATGCCAATCAACCAAGGTCTCACTGAGTTATCCATTTCTCGATCATGTTCTAAGTGCTTTTAGTTTTCTATCAAGTCTCCCTAGATTTTCATTGAGTCGATTCGACTTGGCCAAGTTGTCTTAATGAGCTTTTAAACAAGGGTTTCGGCTCTTATAATAAAGTAAAACAATAAAAGACATGCTTCCCCTATTAACTACACAGGTTACTAATGAAATTCAATAAAATGAATAGTAGCTTATGTTTAAATGGGCGGGCATCCACATGTATGGACCACCTTGGGTTAGAAAATGGGCCAATTGACGGGACTAGATGGCCCATGTATCTTGTTGGAACATGTGATGCAATGCTTTGTACTTAATACGATCCATAGTGGCTGAAGTTTTATCTGTCACCACATTGAGTGTGCATATTCATAATATTTTTTTGTCCTTGTTTCTGTTATCTTGAACAAAATTTCAGCAAAAGCTGGCAAAGAGGGACGGTGGGAGCATAGACCGAAGCCAAGACATTGCTCGCTTACAGGAATTTTATAAGAAATATAGGGAGAAGAATAAAGTTGACGAGCTTCGTGAAGATGAAATGAAGTTGAGGGAATCAAGCATCTTGAGCGGTAACCTTGGAGAGTATGTATCTCTATACTGCATATTTTTATGAATGGCTCCGTAAGTTCTAACTTGTCCCAAACTTAAATGTATAATATTTTCTCTGCACCACCCACCACCACCACCACCCCACCCCACAACAACAACCAAAAAAAATAAAAATAAAAAATTGTTAGGGTTGTTTGCCTTTTACACATAGGATTGAAAATGGATTTTACATATGTAAATGTTACACATTAGAAACACATTGCCATATTTGTCAAAATCACCATTTTCACATAGTAAATGAGTACACATCCAATGTTTTTAGATGCATTTGGATCTTTCTTGAGCATTTTCACAAATTTCTCAAAGCCCATGAGGATTTTAGATCTGAAACTAAACTCATCATACTTATTATTAATATGATAATATTGAATAGTTCGGATCCTGAATTGGAGGCCCACAAAAGTGCAGGGAATCAGATATATAGGTTGGGAATTTTTTTCACAAATTTCTCAAAATCCACAAAGATTTAAAGATATGAAATCAAGCATCTTAGGGGGTTCTTACCTTATAAAAAAGATGGACAGCTCGGATCATGAATTTGGGGCATACAAAGGTCAAAAAAAAAAAAGAAAAGAAGCAACAAATAGGATTCGAATTCAAAACCTGGCTGTGCGTCCTATACTGGACCACTGCCAGTGAGGTGTGTTACACTTTATAACCTCTTGCGATGTGAAGATGTTGGTGTGAAAATGGCCTTATTTACAAACCATTTTCACACCTCATTTATGCATCACATGTGTAGATGGATCCCAAACAAACATGATGATGCATAACGATTATGCATGTGGATCATTTAGTTATGTAAATGAATGCAAACAAATGACGCCTTAGTGGGCCCAAAATGGATAATTCTAACCCAATCATAACACCCCCAGCCTCACCCCTAAGGGCCCGTTTGGTAATTTTACATGTAAAATAAAGTGTAGTAAAGCATCAAATCAAGAGAGAATAAAATCTAATGGGGTTATAATTGTTTTTTGTTTTTAGTTGTTTGGTATGGAATCTTTTTGACTTTCTGTATATAAAAGTTGAGGTTTTTTGTCTTTTAGTGGAGAAAGGAGGTTGTTTTTTGAACTTTTTTTTTTTTTGAAATAGATGGAGGGAATTTTAAATTAAGGTGCTATTGATGTGACCCCTTGTCTGAAAAATGAAGGCTTTACTTGACTTTTACTCATCTAGTAAAGTTCCAAACGGGCCCTTAAAGGAATGAGAGTCCACCTTGACCATAGTTGAGAATTTCGTTTCCGTCTTGGTTTGGTCTCCAAATCGAAATATTTTGGCCGATTTAGATTCCGGTGAAACATTTTGGAGTTATTTTTTCGGAAAAAATATAAAAATAAAAGAAAATACAGTGTAGAAAAATATGAAAAAATTGAAGATATAACATATACATTATATAAATTTAATATATTCCGCCAAATCAATAATGCAATACGTTATTTCTACATGCAAAATGAGTAATTTCTGGTGGTTTAAATCTTCCTTGAGTGGGTTTATTAGAAGGTAAAGGTAAAAGGAAAAAAAAAAACCTGGATAGTCGAGGCTCCAACTCATGATAATTTTGTTGGCCCATAATAGGGCCAACCCATTGAAAATCTAAAATGCTCAAAATAAATCCACTCCCCCTCTAAAAAGAACCTCTCCTCTCTTTTTATTTATTATAAAAAATCTCGGATTTCAGCCAAAATGGTCTAAAATCCAAAATTTCGGCCAAAGTGGTCCGAAATCCGGACCAAATTTTCCCCTGGCGGGTGGGGTGGGTTTTTTTTTTTTTTTTTTGGGGGGGGGGGGGGGGGTGTGGTTGGTGGCGGCGGCTTTCGTTTCGGACCATGTATGAACTGAAATTATACAACCATTTTGGCTGAAACGAACTGAAATTCAAAAATATGCCATTGTAAGATTAGTCAGATATAAAACATGTGATTAACTTAGTTGGAATTGATCTCGTGTTTTACATGTGATCAATTCAGTGATGGGCGCCATGCTTGCTACAGTGAAATTTGTGATGATGCTTTTGCATAAGACCGGTGGTGGACCCAGGATTTTTGTTTAAACAGGGCGGGCCCAAACAGGTAGTTGGGTTTTGTGGACAAACCCAGGATTTTCATGTGAGTTTTGGGGGTGGACCCGGGTTTTTCATGTTGGTTTTGGAGGTGGTCCTAACTCTGACGGGGCGAATGCTTGCATACCCATACATGTGGGTACGCCCATGGATCAGATGGCTGGAGAAGGTTTTTTTTTTTGTGTGTGTGTGTGTGTGGGGGGGGGGGGGGGGTGTTGTTTGATGTGGAGGGGGGTAGGCGCTGGGTTTAAGCTGTTTTCTGGCCGAGTTTCGGTATCTGATTGGGCTGTAAGCTGTTTTCAGGCTGAATTTTGGTTTCTGATTGGGCTGATAAACAGGGTGCTAACATGGGAAGTTAGGGCTGATTCTGCAGGGATACAGACAGAAATAAGGGTTGAGATTTAAGTTTGAATTTTGCTTTGTCAAGGTTTTGTCTGAAGTCTGTTGGACAGGGTCTACTCCTGTTCTAAATAGGGCTAGTTGCCTGAGGTTATTTAGTAGGCTATCAAATTTGGACATTTTTGGGTCAATTTGATTTGGAGAGGGGTAGGGCTGCAAGGAATGATCAAATGGGAGGGAATTTGGTGTTGATTTTGGGACAGAAGTCTTGATTGATATGGGGTTTGGTATAATACAAAATATATATGAAGTTAGGGGTGATTGACACGGATATATTGACGGAATTCAGGAGGGTTTCATCCAAAAGGTTTTTGCAGAAGAGGGGCTGAAACGATTGGATGTTGGGGCATCTTAGTGGGCTTGATCAGGCACAATTTTGTGGAAGTTTTTGGCTGTTGATTAGGGTTGATAGTTGATAATTGAATGGGGCTATTTTATATTGTTTTCCCCCACTATTTTGGTTGGATATCAGGCACTGAGTTTGGGGATTTTTGGCTGTTTCAATGGCTGGTATTGGGTTGTTGCTTGCTAAGCTGCAGGCTGATGAATAATTAAAACAAAATAGAAAAGAAAGGGTAGAAGGGTTAGAATGCTTATATTGGAGTTAAAGCAAAGGTTGAAACCAGAAACAAGGGCAACCTCAGTATGTTCACCTGCTTTGATAGTTGATACTGTATAGGCTGTAGATGTCACAGTTCAGGCTTCCTTTTGCCCCTTCTTTCTAATAGATGGTAACATATTTATTATAAAAAAAGATGTTAACATATTATTATATTACGAAAACAGTAAACTAACAGCCTTGCAGGCTAATGAATATAACTAG
This sequence comes from Camphora micrantha, assembly GCA_003546025.1. NCBI lineage: Eukaryota > Viridiplantae > Streptophyta > Magnoliopsida > Laurales > Lauraceae > Camphora > Camphora micrantha. The sequence goes on along the minus strand of QPKB01000003.1, from coordinate 2,776,082 downwards.
AATGGTTTAGCTTCACACTTAGGGGTCACACCTAGGGTTTCCATCACACTTAGGGACCTCTGGTTTCCTTGGAGTGACGCCACACAAGTGCTTCATGGAGTCAGACCAAACACTGGGAGGGAGATAAATTCTTCATGTAAAAAATTGAAACCTTATTCCAATCATTGAATATTTACCAATATAAATGTCATTGACATTCATTGGATACAAAACGCACCAAAGGAAGGAAAAAGATGGTGAATGTCATGCCCTCTTAGGATCGACTGGCTTCCCATTATATATGGGCTGATTGCCCTATTTACAGTATCAATTAGCCCTTAATACAATCTCAGATCCAAAATTATAGCTAACTAATATAGTATGTACACTTGTGCTATGACTAGACTAATGATAAAATACATCCATTGGGCCTAACACAATTGGGCCTGATTGACAATAAAGGCCGCCTTCTTTTGCAGCATGTCTCAAGGAGGGAAAGTCCAAATTAAATTACAACCTATCCTTCTAGAAACTTGGAATGCTAATAAATCTGCAGCCTTTGTCAGCCATAGCAATAGGACTCAGAGTTCCTAAAGTGATTGGGATTGTTAAATAAGAAAAAAAAACCTAAAGTCTTTCTAATAATACTCTTCCAAGTAGGAGTTTTCTGAACTAATCATTCTGTATTTATTTCCAATCAAATGGGGACAACTTGTAGGGTGAACTGATACCACATGAAGGACCACCACATTAGAATTTCTAATGCAGTAGATGAACTTATCAATGGTCTGAAATACTGACCAGATGCAGCCATACATCAAAGTAATGGCAGTGATCTGCCAGTGAAGGTCCAGGCTACTGGTGGTAACCAAGATATCTGGAGGTGAATCACTACATACTGCAAATGAGCTGTCATCCAGAAAACCAGTTAGAATATTCACATAGGGTTCATCCCAGTCAAACAAAAATCTGGTTGTTGCCTATGATGCATGGATACTTCGAAATGGGCAGCGTATCGTGTTGTATTGTATCTGATACTTCACTTTTTATGTGTAAAGCTCGCGTTCCTACCATGAGTGGCGCAGCCCGGATCCGTGATCGAACAATAGATCAATCTCCTGAGGGATTGATCAAATCCATCGAAGGATTCCAGCCCTAAGGCACACTCACGATAAGGGTATACTCCATCGATGATGATTAAAATCAGAATTCTTTTATTGATTGAAATAAGCATTGCATTACGACTGAGGCATGTCCTCTATATATAGGATTGAACATCTTTCTTATCCACCAAGAACTTTCCTAATAATTAAAGAAACCTAACTAAAAGAGGAAACCAAATCACTAAACTTGCATAACAATCCAAATCAAATAAACTCCTAATTTAAAGAATTCTAAATAAATGAAACTCTGTAAATAATATAACCTAATTAAATGGATGTCCCATTTGGCCTATGGACTGAGCTCAATGGGTTGGTCGACCCAGGGTCTGGCCTGCATCAATGGGCCTCTTTGTGGGCTTCCTTATGATATGTATCACAAAGTGTCCTCTAACCGTTTGCATTCAGAGTTTCAGACCCACATGAGCAAAGGTTGTTTCCAACCTGTGACATATATGCTGAATAATTTAGAAGCCTGAACTCTTCTGGTCCTTCATTCTGGAGTTATAAATATCTTTTAGTTCTCCTGAGTAGCACATCCTCTTTGTGAGTATGGTTATGTGTACAATGTTATTCTCCATTATTTCCAAACTCTTGCACTTCACCCATTTTTGAATGTCCATCTCACCTTTCTTGTTGTGCCTTGATGCAGTGTCTTTATATGGATTTAGTTGATATTTATTGTTGAATATAGGTTAGAGCGCACAACTGTAAAACGAAAAAGGGTTTTTGCAACTCTCAAGGTTTTAGGGACAGTAGTAGAGGAGCTTACGAAGGAAGTATCTCCTGAAGAGGCAGAAAGGTTGATCCCTGATGAGGTTTGCTTTTCTTCGCTTTTGTGATTACCATTTGCTTATGCAGAGTTTATGGATTTGAAGTTTCCAGATAATGTAGATTTTCTTAATTCATGCTCTTCCACCTGTCGCACTTATGTGATTTTTCTTTTTCTTTAGTGGTCAGTTCTATTATTTTCTATGGCTAATTTCTTTATCAGTTATTTTCTTTATTATCATGCACACATTTCGGCTTTTAATCCTCTTATTTAACATATTTTGTCAGTTAATTTTACTGTTCAATGTTTCAGATGAAGCGGGTCATGGAATCAGATGCTGCAATGACCGAAGACTTAATTGCTTATAACATCATACCTATGGATGCTAAAACAATAACAAATGCTATCATGTCTTTGGGGGAGGTAATAACTTCTGTTACTCTTGCTTTGTTATTCTTCCTGTCCATCCTTGACCTTATGAAGATTCTCCTCAGGTAAGGGCGGCAGTGTCAGCTATTAAGTATTTTAGCGGTCTACCGGAGTTACCTAGCAGTTTTTCTGTTCCTTCTGCCAGAAATGCAGATATGCTGGACTTCTTTCATTATGTTTTTGGATTCCAGGTTTGTATCTTAATTTTTCTCAGGTCTTCATGATGTATTTTTCGTGGAAAATCAAGAGTTGGTAGAGTTGATAACTAAAGAACTGCTTTTGCATCAGAATGTGATTTTTAAGTTTTAAGCACAGATTTGTAATTGTATAAGCTATCAACTGTTTTTTCCAATAATGTTTATACTTCTGACTTCCATGTTGATGCTTTAGTTGCTCTTTGGAACTCAAGATCTCGTTGTGCTGGGGTCTCTTTTTTTTTTTTTGCTAATTTTTTAAGGTTTCATGCTTCTTGTAAAGCACACTGTTTAATTTAATGTATTTTCTTAAAAAATTCATTGCTGAAATTAATCCTTGTATTTTTCATGTGCGACAGAAAGACAATGTTGCTAATCAACGTGAACATATCGTCCACCTCCTTGCCAATGAACAGTCTCGACTTGGAATTCCTGAAGAATATGAACCGGTACTATTTAAATTTTTATGATCATGTATGTACAATGTTGCAAGATAAACCCTGTATTATGGCATCTTGCTATTCGTTTTCCATTCCTTCCTGCTTACATTGCTATGTATGTTAATGCTGTGCTTTGTTTAAAATTTTTTTCCTCTCTAATTTGCTATTATAGATCTATTCTGAATCTTTTTCCTCCCCTCTTTGGAGTCTCCTTATTGTGGAAAGTGACTTGAGTGATGCCATAAATAAGGCTGCTAATCATTTGTGAGGGCTTTGTTTATTGTAAAGGAAATTGGGACATTATGTTTATCAGGGTGATCACTTTCTTGCTAGACAAAGAGGCTCTGGGTATTTATTGTTGTAGTTTCAGAACATGCTTCTTAGTTTTCTTAGATAACTTGTGTATTTTCTCTCTCTGTGTTCTTTTTTTCCTACTCTAAGAAGTACTTTCTTTGGGTTTTCTCTTTCATTCTTGGTTCTTCCCTTTTATTTGTTATTTACAAAATTTGCTACTGTATACTTTTTGGTTATAGCTTAGTTCAATCGGTTAGGCAGAATGTTAGTTTCTCTTCCCATAGGGGTCAGTAGGGATATTGAGAAAGTCATATTAGATGAGAATATATTTTTTCCTAGTTTTCTGCCAATATCATTATTGTCATTGAACAGATTATGATTTAGGGAGAAGGCAAAAGAAACAAAATTACAATTTATGTAATATGCATTTCTGTACTGCCCCAGCGCATGGCTTGAGTAATTTTTTTTTCATAAACTAATCATCATTTGTCTACATCAAGCACCCTAAGAATCTTTTTATTATAATGCCAGTCAACTTAGAAGGGAAATCAAGTACTTGTGTGGAGCTGGTTGCAATTTGCACCTATATTTGTTATCTATTAAAAAAGTGAGCCTTTTTGTCTGGATCTCTAGTTGTGTGGAGTTGTTGCTGGGGGCATGTAAAAGAAGCTTAGGGCCTCAGAGATTGTTGTGGTTATCGAAATTAGGGATTTACTGTTTTCTCATGGAGATCCCTTTTAGACAACTCCCAAGGGATGCAAAGGCTTTAGTGGCTTGTCTTTGTAATGAGTGTTTAGGAAATCTCTAGTTGAGTAGTTGTGACTGATGGTATCCTATGGATGGGAGATTTTGGCCATGCATTACCTCGATTGATGGAATCATGTTTTTGTCTTTTCACTTGCTTTTCGTTTTTTCCGTATATATCCTTTCCTAAAAGTTCCATTTTACTGATACATATGTTTATTTCTTTTGGAACTATGCATGATATTGAAGCATAGCATGGTCGAAACCATGGTCGTGGGTTTCAGTCATAGTACCAATCCACAATTGTCTATGGTTGTGATTAGGTGTCTGTTAATATCAACTTGCTTTAGTTGAAGTAATTGTTACTATCAGTGTATCTGCTTTATTAGTCCGTCGATGCTTTTTTAAAGGTTATAAGTCTTTACTAGCGCAGTAACCCGTGCTGAGCACTAGTATGCCCATATAATGCCAATCAAATATTCATACAATTGGAAAATAAGCATTGACTTGAATGGCAGTCCAAATACAATGCGCAATAGTAAATTTTCAGAAATAAAATAAAAAAAGGAAACATATGACAGTACCTATTTTCACAATTGAGAGCAGGTAGAGCAGAAAGAGAATATGAGACGTGAGGTAGAGCAAAATGAGAGGATCTACATAAATGAAATATGAGATGTGGATAGAAAGGGGGTTTGCCAAAATCAAAAGAGGAAAAGTGGAAAATAGACATGGGTAGTTATATGAGATAAAATAGGTGTTGCATGTGGGATAAGAAGTGGGTAGCTATGAGAGATAATGGAGGAGAGAAGAATAACTTACTGTCAAAATTGTAACCAACAATACAAATCACCTCAGAAACCCTTCAGCTTAATTTAGAATAATAGAATTCTACACTGCATTTGTTCCTTCTTAATGCAAAGCCCTATATGCCTCTGTTTCTACAATAACAACTTTATAAGCTTCAGCTGTGACTCTATCCTGTCTTCTGCTGCAGCAAATGGATGAGGCTGCTGTGCAGAAAGTGTTTTTCAAGTCCCTTGAGAACTACATGAAGTGGTGCAATTACTTGAATATTCCAGCTGTTTGGAACAAGTATGTCCTGTCTTAATTTATTGATCTTGTTGCCCTTGTTCTATATTTGTTATTTTTTGGTGACCCTTTTTTGTGTTAGTGAATAAGTACCAGGAACATAATTTTTTTTATTATGATCTTTTGTGCAGTTTGGAGGCACTAACCAAGGAAAAGAAGTTACTGTTAGTTTCTTTGTACTTTCTTATTTGGGGTGAAGCTGCCAATATTAGATTTCTGCCCGAGTGCCTATGTTACATATTTCATCATGTAAGTTTCCTTGGAACGATCTACTCTATTTACACCGGTTTCCTATTTTTATTCTTCATCCTCCTCTCATTTTCTCTCTCTATATTGCTGAAATATTATTTTTCTTCAATCTTGTACGTAACATATTTCCTATTTTCTTTTTCAGATGTGTATGTTCTGCAAATTCATTCTATAGTTTGGGTCACAATGTCATTGTAGGGTGTTGCTTATAGAAAAATTAAGGCATCTTTACTGTTAATAAATCAACTTTTTGAAAAATATCTGTTGATTCTCCTTTATCTTTGTTACATTCATCTACTACATTTTAACAGCTTGAAGATGCTTTTTTGGTTATAAATTGTTGATCGGTTTGTTAGAAGTTATACTGCACATTTGAATGTTTCTATTCTCACAATTTTGGGGTGTGTGGGGTAAAGAAATGGAATAGTGGGTACTCCATGCCAAAGCGAGAAAGCTTTAGAAGTCTAGAGAGTGAAGAAATGGAGGAGAATCTTAGAGAATGATGACTTGCAGTTTGGCAATCATTAGAGGAATCCTGAGAGTTGTGGAGATACTCACTTTAGGATGGAGACTCCAAGGAAAATATGCATTTCATTAAAGGCACGTTTGGTAAACAGAGAGGAATCCTCTTTCTCCTGGAATCATGCTATCCTCTCTGAGGATTCCTGAGGGAAGGAGTCACTGGATTCCTAGTTTAGGAAACACTCAGGAGTAGTCATTCCTTGTAACTCAAGAGCTTCTTTGCCTCTGTAGTTAGGCAAAATTCGATGGGGAGAGGTGGAGACTGAGGAATAAGTGGAAGAGAGGATTTTTGATGGGTTGGGAGGATTTGGAAAACCCCCTCTCACTTTTCCTCTCTTCAGAATCGAGAAAAACTAGAGAGGAATCCTCTTTGAGGATGTTACCCAAACATGCCCTAGTTGATTGCATCTTTTGTCTGTGGCAGTGATCGCATTGTTATATGGAGCCAAATGTTGGGCACCGACAAAATTGTTTGAAGACAAACTTGTATATGAGGAGTGTGTGTGATAGGATTAAAGGATGGAGTAAAAGGAAAGGATAGGATTCGGACAATTACATAAGAGGAAATCTTCAGGTGGCTCCAGAAGTCAGGAAGGAAAACATAGGTAGTAGGTACTCATCGAAATAACTTTTATAAGTATTTGATCTATTTTATGTATTTGTAAAATATTTTTTTTTAGAAAACCTGACTCTCCTGAGTCATGTTGACTCTCCTGAGTCATGTTGACTCTGTCTGAGTCACAAATTTTCCAACCTTGATTTAGCCGCCACAATGTTCATGTGAAAAAACAAACAAAATAAAAGAGAAAATTCCATACACATTTAACAGCAATGTGAATTCAAACTAGAGTTAGAGAATGAAAGACAATCCAGTCTTCATTGTGAGCAGTTTCACTAACTTCATCCAAAAACTCTACAAAAGGGTTTAAATAAAAAAAGAAGATGTTATCCTTTTAACTAATTTTAGCAACATGCTATCATTACTCATACAAGATCCAACAAGAATACTAACCAAAGAGAGCATTGAAAGGATATCAAAATTCATAATGGCATTTGACAGTTTACAAGAGAAATATATTGTTTTACGCATAATACATTCGAAGAGGAGGAATACTGCTTGGTTTCTACCAGACTAAAGTATTACAGAATATAGCAATATTGTATTGCTAAACAAAACCAATCCTAAGTGACATAAGATTCTCTTTTGCTAAGCGTTCATGCATTAATGATTATTGTCATCACAAACCTTGTACTATGCAACTACGCATATTAAACTTTCGTCTAACCTGCTACTACTATCTGCACTTGTCTATCATCATGTAATGGCCATATTTGTCAAGCGATCAATTCATCACTTTCTTCATGTAAGCGGCATAAGATTATCTTTTGTCTTACTCTTATGTACATGTGTTAGTGTCATCAGTCATCACAAACCTTGCAGTACGCACCTATGCATATTAAACTGCCGCCTGACCCATTACGCTTTTCACATGTCTATTGTTAATTTCTTATGCAATGACCATCTTGTCAAGCCATCACTTCATCACTTCCTCTGCATAAAGAAGCAGTTGCACATTGAAATGAAAGGTCATTTTTTCAACAGGGACCTCGTAAGTTGACATCATTTTTAAGATCGGGGGTCATAGTGCTTCTCATTGAGTTAATGATCTATAACTTTCTTTTTATTGACCTGCAAATACTTTATGCTTCAACAAGCAACAAACCTTGTGTTGCCATTTTTGAAACAACTTTCTCGATGGAAAGTTGTGTAAAAATTTCCATAATAAAGAGATCAAGAATGGAATAGTTTTGTGGAAAATGATGGTTCTTCAAGATATAGAAACATCATATATTTTTTTCTTATGTACATGCATTCATCATTAGTTTCAGGTCATCTCAAACCTTGCCATCATGTAGTTAATTCATGGTAAACTGTCATCTGGAGCTCTACTCTCTGCGCATATTCATTGTGATGCGTGACCATCATTATCAAGTCATCACTTTATCACTTTCTCTGCATAAAGAATCAGCTGCATGTTAAAGTAACAGAAGGGCAATTTTTTTCAACATGTACCTTGTAACTTGACATAATTTTGGGGTCCTGTTTTGCTTCTCATCAAGCGCACATTTGTTTGGTAGCCCATGTGTCACATGGGTTGTCCCATTGATCCATTGGGCCTAAGGCCTACTAGGCCCACAGACTAACCGTGCCAAGACTTGTGAAGGCTCATGGGGCAGGCCCACGACTCCCCTTGGTGTTAGCTGTGTGTGACCATTGTTCTAAATATTAAAACCGCATAGCAAACAGTCGAAGTGGGTCCAATCTAAGAGGGTTGCTAATTGCATGATTTTCATTTATTGTAACAGATGATAAAATACTAAAAAAATCATGATAATAGAAGTTGTATCTAGTAATAATGCATCCATTTTCCAACTGTACCAGCGTCTAGCATCAATATCGTGGCAAATAAGACTATGGTACAATAATATGAAGAACATCATTGACATAAATTATATATCATAAATGATATATTTGTGAGCAATTGAATATGTTTAAAATATCAGCGTTCCTAGACAAAAAGAAGTGAGTTGCATTTTTTTTTCTCTTTTAATATAATCAACACTATCCAGAAACTTTCCGAGAATCCTAATTAAGATGATATAGAAACTCTAGCTTGCTAAGTATCCTAATTAACCTAAATAGGAACTCCAACTTGCTAATAGACCAGTGCATAACACTAGAGCATGAAATCATGAGTTCCACTAGCTGTCATACCAATTGCTGTTAAAATCTTGCAATTTAGATACAAATCCTACGATTCAGGATTCATATTGATTGCGGGAAAAGATTCGTATCTACATAATGAGTTCAATTAACAGTAAATCTCAATCTTATGATTTAATACTTGATATATCAAATCTTACAATTCAAGCAATTTGTCCAGTGATTGATTGAGGAAACCTTTTAAAATAAGAACTTGTGGGATTTTGGAGAGTCTTAGCCAAAAACAAGAAAAAGGTGAGTGACTAAAGTGTTCTGTCATAGGACTGTGTTTCCGTCTTCTCTTCTGGTTTTTTTTTTTAATCTTTTTCTTTCTTTCATGAATCATTTCAACTTCAGATGGCACATCCTAAAAATGTCATTGATGATTTTGGTGTGGGGGCATGGGGTGGGTTGGGTTGGATTGGATTGATGAACCTACACCTCTGAAGCTGAAGATTAGTTAAATCATGACTGTCGTTGTGCACCAGACTTACTGGATATTTCATCCAAACATCAAATGTCTAAAATTTATTCATCATGTCATTTGAATAGAGAAAACATGACAAATATCTAGGCATGTGTTACCAAGAATTCTGTGAGACATTCCAAAAATCATAATCAACATAATTAGAAACTTTCTAAAAATCACAATTAACTAAATTGCTTAAAAATTAAAATGCGAATTATTATAAATAGAAATCTGCTTGCCAATAGACTTGTACTGTCTAAAAGCTAGGACTCTTAGGTTATTGGAAATAAACAAATTACTTAATGTATAAACATGTGGCCCCAAATGTCCAAGTGGAGGTATACATAATATCAGAACTTAAATTTATGGACTCTACCAGCTGTTGTACCAAAAAAGAAAAGGAGAAATGATCAAATGATATAATTAAATCCAAGTATTTCTCACAGGTCAATCTTCAGAAAATCTTCTTTATATATTAAATCAGAGAAAAAATCATCAATTTTTTTTTTTTTTTTTTTTTGTTCTGAATTTTTTCCATACTGTTTTTTTTTTCCCCTGAGAATGGAGAATTGATGTGATTCTAAGGTAAAATCAGAGTTAATAATGGGTAGAGAATCTGATGTGCTTGTGTGCTTGCGAGTATTCCTTGATTGTACCAATTATCGATGTGAATCTAAGGTAAAATCAGAATTAAGAATTGTACTGATATGCTTTTATGAACACAGCATTCTTTAGTTGGAGTCCTGTCCTATATTAGTATTTTTGTAAATTAGCATATTCCTTGATATTCGCTTAATATGTCTTTACTAAGCTCATCATCACCATCTTAGCTCAGATAAGCTCATCTTTCTCTCTCTAAATGTTTTAGCTTTGTTTTTGAATGTAAAAAACAAAATTTTGAGCTCTCATCTGAAACGTGCAGATGGTACGGGAATTAGAGGAGATTATGCGGCAGGAAATTGCACAGCCAGCCAATAGCTGTAATTCTCAAAATGGAGTATCATTCCTCAATCAAGTTATTGCTCCTCTTTATAAAATTGTTGCAGCAGTAAGTTCATCAACCCTGTGTTTCTTTTTATTCTCTACCTCTTGTAGTTAACTGAACACTTCAATTAAAAAAAAGGACAAAAGATTAAATCCTGAACAAATGAGAGATGATTCCAACTCAGCAATACCAACCATTTAAAAAAAATAAAAAAAATCAATGAGGAATGTTGGGAGTTGCATATATGATTACAATCATCATCATGATTGTTGTCATCTTTGCCTTATTTTATCAAGTATCAATTTGCGGTCGCTCTATCTCATACAGACAAACACAGTTTGTTTAAATGAGCACGCAAGAAACTTGATGATGTGAGCTGGTTTCTTATTATGATTGTATAAGTACTCTTGCAAATATGTTGTTGTAGTTCTTGTATGTATGTCGCTGAGTGGCTTCATTAAATTTTTGGATTCATTTACAGGTTGTGAACAGGGTCGAATCCAGGAAATTTTGCTTGGGGGTGCCCTCCATATAAAAATAACAGTGTCTTTGTTTTGGGGAGAGGAGGAGGGGCAGGGGGGGTTCCATAGATAAAAAATAAAAAAAATTCTATGAACTATAGCATGGGTTTTCAAAATTTCAGCTCCCCCCCCACCCCCACCACCACACACACCACACCCACCCACACCCAAAAAAAAAAAAAAAAACGAAAACGGAAGTTCCACCCATGTTTGTAGACATTATGCTTGGCATGTACAGGAACTTATGTTGATTTGGTTGTCTTGCTACTTGACTTTTTTTTTTTTTTTTTTTGGCTTATAGGAAGCTGCAAATAATAACAATGGACGAGCACCTCATTCTGCGTGGAGAAATTATGATGATTTTAATGAGTACTTTTGGTAATGCTGCCTCTTTTTGGATTTATAGTGGTTTCCTGCTGCTGATGATTTCTTGATGTAGTTGCTAATTAGTTACATATTTATAAAATCTTTGTAGGTCACTTCAATGCTTTGACCTAAATTGGCCATGGGACTTGAATAAACCATTTTTTCATAAGCCGAAGGCAAGGCCTAAGGTTGGTGGTTATTGTTATCCCCTTCTTATTTCATCTGCTGGGTTGTTTATCTGCTGCAATGATTCACATACCATTTAAGCTTGCTTGTGTGGTTTGGTCCACTTGCTGATTATTTCAGTTGTAGTACTTAATCATGGATTCTTTAGCTGATTCCAATGTATGGTAATGAATGGTTTTTAGTTTTAACTACACATATCTATTGCATTTTCAATTATATGTCAAAAAATAACTGATGACTAAGCCATTGCGAGGATAATCCCCTTAAAAAAGAAGCATGAATATGGAAAGGGAGGGGAGAATCACACTTATGGCTAACCCTAAGAGAAACTCCAAGTTCCCTATATCCAGTAACAAATGAAAAATGCAATAATCAAGTATCCCTGCTGCATCAAAACGTCTATTAATTTGTTTTGTCATCCCTTGAAGTAGCCCTGTTGGCCCCTGCCAACAAAACGCAACCCCCCCACCCCCCGCGCGCGCGGTTGTTTCCCTTCCTCTCCTTAGTAAAGAGTACCTAGTGAGTTTTAATGACTTCCTAGAAGGAAGCTTTTGTTAATATTATGAACGAACCCCAAAGAAGCCACTTATTAAGTATGGAGGGTTTCTCCAAGAACAAAACAGGGTAGGTCTCCCTAGATCTAACCTTCAAATGATGACTCCTATAGTCAATCCTTACCGATGTATAGAGCGATGCAAGAAACCCAATAATCAAATGAATCTTTTGAAATAGCAGTGTCTATAGCTAGAAACACAAGAACCCTAGCTTGGAGTTCGCCACAAAATTGTAATAATAAAGAATGAAAATTCATCCAAGGCAGTAAACGTTCAACTATAGTGCTCTATATCTAAATTGTTTTCTGTGGTTTTTTTGCCCTAGATGCAATTTGGACCATCACTTGAACATAGATATTTGGTACGCATCCATATCTTGGACAATATTGTACCCCATTTTCTCATGGCCGGCACGGTTTCAAATATTCACTAATACGTGCTGGTGTCGACCCTTTGTTGACGATATTTTACCGCGAATCGGTCTTAGAACCATATCATGTAAATAAATATCGGCCTCGGCTGATATTTTCTAAACATCTGTTGAAAGCCAAATAGAGAAAGAGAGATGGGGAGATCTATTGCATGCATTGGAAAAAAAAAAGGAAGAGAGAGAGAGAGATCTGCAGCATGTTACAGTGTAGTGGGAATGAGTGATGGAGGGAGAGAGCTCCACTGCGAGGTCCACATTTTGAAAATCTAAACTGACAAATGTCCACCTCTTTTGAAGGCCCCGACCATACTGCGTCTGCACTCTTATAGGAGATGGGCCCACTGTTATCTTTAATATGTGGAGGCTACAAAATCGCCAAAGTGCTCAAACTTTTTTCTCCTAATCTGAGAGTGGACCCAATTTCACTTTTTTCTTTTTCATATGCAGAATTGGATCTCACGTATTCTGAGCTGTTTAAAATTTTCATGGTGGCCCTATTTGATGGGTACGAGTGGAAAAAAGAAGAAGAACATATGCTTCAAGGATTTGTGCCCATTGTCAAACTGGCTGACAATCAAATCTTCTTTGGTACACATTACACATTTTTAAAAAAAATCAATCTCACAGCTGGGCCAACACATTCTTTTTTAACCTGTACCAGCGCCTTTTGCAAAAAGGGATGTGAACCATTTTCACACCAATGGATGTGTGAAAATGGTCTGTGAATGGTCTCATTAACGCACCTCATTTACGCATCACATGCGTAAATCTGTGGAAACAAATGTGACACATGCGTGATGGTTATGCATGTGAACCTTTTATGTATGTATATGAGTGCACACAAATGACCCCTTGGAGCATCTTCAAATCGATGAATTGTTGTTGTTTATATTCCTCTTTTAACCTTTTTATTTTTTATTTTTTTATGTTGAAAAGTTAACAAAAAAGAAGTATAAAAAATAATGGACTTCGAATAGTAGGCTATACTAAGTTTGTACCCTAGAAGTATCCACGCAGTATGTATCGAGGACCAATACGAGCGTCGTATCATCTAACAATTGTTGTTTATTGTTTTCTTCCCTATTCGCACATTGTTGATCACCTTCTTAATTCACGTTGATCTTCTCCCACATATTATTCCTATGTTGTTTTTGTGTAGGGATGGTTTACATCTGCTGGAAGTCAGCATCGAGGGAGAAAGACTTCATTTGTAGAGCACCGGACATTTCTTCATCTTTACCATAGTTTCCATCGTTTGTGGATATTTCTTTTTATGATGTTCCAGGTTTGATATTGTTTTTTAAAGGTTCTGTTATTTATTCCTTTCTGCTTCTCTCTCTCTCTCTCGTATTGTAGCTTGTATTGTTATTCAACTGGGAAAAAGTTTACTCTATCTGAACGTGCCCATTTATATTCTCAAGTTGGAAATTTGGTGACATTTTCTTTTATTGTGTGCTGGCCCACGACCAATGAAGGATTGCTATGGAATTAGAAGGGGTGGTTGACTTAGATATTGTTAATCTACTTCTACATTTCTACTTGATATTGGAAGTGGATGAGGATTGATATGCGTTGCTGTAGTTTGTTTTTAAATAGTAAAGTTTCTGTAGTCATTAAGGAATTGCTTAACTATTTATATAAATGAGTTAGAGTTGAAGATATGTGCAACATGGAGTTAAATTCTTTTACCAAAAAGAAAAAAAAGAAGGAAATCTTGTTTTTTGTGTCTTACTTTGTCACCATCAGAACCTAGTTAACTCGATTGATCCCTTTGAGGCTCATTCAAGTGGAACACGACTTGTTTGAGTCATATTGACTTGATATTGCTATTGGGCCAACTTGGATGAGCCGGTCCTAGAAAGTTACCAAAAAAAGAAGAAGAAATAATGGAAAAGCTATAAATATGAAAATATGATGACGTAGGTAAATCAATCATAGAGGTGTGATGTTCTGGCGCAGCCCCGGACCTTCGATCGAATAGACCAACCTCTCAGATGAGGTTGATCGAATCCAACAAAGGGATTCCACACAAAATAGCACTCACAGCCATGAACTCATGGGGAAAACTCACGTTGATTAATTTAATTGAATAATGCATGCCTTCACAAGATGAAGGTTCTTCTATTTATAAAGAAGACACTACTTCTAAACTAACCAGAACATTAAAAATAGTAACATACTTAATCCTACTCAAAATAGAATTTTAGAAAGCTGTTCTTATTAAGCAACTAACTAATTTAGATAGATATGGATCTCTGATTGAATCAGGGATCATGTGGACCCCATTAGATGGTCCATCAGAGGGGCCTGCGGGCCCTATTCTGCTGTCGGGCTGCATCATGTTCATCCCTTAATTTAGCTTATGGAAATCATTTAACACAGAGTACCAAATTACAAGTGTATCATAAATTTATAATTATTCATGAGTTAACTCTTGAATGTTGACAATAACGATGTTCGTTATTTACAACAGTCCAGTTATTTAGGGGTGATGCTGTGGTGTCAACTGATTCTTCAATACCACACTTAATTTGAGCAAAGTCAAACCTTAACTTTTTCATCATTATCATGATCTCTCCTCCTTATTGGTACCTGATGGATAGAATACTTCAAAAATTATCCTAACAGCTCTTCTAGCTCCATTGCCATACCTATAACATCCCAGCGGTTGGCATTGATCTTTGGCCTCCTTCCATCCATGACAATGCTTATATTGTCTATATTGCCCATATTGTTTCCAATGTGTATAAGGATTGTTAAGAACTGTAAAGGAACATTTTATATAATTTCAGAAATACTAGGGACTAATTTGGCATCATCATCAAAGCCAAGCCGCCGGCAATGTTTGGGTGAGCTATATGAATTTTGTTTTGTCATTCCAGTCTATCCTGGGCCAAATCCTTAGATAGGCTAACTACACCTTTTCATATCAATCCTTACAATTTCATTCATGTCCTATTCGGCCTACCCCTTTTCATTGAGGGCCCATCAGCCTAGAAAGACAAACTTCTCACTGGCACCATTGTTGGCCTGTGTTGACATGTCCTAACCATCTCAAACTAGTCTCTCTTACTTTATCACCTATTGATGCTACTCCTAAATGCTTTAGGATGTTCTCATCTCTGATTCTATCTTGACTAGTTTTACCACGCATCCATCTCAACATCCCCATCTCTGACTACACATATTTTACTTGTGTTGTTTACTGATTAGCCAACATTTTGCTCTATGGGTCATAGCTGGCCTAATTGCTGTCTTGTAAAACGTTCCCTTCAATCTTGTTGGTATGCGCCGATTATATAACAATAAAGAAGCAAGTCTCCACTTCAGCCATCCAGCTCCAATCCTATGCCAATATCTTCCTCGATCTTTCCATCCTTACGAACTATGAAGTCGAGGTACCAAAAGAAGCCTCTTTGCATTATTCTTTAAGCTCCAATTCTCACAGGAGTTACATCTCTTTGTACATCCTCATTGAAGTGTCAATCTATATATTCTGTCTTTGTATGATTTGTTTGAACGCCCTTGGATTCTAAAGTCTCCTGCTATCTCAAGTCTCTCGCATTAACGCCATCTCTTGTTTCATCCACCAACACTATATTGTCTTTAATTGCCATTCAAAAAAAAAAAAAAAAAAAAAAAAAAAAAACCTATATTGTCCTTAATCAAACCTTCCCTTTACTATGAGCAATTAACTTGTCCATAATCTGTGACCTTTGATGCAAACCTATGCTGATTGGAAACTCACCGATTTCTCCTCTGATAGTTCTCACACTAGTTACCGCTCCTTGATTCATGTCTTTAATAATGTCGATAGAACATCTTGAGATGCTCTTTTTATTTAAAACCCATCAAATTAAATATGTAGGTACACTATGTAGGCTTTCTCTAGATCGATGAAAGACCATATGAAGATTTTTCCTCTTGTTATGTTTTGCTTTAATTGTCTAAATGAGAAAACAACTTCTGTAGCTGACCTCCTTTGCATGAAACCAAATTGATTTTGGATATGTTTGTCTCTTGTCTTAGACGTTGCTCTATTACTCTCTTCCATAGTTCCACACTATGACTCTTGAGTTTCAAAATAAATGGTGCAACTTTGTATATCTCATTCGTTCTTGTATATAGGTGCTTCAACACTTAAGTCTCCAGTGAAATGCTATCTGGCCTTGTAGCCTTTCTTGTCTTCTTTCTTACCAATGTTTTCATCACTTCTATTACCCTAATTCTGCAGAAGGTATGTCTTGCTAACGAAGTATCCTCTCTTGTTCTTCAGAAACGTTTGGTAACCATCCTCGGAGAGATATCCTCTCCGGTTTTCCTCGGAATTGTTGGTTTGAGCAGAGGAAACCACGAAGATGATTTTTTAAATCCTAAAATGGGTCCAAATGAGAAATTTAGGTTGGTTTGAAATTTAGGTCTTGCTTCATTATGGGTTATGAGAAATTTGCGAAAAATGTAGAACTGTTGGATGGCATTTAGTGTAGTTGGTAGGATTCTGCTGTGTTCACCAAACGTGGATTTGTGATAATTCCTCCCCTAAAAAATCCTCACTGAGGATAGCCCGGTTCCAAGGGAACGAAGGAATCCTCTGAATTGAGATAATTCCTCCCTACCGAGATTGGTATCGAAATGTGCCCTAAGGTTCATGCTCTTTCCCTCATTCTTGCAAGCTTGGAAATATCTCTCTTCTCTTGTTCTCAACTTATTATATATGCTGTCATGTGCCTTGGACTTTGCGCCACTTACTATTTTCTTAACTTCTTTCTTTGCCTTCTAATGCATTTTATAATTTTTACGTATTCCTACTCCTTTGCCAGACTTTGTAGCAACGTCTTCCTAAACTACTGCACTTCACCACAAAGTTTCTTTTTCAGAGGTTTGATCATGAGGAGATCATGATTCTCAATGGTGGTTACTTGGTCCATATTGCAAAAATGGTCATTTTAATAACATCCTTAGAGAAACCCAAAATAATTTAATATCTAATATCTATACCTATCCAAAAGAAAAGGAGAATTTAAAATATTTGACTATGGGCAATATCCATTTACAGTGATATTTGTGAATATTCTTTTATCTTTCTTTGATGCTAACATTCACGCTCTCCTAATGATTCTTGTTGTCCGCTTATGGACTATCTTTGTAATATTTTAATTATGTTTGCATTGTGCATGCCTTTGGTGTGTGAATCCTGCACCAAAAACTAATCATATTGTAACTCTTTGTTTGACTTATTTTCAGGGACTGACCATCATTGCCTTTAATAAGGGACGTTTTGATTCAAAGACCTTAAGAGGAGTTCTCAGTCTGGGTCCAACATATGTTATCATGAAGCTTTTTGAAAGTACGTCAAGATTGTTAAGTCGGTGGTTCTTTTTAGGTCCACCTGTTATTCCTACTGATTTGAACTTTACAAGTTGTATTATTACAAATAATAGCAACTATGTAAGACAGCATTAGTATGGAAATGTCATAATTGAGTCTTCTTTTTTCTTCTTACTCATTATTATTATTGTTATTATTATTATTATTATTTTTTTGATTTAGGTGTTCTGGATATTGTCATGATGTATGGCGCATATTCTACAACACATCATCTTGCTGTTTGGCGGATAATTCTCCGTTTTGTTTTGTTTAGTTCTGCTTCAACAATCATTTCATACCTTTATGTGTGAGTGTTTAATGCCAAATCTTCCCTCACTTTCTGAGATTCTTTTGTTGATTGTTGTAAATGGGGTATTGCATCGCAAAAGCCTTTTTAGACAGTAATTAAAATTAATACTAGGATATCTTATTATGATTTGTTACTGTGAATTCAGGAAAACTCTTCAGGAGCAGAGCAATGCAAATTCCAACTCGATCTTCCTAAGGATATATGTTTTTGTTATAGGCATATATGCGGTGATCCAATTTCTTTCTAGCTCATTCATGCGAATACCAGCATGCCACAGCTTGACTAATCGATTTGATAATTGGCGAATGATGCGCTTTCTTAAGTGGATGCACAAGGTGTTTGTTTTTTTCTTACATAAATGCAGTTATAGTATATTGTAGTTGATGATGTAAATTATCAATATATTATATAGTCCATGATGTAAATAAAAAATTTCTTTTCATATGGTTTGTTTATTCTTTAAGCACCATAATTTAACAGTGTGTTCTTTATTGTGTTAAGGAACGGTACTATGTTGGACGAGGAATGTATGAGAGGGCAACGGATTTTATGAAGTAAATCTCTACTGTTTTCTTTCTTCTGGAAGCTTTTTGTTGTGGAACCTCATTGGAGAGAGGTTGTAGGCTGTTAGCCACGATTATTATTTTTATATATTTTGCATTTTAGGGTGGTTCTTCTGACAAGAATTTACCACTCAAAACTACCTAAGAACTGTTACAATTTACAAACAACTCGGGTCCTGTGCATCTTGGTATGCATCTAGATTTTCATTTGATCAGCTAATTAGCTGTTTACCTGGTGCTTTCTCTATTTATTTTATGTCCTCGCTGAACTTTGTTGGCTGGAATGAGCATATGTATTCATATTTCTTTTCCTGCATAGGATGTACTATAATCTATAAGCCAAACTAGCTGGCTAATGCTTCTTAAAATTGCAGGTATATGGTTTTTTGGCTTGTGGTGCTAGGTGCCAAATTTTCATTCGCTTATTTTCTCCAGGAAAGTGGGATTCGAAATACGGTTACTAGGTAATTGTTTAATATGCTATCCTGCGTTTTCATTTTATTGACATTTTAGTTATTGTTGTATGCAGATCAAACCACTTGTGGAGCCAACCCAAATTATTGTTAAGCTCAAAGGCGGGATAGAATATTCGTGGCACGATCTTGTATCAAAGAGTAAGTGCATATGATGATTTGTTTGTGGCACTTGATATCCATAAGATGCTATTATTTTTTGTGCCCCTTTTAAGGCATAATTTTGTGACTTTAATGGTATGCAATTTGCAGAATCTGATTGTGTTGCGTGCTTGTTATATTTACAAATGATTCAAATCTGCTTATAATCTCTTTGTATTGTTCAACTGGAGGGAAGTCATATCGTTTTGATTTTGCTCTTTTTTCCTTTTGTCTGAGGCCTTTAGCCTCCTCTATATAGCTTCTCCTTTTTTGAGTGGTGGCTGTATTTCTGGGGTTCTTCCCCAGCCGCTTCTCAGTATAGCTGTAAAGCTTTTGATCAATACAAGCTACGATTTCAAAAAAATAAAAAATCTCTTTGTATGCTTATACACTTCTGATGTGCAGTTATACAATATAAGAAATGTGAGAGAACGTGGATTATTTCTATCTGACTTTATTGACAATATTTATAATGTGTAATATGGGCTAATAGCCAGTTTTTTTTCCCCTTGTGATGTATGTTTTCGTGATATATAAGCCCATCTCTATGTCCAATCAGTACCTGTTCAAAGTATTCTTCGTCAGATGCAATGTGGTTAACTACTTTCTCTTTGGGAGGCAATGCATTTAGGGCACAGTTCTGCAGCACGGAACTCTCAGAGCTAGCTAGGCAGCAACACCATAGGAAAATAGGAAGCAAATCAGCCAACATTCTTCTTTGGAGCCACGAGTTTATGTACCTCAAAAAGGAAGAAATTGATCAGACAAACCCAAAATCAATTGACATGACCCTTGAATCTAGGATGGCCTACGCCCATCATCCAAACTTCTAAACATGCCCTAGTCTTGGGACTTTCATAACTTCATAAGTATACATGTCAAACATATACGATGACTGGCCATTTCACCTCCCGTGTTCTTGCTTACGCTGCCTCTGAAATATGATGACTACTTGTTGACATAGGCATCCATCTGCCCCAACACACTCCCCTATTTTGTTACAGCACAAATGCTAACTACATTGTTGACAATGATGTTTTTCATGGGTGCACTAAGCATATTTAGATTGGCTGTCATTTTGTGCGGCAATGTCCAACTTCGTACCACTTTACTCCATTCTATACCCTCCAACAAGCAATTGTCGGACTTCTTCACCAAGTCGCATTCAACAAACTGTTTCAGAGAATTACTTTCTGAACTCTCAATGTCGTTGACAGCACACAGTGAGCTTGAAGAGGGAGCGAGAAAAGAGAGTAGGTGGGTGTGTTGAGTAGATGGCTGACTAAAATGCGACGTGGGCCAGGAAACTGGACCTAAGGGATTCTTGAGCCGACCCTGCACAGTTGTAACTCATCTGACTTAGTATTACTTTGTGACAACATGTCACTCATGTTATCTTATTAGCTAGATATGTAACCTCTGTAAAGCCTATATAAACAGCGTGTAAAGGTATCGGCAGCTGCAAACTTGAAACTTCGCAAAATACTCTGTGCTCCTCACTGGAAACTATCAATATGTATGTATGAATGAACGTACATATAACTCCAAGCATTTGAGTGCCCCTCTTCCAAACCAAGAATTGGTGGGCCATGGATCAAGGGTTAGGATGATCTAATGGGCCTGAAATTTTATATAGAGGCTGGGCCCATCAAAATCTTTCCATTTCTACTACACCCCAGGTGGGGCTCCATGTGGGTCCTGCAGCATGAGGCATGCAGGGCGTGTACCATCAAGGTGTGCACCTGATCAGTCCTCTCTATATATGTATAAATAAGTGGTTGATCAGGTGCGCGAGGTACATATGCTGGGAACGTCATAGTGGGGTCCAACCTGATCACCAATCTATGGCTCACTCAGAGACAACAACCCCAACCCACCTCACCCACTGGGATAGTCATTGGTCCACCATTTGATCGACTAGATTTTTTTTTTCTTATAATATCAAACCAGCTAATCAGTGGCCAATGGATCAAGGGGTTAGGATGATGTGATAGGCCTAAAATTTTGTTGAGATGTAGGGCTCATGGATGAAAATCGCGTGATCGGTCGTGGCTGACCCCAAAAAACAATACGGTTGCAGCGTAAGTTTTATTTTACCCCAAAAAAATTTGAATAAATATTAAAAAATCCAGAATATTGTAAAATGCTAGGAATTTTTTTCCCCGTAGTAATGACTATTAAGTTAGAATATCTGTCCTCCTCAGTCATAACATCATGTATCGCCGTCTTACCTAAAACAATGTAAATTTTGTTCACAATTGAATAGATTCACATATATATACTAAAATAAATTGAAATATCACAAATTTTATTAAATGCAATTATGATTATGACTTATGAGTTATCTATTAGTGTTAAATTCAAGAAACTAAAGCTACTACTCAATCATCAATCATTACATCAAGTAAGTTGTGAATTTGAAGAGCAATAAAAATAACATTTTACGTTATGATAATTAGATGTAGCTATTAAGAGACAAAGCAACTGGAGTATTTCTGGCCTGCAAATCACTAGATCTAAGAGAATGAAAGTATTCACAACAAAAAAGCGCATGTACACATCATTTCTAATCTATTTGTAAACAGATCTTATAAAAACAATTGAAAAAAAGCCTCAAAACACTAACCATGGTTGAATTCTTCTACTTTTGGCGGGATTAAATCGGCCCAAAATAAGTGTTTTTGTTAGTTGAGGTGAAAAAGAGGGTTGGGTAGGAAGAAGAGGAGGCTCAGGTTTGTTTGGAAGGAAGAAGACGGGAGTAGACGTGGGAAGAAATGAAAAAAAAGGGGGTTTTATGACTGTTGGAATTATCGGCAGAGACGGACCGATAAATTGGGGATTTTTTTTTTACTGTCCAAGACCGATACCGATTCCCTTCAATTCATTGGTACGATTTGGTCTGATACCGGTATGTACTGGCTGATACGTACTCGTATCGGCTGAAATTTTCGTCCATGGTAGGGCTTATCAAGACCTTTCCCCCCTTCGATTGCCAGGTGGGGGCCATAGTGAGGTATGCGTGGGACACACCACTGAGGTGCGCAGGTGATGACGCCTGTGTATGTGTGTATGTATTTATGTATATATATCACAAACATGAACACAAACAATGAGGCTCTCCTTTGGCTATCTCCCCTCACACATACATGATGTAGTGAGATCCAAGATCAGGACCCGCAGGCCTTGATGGACCCGTCTGATGGGATCCACATATTCCATATGTTTTCTAGATTAGTAGTGTTACTTTATTTACTTATTTCTAGAATAGTAGGTTGCTTAATTGTCTTGGAAGATTTCCTTACTAATTTATATGTTGATTAGGATTAGCTCTTTCCTTTATTGCTTATTTAGGATCAATGCTACTCTATATATAGAGAAGCTCCTTATTGACATGTTTATGATATATTTTTAATAAGATTTCAGAATTATTCTTGTGAGTTCCCCTTTGGGGTATTTCCCCTAAGTGATCTTATGGTTTTGAATCTTAGGGCTCGATCTCACCGTCGGAGGTGTAGATCTTCATCGTGGCCTCCGGGCTTCGCCATCAATTGGTATCAGAGCCGACGATCCATCTCAGATCGCCGGTTGAGATCGCCGATCCGAGGTATGCCTGTTTTCCCTCTTTCTATCTTCAGCTACCCTCATCATCCTCATCCTCCCCATCATAGCAGACCTCACTGCCATTCCCGAACACAATCCCAGCCCTAGACAAATTTTCCCCAAACTCCCAAATCACCAAACCCTACTCTAGCCATACTCGACCCACAAAACCCACCCCACCGCCATATATCTCTCTTCCCAGTAGCCAGCCCAACTCTTCAAACTTCACCCGAGCCAAATCTCCAAGCCATCAAAACTTCCACCCCAACTCTTCAAACTTCACCCGAGCCAAATCTCCAAGCCATCGAAACCCAATCCAAAAAAAAAAAAAAAAAAAAAATAAAGAACCGCCCGACCGAATCCTGTGTAGGCCCCATCCGAACCCACTTTGACACCATTTCAACCAACTCCATCTCCAGTCATCCCCTATGTTCATCTCAGCTGAACCTCCCTTTCGCAAACCAGAAGAAAAAATAAAGGTTCAAACAGCAGAGGAGAAGTGTAAAAAAAAAAAAGAAAAAAGAAAAAGAAACAGATAGGAGATAACATAACAGGAAAGAAAAAAAGAAAAAGAAAAGTAGCAGCAGCAGAAGAAAGAAGAAGAGAAGAGAAGGAGATTGAGTTCAAGAAAGTACCTTGCACCTGACGAAGCTACTCCTCTCCACTGCTTCCATCGCCGCACTCCCTACAGGCTCCACTGCTCCACTGTTCTCTCCGCAAGCAGCGAACAGCCACAGCCGGCCAGCATCCGCCGCCTCATCTTCAAAGAAGCTGCAGCTCTCTTCCTTCTTTCTCCAAATCGAATCGGTAAGAGTCCCAAGCAAGTTATATTTCTTCCTACACGCACTTTGAGACAGGACAAAGAGAATAGAAAATTTTCCCTCCCACGTGCCCTCTCTCTCTCTCTGTGCATGTTCAACAGATTTTGCTATTGGGCCTGATTTGATTTTGGGCCTGATTTGAGTCAGAACCCGACCCAGCCCACTAACAGCCAAAAAAAAAAACAAAGAGAGAAAAGAAACGGTGTCACTGTGACCCAACCCACACAGGGCCTGGGTAGACCCATTCTAAGTTCGGTGAACCAAAAAAAAAAAAAAAAGAAGTGCAGAAATTTGCAAACCAGTATATTTGCATCATTGATTCAAGTCAATATGAAACTTTTTGGGAGCCCCATTAAAATTCAAAGAATTCTATATGAGCGCAAATATGGCAATTGGTATTTTGAAAATGAATTCTAGTTTGAGGAATTTCTCAACTTGACGTAAGAAAATTGGACTGTTGATGAATACACTCGCCACTTTCGAGAGTTGAATGAGATACGCGAATTGGAAGAAGATGAGAGACATGATTTAGCTCGTTTTGTTCAAGGCTTGTGACCAGTTATCTTGGAAAATATGAATTATTGCAAAACAGTCACGAGGCATACTTAGAAGCCATCCGTGTTGAGCGCATGCTTAGAGGGTCTCGCAGGCAACAATGTCGACAAAGAGCTCATATTGTGGAAAGACTTTTTGAAGGAGAAGATAATCCTACTCTTGTTATTCGTCGCCTTCTCAATACCAATGAAGAAGAGGAAGAAGAATGGAAACATGCTACGAAATTTCACACGCGGGTGATAGTCATTGACAAACAAAGTTGTTAATGTGGTTATTGACAATGGTAGTGCAATAAATTTTGTCGCACAAGAGGTTATTGACAAGCTTAATTTCCCCACTGAGAAGCTTGCCAAGCCCTACCAAGTCACATGGTCTAATGGTCATGTCATTCCCGTGACTCACAGATGTTTGATATCTTTCAAGCTTGGCGGCTATGAAGATCAGATTTGGTGTGATTTGGTCCATATGAATATTTCTCATATCCTTTTTGGTTGTCCATGGCTTTTTGATTGGAAAGTGCATCATGATACTGAGGCAAACACATATGCCCTTTTCAGGAATGGAAGATGGAGCAGACTCATGCCAATGACGTCAATATTTTAGTTGTCGTCTGCACCTTCCACCGAAGCACCACAAAAGGAGCAAAAACTTGAAAAAATAGTCATGATTGCACCAAAGGAGCGGACTTCGCACAACAAAGATGACATTGAAATGCAAGTTCATGACAACACTTATTTTGTGGGTATGAGCAATATTGATCAAGGTAATGCCACTCAGGAGCTGCAAAGGGTTGAGGAAGTATAAGGTCAAGCAACTATTGAAGACTCTAAACAGGTTAGCAAAAAGATTGAACATCCGATGGAGGTCATTATCATGCCACTTCCAAAAAATTCGCTTGGGTCTTCAAAAATCAATTCAATTGTTCCAGTTGTTTCACAAGACGATCAAGGTATTGCAGTCGCTCACATTGACTTCATCTTTAGGGATCAACAATGGACGCTTAAAGATTGCACTCAGTTATGACAGATTTTATAGTTGTAGTCTCTCATAAGAAAAACGCAAGCTTGCACTAAATGCAGACAGCAAAAGAAGCGACGCTTCCGAACTACTTTTAGATGGCTGATCACATTGCGTCAAACTCCCATGCCATGCCATGCAGATGCATATCAAAAGAAGAGGCGGACATTTGTGTGCTTGATTTTCGACTCAGGTGGACATTTTTTGAACTTGTGGTCGGATTCTCTCCTGTATTATCAACCTTTCTAACTCGCCGGAGTCGAGTTTTCCAAGAGGGGGAGAGTTGATGCAGTGAGATCGAAGATTAGGACCCACAGGCCCTGATGGACCCATATGATGGGATCCACATATTCCACATGTTTTCTAGGATAGTAGTGTTACTTTATTTACTTATTTCTAGAATAGTAGGTTGCTTAATTGTTTAGGAAGATTTCCTTTCTAATTTATATGTTGATTAGGATTAGCTATTTCCTTTATTGCTTATTTAGGACCAATGCTACTCTAGAGAAGCTCCTTATTGAAATGTTTATGATATATAGAATTATTCTTGTGTGTTCCCCTTTGGGGTATTTCCCCTAAGTGATCTTAGGGTTTTGAGTCTTAGGGCTCGATCTCACCATCGGAGGTGTAGATCTTCATCGTGGCCTTCGGGCTTCGCCATCAATACTACCTCATGAATCAATGGGTGTCCAACTCCTGCCGAGCGGTGTTACTCTGGCTGTAGGTTTTAACTACCCTTTTTCTTTTTTCAACATCTCTCACTAGTCGATGTTACTTCGGCCGTAGAATTTAACTACCCTCTGTTTTCAACGGTTTGGTTTTTGGACCATGAAATCTATAGCTTTCCTAACTTGATTAGGATGACTCTGGGCATTCCTGATCTACCCGTAGATCTTCCTATTCACTTCAAGTGATTGGCATTCATTTTGGGTTTACCATAGATCTGCTGGCACAGTTAAATTATCCTGTACAGTTTGCTTTTGATCATGACCTAGGCATGTATGCATATAGAAGTTTGATGGCGATATTTTAAGTTGCTCTCATAGTTGTATGCTTGAGACTTATTCTATCAGATATTTTTTCTCGTTTTCCCATCTTAATTAGCGCCCATTGGTTAAATGCTGGCAGTTTGTTGTCCATTTCTTTGTTCATTATTAACCATTAATGATCAAATTGATTGTCTGTATCTGCAGATAACCACAATGCTTTGACAGTTGCTAGCCTATGGGCTCCAGTGGTTGCTGTAAGTACTATTCCTACCTATTATTATTTTCTAAGACGATCGTGGTAACAACTTCAAAGAGTAGTTTAATGTTTTGTGTATTTGACAATGTTAAATATTACATGTTGCTGGATCATGTCACCTTTGATGCAGAGTGGGTAGGGGAAGGGTGGCCAGAAACTACTCTCCAGACCAAACCTTTAGGATAGCTCACATGTCTAGGCTTCACACCACAGACAGTTTTGGTCTCACACCAAAGACAGACAACCGAGAGGAAACTCAAGGAGAAAATTTCTTTATTCATCAATCAGCTTCTTAATAAGAGGGATTACAATCCTTTATATTCCTACTAGTTCCCTAATTCTATTTGGGAAACAATTCTAGCTACTACTAAAGTATGCTGCACCCTCTGGAAGTCTCTCCTTTTATTGGACCTTCTGCTAAATTTTTTTTTAGGACTGACTGACTGGCTCAACCTCAGGTCTGTCCTGCATCTATCATACTGTAGGACTTCTGTTTAGTTGTGCTCATTGTAAAAGTACCATTCTCATCATCATCACCATCATCATCAGCAAAGCCTTGTCCCAATTATGTTGGGGTCGGCTACACGAATTCTGTTTCTCCATTCCGATTTATCTCTAGTCAAATCCTCATATAAGTTACATTTCTTCATATCTATGTTTACAACCTCCATCCACGTCCTCTTTGGCCTAATCCTTTTCCTTGGTGGGCCATCAACCTTCATAGCCAAATTTTCTTTATTGGCGCCGTTGTCGGCCTACGTTGAACATGCCCAAACCATCTCAAATGGGTTTTTCTTTATTATAGTGTCCGTTTCCTTTCGTCTCTCCAAGCACCTCTTTTGGTTCCTTCCTAATACAGTTAGCCATTTGTTTGCACATTTCTGTTATTTCTCCCTCAAAATTCCAATCTCCATCCTCACTCACTTTACCTTTAAATATTGTCATTCTTTCTCTTTTCAAATTCCTCCACCTTGTTTTAGGGTATATTTTATTTACTACTACTCTTTTTATACTTCTAATGCAAGTATGTATAACTACTAACCTATGTTGTGTGCTCAAACTCTGTCATGGAATAACCATACAGTCTTTACAAGCCAACTGGTCATGTTCTTTAACTAGAAAAAAGTCTATCTGGCTCCTGTTAGTTCCACTTTTATAAGTAATTAGGTGCTCCTCTCTTTTTAAAGTAAGTGTTTGCTATTACAAGGTCTAATGCTACTGCAAAGTCCAAGATAGTGCCTCCTAACTCATTCTTTTCTCCAAATCTTTGTCCTTCAAGCACGTTCTAATATCCTCTATTATCGTTTCCTACATGCCCATTTAAGTCCTCTCCTAGGAAACTCTTTTCACTAGTTGGAATATCTCGTAGTAAACCATCCATCTCCTCCCAGAATTAGCTCTCGACACTTTCATCTAATCCTACTTGGGGAGCATAGGCACTAATGATATTATACCTTTTTTTTTGTTGTAAAAGTACCATTCTATAAAAAATTTTATCCAGTGTTTTTTCCATAGTGTTATCTTCATGGTTTTGAAACCTAGTATTGGTTACAAGTTGATCACCATTTAGTCCAATATAATGGCTATGTTGCTTCATGACTCAGCTGAGTCCTAGCCATTCATTACGGGTTTCTGTCTGATATGAGTTGACTGAGTCGTCTTGGGCTCGGCAATTCTTAAAACCACAGTTCTGCTGATCTCTGTTGCATTTGTTTCATTTCACTTTGGGTAGTTTCTTCTTATTATTTTCTTTTGGCCTTTTGCCTTTGTTGCTTGGAATTGGCCTTGAGTTTTCGTGGGTGGTAGTAAAAATTTTCTTATGTAAGAAGCTTGCTCAGTTCCTCAAGTTTGGGTCATGTTACCAATTTATCATTAGAAAAGGATCTGCTCAAAAGGGTTGAAAGGAGACCAATAAAAAAAACTATTTTGGAAAAATTCAAAGGAAACCAATATAAAAACAGATTAAACAGTATCTTTTAGCCTGGATAGACTGGATTGGCAAGACAGAATTCATGTAGCTGACCCTCAACATAGTTGGGACATGGTGATCTTTTAGCTTTGGATGTTTGAGTTAGAACCACAGGAGTATATAATGGGTTCAGGCCTTGCCTATAGTACACTGACATAATTTCAAGCATGATAGTAGAGGCCCATGCACATGGTTGCGGTTTAATTTTGACTTTTCCTGTGTATCTTATTCGTTATTTATACACAGGGGTGGCCCTACATACATAGTCTTGGGGGCAGTTAACCCCCTTCAGCCATGGGTGTGCTTCCAAAACCGACAATTGTGGGTCCGATTCAAAACCCACATGAAAAATCGTGAGATTGCAAAATCTAACTTCCTATTTGGGTCTGCCCCCCTCAAACAAAAATCCTGTGTCTGCCACTGTTTATACAGAATGTCATAATCTACTCTAATATTCTTTCTTGTTTTTCTGTCTAACATCTTCGTTTTTGTACATGCACAATACATCCAATCCCTGATTGATGAAAATGATTAACTAGAACACATAAGTTGTCCGTAGAAGAATAAGTTTTTTGACCATTTTTTTTAACAGTTTGTCTCTTGTTCTTTGACAGATCTATTTATTAGATATCTATGTATTCTACACACTTGTATCAGCTGTTGTGGGGTTCCTGCTTGGTGCCAGAGATCGTTTGGGGGAGGTGCGTCATCTCAATATTTGGGTTCTATTTGATTGTTCAATATCTTAATACTGAAACATGACCAGGGGAAGTGGAAAAGTTGTTTTAATCTTAAGTTAACAGCGTATTGGAATGATCCAACATGTGATGTACTAATATGGTGGTGCATAATATGATCCTGCTTTATGTTATTTTCGAACTGAATTTACAGAAGGGGATTGATCTATTTTGAGCCCATCCATCTCATATTAGGTATGGGCTGCATTGTAAAGCCCACCTGGACCACCTGCATGCACGCTGGATAGTTGGAACCAACATGGATTGCATGTCCCAGAATTCTTCTTGATTGAAAGATTATTACTATCTGATAAGAGATCTAAAAAATAGACTGACAGGGTAATTTTGTCAAAATTGTCATTTGTCACACTTGATGGCTATCATCATTCATCACCCATCGGTTTTATTTGGGCCAGATGCAATGCATGGTGAGCCAGTTCCTTCTCTATACAAGGGAGCCACATTGCAGTCTTACACCAAAGTCATCGTCCCGGTGTTTTGCATAGGGCCATTCTCTTCTTTACATTCTGTTTGGCTGGGCCACTTTCTCAAGTCTGGTTCTTTTTTTTTTTTTTGAAAGATAAGTGATATATTCCAATAGAAAGAATAGCAATTACAAAAGAATTTTGGGATACCTTTCGCTAACTGACACCACCCCGAAGCAGAGAAGCAACTGAGGGGAAGCTATTCACCAAAAAAGGCCAATTAAAAGAAAGGCAACAGACACCCACAGGCTTTTTTTTTTGTTTGTGGTTCTTGCCAACACGATAATCGGATGCCCTCTTCACCTTGATCTTTTCTTTACTGTTGACACTTTGATATATGGTAGACACTCTCAGTGTACAATTACTTTTACTTAATTGATAGGTACTTCTGAATGTGTCTGATCTCACTATATTCTTACAACGTCCTATTTATAAATGCCCATATTACTTTAGTTTATTACAACAGTTGATCCAATTCTGGATAAATTTTGGGCAATGAGTTTAAAGTTGGCACTTCCACACTTTTTGTTTTATAGTTCTAATTTGTGTTATATGAGTTATTTTATTTCATTTTTCCATGTTACTTCATGCCTACTCTAAGTGAGCAAAGTTATGGACTGAATGTGTTACTTGAACTTCAACTGGATTGAGTTTAGAAGCCTTCATATGCATTTGTGCATGATATGAACTCTAATCCAAGGCTGCATTTGGCTAATTGTAATCCGGGGCTGTGTTTGGATGCTTTTATTTCCGCATATTACATTTTCTGCAACCTACCTTCTTCCTTTCTACCTCCCTGTATTCCCTGTTCCCTCCTTGTCTGGTTGCTATTTCATTGTTCCAACTTCTTTTCTCCATCAATGGACATAAAGGGTGAAATGGGTAGAACGTTCTTTCATTTTACCCATGTATATTATTTATTGAAGTAGTACCCTATTTTCATGTACTGCATAGGTGTTTGGTCCGGCTCTTGTTTTCTTGCTTTTATATTATGTGATACATCTTTTAGTCTCCCTTCTTCAGATTAGATCTGTAGATGCCGTCCACAAACTTTTTGAGAAGTTTCCCGGGGCTTTCATGGACACTCTTCACGTTCCAATACCCAGGAGGTAATAATCTTTTTCTTATTTTTTTCATGCCTCTTTCTTTCTATTGTGTGATTATTTATCTCCTTATTTCTTTTATAGAAGCTTCTGAATTTGAATTCTTCATTGCAGGGGTTTCCTTGACTCACCTGATCAGGTAATATGATTTGTTACATTAGCTGTATTGATAAGCAGATCGAAGTTTGATTTCTGGTTCAAAGAAGATTTTCTGTTTTTGGATCTGGCACAAACTTCTCTTCCTTTCTTTTCTTTTGTTTTTTGAATGGCAACTTTTCTTCTTTTCTAATCACTTGAAATTTATTCATATCCGTAATCTGATGCTGCATAAGGAATTTGAAAATGATTTTGGAGATCTTATGAATGAAATGACTCTTACAATTTGTACTTCACATCTCAGTAGGTTTTACACAAATTGAGTGTACACATGGTACATTATCACACCATTGTAATGATGGAAAATAATCTCTTGTGAGAGGACTGCATGTGCAGTCCTGCTCTATGGGACCCACGTAGGCCCATTTTTGATTAGTGCTTCCCCTTTGATAATCTTGTCATTCTATGATCTGGCATCAGGCCTAATTTTACATATTTAATCATCACTCACCTTCAAATTGAATCTAAATAATCTCTAGGGTTAAGATGCCATTAAATTTTAAGGCTGTTAAATCAAGGGCTAGATTAATCTGGTGGGGCTGATTTTTTGGCTCCCTCTTCTCTATAAAGAGACCTTTTCATCTGCTCTCATCCCATCGACGGGCATTCATCTAAGTGGGCCCCACGAGTTGGACTGCATATTGCTTAATATGCAGTTTGCTTGTAGATCATTCTCCATATTGTGTAATATCTTGGGAAATTGTACAATATTGTCCTAGGAATTCTGATTAGTGTAATTAGATTGTAATGTTTCTCAATCAAATCCTTGGCAGCTATTTGCATTTTGTAATACCTACTCTGCTTTCTTTACTGGTTCGCAATTTTTTTTTTGTTAATTAACTCCTTTTCTGTTTACCCAATATAGATTTGTTAGGTAATAATTCCTCTCGTCTAGTAAATGTAGTGCTTTTTTATGCATTCTATTTTAATCCTTTTACCATTCTTTGAATGCCAATTAGTGTTTAGTTTGTGTGAGGCAGAGGCAGGCATTTCTGCCAATTAGTGCTTTTTTTTAATTAACTTTTTTTTAAATGTTTACAATTAATGGAGTGTGATAACATCAGAATGAGGAGTTGTACTTTCCTCTTTATTTTAAACAAATCTTACTGTTACCGTTCGAAAAAAAAAACCCTGCATCAGAATGAACTAGTGTTTCTTGAAAATGGAAAACACATGCTTCTCCTTTAAAAAATTATAATATTTTAAAGACGAGGGTTTTGGATTCAGTTTTGATCAGATTTCTTTCAATTTTGACTTTTTTTAATGAGCATTTGTAAAAGGCTAAAAATGAATAGGACAGGAGATTTGAACTCGTATCCTTATTGTTATTAATTTTAAATAACTAGCCATAGAACTACACAACCCAATACTTATGTGTATTTATTTATTAAAGGATGTCAAAACTAATTAGATGGAGCGTGGACCCTAGCCATGTGGGTCATGCCTATGCTTAGTGTGGGTTATTGTGCTAGTTACTTACTGTTAGCATCAGAAGTTTTTCTACTCATTTAAACAATATTAATTATACAACTTAAACCTTTTTTGAAAATGTCAAATACAGGGTAGATGCTATATGTAAATAATTTTTATGGAGGGTACTTCTGTAATCCAAGAAGGTAAGTGATGAAAATGAGGTCCAAAGAGAAGGTGGCTTCTAATGGATTATTTTAACATGTTGACTTCAAGTATTTTTAAGTTAAAACACCGATTTTATTTATTGGTGTCTTATTGATAGATATGAAGAAGTGCAACTTATCTGAGGATTTGACCTAGGATCTGCCGGAATGGACAAATAGAGTTCATGTAGCTGATCCCAATCACCAACGTAGTTGGGATAAATCTTTAATGATGATGATGATGAAACTACAGTGTTGCTGTAATATTTCATAGTGAATTTTGAAATGATGTTCAATAGTTAAAAACAACATAGTTTCTTTTTTTTTTTTAATTGTTCAGAGTTTGGATGGTGCATCAGGAATCTGAATCCTGGTTGAGTGGGTTTGGAGAAATCAAAATCATGATATAGAGTCGGTCTTTCTCAATGGTCAACTGCTTCAAATTTTTTCTTTTGTCTCTCTTGGTTGGGTTTGGCTTCCTTGATCCTTTATGGTTTATAATATATTACTCTTAAGTCTTAACCGATGAGATTTTTGGCTAAATGACTGAAGGTTGTGGAAAAGAACAAGTTGGATGCTGCTAAATTTTCTCCTTTCTGGAATGAAATTATAAGAAACTTACGAGAGGAAGACTACATTACCAATTCGTAAGCATCATTGGGCTTACTCAAACATAATGGTTTGGATGATTTTTTTTTCCTTTTTAAAGTCGTCTTCAATTCCATGGGTTCTTATCTTCTTCCTTGCTGCTTTCAGGGAGATGGAATTACTTATTATGCCTAAGAATTCTGGAAATTTTCCTTTGGTCCAATGGCCTTTGTTCCTTCTTGCTAGCAAAGTAATAATACTGAACTTTTCTTGTTTGATTTATTTTTTGATATTATATCTTTTTGTTTCCCCTAGATTTGTTGCATTGGCGGTTTTAGTTCATGGAAGTGATTGTTTATATTTTATTTCTCATTCAGATATTTCTAGCTAAGGATATTGCAGTCGAATACAAAGAATCACAAGATGTGCTCTGGGAGAAAATCACTAAAGATGATTACATGAAATATGCAGTTGAGGAGTGCTACCACTCCATTAAAGTCATCTTGACAGCCATACTGGATAACGAGGGAAGGATGTGGTATGTATTTTCCTTTGTTGATGAAGGCCTGTATGGCTATAACTTGCCTATAATGCTATAAAATGATTGTTAATGTTCTGTTACGTCGCTTATTACTATTTCATGGTACAAAGTCCCAGTCCATATTTATTACTCTATGCAGGGTGGAGAGGATATACGAGGATATACGAGGAAGTATTGCAAAAAAAGAATTTCATGTTGACTTTCAGCTTAGCAAGCTGCTACTTGTAATTATCAAAGTTGCTGCATTGACTGGGATACTGGTAAATTTCCAACAGCTATATTTCTTAGGGTTTTACAACTTAATGCATTTCTCCTTTCACCTGTTTCTTAATTCTGTTGTGCTTCAGTATGATAGTATTACAAAAAAAGTTCAGGGACTAAAATGTAATTAGTTGGAACAGGAAATACAATAATGCACACATTCATAGAGAAATTATCCAGTGCACACCTCATAGTGGGCCCACCTGATGACACATCCGAATAGATCACACCCCCCTCCCTGCGGAATTATGCTGGTCTTTTTTTTTTTTTTTTTTAACGCCCATCCAAATGGACTGCACCATTGGATCGAGGGTCAATATTTTAAGGGGTGAAATTTGTTTGTCTTTTATGAAGGGGGTAAGGATGATTAGGTGGGGCCCACATTTTGTACACATGTAGGCCCCAACTAGATGAAGAGATCCCCCTAGTCCCATCCCCATCCCCAACCCCAAGTGGGTGTCAGGTGGGCCCTATTGTAAGGTGTGCATAGAAGGTTCCATGCATACCGCACGCATTGGAAAATGCTCTCCTAAGCCATGTGAGACTTACCTGGGCATTGATCCAAAGGGACCATCAAAACCCCCAACCCCTATTTACACTGGATCCATTGGATTTGCACCGATCCGAATGGATGGACCGTAGGATCGAGGGGTCAATTTTTTACCGATATAAACCAGTGAAACTTTTGGGGCATGGATCAAGTGGTTATGATGATTTGATGGACTTCCAATTTTGCTCATAAGTAGGTCTCCCATTGGCCCCATGATTGATGTGCCCAGGTGGGCCCTATGAGGTCGTCCGTACGAAGCTCCATGGGAACCGTATGCGTGTGTGTGTATTCCTTCTCTCATTTTCTCCTTTTGTTCTAGTCGATGGTTTTTGTAAACCCTAGAATTTACTTGGTATCTATGATGTCATTTATGGATATGGATACGGCCACTAATACGGGGATCAGAGAAACGACTCCTCACTTCTGAAAATCTAGGACACGGATATGGATACATGTGTGCTATATGAAATTATCATTGTTTTCGTCCCTCTCTACCGTTTTTTTATGTTAAGAATAAAAAATATTCAAAGAACTATATGAAATAAAGGACTTTATAAGTAGGATATGTTAAACTTGTTCCCTAGAAGTATCGGTGCAGTATCAGGAACCAATACAAGTGTCGTATTGGTCTGATAAGGATATGTTGGGCTTGTACAACTATCCGGGTATCATAGCTTGGTATTAGAGCCCCTTGGTAGTGCAAGACTGCTGTATGAAGGAGTCTATTGGTGTAGATTGAAGATTCATTTCAGTTTTTGTAGGCATTAAGGTTGGCCGAATTGTGGAGGTGTGGTCAACTTCCCTTGTTTGCAATTCGGTCAGTTACAAAAATAGAAAAGGAGCCCTCATGCCTAGAAGTAAAGCTTTTACCTTGAAGATCCAACTCATGGTTAGAACTTTCAGATTCTTCCCACTATTAAAAGTCTACAAATTGGTGTTTGCGGCCCCCGCTGAATAAGATTTTGGAGTTGACTGCTTGAACAGTTGGTTTTCTGGACATTTCATGGTATATTTTCTCAAGTTTTCTAGTCTCCATTCAGTTAGTTATTGTTGCTCAGATATAAAAGAGAGAATGTGTAAAGGTTCTGTCTAAGTACTACTACTCTACGGCTGTTTCCTGCCCTGGCTGAATACAGTCTGAGACTGACTGTCCCCTCAAATTGAGTTTTTTTCTTTTTTTACATTGGTTGTTTTCAGTTGTTTCAATTTTGAATAAACTGTATATTGGTGATTTGGTTGATTAAGGGACTTCGTTTTCTTAAATAGGAGGTATCTCATATTAGGGTTGAGATGGAAGCATGGGGGACAGAGTTCTGTTGGTACTCCTCCCTCATCATTAGGCAACATAAACCCCATTGCTGGACTTACTATTGAATTATTTATTAGAAAAAAAAACTACAACGAGTGGTACTATTCAGCTGAGTTGGCCCATGGAGGAACTCGAAGAGTTGGGTATATTGATGGGTCTATCTTTGAACCATCAGCTGAATGCCTGAATATACCGGTTGACTAGAGTCCTGGCTCAATCAAGTCATGGGGACGGGCTTAGGGAACTGCTATGCTAAAATTCAAGGTGCATGGAGAGAACTTTAGGTGTATGAGCCTGTGCCTCTGGTAAAGAGAAAGTACTTGAAGATCGGCATATAAATGTACTGCTGGAGGTGTTAATATATGAGCCAGTTCGAGCACAAGTTCTTAGTCAAGACCCTTTTCCACCAATTGGGACAATATTTGCTCTCCTTCAGAGAGAAGATCGCAGGCAGGTTATGCTTGGGGAGGACAAACTGCCTACTTAACACAATCTCTCTGCTTGTGTCTAAGGATGGTGGAGGTTGTCGTGGTGGTCGCCATGGACGAGGCCAGCTTGGTGGCCATGGAGTTGGAAAATGAGGGCAGATCCTTGGACGTACTAGCCTTGAGACAAGCTACATTGCACACATTACGGTAGAAGTCAATACACTTGAGAGTATTGCTTGGACTTGGTGCGAACACCAACCCAGTTTAATTCAGCCAAAGCAATTGTAGCATAAAAATCAAGTAGCGATGCATGTACACGTAAGTTAAGGTGAGTCTTACTGAAAAGCTATCTGCACTCCCATGGAAGTTACAAGCATTAGAAGCAAAGTTATTAATTCTGTTTCGTATCGGCTTTCATTTCGGCCATGCAACCGAAACGAAACACATGCTAAAACTTTTCGCTTTG
The DNA here is from genome assembly GCA_003546025.1 of Camphora micrantha. Taxonomy (NCBI): domain Eukaryota; kingdom Viridiplantae; phylum Streptophyta; class Magnoliopsida; order Laurales; family Lauraceae; genus Camphora; species Camphora micrantha. Next base: position 2,739,631 of record QPKB01000003.1, on the reverse strand, counting down.
GATCTCGGACTATCTCGGATTTTTTGGCCGAAAATCACAGATTTCTCCCGAAATGGCCAAAATCTGAATTTTTCATTTTTTTTTTGTTTTTCCATTTTTTTAAAGAAAAATGCAGCCCTATCATAAGAAAAAAAAAAAAAATAAAAAAAAATCACCACATAAGGTGTCTCTTTCTCTATCTCTGCTTCCATCACTACTTGTGCTTGTTCGGACCTCATTGTTCCCTCCTTGACGTGTTGCCAAGGTCGTGATCTGCTCCTGCACCTGACTGTAAGCCATCATGAATGATGCGAACATTTGTCGAGCATATTCCGGCAGTTCAGCTTGCCTCCCTACCAGGTTCGGGTTAGCGCCCTGATTGTTATTTAGGTTCGCATTCTCATTTTGGCCGTCATTGACATTCTGAGAGTTCTCTTGGTTGTTCATGTTCCTTCTCCTACAAAAAAGATTCACAACTTAGCATATAATCACAGACAATGAACTTCTATCTTACTAATTTCCCCCTTATAATGTCCTCACTTCGTATCCTAAGAGTTGCTAAGTCTTTTATATTGCTCAAGACCATTCTCTGATACCACTTTGTAACACCCCGAATCCCGGAGCTCTTCAGGACTCGGGGCCTTACTATGAAGAGATCAAAATCACCACATAAATCAAGTTATAACAAGGAACTGAGCAATGCATTTAATTTCAATATTTTTAGAGAAATCATTAATAAGAAATAAATAGTATCTAGTCTGCTGATGCAACAAATCTTGAATCACAAGGGAATCCAATTCAATATTATTAAAGGAACAATTATTCACAAATCCTAAACATCAATATTTTGATCAATCGTAACGCTCTCTCATCAGCCACGCATATTGAAGTCCAATGGCTGATTTCCATCATTGCCAAGCTCCCCCAAATGTTGTGTACCTGAAGTGGGGCAAACCACTTATCAGAAAAACTGGTGAATAATATTTTTAAATACACAGATCATTGTTAATATAATGTATTAACAAAAGTGCAGAAGAATACACAAGATAATAGTGGATTACATATAGAGTCTTTTGTTTATTTAGTGAGAGTACATAGTCAGTCTTTAACTTTGGTAAGTTCTGTAATCCCAATTCTGGGTTCTTATAATGGAATTCTACCATTGGAGTTTTCATTATTTCAGTCCCTTCCCAAGGGGAAGTCCTTTCTATAATTCATTCAAAAATTCCCCGTAAGGAGATTAATTCCATAAACAGTATTTCAGTCTCTGTCCAACCTTATTCCTCCTGGCCCACTAGGGGTTCAATATTCAATTCGATACTCAGAAGTAAGGATCTTTTCTGATATTTCAAATAAGGTGCCACTGTTTCATATAATTTCATATCAAATATTCTCATTAGAAAGTTCATTAATTCCTTATATCAATTGTGCATTTAATAGAACTAACATTGGATCATGTGCATTAATTATTTTTGATATAGGATTAGTACCACATGATCGGGATTAGTTAGGCCCCACTCAGATTCAACAATTAATACCCTCTTCTATGGTACTACTCCCATATCCTCAAAATTTCTTATTATCATTAAAGGTCCAAACAAACATATAGAATTACTGTAAATTTTAGAACTTGCCTTATTGTTTGGGTATATATTATACAACTTTGAGTTATATAATTCAATTGGGCCCGTAGTAAGTTACTAGCCCATAATAAAATCATTATGGATATTGGTTAGTTTATGTCTTCTGACAATACATGATTTAGATTTACATTCTATACATAAACAGATAAGGAAGCACGAATCGTCCTTTCATAGAATGGGTCTCACGCCCAATGCTTTGATTGACAAAAATCAGTGGGTCCCTAGTGGTCCAAATCACCTGGGTTCGGGACCATCCTGGTCGCCCATCAGGGAAGAGGATGATATCTGGTCATGATCATCCATCAGGTAAACCAGTGGGTCTCACAGATCTGATCGACTCTAAAATGTGGAGTTACAACCGTCTGAATCTCTTCTTCTTCCCAGCATATTCATCCTTCTTCAAATTGTTTCAAGAGATGGAGTTCACTCAGTATGGGTTTTCCCCACTCTTTCATATCACACCATGTAATAGAGGTTTCAGCAAATCAAAAAGCAGTTAATAGTACAGTTCAACAGCCATTAACAGGTCCTGGCATATAGAAAAGGGTTGATCAGATGGTGGGCCCATCAACGGTCCAACTTGCTTGGGACCTGACCCACCTTGGTCGCCCATCAGGGACCAAGGAAATGGCCGGTCCTGATCTTTGATCAAGTGGGTCAGTGGGCCCCACTATCCGAAACACGTCAAACCCAAAATTTCCCCAAAACTGACAATGCAGGGACTTCTAGATACAGATGTGGGGTCGGATGGGACCCAATCCAGATGGGTCCACCTACACAGTGGTCGCCCAGGGATCTGCTATCAGATCCCTGGGTCATATCTCTGATCAAGTGGTCCATCTGGTCTCACTACTCAATCCGTTGAAATATCCCCAAATCCTCAAGTTATTGATGCAGTATCCATTTGGATTTAGGTGAGGCCTAATGGGACCCAGATTCAAAAGGGGTCCATCTACCCTCTGGTCGCCAAAGGTTTGGCTTCCAGATCCCTGGTTCAGATCTTTGATCAAGTGGGCCCCATGGTCCTAGTATCCAAATCGACAGATCCTGTATCTGTCGGTTTGGTTGAAAACCAAGCCCCTGCCTTGAGTTTCATCTAATTTTTTCTCATTCATGATTAAATATATAAAAAATATATATATTTAATTATACATCACAACATCCAGTAAATAGACAATCATAATCCATTACTACCTTAATATGGAGATTACAGATCTTGGTCAAACCCCAAGGAAATTTCAAGATCTATTAGAAATCAGATTTTCATTCTTTGATCTCCTTTTTGGGTTATTTTCATGAATAACAGAAACACAGAATAACCCAAAAATCCATATTTTCTGAGTACTTGGAAATGTCACTCACCTCCTAGTGTAGCAGATTGTGGCACGATTGATATGGGATCTCGAGTACTGCATCCACTAGGCCTTCCGGCTTCTTCCTCCTTCCCATGTGTCCTGTCGGTCCCTGTTGATCTTTAGAGGAAATCTCTCTCCACTTTGTTACCCTCTTCTTTGAAAACCAAATGCAAACACCGGAGAACAGGAGGAAAACTAATAAGAGAAACGATAAGAAAATCTGGGGATAACCCCAAATTTCAGTCGTTGAAATCACCCCCAAGTTCTACGAAAGATATCCCCCTCCTCAAGGGAATATCGTTCCAACAATCTAACAGTACAAATGGGCCCTAATGGGTTGGAAACAGGTTAAGAAAAACCGATTATTACAACCCAACCCAACCTGGTATCTTATGGGCCAGACAGGTATGGGCCTAATCTGGCCCAGGTATTACATAACCAGTAGATGTTAACCAAAATTTGTCGCTTTCTTCCGAGTTACATGTGCCTAAATTAGCTCATAATTTGGTCTCTGTTAGTACCTTAACCAAATTCAATAATTGCAGTGTCACGTTTTTCCCATTTTGTGTTTTTTAGAATCAGGAGATAGGATGGACGATTGGTGGTAGTTGTGAGTGCAATGGTCTCTACCTTATCATTTCAGTTTTGATGTCTCCATCAGCCTAAGAGTCATCAAGTGTGAGGGATGTTATGAAGTGGGATTGTTGTTGGTGGCATGTGTCAGTCACTAGTCTTAGGAGTCTTCTTCCATTATTGAATATAAGAAGCAATTTTAAAAGATTGTGAATGAGAGATTTAAAAGCTTTTAATCAAGTGTAGTGCTCATGGTCGACTAATTAGGTTTAGTTCGTTGGACAACCCTCCTATAAAATGTTGGTCTAGATTTCAGAGCATTTTGGCCAAAATATGAAAATTTGAACCAAAATTCCAGAATTTGGCCAAAATGGCTGGTGTCTTGGATTTTGTACGTATTTTTTTCTTCAAGAACAAAACCCAACAAGCAGAGGTGGAGAGAGAGAGAGAGAGAGAGAGAGAGAGAGAGAGCTTGCCTTGTTTCTTTTTCTTTTTCTTCCTCGTCCCTCTTCTCTTCTTTTTCTTTCCCTCCATTTTACTTTCCATTTTCAATGTCAGTGGCAACAAATGCCCTTTTAGGGGCTTCTTGATTTTTCTTTTCGAATACAATGATGCCATACACAGGCTCACATGAGATTCTTGGGCTCCATGGTTTAGCCCACCTATTAAAATTCTAAGACACTCAAAAAGTAAATGCCCTTCGATGTATGCCCATGGCTAATTTTTACTCTAAATAGGATATAAGACCACTATCAGATTGATCAGGTACTGATCATAAGTATATCTAATTAATCTGATTGTGGGCCTGTCTCTGGTTAGAATGAAATTTGGCTAGATATACATGAGGTGGGCATTTATTTTGAGTGATTTAGAATTTTAATTGGTGGGACTGGGCCCCACTATTGGTCTATAAAATTATTGAGTTTGAGCCTGTTAAGTATTCAGGCTTTTTATTATTTAAAAAAAAGTATTCAATTGTTTTGGTTTAGATCTCAGACTGTTTTGGCTCCCAATTTCGGCCGAAATTGCCGAATTCTAGAGTTTTGGCATATATATTTTGAAAAACAGTGAGACTAGTTTGGTGTGGGAGAGAGAGAGAGAGAGAGAGAGAGAGAGAGAGAGAGAGGGCTGTAGCCAAATTTTACTCTAATAGGAAATGGGCCCTAGCCAAATTTCATTGTAATAGGAATTATGGCCCTTCCCAAATTTCTCTGTAATAAGAAATAATGGGCCCACTATTAGAATGATCAAATATAATGTTTTATTAGAAAATTGTAAAACAACCCTGAAATTTAGTAATTTTTGAAAAAAATTTGTACAGGATCTCAGATATCCTCTATTTAGAAATAACATATTGCATTATTAATTTGGTAGATTAAATTAAATTTATCAATTTATATGTTATTTTTTAAATGTTAATCTATTCTATTGTTTATGTATATATATATTCATATCTTTTTCACAAAATTCCAAATTGGCCAAAGCATTTCGGTTTGGTGGTCAATCCGAAATGGGGTATGAACCAAATTTCACAACTATGGCGGGTGTTCGTCTGTTATTTCAATTTCTTTTGACTTGATTTCATCTTGAATGAGATTTGGTTGGTCATGTGATCTCTTCTATTTCTTTCGACCTTATTAGTAGAGAGGCTACTGGGGTCGCCAGCATTTTAGCATAGCAAGCAGTGGATGGCTTGTCAATATTTGTTGGTCAATCTCTTCCATTTCCGTCCTCAACTGGGGACTCAAATCTTTATTAATTTTCTCGTCCTCATTAGTCTTGTAAATTTTCTTAAATCTCCCTTGTCAGTAAATTTTTTTATAGAAGTTTTTTTTTTTTTTTTTTTTTTTTTTTTTCTGAGATTGGTATAGAAAATGTATATGTGGGATCTGTTTGTGGGTGCACCTGTAGTTGATCGAACACTTCATCCTCTGCTACCCCTACGTGTTGGCGATGGGTTCTCCAAAACGATATCCATCATCAAGAAGGATGGGCTTTTAGCCCAAACCCGTCCATGAGCGATTTTCCCATAAAAACCATGCACCCTGTTTAGTTGTCCCACTTGGTCCCCACAATGACTGGGATTGTGTGGTCCCCTTGGCATGCCCTACATGAGGACTCAGTGTTAACATATGGTTATTGGCTTATTGTTTACAGAAAGAGGTTGTTACCGAACTTGCAGAAGTTGATGAGAAGCACTTTCAAATTTTTATGATGCTTTCTACGTTGATAAGTGCCATTTTTGCATTGATGAGTACAGAATCACTTGATGATTTTGTTTCTTATTGTTCACAGAAAGAAGAAGAATCACCTGAGTTGGCAAAGGGCGCTGTGAAAGCTGTCCAAGATCTTTATGATGTTGTGCTGCATGATATCATTTCTCTTAATATGAGGTATGGCAGACACATGCTTATCTCTGTGTTTGTGAACATCTTGTTTTCCTTTTGTACATTTAACATTGCTTCCGTTTTTGTTTCATTTTGTAGAGAGAACTATGAAACATGGAATAAATTGTTTAAAGCAAGAACTGAAGGTCGCCTCTTTTCTAAATTGAACTGGCCAAAAGATGCTGAGTTGGTATATATCTCATCTTCTAGTCCTGTAACATTTAGTCTTACTGCATATATTTCTTTTGAATGAAACATAGTAATCATAGAAGAAATGCAGAGAGGCCAAGTTAAGAGATTGCATTCACTCTTGACTATAAGTGAGTCAGCTGCAAATATTCCAAAAAACCTAGAAGCAAGACGCAGGCTTGAATTCTTTACCAATTCACTTTTTATGGAAATGCCGAAAGCTAGGCCTGTTCGTGAGATTTTGTCCTTTAGGTAACTCTTTTTTATTACACTTCTACTTTTTTTTACCTTTTATTATTTGGTTTTGTTATTTATATTCATCTTAGAAATGAGCCCATTTTCTTTGTTTTTCAGTGTGTTCACTCCATATTATTCTGAGGTTGTGTTATATAGTATGGATGAGCTTCAAAAGAAAAATGAGGATGGGATTTCGATTTTGTTTTACCTCCAAAAGATCTTCCCTGGTACTTCATATTCTTTATATCCTCTGTAATAAAGCCTTTCTTTTCCAATTTGTGTGCTTGGTGCATTATATTTTGTTGTGTATTGAGAAATATATTAATGTCTTTGCGATTTGGCCTTTATAATTGATGCTTACTGTTATAGTAGACGGTATTTTTTTTTTATCTCCTTTCTTTTGTTCAAATAGATATCCAAATATCTGTCCGGTCAGAAGAGTCAACTGAACTTTGGGTAGGCACTAGGCAATCATTGATTTCATTTTGGACTTGTTCTCCTTTTTTGTTTTGAATTTCCTGTGACGTTAAATGTCTATTCGCAGGTACTAATTGTTGAGAGGTGATAACTTTAATTGTAGTACTTTGGATCAGCCATCACTTGTTTGTTTTACCATGTTCCATTTTCTAGATGAGATTTTGAATATTGAGGGCAGTAGTTTTGATGGAAATAACCTTTAAAAAAAGATTCGTGGGAATATTTGTAAAACTGTATACAAACATGCCTAAACACTTTCCCACGTAATCATGGAATCCCAATTAATCTCCATTCACTCAATTTTAACGTATGGGAGATGCTAATTCTCATAGAGCGTTTGTAACTTACCCTCTGTTTTAGTTTATTTAGTGTGTTTTTGAACCTATTGATGTAAACTTGTATCAGTTTTCAGTTTCCATGGGTTGTCTCCCTAATTTTATACTATCATCATATATTGCGTAGTTTTATTTTATTTTTATGTTCCATTCTTCTGTTCTCTCAGTGGTTACGAGTTATGTTTGGAACTTTGCGTTTGCCTTTATCAGTAACTTTTAAATGTTGTTTAGTGATCTCATTTTATTCCTCAATGTAACTAAAATCCCAGAGAATTATGAAAATCACATTGTGAATGTTGGCAGACTGTCTTCGGGGTTTGGGCCTCAAATGTAGTGGAAGCAGCTTAGGTGATTTATTTATTTATTTATTTTATAATTGGGCCGGACTAAAGCATAGGTAATAATTTAACATAGTTTTTATTCGTACCATTTTCTTTTTTTATTTATTGTGTTGAATTTATTATTAATGGTTGAAAGACTTTTTAATTACTCTTCTATTAGAGGCTAATGCTATACTTGTTATTAATTTTATTTTGTTAAATGCACAACATTTACTCTCCCAATGTTTATAATTTTCTGTAACCATATGCAAAATTGATGTGCTTCAGATGAGTGGAAGAACTTTCTCTCTCGAATTGGTAGAGATGAAAATGCTGCAGATTCTGAGCTTTTTGACAGCCAGAATGATATTCTGGAACTCCGCTTTTGGGCTTCTTATCGTGGACAAACATTAGCAAGAACTGGTAAAATCGTTTTCCCTAGCAACATAATTTACTGGCATAAATGTCACTCCAGAATCTCTTGTTTTCATTGTCAGTACTCAGTAGGCCCTTGCAAGATTTTTTAAAAAAATCTTTTGCCACATTTATATGGTAACTCTCTCTCTCTCTCTCTCTCACGCACTGAGATATAAGACTCAAGAATGTATCATATTGCCTGGTCTTCATATTTTTAGGAGCCTCTATACATCAAGTACCTTTGCGTAAATGGTAATATTACCTTATTTGCTATTTCAATACCCAGGATCTAAATTGATCTAACTGGTGCTATTTTGTGGTATGATTCACCATCATTTTATGAAGTGATTTGCTGATTGCTGTGAGTCTGAATTTGATTTGATCCTCTCATAACTTGATTCAACATATAGTACAGTAGTTCATTTGTAGATTGATGCGGCTCAGCCAATCCATTGATAACAACCCAGAAGATTGAATAGTGGGCCCTGATACTGATGCAGGCAAACAGATCAATTTCTCAATCGTTTGTGAACCCAAATCCACGTTTTCAATCAACAAAGGATCCATACCTAACAAGGAAAAAGGTCTCAAATTGGGCACCTCAACTGCTAAATCCGCTGAACATTCAATCTGAAGGGAGTTGTCTCAAAACAAAGTGAAGAAGAAGAAGAAAGAAGGGCATAAACAACCACTTCTATTAAATTAATATCAAAATGTTCAGAGTCTGCATGACTATTACTATATATAAGAGGATTTGAACCCTAAATCCCACTTTAAATCTTAGTCATCTATCTAATCTCTAAACAATTTAAAACCCTATGGCCTAATTAATGGAATCTTGAACATGCTTTGCACAGTCCTTAAACAACTCGAACATACGAAGGAAAGTAAAGGAAAGAGGGCGGTGGCAGTTTAGGGATCATGGTTTAAAGTTGTCGTCACGGTCGCGATTGTCGTCGTGGGGGACCCTGAAAAATTATACGATGTGGCGTCGCATTGAGTTTTGTGGCCGTTGCAGCTTGAATTTTTTTCGACCCAAATAATCCTGAATATTTGAAAAATCTAGAGAACCAAAAAAAAAAAAGTGAAAAGAAAAGAAAAGGAGAAGGAACTAGAAGATTTCCCAGACCTGCCCTACATCTGGGCAGGCCCAACTAGGTTAGCAGGTGGCCCACGCGGGCCCACAACCCCAAATTTTTTTTATTTCATTCAGTATTTTTTGTTGTATGTTTGATGTATTTGGACTTCTTTGGGATAAGGTTTTAATTAAGATATGGACAGATAAATGGTTTAGATTTAATTGGAGGTATTTAAGCATAACCTTATGAGAACGCCCAGCATTTATTATTCAGTATTTTGAATGGAAGTTATTTTTTTTTTTTTAACTTTTTTTCCATTCTCCTTGGATTGATATATTCTCCTTGGGTTTGAAGATCTTCAAATGGATTATTCAACTATTTGGGTGAGTAATACTACTTTTCTCTTTGGTTTCAACATTATTTTCTTGTTGATTTGAGCTTTGGGTTCTATTTTGGTTTTTGAATCAATTGGATTTCACTTTGGCTGCCTCATGGATTGATTCAGCTTGAATTCTTAATATTGGAAAGCATATCTTGAGGCAGACTGAGTACAGAACTAAATTATTTCAATCTTAGGATTGCTTAAATGAGATTCAGCAACTATCAGATATTATTCTATCAACACCAAACCATTCTGAATTGTTATAAATGCCCCGAGAACATATAAAATTGAACCTGCAGTCACAGCCCATCAATGATGCATGTTTGAGTCACTAAACAGTAGCTAAAATAAGTATGAAACAACAATAGAGGTTTTGATTTTGTCTGGGAGCCCCACTGGAACTTGATTCATATCATAGCAATCATTAAGGCATTTCTGACAGCCTTTCCAATACATCATTGTTATTGTAAGGGGCTCTTATCCCATTTATATGGTGGTCAATCACTGTTTCAGATAATAAAGCACAGTTGCGGCAAATTCTAGAGAATGACCCATCTATGAGATTGCTTATTTCCGTAATCCACGCAATCAATATGCACTGCATCTGACCTCCCTTAATTAGGTCAATTTACAAATTTAGTGTGCATCTAACTGTTGAACTTTATGTAATCATTTGTTTGTTTCAAATTATGTAGTCCGTGGGATGATGTACTACAGAAAGGCCCTTATGCTTCAGAGCTACTTGGAAACGATAGCCTCTGGAGGTTTGCTCACTTCTCTATCATATCATTTATTTTATTTCTAGATTGAAAGGTAATGCTACTATGTCTTGTGCTAACAGATACCGAAGCAACACTTCCTAGTATTGATGCAAGTAACATTCAAGGCTTTGAGTTATCTCCTAAAGCTCGAGCCCAAGCAGATTTGAAGTTTACATATGTTGTTACATGTCAGATATATGGTAAACAAAAAGAAGATCGCAAGCCGGAGGCTGCAGATATTGCATTATTAATGCAACGGTATGTATTTAATATAATGTGTTATGATGGTCTGAACTCATGATTTACTCCTGTTTAAACAATATACCTTCAGAGTTGCTGTTTGTTACTGTCACAAGTATAGCATGCTCATGTATTGGAAATTTATCTTTTCTTGAAGAAATGAAGCTCTTCGAGTTGCTTACATTGATTTTGTTGAGACTCTAAAAGATGGTATAGTTCAGACTGAGTTCTACTCAAAACTTGTTAAGGCCGACGTCCATGGGAAAGACAAGGTTCATATTTTCTTTTATCATTATCTTGGTTCTCTCTTCTATTTTTCACATTCATGCCTTTCCTCTTATTTTTCTGATGATCTTTTTGGAACTTTTGGTTCGGGAGCCAATGCAATTTTCTCTTACCTCCAATTGTAAGACTCTTACAAGATCATATTATGAGTAAACTTTCATGTCTTTTTTTTTTTATTACCTATAGGCTATGATACGCTGATACTTGTACAAGCCCACCGTATCCGTATCAGACCAATACGACACTTATATTGGTACCTAATACTGCATCAATACTTCTGGGGAACGAGTTTGACATATCCTACTTATAAAGTTATTTATTTCATATAATTCTTTTAATATTTTTACTTCTCACCATAATAATGCTAGAAAGGGACGAAAACAAAGATAATTTCATTGATTTATAGAAAAAATTAGGACACTTGTATCTGTATCCGTGTCTTAGACTTTTAAAAGTGTGGAGTCGTATCTCCGTATCAGTACCCGTATCCATATTCATATCTGGGCATCATAGCCTTTAGGTAACTCTTTGACAAGAGTTGCGAAATGATATTTCATATCTTTCTTTAAATTATATTATTCCCTTTTCCCTTAAATGACTAATCTGCACTTATGCATTACCGTTAGCTATATAACTTAAGGTGTGCTGCCTCTGGCTTTTTCCTTGGTCCTCACCATGGCTTGCCCTTCTTCATCCAATTCATGGTTATGTAATGTCTTTTAGACTAAAATAGATATCTACCTCTTCCCTCCTCCATGCACAAGGTTTCTTTGTCTTGGTGTTACCAATAATGTGCCCCTACTATAAGAGGGGTTGTAAGGACCTTTTCCCTCGTGTTGCTTACATTATTCTCTATAAATTTAGAATGTTCCCTCAAGCTGATAGATGTGAGATACATTAATCAGAATCACAATGCTATAGCCGTGCCTCAATGGAATCAGGTCGGGGTCAATACATACTCGATCTACTCGCACCCTATGATACCCGGATACTTGTACAAGCCCAACGTATATCCGTATTGGACCGATATGACACTTGTATTGGTACCTGATATTGCATCGATACTTCTAGGGATCAAGTTTAAGATACTCTACTTATAAAGTCCATTATTTCATATAGTTCTTTCTATATTTTTACTTCTCACCATAAAAAAAATGCTAGAAATGTACGAAAATAATGATAATTTCATTGATTCAAAAGTGATCTAAAGAAAAAATTAGGACACCCGTATCCATATCTTTGTCCTAGATTTTCAAAAGTGAGGAGTCGTATCCCCAATTCCCGTATCCATATCTGCAACTGGGCATCATGGCTCGCAGCAAACCCATCTTAAACTTTCCTTGCCCATTACATGTTTTAACTTATGTGCTATGAAATCTGCCCCGTGCCAGGGTTTTGCAGTCTTCCTTCCTTACTCCCTTTGGAGTGAGAGAAGCTTACAAATCTCAAGAGTAAATATTTATTAATTAAGAAATAAAAGATGTGTTGAAATGCCCATCCCTGATTACTTTCCATTTATATATTTTCGTAGTTCCATATATAATTGTATATAATTGTCCATCCATTGATTCTAGGAAGCGAGCTTGTAAGGAAGGTGTGATATTGAAAATTGACTTAGAAAAAGCTTACGATCATGTAGAGTGAGACTTTGTGGATTATATGTTGGGCAGGTTCGGGTTTGGTGATTTATGGAGATGGTGGATGCGGGAGTGTATTACTTCTACTTCTTTCTCCATGTTGGTTAATGGGTCTCCGTCCCCCCGTTTTAAAGCTTCTAGAGGTTTGCGTCAAGGTGATCCTCTATCCCGCTTCCTGTTCACTATAGTGGCAGAGGCATTGAGTGCTCTATTGTTGAAAGCTAAAGTAATTGGCCTTATCGAGGGTTTTGCTTCCGGTCAGAATGGAGAGTACGTAACTCATCTTCAGTTTGCAGATGACACTATTTTGTTCAGTTCAACCAGGAGTGAGGAAGTTGTTGCTCTGAAGAGGATTTTGCGATGTTTTCTATTAGTATCAAGGTTGAGGGGAACTTGAACAAGAGCTCTTTGGTGGGGATTGGTTGTTCTGATGATGTGATGCATTCTTTGGTTAGTATATCATTCATTGCAAGATAGGGAGGTTACCAATATTGTACCTGGGTCTCCCTTTAGGTGCTAGGACAAGGGCGTCGTTTGTTTGGGATCCAGTGGTGAAGAAGTTTGAGAGGAAACTATCTATGTGGAAAGGGAGATATCTTTCTTAATGGGTAGAATTACCATAGTTATCAGAATCCTACGATTCAAATCCCGAATCCCGATTCGAATCCCGATTCGTATCCCGAATCTTAAGGAAAACGATTCGTATCTATGTAATGGATCCCATTTACAAATGAATCTTAGGATTCATGTGTGAATCCTACAATTCGATACTCGTTTCATTGAATCTTACGATTCAAGCGATTCGACTAAGTGAGAATGGCTATAGCCAATAAGCTAATATTAATAATCTTTTACCTTTTTTCTTTCTTAAATCTCTCTTTCTTTTATTGCTTGTATTTTTAAAAGGTTATTTAGTAGTTAACGAAACCTCGTAAGAATTTTTTATGGCTTTGATAAGGTTTTAAAGATAATAAAGAATATGCATTTAATTAAAGCATTGGACAGTACGTATGGTGCTTATTTATATCTTCTTCTTTTTTTAATCTATATTGGTTTTTTTTCTTCATGAACACTTCATTAACTTTAAGAGATATACCGTGTAAGATTGATGTTTTGGATTTTATTTTATTTTTATATTTTTATTTAAAGATAATAAAAAATATATATTGATACTGTAAACTAATTTAATTATCTACACATCATTTATTTCATATTTATATAATAAATGTCATGATGTTCTTGATATGATTGTATGATAGACTTACTTGTTATTATATTTATACTACTATAAATGGAAAAATTGATGGTTATGAATAATTACTTTTTTCTTTCTCTTTTTCTTTTAATTATTTTTTATTTTTATTAGAAAAATAAAAAATCCCAAGATTCACGATACGATTCGCAATTCGATTCGATTCATGGGTATGAACGATTTACGATACGATTCCGATTTTGAAAACTATGAGAATTACTTTGATTAAAGCTTGTCTCTCCAGTTTGTCAATTTATTATATGTCCTTATTCAAAATGCCTAAGGCCGTTAGCTTGAGGTTGGACAAGATTAGAAGGGATTTCTTGTGGTAAGGTCAAAGTGAAAGACGGAAAATTCATCCATTAAAGTGGAATGACGTCATAAGGCCGAAATTAGCTGTGGGTCTCGGTCTTCGGGAGTTGGAGACCCATAATTGGTCTCTCCTGGCTAAATGGTGGTGGAGATTTTGGGGTGAGAAGGACGCCCTTTGGAGATGGATTATTGCCAATAAATATGGGGTGGATAACTGGGGATGGATTCCAAAGCCAGTCCTCGAGTATGGACTATGGATTGTCGGGTTTATGGGAACCCATTGCTAGCATGGGGAGTGAGTCCAATGTTAGGGGGGAAACGTTTTATAAAGGGGTGGGATTCTTGGTGGGGGAGGGTAGTTTGGTCCAATTTTGGTTGGATGATTGGTTGGGGTTGGGTCTTTTGCATTCTCGTTTTCCTAGGGTCTTTAGGGTTGTGTCCAACAAAGATTCTTTGGTTAAAGATTGTTATGTTGTGAGGGAGAATGTGGTTTCTTGGGAGTTATCCTTTAGGAGGTCTTTGCATCATGGGGAGGAAGTTCAATATGAAGAGTTGTTGGTTTATCTTTCTAATGTTTTTATTATTATTATTATTATTATTATTATTATTATTTGTAGGGATGAAGCGGATAAGTGCATCTGGAAACCGTCTTTTATTGGTGAGTTTTCTGCCAAGGCCTTCTAATTGGCTTTGACGGACTCACCGGAACCGCGTCCGGCTTCTGCTCTTGCTTGGGTTGCTTTAGTTCCTCCTCGGGTGGAGGCTTTTTGTTGGTTGGCGATTGCAAGGGGGGTGTCTACTATAGATTTCCTAAGAAGGAGAGTTATTCCTTTACATACTTATCAAACACTTGCATCATGTGTGGTAATGAGGAGGAAACGGCGAATCACCTTTTCTTGCATTGTGAGATGTCCTCTTATCTTTGGAGCTACTTCATTGACAAGTGTGGCTTGCAGTGGTGTATCCCTTAGTCGATCTCGGACTTGGCAGAATCTTGGCGAGGCAGACCTTTCTTCGGGTGTGGCCTTATCCCTTGGCAAATCACCCCCTTCGCTATCCCTTGGTCTATTTGGAAGGAAAGGAATATCATAATCTTTCGAAATGTCTCTTCTTCGGAAGAGGAAATTTGAGGAGCACTCCTTGCTAGAATTGCAAAGTGGGCCGTAGGTAGGAAAGAACTCTCCAACTTTAGTATGGACGACATCTTTTCTAATTGGGAGTCTTGTATGGTGTGTGGATTGACCAAGGAGAGGAGGTTGACCTTTTGGTCTCCTCCTTCGATGGGAATGTTGAAGTTCAATGTTGATGGGGCAACTAGAGGGAAGCCGGGGCCGGTTGGTATCGGAGGCGTATTGCGTGACAATAAAGGGGTGATCCATTGTATGCTCTCCAAAAGTGTTGGAGTGAGGGATTCCAATGAAGCGGAGGTATTGACTATTTGGGAGGCTCTAAGGATTCTCTTGCTCTTTTCAGGGTCGTCTGATAGTGGAGACTGGAGAGTGATTGTTCTGATGCTATCTCTTGGGTTATGAGGTCAGCGGTCAAGCCTTGGAAATTTCAGTTTTTTCTCAATGAGATCAGGGAGCTTGCTTCTTCTCTTTCTGTAGTTGTTTATCATGTGATTTGATCGGCTAATGGGTTGGCGGACTCCTTAGCTAAACATGGGGTTCAAAGGTCGTCTCCTTGGGAGGTTATTCTTGTGTAATTTTATCTTGGGTATAAGGCTCTTATACAAGTGTTTTCATATTTTAATGGTTTTTCAATAAAAATTACCGTTACTTTTCAAATAAAAATAAAAATAATTGTCCATCCATATTTCAGAATGTTTGTATTATTTTTTTTTTATATCAAGCATCCATGTTTTATCGTTTTCTTCCTGTTCATATTTGATTATCCTGTTTATCGTCTCTGAATATTTGATTTTAATATTGATACGGTTTATTGCTCATGTCATGGCATTAATAGGATTTAAGAGTGTTGTTATCTCCTTAACATTTGTTAGAAAAGCTTTTAGTGTGAGGTTCCACTTCATATTCAGTTTTGATCCAGTTCTCTCTTCTTGTTTTAATTCTTATTCCCCAGGAAATTTACTCAATAAAATTGCCGGGAGATCCAAAACTTGGAGAAGGAAAACCTGAAAATCAAAACCATGCTATTATTTTTACTCGTGGAAATGCAGTTCAGACCATTGATATGAATCAGGTCAGTTGATTTCCACCAGATCCTTTTATTTTATTTTTATTTTTGCTGGTGTATTCCACTGCCATTATGATATATATATATATATATATATACACGTGAATTAGTTGTATGAGTTAGATGGTTCTGTATTGCTGTTTTTAGAAAATCATCTGTATGGTGCATTAAAAGGATGTGCAAGGTATACATCCTTTAATTATCTTCATTATTCCATTCGAAATTACTTGATTTTATGCTTAACTTATTTGGGACAATTGGAAAACGAAGTGTTATGGGACACAATGTAACTTTGTTACCATATCTGATGCTCCCTAATGCAAAGGAGGGGAATCGAACACCAAATGACTGCTGTCACAACAGTTTATGTGCTGAAGACTGCAAGAAACAACTAGGAAAAGGTGAAAAGAGATTGGGAACCTTGATCAATTCAATCATTAAAGGAGGTGTTTGGAACCTCAACCCAATGGCTTCTTCACATTCACATGTCCAAAGGGGACAAAAAATTTATTCAGACATGAAAATTAGCCAAAGAATTTAGGCTGCTGGCTGTTCTATTACATTTAAGAAACTGAACAGGAGTTTGCAATCCTAGTGATTTACAATTAGAAACAAGATAAGCAAACCCCAGCCACTCCACCACTAAATGCAGATAAGAAGGAAAGAAGTAGAACTATCACATGCATGAACTGCTTAGAGCCTGTGGGCTGTTCAACAAGCCTAAAAGGGCTGGATCACCTGGCCTAGGGCTTTTAGCTCAACTACCGGCCCACATGTGCCAGGCGCACACTATGGCAGCGTCTAGAGCCCTAATTGTGTCTGTATTTGTCACGGCCTGAAATCTGAGGCCCTCAAATTCAAAAGTGTAAGCATGGGTCAAATCAGTAATAGTATATTTTTTTCCACATTCATTTGGTCAGTCAGAGCTTATCTAACTTACAAGTTTAATTAAATAACAGAAACATGTCTTAAAGATAACCAGCCTACACAAAGCTTATATTACAAAACTCGAATGAGACACCACTGGCAAGCTAATCTAAATTCTCTTAGAATCTCAACTCAGGATCTCTAATGCTCTAGATGACTGTAGCTCTCAGCTCTAGACTTAACCTGCAGAGTCTAAGAAATAATATACAGAGCTATGAATCCCATCACGTAATTGAGCACCAATAAGGCATAAAAACTCAGGGAAAACGACAGAGCATGATACACATGGTTCACTTCAAATTATTAAGAGAGCTCAAAAGTATCAATCAAGATTCATGCAAAACAAGGAATCAAGACAGTTGAGGATCTCTATTATGTGCTTGGAATTAACATAAACAATGCTCAACACAATTGACATGCACAGGATCCAATGATGGAGTCAGATATGTGGTTACATAAACAAGACATTCGGATGATGATGATGATCATCAATTATGGTATCTCATGGTCTTCAATCATCGAGCTTTGCATTCACACCATCTCTTGATTCATCTACCAACACTATATCATCTGCAGATAACATACACCAAGGTGTCTCTTCTTAAATATGTGTAATTAACTCATCCATAATCAGTGCAAAGAGATAAGGGCTTAGGGCTGACCCTTGATGCAAACTTATGTCTTTGGGAACTCTCCAGTCTCTTCACAAGTAGTTCTCACACTCGTTACTGCTCCTGCATGCATGTCTTTCATAATTTCAATATAACCTCTTGGAACATTCCTTTTATTTAAAATCCACCAAATTAAATCTCTCGGTACCTTGTCGTAGGCTTTTTCTAGATCGATGAAGACCATATGCAGATTTTCCTCTTTGCTCAATAATTTTTCATTAATTGCCTAAGTGAAAAGATAGCTTCAATCGTTGATCTCTCGGGCAAAAAACCAAATTATTTTCAAATATCTTGGTCTTCTGTCTAATTCTTTGTTCTATTTCTCTCTCCCATAGCTTCATAGCATAGTTGTCAAATCTTGAATTGCATCGCGAATCGCTCGAGGGATCGAAACGAATCGAATCGAATCGCGAATCATAGGATATTTTTTACTTTTCTTAATATAGAAGAAAAAACTAAAAATATTTTTTAAAAATAGTAAAAACTATTGATGTCCTAAATTTATCTATTTTTTATCCATATTAACATTAATACACAACAAATATTAACATCTTAATATGTCGATGAAGATATTATAAGATATAAAAGGGAAGTAAGATTCTGCCTTGCTGTATGTTTTGAGTCCAAGTGTCCAACACAGACACGTGATGGAAAATTAAATTATTAAGATTTAAAAAAGGTAGAAATATTCTTCCACAAGCCTCCCATTAGTGGGGCCCACTGACGGAATTGTTTATCTAAGTCCCAACACAATGACACATGATGGGAGATTAAGGACACACAGAACTGACAGAAATAAAAAAAAAAAAAAATCCATAAGTGGGGCCCACCCATGACCCATCTGTGAAATTCAAAACAATAGCGTTCAAGACATTCAGAAATTTTGTGTGGGGTCATGTAATGATGATAACTTGTTGCATTGGCGCTCACAACTGGTGGATGACAAACTGCAGTGGGCCCCGCAGATGGATAAAAGAAGATGACGGATGGATAAAAGAAGATGAAGAGGAGTGAGGGGAAAAAAGACAAGAAAGAATGACCAATGAGACTGAAAAGAAATAATTAAAGTAGTGGGGCCCACCCAACTGTGAAATCCAACACGGTCCCGTGTATGGATGGAAAACATAATTTGAATCTCCAGATCGAAACGGGCACAGAATTTCATTAAATTGAAAAAATCTGTGAAACTTGTGCCCCACGTATGGATGAAAAAGGTTGTTGTAGTGGGGTCCACAGCTGATAGATGTGAATCACATGTGGGCCTACATATAGATGAATAAGGGGTTGTGACAAACTGCTGCTGCAGTGGACTGGGGCCCACCCTGACGGATGGGAGAAAAGAAAAAAAAGGGGAAGGGGGGGATGGACCGAATGTATAAAATAAAATCAAAATAAAAAGCGTACCTGGAATCCTTCGTCTTCGACTCCTTGCTGTCAAAGGAACCAGACGTTTGGATCGGCTCTTCGCTAGAAAGGAAAGAAAGCTTCGTTTCGTCTCTTCAACTTTTCGCATGAACGGAGTCCTCCTAAAAGGAAAGTGGCAGCAGGCTGAGAGCATTGTCTTCCCCACAGAGCTTGGGCTTGGATGCCGAGAGCCAGCAACAAAGGGTCCACAGACTCCATAAAGGGTTTTTAATCATCTTTTACTTCCTTTAATGGCAAATAAGTCAAGCTTTCATAAAGCCCAAAAAACTAAACCCTCTAAAAATACACTCATTACTCGGTATTTCCCCCAAAACAAAATCTTCTGAATCGTACGATTCTATACGATTTGAATGAATCGTACGATTTGAGTCTGAATCGGGTGATTTATTCCCAAATATGATTTGGGTATCCGATACAAATGGGTTTTCTTCCGATATGATACGAATTGTACGATTTTGATAGCTATGCTTCATTGTTTATTCCACGACAGTTGGTATCATGGATGAAAATAGTAGCGGCTGATATATTGGCCGTGGCGGCAGTGTCTGCCATGCTACAATGGAAATATTGGGTATCGCACCCGTGTATTTCCGTAGCGGCCACTACATTGCAGTCTGGGTTAAAACCCCCCCTCCCTCCCCCTCTCTTCTCGTTTGCTCCACTTAATAACAGTTTGAACAAACAACAGAAAAAGAACAAAAAAAGGGATACGGAGGAAGAAAGGATAAAAGGAAAAAAAAAAAAAGAAAATATGAGTTGCAGAAGACATACCTGATGCTTGGCGGCACCAGCAGCGTTGCAGCAGCATCAGTAGCAGCTGTGTCTCGGCAGCGCAGCTCCTCCTTGTTCTTCTTCTTCCTCCTCCTTTTCCTCTCCCCTCTCCTACTTTTCTCGATTTTCGTCGACTTTGTTTTGTGAAAAGAAATAGGGCACGAAACCCCTGCCCTTGATTTATTTCATTTAAGTGGGCAATTAATGGGCCCTGATGAAAGTTGTAAATAGAATTTAATTGTACCCCCTCTTTTAGAGGGCACTCCTGGCACCAAAACCAATTTCATTTCGATCCTTGTATTACTTCATTAGGGCGCACTTATGGGCCTTTGAAAGTTGTAAATAAAAATTAAATGTGTCCTTTCTTTTAAGAGGAAACTTATGGGCCCTGTGAAAGTTATAAATAAAAATTAAATGCACACCTCTTTTAGAGGGCACTTATGGGCCGTATGAAAGTTATGAATAAAAATTAAATGGACCCCTCTTTTATTTCATTAGAGGGCACTTATGGGTCCTTTAAAAGCATAAATATAAATTAAATGGACCCATCTTTTATTTCATTAGGGCACTTATGGACCCTTTGAAAGGTATCAATAAAAATTAAGTGACCCTTTAAGAACAATAAAAACTAAAGCACTTGATTCCTTTAATCATTGGTGGGCTCCACAATGAGGCTAAATATAAAAAATATAAAAGTCATGTCTCAGCCAAATATTACTTAATTAAAATCAATGCCTTAGCCAAATTTCATTCTACCTGAAAATAGAGCTCAATCAAATTTCGCTCTATCTAGAAATAAGTTAGCATGACTAAGAAACATGAATACATGTGAAATAACTAATAATTACTATTATTTTCTATTTATACAATGATACAGGACCTCATATATTAAGGGCAGCGCTACACCCCCCTTTTCTTACTTACTTCTGCAAAATAAACACATTTTCTTTCATTTTACAATTTTTTTGGATTTTCTAGATTTTTTTAGAATTTTTTGGTTTTTTTTCAAATCGCACCGCTACGCTGCTACGTAGTGCTCGCTTCGTAGAGGTTTCATCCTTGGTTGGTATAGTTTTGGATATCTCCCTTGTTCTTATATATAAATACTATAACACTTCTTCTCCATTCATCTGGCTTTTTCTTTGTCATTATTATCTTATTGAAGAGTCTTGTTAACCAATTCTCCCCAACTTCTCCTAAGCATTTCCAAGCTTCGATCGGGTTGTTATCCTGTAGTCCTTTCTATCTTCATTTGTTTTAATCCATTCCTCACTTCCACCACCCTAATTCTATGAAAAAAGTATGCTTTGCTAATGAAGTATCCTCTTTTGCTCTTATCTCTCCTATATAATCTTCATTTAAAAGTATGTTAGAATATTCTCTCCACCTTTCTTTGATATCGTTGTCCTTTAGTAGAACTTTTAGGTCGTTGCTTTTCATCCATTTGACATGAACTAAGTCCCTACTTTTCCTTTCTCTTATCTTTGCAAGCGTAAAAATATCCTTCTTTCATTCTGTTGTTCCCAACCTATTATATAGGTCATCATATGCCTTGCACTTAACACCACTTATTACTTTTTTAGCTTCTTTCTTTGCCGCCTTATACATCTCATAGTTTTCCATATTCATAGTACTTTGCCAAACTTTGTAACAATGTCTCTTCTCCCAAAAAACTTCCTGAACCTCTACACTCTACCACCAGGTTTCTTCATTATCATGTCTCTTCCCTTTCGACTCTCCAAGCACTTCTTCAGCAACCTTCCTAATACAGTTAGGCATTTGATTCCACACCGCTGTCGTTCTTTCTCCTTTCAAATCCAGCCACCTTGTTGTAGGGCACATTTTATTTACTACCTCTCTTTCTGCTTTTAATGCAAATATCTAAAACTACTAACCTATGTTTCGTGGTCAAACTGTCTCCTGGAATAACCTTACAATCTTTACAATCCAATTGGTCATGTTTACTAACTAGAAAAATATCTATCTTTCTAGTTTTATATACGTAATTAAAATGCTTGTCTCTCTTTTTAAAGTAAGTTTTTGCTATTACAAGGTCAAATGCTAATGCAAAGTCCAAGATAGTCCAACATAAGAAACAAGTCATGCACACGAATCTAAAAATAAAATGCCATATTCACATAGGCTAGTCTTGTGAAATAAGCATGCATGGAATCAACCATGAATTTAGCATCAAAAGTGAAAGGCAATAACACTAGCATAATCACACACTAGCACAATAACCCGTGCTCAGCACAGGTAGGTCCAAACATATCAAACTGAATATTCGTATATATAAAGATAAGATGAGTGCAAAGAAAATCAAATAACATAAAAATAAAAGAAAAATTAACTCGGTAGATTCATTATTCTTCTAACGAAAATCTTCAAATAATCATCACCTGCTAATCTTATTCCTAAATCTTAGAAAGAAAACAAAAGAAAAGAAAAGTTCAAAAGTAAATGTATTCATACTATGAGAGCTAAGTGGTATAGAATGAGAATAGAAGAATTGGTGTAGAAAGATAATAGAAGAGGTGAGGTAGAAAGATAGTTATTGAGAAAAGAAACGGTGGAAGTGGAGAGTGGACATGAGTGGTCTCATGAGATAAAGAAAAGGTAGTTGCGTAAGATAAGTAGTGGGGAGTGACTGTCGAGTATGTGAAAAGAAAGGGATAACTTCCGGTCAAAATTGCAACTGACATTCAAAATTAAAGCCAAAACCCTCGGCTTTAATATATCGTAATATGGAATACAGCATGGATGTGCCATTGTTGTACCCTGTGTTCCCTTAGGCCACCTAGCACTGTAGATGACTCATTTATCTGTTGTTACACCCTGGTCTCATCATGGATTCTGAGCATCGCTCAAGCATGAGGCATACATCTTCCCATGTCTTTATTCTTATTATGATGTGCTCTACTCAGAAAGTGGACATCCCTGGCCACTTACACGCTGTATTCCGCCCCACATGTCATAGGTTATACCTTCATAAGAATCATAAACACCATGGACTGATGTACAAGTAGCATAGGACTTTTGACGATTCAGTCTGAAGGATGGTTCATATCATGGAATCATATCACATGGTCACATATCATAAGCATACAACTAACAGATGAGTCAATTGCATACATGCAGACCTCTCAAGGATATAGATTACATGATCTCATGATGATATGTATCTTGGTAACATTGGAACTTGAATTAGGAAACATGTAGACATGTCATCGGAAATCTTATAGTGCATGTTGATGTAACGCTCCTAAAAACTTGTGTAAAACCCAAGCAACCTTTGGACTAGCAAGTAATCCGTCCTCGAATCAATGGTTAAGATGCCTTTAATCAAGGAACCAATCACATACATTAGAGAATGTAAATCCCATACTTTAGAGCCCTTCTTAATGTGACCTGTTTCTTAACTAAATCATCCAAATGGCCCATAATTGTAGTTGACATCCCACACAATAAGTAGGAACAAAACATGACACCATTCGCATGAAACAGATGATTCTAAAACAAAGGAAACTAGGATTCAAGTATAGACCACACGTTTAAGTCATATGATGCAATACGGATTCCAACCAAACATTGAGTTTTCAGGCACATGCAATAATGACGATTGTTGCTCCAAATTTGATGTTCAAATTGCACATCCTAAGGAGGCCCTGCCAATGTTTGGAGAAAAATTGATCGAGATCTGAGGCCAAACAGAACTAAATTTAGTTTAAAACATGAAGTCAAGGGCTGTTTTGGAGAAAACTGGAAGCGCAGTTGTCACGGCCCGAGATCGGATTCCCAAAGAAATCTGACTTTTCAGTCTCAAGTATTTAAAAGTTTTATCCACGTTTATGAGATTATTCAAAGCGGAAAGTTTCAAGCATCAATTCAAATCATCAGGCATCATAACAGAGCATAAGCATGAAGTTCTAGTCTCAATTATTAATGTTAATGTCACTTGACACTGGTCAATTCAAGTTACTGATCTTGCTTTGGGGGTGTCCCAACCCTCTGCAAATACTAAATGAATTTCTTCTCCTGGAACGTTAGAGGCCTAAACAGGGCCTCTATGAAACATGAAATAAGGAGTATAATATCAAGGCTTCATCTTAATTTTGTCGGGTTAATTGAAACTAAAGTTAAGGAGAGTAATATTCTCAATATTAAACAGTCTTTTCTACCAAAATCGTGGTTGGATTACTCTAATGTTAGACACTGCAACAATGCCAGAATATGGCTTTGTTGGAACCCAGTGATCTCAGTTAACCATTCTTGAGGATTCGGAGCGACATATCCACTGTAAAGTTCAACACTTTGGAGAAACATTTTTTGTTACCGTTTGTTATGGTGCGAATGCTGGCCAAGACAGATCCAAGCTTTGGGATTCTCTTGCTGCGTGCTCTCAGCATATTGAAGGGCCATGGATTGTGTTGGGAGATTATAACACCATCAGATGGGAGGAGGAGAAATTGGGAGGAGTTAAGCCAAATCTAGTTCATATGCAGGATTTTAATAATTGTATTGATCAATGTAATCTTGAAGACCTTACTCTTTCAGGTGCGAGATACTCTTTGTCCAATTCCTCTACTGGCCTAGGTAGAATTGAATGCAAGCCTGACAGGGTTCTAGTCAATGCTGATTTCCTCCATGTGGCCAAAGATTTTGAGGGTTCATTTCTTAAACCAAGTATCTCTGATCACAGGCCTATTCTCATTTCCATCACTCACCAGTGCACTGTCAGTTCTCCATTTCGCTACTTCAACGCCTGGGCAAGAGATTCAATGTTATTTAACGTCGTCAAAGAGGCATGGGATGTCAACATTAGTGGTTCTGCTATGTTTAGAGTTGTTAAGAAGATGGCAAATGTTAAAAGGGCTCTGAAACTGTGGCAAAAAGAAAAAAAAATTCAGTCTCTACCAGAATTGAGGAAGCTAGACACAAGCTTGATAGTCTCCAATCTCAGTTGGCCTTTGGAAAATCCTCCTCCACTCTTCTTATAGCTGAAAATCAGGCTAAAGAAAATCTCAAAAATTGTCTTCTCATGGAAGAAAGCATGCTCAAGCAAAAGGCAAGGGACATGCACCTCAATCTAGGTGATTCTAATTCCAAATATTTCTACTCCCTCATCAACTCAAACAGGAAAAGATCTACCATCAAAAGCATCCAGGACTCTACTGGCAGTTCATACTCCAAACCTTCCCACATTGAAGAAGTCTGTGTTGATCACTTCAAAAGGATCCTTGCCCCAACAAACCAGAGGCCTGTCCCACACCAGAGTCAGAGATATCCTCAGTAGTGAGGATGCAGAAATCCTGTGCAGGCCTGTTCTCATCTCTGGAATTGAAGATACTATAAGAGGGTCACTGTAGAAGATAACAGGCCTTAAGAAGGCCCAGCTCATCAAGGCCCATGTAAAAATCCCACACGTGGGATATGGTTTAGATTTACATCTAATGTGTACAGCTCTTTTCCTTCTTTCCTTGTATAGTCTAGGATATATTCTTTCATTCTTTCATTTTATTCTAATTTGTATTCTTTCCTTTCTCTATTATTCTGATTTGTAATCTTGTCATATTTAGAGTCTTGATTAAGGCCTAATATGATTATAAATAGAACAGTCGATCATCATATGATGCACGACCTTCTCCCACCATTATTATTATTACTCTTCCTCCCTTCCTTCATACAATATTACATGGTATCAGAGCACTGTGGGCTCTCCTCATATCACCACAATCTCCTCTCAAGGATCTGACGACTCTCTGTCTCAATAGAATCTATCTGTCGTCATTCTGCACGTGAATATCAAAGGTGGGCCATCTTCAGATCATTCAGAAATCAAAAACAAACTACACTACAAGGGTCGCCCATCCTCTCTAAGATTTATGGGCATTTTTTCAGGATTTTTGACACATCTGAGGTGGGCCATCTACTGCTGTTTGTGTTTTCCCGGTTTTACAAGATAGTTTTCATCAGATCCGTTCAAATTTGCGGATTTTAATCAGTTTGTCATGCAACCTGATCTGGAAGTTAGTAAAAAGTATCACACAGAGTACTCCATTATTTGATCTGAGGTCTGATCCCATTGTGGGCCCCACGTGCCCCCTCCAGCAGCAAAATAGTGGTCGTCTGGCACTATTTTGCTCACTGTTGGGTCGTTTTCCTTTTGTTTGAAGTTTTTTTTGCTCCAGTAAATGATCTAAACCAATCATTCAGCCTCTCTCTTGGTTATTGCTGACTAATCACTGTTTAGTCCTCTCCATCTCTCTCTCGGCTTGGATTCGTGCAGAACAGAACCCCTTGGTTGCTGTTTTTCTGACTTTTTTTTCTCTGTTGAGCACTCTGTTGCATTAAAAATCATGGATAAATATGATGTTATTCCCGTTAAGTTTAATGGGCAAAATTACATGGCCTAGTCCTTCCATCTGAAGAACTTCGTAGAAGGACATGGAACTATTTGGTTATCTGGATGGCACAGTAACAAAACCTCCTACTCCAAGTACCACGGACTCCAAAGTCTTAGCCACCTGGTCCAAGGAAAATGCCAAAGTGATTACTTGGATACTCAACTCTATTGATTCCTCCTTTGTCGTGGCTCTTCAAGCCTGTACTACAGCGGCAGATATGTGGGCTCACCTCAAAAAGATCTACCATCAAACCAACAAAGCCCGAAAATTTCACTTGGATAGTGAAATTGCTAAATTTACTCAAAGGGATAGATCTGTGTAGGAATATTTTAATGGCTTCCTCACCTTATAGACCGAACGGGATTCCATGTTGATTCAGACAGTCTCTCTTGGCTTTCTATCCAAGGCTCTTAAACTACAAGAGGAAACTCACATTAGCTAGTTCCTGATGAATCTCCGACCAGACTTTGAATCAGTTCGGTCTGCCCTCATGAATAGAGAACTTTCAGCTAATCTTGATACCTGCTTTCAAGAAGTCCTTCGCGAAGAACTTCGTCTCACCTCACAACGTGCTATTCTTGAAGAACCAAAGGCTTTCCTCGCACCCCTTCCGGCTGATTCTGCTCTTCTAGCAACCCCTAACCCGAAGCTCCTTTAATGCTTTGAATGCAAAGGGTTTGGTCATATTGCCAAGAATTGCCGCAAGAAGTTGGTTTGCCAATACTGCAAGCGGTCTGGTCATCTTATTAATGACTGTCGCAGCCTCCAGCGAAGGAATGAGACACTGCCTAAGAAGCCTCCCTCCAATCTGCCAAGACAGAATATTCCATCAGCATTCCAGGCTCAAGCACCATCATCTGATTCAGGGAGCACTTCTGTAGAAGATAACAGGCCTTAAGAAGGCCCAGCTCATCAAGGCCCATGTAAAAATCCCACACTTGGGATATGGTTTAGATTTACATCTAATGTGTACAGCTCTTTTCCTTCTTTCCTTGTATAGTCTAGGATATATTCTTTCATGCTTTCATTTTATTCTAATTTGTATTCTTTCCTTTCTTTATTATTCTGATTTGTAATCTTGTCATATTTAGAGTCTTGATTAAGGCCTAATATGATTATAAATAGAACAGTCGATCATCATATGATGCACGACCTTCTCCCACGATTATTATTATTACTCTTCCTCCCTTCCTTCACACAATATTACAAATAAGAATAATAAAGAAAGGAAAGAATACAAATTAGAATAAAATGAAAGAATGAAAGAATATATCCTAGACTATACAAGGAAAGAAGGAAAAGAGCTGTACACATTAGATGTAAATCTAAACCATATCCCACGTGTGGGATTTTTACATGGGCCTTGATGAGCTGGGCCTTCTTAAGGCATGTTGTCTTCTACATGTAGTGGGTTTACAACAACTGCATCAAAGAAAAGTGTTTTTGGGATGTGGACTGTGTCTCCTTTGCTTTTTGGGGTTGGCGTGGTATTCTTGGCGGTAGAGCTTCAACTTTGCAGCACATCAAACACTTGATTGGTGACGGGAAAAGTACTCGTTTCTGGTTAGATCCTTGGCTTCTCGGCGGTGGGTTGATAGACCAATTTGGAGCCAAGGCTGCTTAGGATCTAGGCTTGGGTAGAGATGTTTTGGTGAGCCATTTCATCACAAATGGTTGCTGGACTTTTCCGCAACCCTTCTCGGCTTGCAACCATCTTCCTTTTTGTCTCTTTGATGCCCAAGCCTTCTGTAAATTTCTGTGATGAGGTGGTCTGGTCTTCCTCTGCGCTAGGTGACTTTAGCTTAAAGTCCACCTATCATGATACAGCTCTGCATGTTAACTCTTCTTGGTGCGATCTTCTCTGGTTTAAAGGGCATATAAACAAGCGTCTGATCACGTGGTTGGCTCTTCATAATGGCTTGAAGACTAAAGATGTTCTAGCAACTATGCAGATTTTCCTTGACCCGATCTATGTGCTTTGCAATTGCTCTCCTGAAAGCTGCAGACACATTGTGACTGCTTGCATCTACAGCATGGACATTTGAGATTCTATAGTTGCTTCTTTTGGTGCTACTGCCCAAAGAGATAAGCCCATTGTTGAGCAAATGGGAGACTTCATTTCTAATTGTAACCATAGGAATGAAGATGATATTAATGTGGCGAAGTTATGTTTCCCTGCTTTTACATGGCATATATGGCTTGAGCCTAACTATCGGATTTTCAGGAATAAAACTCGACCATGGGAAGCTGTCCTCCATGATACTGAAGCCCAGATTCGTTCGAGAGCAAATTACCTAAATCTTGCGGTTTCTTCCCACATTGCAGCAACTTGGGACCTAACTCAAACCACTCTTACTAAACCTATCCCATTTAACTCTTCAAATTGGAATCTTCTTCTTTCTTCTAGAGATAATTTTACTGTGGACTTCTTAAGGAGAAAAACAAACTCTATTCTTTGGATAAAGACTGCCGCCAAGGATGAAAATATCGGCCGCTACGTCGATATATCGGCCGCCACGCCACATTGAAAAAAGTGGCGATATATCGGGCGTGGCGGCCGCTACGTTACCTACCCTTTATAAGGGCCCCCCCCCCCTCTTCATTCCAGCCGGCCCTAATATTTTTAAGACACAAGATAACTGTTGTGGTTGCCTCCAAACTCCAAAATTTCAAATTTCAACCCATTTTCAACTACAAGAGTAACAAGACATTACAAGTAACTAAGTAAGATACATGACTAAGAAATAAGAATACATGTGAAAAAAAAAATCATTACTATTATTTTTTATTTTTACGGCGATACAGGACCTCATGTATTGAGGGCACCGCTACGCCCCCTTTTCTTACTTACTTTTGCAAAAGAACCACATTTTCTTTCATTTTACAATTTTCTGGATTTTCTGGAATTTTTTCAGATTTTTTTGGCGATTTTTTCAAATCGCACTGCTATGCCGCTACATATCCCCGCTACGCTACGTATCACCCGCTTCGTATCGTTTTGGCGGCGGGCCGCTACGCCCGCCGCTACCCGCTATTTTCATTCTTGACTGCCGCTGATAGTGATCCTTTCAATGTAGCTTCTTCTCTTCTTAAAGAAGCTTCCAAGTATTCCAACTCTCTAGTGGTGTTGGCAGAGATGAAATTAATCAGCTCTACTCTTACCAACCCAAACCTTTCTCCTTGGAAACATAGGTTCCAAGCTCGCAGGATGGCTTTCCTTTTCACTAGTCTTAACTCAACTATCTGCTCTCATTTTAACAAAGAAGCTTTTGCTTGGTCCTAGTTTGCAGCTCAGCTTAGAAACCTCAATTGCATCATCAATGGCCCCACCTATTGCTTTGTGGGTTTGTTGGCTCTTGCCATGTGGGCTTATTGCTTTAGCCGGTTGTAGGCTTCCAATTATCTTTGTTTTGTTTTTTGGTGTTGTGGGTGGTTGTGCTCACGTTACCTAAAATCTGTTTCTCTGTTGTGTATTTTTGTCTCCTTAATATATACAAATCTTAACTTGCAAAAAAAGAAAAAAAGGTCACTTGACACTTGCTAACACTCATGGTCGTCCCCTTCTATGGATTGCTATGGAGCCCACACTTAATGCAACTAATGCATTATACTCTATAATCATTGCTGCCCAATTAATATATGCTCCAATTAGTTGCATTCTTTCAATTAAACTTAATTAATTTAATTTTTAAGTGAGACTGTGCCTCTCTAATTGAAGTTACACAATTTCTTTGGTTATTTACCAATCCAATTATTATCATAATTATGTATAATGAATACTTAATTTGCCTTATAATTTATATAACTTCATAATTGGGCTCAAGCTCAGGGGTCATGGGAATATGGGATAGATTTTATATTTTCAGGAATTACTAATAACCCCCTAAAACAAAACACCCCTAATTATGAAAATTACTTTGCTAAGTATTATTCAAAGTAGAATTTGTTTCTTAATTGATTACTTAATTACACTTTAGGCAAATCTTAATTGCAAGGAATTGGGTTCCTAATAAACTAGAAACTATGGCTTCAATCTTGTTTATTGTGGGGTCCAAATTTGGTATCTCAGTTATGGTGGATTTGGGTTTGGATTTTTCAATTCCTTTGGTTAGCCTAAAATAATGTTGTTGGCGTTGGATTTTGAGTTTGGCTCACTGCAGTATTAGGCCCACAGTCTGCTAATTCAGCTCAGTAATAACCATGAGTACTGCTCTGTATATCCGTACACATTCTAGTGCGTTTAGGGGGCCTGAATTGTCTCCTATATGGGTCTTAACCAGTGTTACGAAATTCTGTTCGTTTCGGCCGAATTTTCTGAATAATTTCGGTTCGGTCCCTCTACCGAACCGAATACCGCCTTTGTAAGAATTCGTTCCAACATTTGGAGCAATTCGGGCGAATTTCCGAAATTCGGACCAAAATGATGGATTCCAGCCAAACTGGGCGAAATTCAAATATTCGTCCTAACTGTGTAGCATGCGTTAAAAATGGAAAATAGAAAACCTGAAGGGTGTTAAATGTAATTTTCTTTAACTTAAAAGCAAAAGGTAAAAACTTAATCCAAAGCCCCTTTTCATTCTGTTGGATAAAGTACAAGCCCTAACCCCAAATCGCTGCCGTCACGCCATTCCGCTGCTTTTGTTTTGCTGCTTAGCTGAAACGGAAAAAAGGGGGGAAAAAAGAAGAAGAAGAAAGAAGTACCTGCTCTGCTGCTCCTCCTAGGCTCAGTTTGCTCATCCACTTGACCCAGCTGCTGCTCGGGTACTGCTTTGTTTCTCTTTCTTTGTTTTTTTTTTTCTTCTTCTGCTGGGCTGCTGCTTTCCGCTCAACCCTCAGCTGCTGCTCGTTTTTCTTCACGAGGGCACCTTTCTGACTAGCCTTTTTTTCCAGATTTTTCTCTTGCAGTGCTTCTTTTTATTTCTGTTATGCTGACCAGCTGACCCACCTCTTTTTCTTCAAGATCCACCTGCTCTTTTTTTTATTCCCTTCCTTTTTGGGCTGGGCTGGGTTTACTAGTTTTTCTTTTTTTTTTTTTTTTTTTTTTTTTTTTTTTTTCTTTCTTTCAACGTCTGCTGGGCTGGGTAGGGGTTTTCTCATTGCTGCTTTTTTTTTATTGACTGTCGTTTGCTGGGCTGGGTTTGCACTGTGCTCTCTCTCTCTCTCTCAGCTGGGTTTGCTCATTGCTGATTTTTTTTCTCTGTTTTTTATGTCAACTGCTGAGTGCTTGGTTGGGTTTGCTCACTGCTGTTTTTATTTTCTTTATTGCAATTGCTGTCTGGTGAGTGTTGTACTGGGTTTGCTTGTTGCTGTTTTTTTCTTTTTTCTTGATTTTGCCTCTTAATACTGCATTAATATCTTACAAGCCTCTGTGGAAGGTCCTGTTTCGCATCTGGCTTTACAAGGTCTTTTGAATCGTGACTTGCCTTTGTCACATGCTTGGGGGAGGATTAGCTGTATGTAATCCTCTGGCCAGGGAGGTCACTTCTAATTTCTCTGTTCTTTTTTCTCCGTGTTATTATATTTAGCCTTTCTTGATCACACACACAGGATCTCAATTGAAGACTCAGATAGGTGTTTCGCTTCGTATTATTATCATGATGTTGATATGATGTTGCCAGCTGTATCAATCTGCCTATTTTAAGACCTTCCCTTGATCAGATGCACCTGTTCATAATGTGTATTATGTCGATCATTTCTTGATTGTAACTTTAACTTGCTCAGTTAGGTGTTTCACTTCGTATCATTATCATGATGATAAGATGAATGTTGCCAACCTTACCGATCTACTTATATTTAGAACTAACCTTGATCATATGCATCTGGTCATTATGCTCATTTCTGTGGACCATTTCTTCATTGTAACTCTATCTTGGTTTGATTTCTGTTGCCTTTCCTAGGATAATTACTTCGAAGAGGCTTTGAAAATGAGAAATCTTCTTGAAGAGTTTTATCGGGATCACGGTATTCGTCCACCAACTATTTTAGGTGTCAGAGAGCATGTTTTTACAGGAAGGTATTTCTCCATCCAGCCTGTTAGCTGATGTGTGTAAATATTTTTACTATCTTCTGAAAATGCCTATGTATGGTTTCCAGTGTATCCTCTTTGGCTTCATTCATGTCCAACCAAGAAACAAGCTTTGTGACCTTAGGTCAGCGTGTTTTGGCAAATCCTCTGAAGTAAGTTTGTATTTGTGAAGTGTATTGTTTATTTCCCTAATTGGATGTTATTTTGTCTTAATACATAATCTAAAATGTAATCTTTTTGCATCGTAGAGTGCGCATGCATTACGGACACCCCGATGTCTTTGATAGAGTTTTCCACATAACAAGAGGAGGTATCAGCAAAGCATCACGTGTTATTAACATTAGTGAGGATATATATGCAGGTATGGTGAGCTCAACAAGTGTTTTGTGGTTTATTTATCTCATACATTTTTGTTTGTGACCCTGAATAGATCGAATTAGGCTATGATGACGGTGATGATGTCAACCTCTTATACTTTTGGCCCTTCACACTCATTCATGCATACTCTCACACATGCACACACCCGTGCACTTGCATACACACTCAAGAAGTTTTTAAACTTTCGATAGATCACCATAGCAGTGTTGTGTTGTTGCTAGAGTTCTCTGCAACAAGAATTTAACACCCATGAGGCATGCAACATCATTGCTCCAATGCGATAGCCTCTGACTAATTTAACACCCACCAGGTTTAACTGCAGAAATCTTTGCAGTGATTTTTTAACTTTGACGTCATTGTGCACTAAAAGATTTGGGTAGATTTTAGAGATTGTCAGAAAAGTTGTATATCTTTCAATCACGAGCCCAGATTTTGCTTATGTTGGAGGGCTTATCGGTCATTTTATGCATTCGCCTCATGCTTCACATGTAGAGGCAGTTTGTTGTCATCTTAGGTCTCCAAAGTCCCTTCTAAGAATTTGAATTCTGTATTCCAAGTGTGGACATCTGGATGTAGAGGTACTCACATATGCAAATTGGGTTGGATCATCCAAATATGACAGGGATCTATATCAAGATATTGTACATTTGTTGGGGGGTATTAGTTACTTGGAGAGGTAAGAAACATGTGACTTGATCAAGTGCATAGGCATAGTATCGAGCCATGGGTGCTTTGGGGTGTTAAGGATGAGGACCTTGATATATGATTTAGGGAGTTTCTTTTAATCTGCTTATTTTTTTTCAAGGAGATGATCAGGCAGCCTTGCATATTGCAAAGAATTGTGTTGCATGAGGACAATGCATATTGTGGTTGACTACTATATCATCTGTTCTGCGTTTGTTTACTCCAAATGCCAACTAGTTGAAGGCCATCTGTAAAGGCATGCTTCAGGTTGCACTCTGCAAGGTGAACATTATCAAGATCAGTAGAAGGTAGTGTAGGAAATGAAGGTGTTTATGATCGAAGCACCGCAATGGAAAATCTATTGACCATATCTGACACAGTCAGAGGAAGGCAAATCCCTTTGTTCGGGAGCCCAAGATACCCTGTTCTTTAATCAAATCGAAAAATCTACTGAGACAAGGAGAAAAATAGAGATTCGTTTACCATTGGCATGGAAATCCACTGTAGAGATCTTCAATCCGTTGGGAGTATTCTCAAACCAAGGAGAAGGAAGAAAAAATTAAGTGTAGATATGGCTACATTTATTGAATATGTATGAAATATAGCCATGAAAAATAACCAAGATGGAGGTGTCGTTCCATTACATGAATAGAAATACTGTTTTTAGAGACTGAGAGAACCTTAGATCTAAGATTATATCTCACTGTCCAGCTAATCTCATTAAGATCCCTAATGAATAATCTCAACATCCCTTACATAATCCTTAAAAGACTCTAATAGGGAATATAAATTCGAGAAAGATTCTGTTTAAGCTTGGAAACGTCTAGGTTGATTCGTTTTCTATGGAATGTGAGCCACATGTGTGGTCCTTGGGTACCCAGCCACTTGTGCTTATCCCAATCATATCCAGTTCTCAACTGAAGATTCCTAATAGCAATAAAATCGGAAGGAAGATAAATAACAACCCGAACTCTTCATAAATTGGATCCTTTTGTGTTTAGTTTGAATTTAGATGGCTAATCTGACCCATTAAGGGACTGTTTTGGATCTCCATAATTCAGCAAATTTAATTTCAAATTTGGGACCACACTTAAGCCCATGTTGACCATCCAAAATCATATTTGAGCCCACTTTCTTTTATCAAATATTCATGTGATCAATTAAATCGATCCATATGATTGAGGCCCTAATCAAGCATACGTGCCATGAAATCTAGGCCCCACTCCTGTGTCAATATCCCATCAGCTAGACTACTAAATAACTCTATACAACAATTATATGACAGAACCTCTGCTGCATTATTTCTATTATACTATATTAAAGAGGAGGGTTTTGAATTCAATTTTGATTGTTGGTTATAATTTTGACCAGAAGTTACATTACTTTTTTTTTCTTTCAAAATCTTGCATGTTCTCTCCCGACTCCTTCTCATACAACTACCTACTTTATTTCTTTATCAAAATCACTTATCTGTTCTCCACTTTTCATCTTCTTTAGTAAAGACTCTGTTTTCATCCAAACTCTACCATCCCCTTTCTATTCCAATTCTCATTCCCTTTCTACTCCTATTCCCTTTCTACCCACCAGCTCTTGGATTACAT
The DNA here is from genome assembly GCA_003546025.1 of Camphora micrantha. Classification (NCBI taxonomy): domain Eukaryota; kingdom Viridiplantae; phylum Streptophyta; class Magnoliopsida; order Laurales; family Lauraceae; genus Camphora; species Camphora micrantha. The sequence continues at coordinate 2,704,689 of QPKB01000003.1, read as the reverse complement.
TAACGGTACTCATAACCTCTTTTTTTCTCTTTCTAAAAAATAGAAATCTTTTAATGCATGAATATTTAGATTGCAATGTCGGCCATATCCATGCTGAGCACGGGTTATTATACTAGTAAGATCTTCATGACCATAGAAAAAAACACATGCCAAGTGCGCAAATTTGTGGTTTACTTACACCGGCAGTCACTGTCATCTTCTCCAAATCAGTCTTTTGAATCTATATATCCAAATTGCAGAGAAGGAATAAATTTCAACACTAAAGGAGGGCCGTGGTTTATCAGCCACCAAGTCATTGGAAAGGGAAACAATTTCACATATATTGCTCAACATAATGAGAATTCCTCTCTATTACTACTGCATCTTAAAAAGATTAGAGAAACAAATGCACCACGCATCAGTCAGCCGGGTGGTTTTATCTACTGCTCAGCTCATGGGAGGCAATTTACATCAAGATTATGGTGGGGACCATCATGCATTTCTATTCTAATTCTAATTGTGTAGTTTTTTCACCGTCTGTTTTCCCTTTTGATGCCTTGCTTCTTTGTGCTATTATTCAAGGATGAAAATAGCAGTAGCGGCGGGCGTAGCGGCCTGCCGTCAAAACGTTACGTAGCGGGCGCTACGTAGCGTAGCGATGCGATTTGGAAAAATCGTCAAAAAAATATGAAAAAATTCTAGAAAATCTAGAATATTGGAAAATGAGAGAAAATGTATTTTTTTTTTTTTTGCAAAAGTAACTAAGGTAAGGGGGCGTAGCGGTCCCCTCACTGTATAAGGTCATGTATTGCTGTATAAATAGAAAATAATAGTAATGATCATTTTTTTCACATGTGTTCATGTTGCTTAGTTATGCTAACTTAGAAAATAATGAAAGGCCTATAAAAGAAAAAAACTATGTCATGAAGTCAAGACTTAAGAGTATCTAGAGAAAAAAATACATCTACCAAAGGGCGTGTCTAATAGGATGTTCTTAGAGAAGAATCATTGAGAAGAACTCTTTGTATCGATTGTAATTCAGCAAGATCATGTTATTTTTGGTGTTCTTTTAAACATAATAGAGTATAAGAGTTGTGTAGAAATGTTATTTGGAGAGAAGAAGAAAAAAAAATAAGTCTTATTATGCATTTTAAAAAAATTTGGAAAGTTAGGAGTTTTTCTAACCCCGTACGGCCGCTACGGGTGCGACGGCCGATAAATCGGCCATTGCGTAGCGGTGGCAGCTGCTACGGCCGCTATTTTCATCCATGCTATTAATTATTCATTTTTTAATTTTTTTTGGCTGAACTTTCACTTGTGGAGTCCACATGAGGGCCACGCCTTGAATCAAAGGTGCTCACTGAAAATCCTGCACGGTTTCCGTGATGGATTCTGGCTTAAGAAAATCCCTCTTATGTTTGTTCATTTCGGCTTTTATCCTTTGCCTTGTAATATTCATAGTGCATTTAGCATTTGATGTTTCAGAATGAAATTATTAACTCTTCAAATGATGAATTAAGAAGGTCATCATGAATACTTATTCTGCTTTCATCAATTTGTCACTCGATTTACAGGGTTCAATTCAACATTGCGCCAAGGCAATGTTACTCATCATGAATACATTCAGGTAATAGAGATTCAATATTAGGCCACTTGATGCATTTACTACTTTAGGATGATGCTTAGTTTCTATTAACAGGTCGGAAAGGGAAGAGATGTCGGGCTTAATCAGATTGCTCTGTTTGAAGGAAAAGTTGCTGGTGGCAATGGTGAGCAAGTTCTTAGCAGAGATATTTACCGACTTGGACAGCTATTTGATTTTTTCCGCATGCTGTCGTTCTACTTCACCACCGTCGGGTTCTATTTTTGTACAATGGTATGCTACTATCACCTATCCCTACAGAAATCGGATGCTACTGTTTCCATTGCTACACCAGTCTGGTACTCTGGTTGACCCATTGGTGCATTCTAAGTTTTCTTGTATAATATGATCCATTTTTTTATAAACTTGGTGAAACATCGTCTGCCATGAATGCACACTAAAATCATGTTAATAATCAATGAAAATTTTGCTGCTAATAAATTTGTATGAAAAAAGAATGATTATTTTCTATGAAAGTTGATATTTCTAAGGTTACGTATATAACATGATTCGTCCTTATAAACTCGGTGAAAGCATCATGTCTCTTGAATGCACGCACAAAAATCATTTTTAATAATCAATGGAAATTATGCTGGTAATAAATTTTGCTTGCTTATATAATACGGTTCATCCTTTTCTGAATTTGAAAGCATCATGTGTCTTAAATGTGGAACTATCATGTTGATAATCAATGGAGATTATGCTACTAAGAATTTTTTTTTGTTGAAGGCTTATTGTTCTCTTGCCAGAACATTAGTAGAAGATTGCTTCTGAAAGAAGAATACTTCAATAAGGTGTGAGAGGAGGAAATTAAATGGAAGCAAAGATCAAAATGTTCAATGGTTGAAGGACGGCGACAGAAACTCTAAGTTCTTCCTTTGGATGGCTACAGCTAGCTCAAAAGAAGCAACAGAATTAACGTCTTAATGGACGGTGATGTGAGGCTAGATAAAAAAGAAGAAATTATACAGCACATTCTAGAGTTTTACTCCTCTTTTTATTCGAAGGAAGATAGGGTTCATCCTCTTCTAAATAATCTTCGGTTTGAAACCATAGGAGAGGAAAATGCATCTTGGTTGGAAAGAGAATTTGAGGAGGAGATCCGCTTTGCTGTCTTTACTCTCGGTGGTGATAAAAGTCTTAAGTCCCGATGGATTTCCGACGGCTTTCTTTCAGTTTTTCTCGAATAGATGTTAAAGAGGATGTTTTGGCTTTTGTGAGGGAATTCTTTCTAGAGGTAAAGCGTCGAAGAATTTGGGGGCTTCCTTTGTTGCTCTTTTCCTGAAGTAGTCCAGTGTTGATTCTTTATCAGATTTTTGTCCTATCAGTTTGATAGGCAACCCTTACAAAAATTTAGCTAAAGTGCTAGTGGGAAAATTGTTAAAAATTATTCCTTCCATCATCTGCAATTCTCAAGGTGCCTTCATCCATGGAAGACAATGTCTAGATGGTGTTTTGATTGCCAATGAGGTCCATTGTCCAAGATGGATCTTGAAAAAGCCTATGATAGGGTGGATTGGGATTTCCTCATTTATGTGCTTCGTAGGATGGGTTTTGGGATGAAATGAAGGAGTTGGATTATGGTGTGTGTGTCCTCTTGGTTCTCCATTGTCATTAACGGGTCTCCAAAAGGGTTCTTCCAAGCCAAGAGAGGTTTGAGACAAGGGGATCGATCCTCTTTCCCTTTCCTTTTTGTCATAGTGGGGGAAGCTTTTAGCCGGATTCTGTCAATGGCAGGTGCGGCAAACCTTATCCAAGGTGTTAATTTAGCTCGATGCAAATGAAGACCAGGTGAAGAATGTTGAGGTTATTTTTTTTTGTGTTATGAAGCAGTCTCGGGTTTAAAAGCGAACTTCAAAAGTGAATTATTGGGAGCAGCGGTAGAAGTTCAAATCATCTCTAGTTTGGCGGCAACTTTGGGTTGTAAGGTTGGCTATTTCCCGGCTACCTATCTTGGATTACCATTGTGTTTGGAAAGGCTCTGATTTCGTTTAGGACCCGGTGTTAGAGAGGGTTGAAAAGAAACTTTCCTTATGGAAAGCTAATTATTTAGAGAGGGTTGAAAAGAAACTTTCCTTATGAAAAGCTAATTATTTGTCCCTAGGTGGTGGTCACCCTAATTTTATGTGTTCTCTCTAGTCTTCCGATATATTACTTGTCTGTCTCTTTTCAAGTGTCCAGTGCCGGTGGTTGTTAGGATTGAGAGGTTGAAGCGAGATTTCTTGTGGCAAGGCAAGGGTATGCCAAAGGAATATCACTTGGTCAAGTGGGTCTCTCTGTAAGCCCAAGAAGGAAGGAGGGTTCGGGTTCATACCGCTTTGTCAGATGAATCAAGCTCTCTTGGGAAAGTGGTTGTGGAGGATTGGGAAAGATGGCCTTAATCTTTGGAAGAGTGTTCTTTTGGCCAAGTATGGTGCTTTGAGAAACAGATGGGATGCCCAAGGACCAAACTCTCTCAGTTCTAGGCTATGGAGAGGGATTCTATCTTCCAAGGAGGGCTTTTATTCTAATATCACAATTGGAGTTAGGTCTGGGGAGAGGGTTTTTTTTTTTTTGGCTTGATATTTGGGATGGTGATAGACCCTTGGCAGAGGTGTTTCTGGATCTTTTCAATTGTTCCAGAGATTGTCTGGCAAATGCTTCAAGCTATTTGATTAGGAACGGTAGTGAGTTGTAGTGGGGGCCTATTTTTAGAAGGAATTTAACAAAGAGAAGGAGAATCAGTTTTTCTCTGTTCTCGAGTTTCCCATTCAGGTTTATATCCCAGAGTAAGGAGAGGATAGTAGGGTCTTGAAGGCTTCAAAAGAAGGGACCTTCTCAATTACCTTCTCCTCCTTAACGCTTCCAGGGGGCTGCTCTGGTATAATTCCCTTCTTTAGGCTTTGGAAGATTGACACAAAAGTGGAAGGTCCAAACATAATGGATTCTGTGTTGGATCGGGCCTTGACTTTTTTGGATCAATTAAATGGGTCCGATGTCTATTTGATCCATTTAAATTGGGAGCTCGGATTTGAATAGGAAGACAATTTTGTATAAAAGGAATGAGATTGTGTAACGACCTGGGCCCGATGTCCATATGATATTGTCCATTTTGGCTCATTGGGATTCCAACCCAATCTTGCCTCATGGTTTTAAAAGTCCCCATGTAGAGTTAAGGCCATGCGAAACACATATATACCCAAGATCAGGACTAGCGTGCTTCCGATATGTGACTTATCCACCACTTTCTACCCAGTCCTCGTTGGACCTAACGCCTTTCTACAGGGGAGCCATAGGCGTGACATACTCCCCCACAGAAAACCGAGCTATTCTCAACTCTTATATCATCTGTCTTGACCCGGGTCCACAATCCACATAATATTGTCCGCTTTGGTTTATGGGATTCCAACCCAATCTTGCCTCACAGTTTTGAAAGGCCTCATGTAGAATTAAGGCCAGGCCAGGCCACACACACAAGGATGAAAATAGTGCTACGCCCGCCGCCAATATGCTACGTAGCGGTGCGATTTGAAAAAATTGTCAAAAAAATCTAAGGTATTTGTAGAAAATCTAGAATATTGGAAAATGATAGAAAATGTGTTTTTTTTTTTCAAAACTAAGATAAGAGAGCGTAGCAGTCCCCTCGTTGTATGAGGTCTTGTATGATTGTATAAATAGAAAATAATAGTAATGATCATTTTTTTCACATGTATTCATGTTGCTTAGTTATGCTAACTTAGAAACTAATAAAAGTCTCATAATATTATATATATATATATATAAACAATGTCATGAAGTCATGACTTTAGACTAAAGAGTACCTAGAGAAAAGAATACCCCCACCAAATGAGGTGTCTAATAGGATGTACCTAGAGAAGAACCATTGAGAAGAACTCCTTGTATCGACTGAAATTTAGTGAGATCATGTGTTTTTTGTTGTTCTTTTAAACATAAAAGGGTAGAAGAGTTGCGTAGAAATGGTATTTGGAGAGAAGAAGAAAAGAAATAATTCTTATTATGCATTTTAAAAGTAGAAATCTGTCTTACGTAGCGGACCGTAGCGGCCGCTACGATTTTGAGCGGCGCTAAATTCTATTTAGCGCGGCGGTCTTCACGCCTGATATAGCGCATGCACACACATATATACCTAAGATCAAGATTAGTGTGTTTCCGATGTGGGACTTATGCACCATTGCATACCTAGTCCTTGTCGGACCCAACGCCCTTCTACAGGGGAGCTACAGGCGTGACAGATTGGGACTCCTTAAAACAAGGAGCACTTCTAAGGATTTGGAAACAAAATATAAAAGTAGAGAAGTTCTCTCTACCATGAGATTGACAAACCCAACTTTCTATTTTCTTTCTTTCTTGATTATGAAGTAATAATGTTTTTCTTTCTTTAGCCATCTAGGAAACTTATCTTATGATATTAGAAAGTAGATTAGGACTTCTTATCCATTGGAGATTATGAAGACCATATGTATGGGACATCCAGCCCGTGTTTGGATGATTTATTTCTTTTAATTAAAGTGATGCATGGTTGCTCCTTTATTCTCTTCTCCGTTGGATTGAGGGTGTGCCTCCAAAGGATTGTAGATCTATGGTAGATTTTCGCGATCAACAGTAGGCAAATCTACTTTTTCTCTTTGTTTAAGTTGATTTTCTATTTGATTGAAGATCGGGTATCGCTGGGTTCACCATCAATTGGGATTACTGCTTCCCTGACTGCTTCAAAGATGAAGGTTCCACCAGGGGTTATTGTTTTTTACCGATTGCTTTGTGCGATGCGATCTTGACCATGGACAACCTTCCCCATTGTAAAAAGACCCTTGTGAATGCCTGCCCAATGTGTTTGGGAGATGAGGAAACAGTTGATTACCTATTATTTTATCCTAAAATTGTGCAAGTGCTATGATTGGCTCTTCTTAGCTGGTTTGATCGTGCTTGGGCTCATCCAGACTCTATCCTTGGGCAGTTTGAGGTGTGGCACATGGAGATTGGATCAGAGAAGGGAAGGGCATTGTGGAGGTCTTCCTTCTTGGCAGCTATCACAGGGAAGGCCATCTGGAAGGAAAGGAACACTCGAGATTTTGAGGTCAATTAGTCTTCTTTGGAGTCTCTTGTGGATAGGCTCAAGTTTACAATTGCTTCATGGGTGTCTATCCTTCCTTTACTTAGGGATATCCCTTTAGACTTCATTGTGAGGAATTGGAGGGAGTGGCCCTCCCTCATACGGGAGCTGCGTTGTAAGGGTCCATTTTTGTGTTTCTGTTGTTTGTTTAGTGTCTTCAGTCAGATCCGGGTTGTGGACCATGTCTTTTTGTTTCTTGCCTTTACTTTTCTCTTTTCACTTTCGTTACTCTCTCGTACTATGATGCCCTTTCCTTTTAAATGTAAATATTTTATAAAAAATTATCTTTGAACTGTCTTTGACTCAGTTTGTCGATGTTGTGCCAAAAATCTTCCACATAGAACTTGAAATTGTATGAGTTTGGTGGTCGGTTATCTAATAATTATTGCTGTTGTAAATTGATGGCGCTTATAGGGATTTGCACAATTCTTCTTCCTCTTTTTTTTTTTTTGTTCTCTTATATATATATATATGCATTCATTCATTTGTCTTAAGTGTGGACCTATGTATACAGTGGTTTGTTTGGATTCTCCCTCTTTGTGTTTTTGTGGTTTTGGTGGATTGTGTTTTCTTCTGGTTAGAATCAATATAAATACTACTATCCAATGAACAGCTTGTACAGTCTTTTGCCTGCATTTATTTGATATCCTCCCAATTCTTTTCCCTGGACTTTTGTCCATGTTATCTCAGTTGGGCATGTAGATGTCATGATTAATGATGATTTCCACAAGCTTGGTGATGGATCCCTCTTTCTCTTTTTTTTTTTTTTTTTTTTTTTTTTTTTTTTTTTTTTTTTTTTTTTTGTTGGTCCGTGGTGGTTTGAAGCGTAGAGGGGCTGTCCAACACTGGAGACAGCGCCTTCTCCAATTGTGATTTAATTAAATAGGCTGGATCTACATCATAAAGCTAACCAATGAAGTTGGAGAATACTATTGATCATTATAATATATCATCATTAAAAAAATTATAATTTTGAGTAACTACAAATAAAAACCCTTTTTTCGATGTCTGTTTTTGTAAAAAAAATTTGTTTCTTTAGTTACAGCTATCTGTTATTTGATAAAGTTTTACATTGTGAGAATCTTTTCATGTCATTGAAACATGTCCAACATCGTTTATAAGATAATAATTTATTCACATGAAGCAGTTGTACAAATACAAGGCAACACAAAGCTGTAAATGAGAGCATATGGATATGGTTACAAAATGATCTACTGAAGATGTCCTATATCCTAGCTAGGGGTGTTCATGGGCTGGGCTGGGGAATGTCGAGGCCCGGCCCGTCTAATAAACTATAAGCCCGAGCCTGGTGTCGGGCCAGAAGTGGCTGGTACAAGCCCAGCCCGCCTGGAAATGATGAAGCTTGAGCCCGGCCTGAGTTATATATATGTAATAGAGAAAAGGATGTCCTGCTATGTCCTAGGCTTTAGCTCAACTGGATAGGAATATCACCTTGAGTGAGAGGTCATGTATTCGACTCCCCCCTTTACTTCTCCCTGTAATTGTTTTTATATTCGGACCGGGCCTGGCTTATGGCTTTCTAACACTGAATCCAAGCCCGGTTCATCGAATAAATGGGCCAAATAAAAAAATCCAAACACTGCCCATCCACTAGAATCTAATTCCCAAGCCTGGCCCAAAGTTTGCTGGGCCCAGGCTGGGCTTGGGCTGGCCCTATCCATGTGCACCCTAATCCTAGAAGAGATATCTGTCCTCTTCCAATACTATTTGCAAACATAGTTGTCAATTTTGGTTTGGTTTGGCCGAAATGGCTGAATAGTTTCAGTTCAGACCCTTGTCTGAACCAAAGAACCCATGTAAAAAATTTCGGTCCGGATTTCGGTCCTTATGCAAAGCTCCTACTGTATGCGAACTATAAAATAATTGCATGTGATATTATGAGGTGAGCTTTGAGAATGCAGGCCTACTTTCACATTGTCATGTGCATATAGCTATGAAATATTCATTTGGCATGTAGAAATAACATATTGCATTATTGATTTAGTAGAATAATTAAATGTATGTAATTTATATGTTATTTTAGATCTTTAATATTTTGTACATTATTATATAGTTTTGTACTTATATTTTTTCGGAAAGAAACTTAAAAATGTATAACCAAAATTCTGAATCAGCTGAAAAAGTTCAGCTTGAAGCCAAACCGAAACTGGATCCGAAACGAAATTGACAATTATGACTCACAAAGCAAAGAAGTGAAGATTTTCAACGAATTTAAGCTTCTGTTACTGAATAAAGCAAATGAGTTTATTTGACAGACAATTAACTCGATATGAAATCAATAAGTAGCTATTGATGACTGCTTAGTGGCAAGCTAAAGGCTCATATATGAAATTTTACACTTCCTTTTTACATTTGATTCATTACTTAGTACCAACTTGATATTCTGTTAATGCAGTTAACAGTGCTGACTGTCTACCTTTTCCTGTATGGGAAGGCATATCTGGTGAGTAAACTTCTTTATCTGAATGTGCACATGTTGCTGTGTAAATGTATCCAGAAAAATATTATTCTGTTTTATGCTTATAAGCAGGTTCTGGACAATACATTGCTTTAAAGGATGAGTCATATGAGTTCCTCTTATGGCTTCCTTGGAGAATTCTTATATAATTTAATGGCAATAGAATAATTGTAGTCTAGACAATTATAAAGTATAGATGGGACCATGCAGCATGGTATATAACTAATTTACTTTAATAAGTTCCAATTTAATGTGCCATTTAAATGAAATATTATTCTTTTGTTCCTCATTAGAGTTTAAGCATGTTAAAAATGATGGCCATTAGGTAACAGTTGGGCCTGTTATGGGTTTCAATTGTCACCATTACTCCTATGTGAGTCTAAATGACTGGAACAAAATGTTTATGATTATAGAGGATTTTTATTATATACTGCTAAGTTTTTATTTTTTGTTCAGGAAAACATTTTAAAAATCCCTAGGCCTGTTTGGATAGGTGAAAAATAGAGTAAAGTGAAGTTAAATGTGCTTTGACAAATTAAAATTTCAACCCTACCATGTTTGGATGAGTTTGGCCTGACAGATGAAGTATTGTTGTTGGCCATGTGTATATCCATTTCACTTCATCACTAAATACTCCTGTTGCCTTGAGTAGACGTCGATTCTGCTCCAAACCTTCACTTCACACCAAACATCCAAATAGAGTGAAGTGAAGTACGTACTTAACTTCAACCCACTTCTCCTCCATTTCAATCCTCATGTGAAACCTACTTCACTTTACTCCACTCATTTATCGAAACAAGCCTGCCCATTTGGTAATTTTACTTTTAAAATCAAGTGAAATGAAGTGAAGTAAAGCATTGTCTGGAAAAATTGAGGCTTTACTTGACTTTTACCATTCTAGTATAGTGCCAAATGAGCAAGGAATTCTAGAATCATTTTATTAAATTTCCAAACTACTTTACTAAGCATATCAATAAAACTACCAATGCTAGAAAGGAATAAATGGCCAACAAAAGGGCCTTAATATTAACTATCAGTAAGGAGGAGGAGGAGGAGAATAAGGGGTTTCGGTTGTTTTTGACATGGAGATCACGACAATGAGTCTCCACGTTGGGTGACAATAAGAAATAAAGATTTAGGTTCCACAATATCATAGAAACATCAAACCATTGGTTTCTCTTAGATTGTACAAATCTGGTGGGTCTTGGCCAAGTTTATTTAACCCACCAATGAGAAATCTCAGATAACTTGTAAATGGGTCCCTCTGACACCAAAATAACACTAAACCAGACCATAAAAATGGGTCGACTAACCCAACCTGCCCCTAAACCTTATTGGCACTCACTCTTTGGCCCAAAACAAAAATTAGTTTAATTCAGAGTAGCCATAATAATTAGAAAATAAAACCAATAAATCCAATTCGTGCTATTCAAATTAGTTAATTAATTAATTAATTCCTAACGTCACAAAAGAATTCATATCAATAAAAAATAAATAGATAAATTCTAAAATTAAAAGTCAAACATTTTTGGGATCAGGTTCTTGCATCACTCCCCTCAGGAAATTTAGTCCTCCAAATTAACCAACATACCTCAAGTAAAAAGATGAGGAAACTGCTCCCAGATATCTCCTTCGCACTCCCAAGTAATCACTTGCTGTCTATGATATTGCCAGCGCACCGTCACCCAATGGCGCTTCTTGGTCCGCAGTTTTCACTCCTTTCCAAAATCTGTGCTGGCTGTTCTTCATACGTAAGATCTTCTTGAATATCAAGTTGCTCAGACCTAAGAACATGTAACAGGTCTAGTACATACTTCAACATCAAGACATGAAACACATTATGCACTCTAGAAAGCTGAGGCAGAAGTGCTTACTTGTAGGCAACTCCTCTTACTCGCCCAATAATTTCAAAAAGACCAATGTATCCGGGGCTTAGCTTGCCGTTCTTGCCAAACCTCATCGCACCCTTCGTCGGTGCCACTTTCAAGAACACTTGATCACCAACTTGAAATTCTAGTTCTCTTCTTTTGTTGACAGCATAGCTCTTCTATCTAGTTTGAGATGCCCTCAATCTTCCCTCTGATTAGAACATTCTTTCTTGTTGTTTCTATTAATTCTGGGCCATGAAGGCTGCTTTTTTTACCAACTTCTTCCCAAGAAACCGGATTTCTACAACTCCGCTGATATAATGCTTCAATTGGGGCCATCTGAATGCTTGAGTGAAAACTATTATTATAGGCAAACTCCATCAATGGTAGCTGATCATCCCAATCGCCACTAAAATTGTGAACACAAGCTCTCAACATGTCCGTAAGTATCTTATTTGTTCGCTCATTTTGGCCATCTAGAATCCGAGTCTCAGGCATGAAATTTACTAGATACATATGTAATTCTTTCTGGCCCTGCCATAAGTCCCATTTTGCCTTATTTTCAAAAAAGCACATAAAAATTTGAATATTTCAAAAGAGTATAAAGGTTTTTCATATTTCTTTCAATCAAGTCCTCTCTATGACAAAAGTTTGAAAAATGAAAAAAATACCCTTATGTCCTTTTTCGAAACTTCCCTCTAATAAATCATTTAAGAAAAATGATGGAATCCACCCCAAATGACCTAGTGGGGCCCGCTTCAGCAAATCAAAATGGTTGGTTTTGGAGAGGAAAAAGGTTAATAAAAGACAAACCTATTATAAGGGAAGGGTACTTTTGTCATTTTTAAAGCTTTTTTAAGGAGAGGACTTGATTGAAAGAATAGTTGAAAACTTTTATGTTTTTTTTAAATATTCAAATCTTGACGTACTTTTTTGAAAATGGAAAGTTCTATACATTTTTTGAAAATTTCCCTTTATTTTATCCACTTAGAGGAGTATTAGGGGTTCATCATTGCTTTTCAGCATGTCCTTTTGTGTTTCCTAGTATTTTGGAATGATCATATGTTGATGACCGCAAGGAAGTTTTCATGCAAGCATTCCCGTTGGACCACATGGGGCCCTCTTTACTTGAACCAATCTATTTAAATCACAGGCTTTTCCATAAATATGCAGTTTCCGAAGTTTATTTCCTCAGGAATGAACTGCATCATTAGGGTAAGTTTCACCATGATTGGATTCATGTATAGATAGTCATTTTTGACGCATTGATGAATCCAACAGTGTATATTGCTCTAGCTGAAGTGAAATTTGAGGCCATGCACATCTATATGAAGGTTTGTGATATGAATGGTTTAGACCATGCAAAGTTGGGCCCAGCTCAAGTTCATATAAGCATTAATGTTTCCATCACGAAATCAGTATCAGTATATGTTTCATTCCTCTCCAGTATTTGTACCTAGTATTGGTTTACTTTTATATCAAAGTTATAACTGAGTTACACTTTTCTGGTTAGCTTATTCTTGCATACATTGTTGAGCTACAAAACATGTCTGATTTCAGGCCTTATCTGGGGTTGGCGAATCCATTCAGGATAAAGCTGATATACTGCAAAACACGGCCCTGAGTGCTGCTCTCAACACTCAGTTTCTGTTTCAAATTGGTGTCTTTACTGCTGTACCAATGATTCTGGGCTTCATATTGGAGCAGGGCTTTCTAAAGGTAGCAAGCTCTTGATACTGCCTATCTATACTGTGCATTAAATTTTGTTGAATGCGTTGTTTTCGGGGCCTAAGTGTTTTATCATCATCTTCATCATCAGCAGCAGCAGCAGCAGCATCTTTATCATCAAAGCCTTGTTTATCCCATCTATCTAGGATTTTGGCTATATGAATTCAAATTTTCCATAAACCCTTCTTTGGGCTATGTAATTTGTCTCCCCACAACCTAAATTGTTGCTTCTAATTAATTATAAATAATTATTGGTTCCCCCTTCTCCTCATACCTTGCACTTGCATCACTTGCATTCTTTGTTTGAGGGAAGAAATGTATATATTTTTTTATCACTTCTTTCCACTGTTTTCCTATGGTTATCAAATGCAAAGTTTTCAGAGCCAATGTCTCGTGCCTTGAGATTTGGATTTCCTGAATCTTGAGGTGTGACTGTCATAGCTGATCAAATGTGGTTAAAATCAATAGTAAAGTTTTCCCACAGTCCATTTGATCATATGGTGCAAGCTAAAAGAAATTGTTTCCATAGCTTAAAATCTATAATATCAAAATTTATATATATATATATATATGGGAAATGCTCATGTGAGAACTAGCTCTCTTAGGTGAGAGCTAGCATGATGGGACCCCACCAAGGATGAAAGTAGTGGTAGCGGATGGCGTAGCAGTCCGCCGCCAAACCGCTACGAAGCGCGCGATATATAGTGTAGCGGGGATACGTAGCAGCGTAGCGGTGCGATTTGAAAAAATCGCCAAAAAAATCTAAAAAAAATTTCTAGAAAATCTTGAAAATTGTAAAATGAAAGAAAATGTCTTCTTTTGCAAAAGTAAGTAAAAGAAAAGGGGCCATAGCGGTGCTCTCAATATATAAGACCCTGTATTGCTGTATAAATAGAAAAAATGATAATGATTAGTTTTTTCACATGTATTCATGTTTCTTAGTCATGCTAAATTAGAAAGTAATGGAAAGCTCATTAAAAAAAAAAAAAAAAAAAAACACTAGAAGATGAAATAAAGGCATAAGAAGACTTAAAAGTTACGTCATTACTCATTAGTGAATATTGAACAATCAAATATCAATACTTCAACATTCAAGGTTCAAAGTTCAAATTCAATCAATGAATGAACTATGATGTGATCAACAATCAACATTGAACATCATTTTAGAAATGACAAGAGTATAGAGTTGGTGAAGGAAATAGGAATACCTTGATCACCACCAAAATGAATCTCTACCAAGATTCAAGGCACCATGGTTATCCTCATCATCCCCATTAGTGTTATCGTTTATATTGGCACCATATTGAATTTGATATTGATGAGCATTGGGATCCACAAATCCAAAGAAGGCAGCCGCATCATAGGAACTTGGAGGAGGTGGAGGTGGATATCTACCATATTGTGTTTCACCATAGTCACCATATGAGTAAGACCCTGAAGTTGAAGACTGTTCTTCTCCTTGTTGCACTTGAGCATATGGAAAATATTGTGAGGTCCTTGTCCGCTGTAATTAGGATTCCACAAATCAGTCCATGATACCGCTTGTTGTCCTCCAACATCTCCACCCATATTTCCTTGCTCATTACTACCTCCAGGCCCAGCTGGTGAGTTTCTTCGATGCCGTTGATAACCATGGCTTGGATCAAATCTTCCAAATGGAGGTAACTCCTGTACTTCCTTTACAGGAACGACATCGTCTTCAACATGTTGATAGTATTCACTAGTACCACTTGTCCCACTGTCTCCTCCTCCATCTCCTCCACCATGGCTACTCAAAGAGACGGTGATGGAACTAGCTTTCTCAAAAGATCCTCATCTATCAACTCTTGATCCGTTGCCTGAAACCCCGGATCTGAATCTAGCAGTGGGTCATCTATCTCAGCTAACCATGGGAGTAAGGGATCGTCCTCTCTGAATATGTGATCCAAATTAATAGGACAATAAGCAGGATCATCCCTTGCCCTTCTCTCCCTAGTTCTGTTTTTCAACTTTAGATTATAATGACAGTATACAAGTTTGTTGAGTTTCTGCATGGTAAGCCAATTCCTGGCCTTTGTGTGGATCAAAGAGAAAGTACTCCAATTTTTCTCTCAGTTGGAAGATGTTGTAGTTTGACTAAGGATGCGAACAGCCGCTTTCCTCAGATGTGGAGCACTCTCTCCAAAATTCGTCCACCAATCAGCTGAAATGCAAAAAATAAATAAAGAAAATTAGATATTTGTAAGTTACAACCCTCAAGTCCTTCTAATCAATTAAAATAAATAGATCAAGATTCAAGACTATTGGGTGGGGTCTTTTGTTCATAGTCATACCAGGTGACTTCCTTCCAATCGATCGTGTCATAAGAGGGTTGGCAAAGGTTCATCTCATTCGTGTATACATGGATATCTACAATGTGAATTAAAAATAAGTCAGTAAACCCCTACATCATGTATGGCAATTGGCACTTGGCCGCATAATTAAATTCTCTTAAGTAACAACCCACTCACCTCTTGTATGGCATCAATTTGATCATCTGCATTTAACAATCTCTTCAATACCTCCCATAATTCTACCCGTAAGTTCGTATCTATTGCTTTGATGTGCAGTTCGACATTGCGGTAATAAAATTCGAAATTCAAAAAATAACCTACATTATAAAAATGTAGAATGTACTGTGAGCAGACAAGACAATAAATATATTAGTTAGGAAGACAAAAGAGTATCAAATTCAAAGATATATATTAATTACTTGCAACATGCAATAGATGGTGCAACTGATCGTTCCAACGAGCATCAATAATTTTTATATATTTCTCGTGATATCTAACATATTCCATAATTGCTTGCTTTGCCCCCATTGCTTTATATATAAAGCTCATTGTCAGCTTGTTATCACCATCTGCCATCCACAACACTTTAACTAAAGGTTCAAAAACCTTTAATACCTTCCTCACTTTCTTCCAAAATTTATTATCCCTCATCAGGTTTGGGACTACAAACATCTGAATGAGCTCCGTTCTAAACCTTACAAGGCTTTCTTTCCATAGCCAGAAAATGGGTTGCGAATCTAGTTAATCCTGGACGCAGTAAGGCATGGTTATTGTGTATCTTTTCATCAAGCTTAACACCCATGAATGATCATATATAAATCTTGTAATTCCTCTACATGCCTTGATCAATGAAGCCACTTTGTCTTCCTTCCAATCTCTTCCAAGATGAGATATATACAGTGTGTTGCACATGGGGTCCAGAATAAATGGGTCCTCTTCTCCATTAACTTCAAACCTGCTGCCTTGAAATTGGTGCCATTATTTGTAACAATCTGTAGAATATGCTCCTTTCCCACACTCTCTACAACTTTATCCATAAGAGTGTATATATATGTGGTTGTTTGTCTATGTTCAGTTGCATTAACGGACTTCACAAAGACAGTTGCAGCGACTGAATACACCAAAAAGTTTATTAATTGTGTTTGGGTGCTGCTGGTCCACCCTTCACACATGATGGTAACACCATTTTGTTGCCACATGGGCCTAAACTTTTCCACCCAAGCCTTTATTTATGTATATTCTTCTTCAAGATATTTAGTGCCCACATCATATACGGAGGGCGCCTGTATACCCTGCCTAGCTTCGACAGCAACATCAAGAATAGTCTGGAAATATGGGGAATCTACTGTTGTAGGTGGTATGTTCTTGTGAATTAGCCATTTTGTTGTAGCTTAGCTAACCTATCTCTTGCAGCCTTCATTACCCCTTTCACAACACTAGATATTTTTGGTTGTTTAGCTCCCTCTTTTCTATGTGCCAGAGGATCAACAGGGGGAGGAACTGCTCTTCTAGTAGAGATAATTTCTACATCAACATCCCGTTCCTGGGTGCTAAATGCCCTATGCATGGACCCCGCAATGCCCTTGGCACAGTAGGAGATGAGTCCCCTGCATCATAATATTTGCTTCCAACAAATGCACGACGTTCATGTTCTTCTTGTTGACTCATGATGGACTCTCGGTGTGCAACCTCTATCTATATATTTTCCTCCTTATCAAAGAATTCATTCGCAAATACATCATAACGGGCAGCATCATCATCTTGCCGCCTCTTTTCTTTTATCTCTACTTTTCTAGCTTTGTTTTGGCAATCAAAGCTTTCATTTGTTCCCTGACTTCCCTTGGTACTTTGGTACAGCCAGCAACATTGCCAGAAATGTGTCTCAAGTGGGTGCTTGAATCTTGTAATGCCCCCATTGGTCACTTTCTCACAAAACTTGCATTTGATTTTCAACATATTATTCTCAATTGCCTCACCAAAGCTCCATGCAGAATCAATATCACGAGGCATTTTAAGTTGTCAATTGGCAAACACAAATACACAAACACAAATACACATTCATGTAGTGCCGCCACGTATCCCCCCCCGTCTTCCTCTTTTTTCTTCACTGCTCTGCTTTTTTTTTTTTTTTTTCAATGGCATTCACTGCTTCTTTCCTTTTCATGAAGAACTAAAGAACAAAAAAGGAAAAAAATGGAGAGAGAGAGAGAGAGAGAGAGGAGTTTGTAGATGACATACCTGGATTGACAGCGCTAGCAGGATTGCCATCGGCAGCAGCATCAGCAACAGCAACAGCATCCGCGGCAGTAGTAACGGGTTGCACCGCTCCAGACGACGACTCCTTCAATTTCTACTTCTCCTCCTTTTCCTCTTCTTCTTCTATTTCTCCTTTCCCCTCCTCATTCTCTCTCAACGCTTTTGATTTGGGCAAAATAGGGCAGCACGATGGCCCTCTTTCATCTTATTTAAAGGTCAGGTATGGGCCCCACGATGGGCCCACCTGATGAAAGGCATATATATAAACTAAATGGGCCATTAAAATAACATTTAAAAAACCAGTAAGAAAATGATTTAAAAACCATTGAAAATCCAATCCATTAAAAAAAAAAACAACCATTAAAAAGTCATTAAAATTTTATTAAAAAAAAATCGTCCATTTTTTTTTTTTTAAAACCACTGATAAAGATCATTCAAAAATATTAACCGGGCCCATCCTAAAGAAGAAAAGCTAAAGAACTTTGTAATCTTTTTAACCACTGGTGGGCTCCATCATGAGGCCAGGATTTAAAAATAAAAAAGTCATGCCTTAGCCAAATATTACTTAATTGAAATTAATGCCTATGTCAAAATTCACTCTAATTGGAAATAGGGGCATATCCAACTTTCACACAGTCACACTAACTGAAAATATTACTAGTGGCACTACAAATGATCACGCTGATGGGATTAGAATAGTGATGTCATATATCCTAATTCTTAAGTCTTAAGTCTTAACTTCATGACATGGTTCTTTTTGTTATGAGCCTTTCACATTAATCGGAAATAGGTTTTAGCCAAATTTCAATCTAATAGGAAATACTTAAATAAGGCCTTGACCAAAGTACACTTTAATAGAAAATGAGCCCTTTTCATTTTAATAGGAAATAGGCTCTAATCAAATTTAATTATTAACAGAAAAATCTTTATGAGCTTTTCATTACTTTCTAAGTTAGCATGACTAAGAAACATGAATACATGTGAAAAAACTAACAATTACTATTATTTTTTATTTATACAGCGATACAGGACCACATATATTGAGAGCACCGCTACACTCACTTTTCTTACTTACTTTTGCAAAAGAAACACATTTTCTTTCATTTTACAATTTTATGGATTTTCTGGAATTTTTTCAGATTTTTTTGGCGATTTTTTTAAATCGCACCGTTACGCCGCTACGTAGCGCCCGCTTCGTAGCGGTTTGGTTGCGGGCCACTACTCTTGCCACCACTGCTATTTTCATCCTTGCCATTAATTTGCATGGATTCGGATGAACTAGACCGTTGGATTGAGGGTCAATTTTTCTTCTTTGATATAAAGCTATTAAACTTCTGGACCATGGATGAAGAGGTTAAAGGTATTAGATTGACTTCAAATTTGATATGTAAGTTGGTCCCACTTGGATCTTTCAATCCCCCCTTGTACCATGACCAATAGGGTCTCACGGTGGGCCCCAATAGGCGGTCCGCACCGTAAGGACGGTCCTTACTGGACCGCGTCATATATATATATATATATAGGGAGATGCTCCTATGAGAGCATCTCTCACCTTGCTATGAGAGATAAGGTGGGGGGGGGGGGGGGGCCTTACATTTAAGTTGTTGGCATTAGATATGGATGTGAGGGCGGTCCTTACCTTAAATGAGAGATTGGGTGGGGCCCTCACATCCATATCCAATGCCAACAACTTAAATGTGAGGGCCCCCACCCCTATCTCTCATATAAGGTGAGAGATATCTCTCTTAGGATATATATATATATATAATAGAGGGAGAGTAGAGAGAGAGAGAGAGTAGCTATACAGTGAGAGTGTCGCGTGCCGGGCTGTGGGGCCCACATGGGAATGGGACCAGGGGTTTTCAAGATTTGTGTGGGATCTATCGTCCTACCAAGTTTGGGGCCCATTTGATCATCTTCATCTAGGCCCCACAAGTTTAACATTCGCTTTCCATTTGGATTGGTGTGCAATTGATATGTGAGTGCGGTGCAATCGCATGGGTGTTAACCTCATGGATCGAGTGTATTTTAGTGAGGTTCCCCTTTTTGTCCATTTAGATGGACCAATAGTGGGCCCCACAGCTGGGTGGCCACTCTGCTCCTAGTGTGCGCTAGATAACCAGCGTGTACACACACACACACACTCATTCATACATAAATGGGCCCTGCTCCTATACATCCTTACGGTACTTCCTTGCAGTACATACCAGTTGTTGGGGCCCACCAAGGACCCCACAGATCATGGAGCAAGGGGGATCAAAAGATCCCAAGTGGGACCAGGCCAGGTATCAAATTTGAAGTCAATCTGATGTCCCTAACCCCTTCATGCGTAGAC
This sequence comes from Camphora micrantha, assembly GCA_003546025.1. Taxonomy (NCBI): domain Eukaryota; kingdom Viridiplantae; phylum Streptophyta; class Magnoliopsida; order Laurales; family Lauraceae; genus Camphora; species Camphora micrantha. Next base: position 2,684,980 of record QPKB01000003.1, on the reverse strand, counting down.
CACAAGTTTAATGGTTTTATATAAAAAAAACTTTGACCCTCGATCCACTAGTCCAATCCATTTGGATCAATGCAAACCCATGGGTGTGTGTGGTCCATTAGGATGGGGGCATGGAGAAGAAGTGTTGTAGTTCCTATATAATAATAAAGGAGATGTACAAAATTGTACCAACTATCGTGGGATTAAACTTATGAGTCATACTATGAAGCTATGGGAGAGAGTAAAGACTTAAATAGAAGACCAAAATGTTTGAAAACCAATTCGATTTCATGTCAAGGAGGTCAACTATGAAAGCTACCAATGACTTTAAAATAAGCCTTACAAAGACAGAATATATGGATTGCAATTTTAGTGGGCATATACAAAATGCTAAAACTACTGTGAGAATTGAAGCCTTGGAGATGCTACAAAGAGATTCATTCCATTACCTTCGCTTGATAATTAGTAAGGATGGGGTGATTGATGAAGACGTCGACCATAGGATAAAAGCGGGATAGTTGAAGTGGAGACTTGCTTCTGGAGTGCTTTGTGACCGACAAATGACAAAAAGATTGAAGGGGAAATTTTACGAGAAAGTGTTTAGACCAGCAATGGCCTATGGTGCGAGATATTGGCCAATCAAGAAGCAACATATGCACAAAAGGGATGTAGCAGAGATGAGAATGTTGAGGTGAATCTCTGGTAAAACTCGGAAGGATAAAATTAGAAGCATCAATAGGAGGTAAAATTAGGAAAACTCGTTTGAGACGGTTTGGACACATCTAACGTATGCCAGAAACGACACCAATATGGAAAAGTTTGGCTATGCAATTTGATGGTCCACCAAGGGGAAGTAGTAGAGGCCAAAGAGGATGTGGATGGAAGCAGTAAAAATAGGTCTAAAGAAGTGCAACTTATGTGAGAATATGGGTCGGGTAGATCCAGAATAAAGAAACAAAATTTATGTAGCCGACCCAACATAGTTGGGACAAGGCTTTGATGATGACATTTTAATGTGGCATGGGCTTTCTAGTATGACCTTGCCTACATGGATCTAACGGAGGACATGGCCCTAAATAGATTTGATTGGCGTCGTCAAATCCATATAGCCGACCCCACCTAGTGGGAAAAGGCTTGGTTTGGTTTGGTTTGGTTTATGGGCTTTCTAGTATGGAGGCTGACACGTGCAACCTTTATAACACCTCAGATTGTGACCCTAGATGCAAACACCGCCTTGGACTTATGGGTGTTAGACTTGTGGGGTTGTTGGGAAGCTCCACCCAAGGTGAGCCTCAAGGCCTATGACTCAAACACTTATAAAAGTGTCAGGTTTTAATTCTAGCCTTACAAAGTTATCTAAAAGCAAAAAAAATTAAATATCCCCTTAAGCTGTTTACTTAATGAACTGGAATAAATAGTCAAGCCAGAAGTCTACAATTGGTCCAACCATCATCCATATTGGCTGGACTATCACACGCGTTGTAGAGAGCCATCAGCCAAATGTGTACACTTGACACCATATCTTCTATTGTGTACTTTCTGTTGTCCTTCCAATCTTTCATTAGCTGTTAGCTGACTATGTATATTGGTTATTAGTATCTATATGGGGTTTATAATTGGATTATAATTGGGGTAGCAACAATAGGAGATAAAATTAGATAAACCCTTTTGTGAGGGTTTGGACATGTCCAACGTAGGTTGGGAATGGCGCCGGTACAGAAAAGTTTGACTATTAAGGTTGATGGCCCACCAAGGGGAAGGGGTAGGCCAAAAGAGGATGTGGACGAAGGTAGTAAAAATAGATATGAAGTGTAACTTATCTAAGGATTTGGCTGAAGATAGATCGGAATGGAGAAACATAATTTGTAGAGCTGACCCGAACATAGTTGGGGCAAGGCTTTGATGATAATGATGAATGAGATTATAATTGGGGGCTTGATTACTTCCTTTGCAGTAAGCATTAAAATATAGAGGCCTCACAAGAAAATCTGCTACGCACAATTTCTCTCAAGTGTCTCTCTTTTTTATTAATTTTCATATACCTTTTATCACATGTGGCCTACGGTACCATTATGTTCTGGCCATTGACCCATATCAACTGGACGTGGTGTTTCCTCCCCTTGTTACCATCAAAATTGTGCACAGCACTTCTGCTATAGATGTCACACAAGCCGCATGTCATTGGCCCACTGAATCTGCATCATTCTTCCCCGCATTGAGAAGATCTTGGCGTCAAGTCTGTCATTTCTGCTTTGGTAGTATACTTTGCTGCTTTGTATGACATGACATTGTAATGTAATCAGAGTCAAAACAGAACCAAAGACACTGTTGGAACTGTTAGAACCAAAGAATCAAAATTTAATTCCACATCGGATAGGTGGCAGTGAACACTTTAGAAGTGTTCACTCCTGGATGCAAGCCAATGGGACAAGTGGTTTAAACAAAAAGTTCTTCAACATTTTGCATGGACTAACCTTTTCCTCTTTTACTTTGTGATGTTAAATAGCCATAAACCTCTGTTTCCATGTGAACCCAGACAAGATCCCAGAGCAGTTCCATATGCACATGAACTTTTTCTTTGTATCTACTGCAGTGATTAAATCATTAAATGTTTCCTTCTGCAGGCTGTTGTCAGTTTTATAACCATGCAACTTCAGCTTTGTTCTGTATATTTCACATTTTCACTTGGCACAAAGACTCACTACTTTGGTCGGACAATTCTCCATGGTGGTGCTAGGGCAAGTGTTTATACTCTCTTCTTCATGTTCTTTGTGCATCTCATTTTTTTCTCCTGTATAAGCTAATCAGTAACTTTCTCAAATCGTCCTGGGTACAGTATCAAGCAACTGGTAGGGGATTTGTTGTTCGCCACATAAAGTTTTCAGAAAATTACAGGCTTTACTCCCGCAGCCATTTTGTGAAAGGGTTTGTAGTTTCTGATTTAGGATCTTTATATCAACTAGTTAAATAAAAGGCTGAATTTAATATCATTTTTATTTTGAGATGTAGGTTAGAAGTTGTACTTCTGTTGGTGGTATTCCTTGCATATGGGTATAATGAAGGTGGCGCAATATCCTACATTCTTATTACTGTCAGCAGTTGGTTCATGGCACTGTCTTGGCTTTTCGCTCCGTATGTGTTCAATCCATCTGGGTTTGAGTGGCAGAAGTAAGCATCCACTAATTCTTTTTCTATCTTTATGTGTTCTATTTATTTTTTATTTCACTCCTACAGCATAGTGGATTTGCATTTTCAATCTCCTGTTCAGGACAGTGGAGGATTTTAGGGACTGGACAAATTGGCTTTTCTATAGAGGTGGAATTGGAGTGAAGGGAGAGGAAAGCTGGGAAGCTTGGTGGGATGAGGAACTGGTATTTTGTCAGCTTCTTAGACTTTGCTAGTGTCTGTAAAAAGTTCATTGCATTCATTTTATAGTGGTTACACTCTATGCGTAAGAGTTTTCTGTGTCTACTTATCCAATCTCCGCCTCGAACCAAAAAAAGAAAGGTTGCCGCACATTAAGATAACATTTTGCTTTACTTTTTTTTCTTTTTTATTCTGATCCTTACAACAAACAGTTACAGATTTGGAACAATCTATTGAACATTGATTGATTTAGCTTTCTCTACTATGTGCAAATTGGTTCAGCCAGATTGACCTGAAGTACGTCTCTGCAAGCTGCTAAATAGATGGATTGGGCTCACAATTTCTTTTGAGCCCTGTATATCAACTTGCTTGAACAACCCTAACTTGCCTAATGATTCAACAGGACAACCTTCCTTGCCTGTCTAAACAAAAAAAAATTAAGGCCTCAGCCCCTAGCTGGCAAGGCTGATCTGGTCTCAGTTGTACCTTGGACTGGTCCAGCCTGGCCCATTTTAATACCTATTCACACTTGGGCATCCACGTGAAGAATATATTATCATCAATAGTGTTCAAAAGGTCGGGATGACAGAAACTTTCTGTAGTAAAAGCCTCCCATGGGGAAATTTCACAAGTCTTTTGAAAAAACAGAAATAAATCTGTGACTCTTTGTTCATCCTTTCGTGTTATCTGGCTCTGTAGTCAGTTTAAGTATTCATTTTTGTGAACTTTTGATTCATCCAATCAGTAGCACTTGTTGATTTTGTTTAGATCAGTACCTCAAATTACGATGGGTTTTTTTTTTTTTTTTTTTTTCATTCAACGGAGAGTGCTCAAGATGCAGAAATGCAGCACAAATGATGATAGCAATTAGCATGCATACTCTAAAGTTTAATCTACTACTAATGATGGTGATGGGACATGGCCCTTAGGTATAATCTATGTTCCCAAGATCTTTTAGGGGTGTGGAAAAACATTTTCCGTGGCGGATGTGAAAAATTGTAGTCTTGGCAAGGTTCGGAAGGGAACCGTTTAACCTAGCTTCACTTTATCGTTTTGGACTTCAGATTGGTGTCTGTTGATGGCATGTATTACACTATTACTTTTTGCGGTTGCTTCATTGCAAAGAACAGTAATGAAGCTGCTGAATGGATAACTATATTGATGTTGACAAGTACCACAAGTTGTGGTTATTATATATGTTAAGCAGCAGTTTTGGGCTAATTTATTATGATGAGAATGTGTTAAATTGGGATGTTATAATGTGATTGGGATTAAATTGGGTTGGAATTATGATGTGATGGGTTTTCTATTTTGAAGTGATTAGGTTTCTGAGTTCAAGTTAATGTCTTGATTTTACTCTATAAATAGCCATTGGTTATTCTCAATGAAATAACACAGAATTTATCCATGATGTAGTCTCTAAAGTTCTGCATGGTATCATAGCAAACGATCCGGTAATAATCCTCGCTTCATTCTTCTTTTTGTCGTTCTTCATTATATGATACCCGGGTATGGCAAATGCCCCATTGTACCCGTACCGATATGGATCCGGGTACGGGATATGGCTTGGATACGGCACCCAATTTCAGGATATGGCTTTGTATTATTTTTCACCCAATATTTTTGAAAATTTTGTCCATTTCGATCGATTTCTGCTGAAGCTCCTTATCGATCCCTCTCTCTATGCAAACGAAAGTAAAAAAGAAGAAGAAGAGGTGGAGGGGAGGAAGAAGAGCCCTAACCTGCTTCGGCTGGGGCTGCTATTGTTCCTTCGACGACTCTTCTTCTTCTTCTTCGGTTTTTTTTTTTTTTTTTTTTTTTTAATCCGTTCATGCCCTGGAGAGTCGAGATGCCAGCGAAAAGGGGAAAGTATCCCCTCACCTTTTCTACAGGAGTACGGGCCCATAGAGCTTTTTTTTTCTTTCTTTTTTAATGTTGGGCTATTGGGCCAGTCCGTCAGAGGCCCACTTTTGTTTTGTTTTCTTTTAATCTATGTTCAGCTATTGTCCAGTTGTCTAGTGAGGCCCATCTCATCAAAAATTTGATCCATATAGTGGGCTTTGCAATGTTTGAGCCCTAAATTGAAATAAAATAATGTTCCACCTAAAATAAATTCCTAATCAAATATTTACATGTATATATATGGGAAATATTCAAGTATGAGAACTTTTTTGCGGCCCCATTTTGGGATGGGACCGGGGGGGATGGAAAGATCTATGTGAAACCACCCCAAGTATCAAGTTTGAGCCCAAACGCATGCCCCTAACCTCTTCATCCGTGGCCCACAAGTTTAATGGCTTCATATTTAAAAAAATATTCAACCCTCGATTCAACGGTTCAGTCCATTCGGATGTGTGCCAATCCTTGGGATTAGTGACTATTAGGGGGGTTCCCTATTGGTTGCTAGGTTTAGATGGGTTGCTAGTTGGGCCCCACAAAAAAGTTCTCATATAATGGGTGAGAACTAATTCTCACTTGAATATTTTCCTATATATATATATATATATATATATATATAGAGAGAGAGAGAGAGAGAGAAACTGACAGCAGGAAGCTCTTCTTCTACAAGGGGCTACATTTTACATGCATAACTAGATTTCATAGCTATCTATCCCCCTCTTCATCCACTAACTCGACACTCTTCCCTGTCAGTACACTTACTCTCGAAGGTGTTGGGCGCCTTGCCTCTTTCTAGTAGAAAGTCTTTGTTGTGCTTCACTTCTAGGTTCATCTCTTCAGCCATGTCTTTTTGTTGAATATGATGATAATAGATGCTTAGTCACACTTTAATGTTTCTCTGTTAATGCTGTTTACTTTTAGATGTTTTAAAGTAGGTATCTTGGAAAAAATCTTTACTTGATTTGTACTAATAAATTGTTTCATGATTTCATTTTGTTCCATCAATGTGCTGAGGATGCTGGATTCTATTATATCTTTTTGTCTGCATATTTTCTCTGTTCCTGTAGTAAAATATCACATGTGCAGGCACACATTCGTACGCTGAGAGGAAGGATATTGGAGACTATCCTGAGTCTCAGATTTTTGATTTTCCAGTACGGTGTTGTGTACAAGCTCCATTTAACTGGGACAGATACATCATTGACGGTACTCTCTCTCTCTCTCTCTCTCTCTCTCTCTCTCTCTCTCTCTCTCTCTCTCTCTCTCTCTCTCTCTCTCATTGGACAAGGTTAATTTTATTTGTTATTATAATGATATTTTGACTTTTTCTACTGCCTATTCTGGCACCATTCTTAGTTTATTATTTCAATTGTCCTATTACAGGTTTCCCATTACATTTGCTCTTTAACATATTTTTCGTTGTATTTGTTGAAAATTGACTGCAGAGAAAGAGAACAGTTTGAAATTTATGAGTTCTCATTGACTATGGCAGGTTTAGTTTTTAGAATTGTGGCTGTTGTTGCATTAGCATGGTACTTAGGTCCTTACCTGCAATTATTGTGGGGAGAATTTTCTCCTGCGCACGCGCTTCTCCGGGTGTGCCCATCCCGACCATCGCCAAAGGCGGGACCCCCCTCAATTTCATCGGATGCAGTATGATGAACAGTATGGATGTGCAGTGCACAGGTGTGCAGGAGAAAATCGTCCATTATTTGGGTGTTCATTTTTGTCAGAACTTTTTTCCTTCTGACATTCTATTGGATTATGAGTCGGAAATCATCTTACCATGATCAATGGCATCTGTGTTGCAAACTTTATATAGTATATCACATACCAACGCCATACCATGATTACGGGTCTATAGCCAATAGGACCACACAATCCAAATTCCCACCAACTACAAGTACGGGCCTATCTAAACTCTAAGCAGACATGATTACTAGTTAATTCACACAGATTCAACACGTGCACACACAGAGAGGTACCAAAAACTATAATAGAAACCCCCAACCTGAAAAAAGTTAAGCCTTGTCCCAACTATGTTGGGGCCTGCAATATCTAAACCTATTTAAACAATTTGATGGTTTAATATTTTCGTACTTACTACTTAGTATAAATCTTATTTTATATGGAACGAGGCAAGTTAGCGTTGGACTTTTCTTGGCATGCAATTTAACCAAAATATTACCTTAAATAATATTTGAAATAGAGTTTGGGCCGATATTACACAGATTGGGTCTGGTTAAAAGGGTTGACAAGTTTAGTCAGCTTGAAGTAAAAACAGGGTGGATGCAGATTGGACTACAATTCCTAGATACTGCTATCAACCTGACAATTTTCCAGAATGTGGGAAAGGGGGGATGTGTGAGACCACCTTTCTAGTATCATTTTTGTTAATGCAGGTAGTCATTTCGCAATTTGTATTTTGCGGTATTAATGCATTTACAATGTCACTGGATGTGATATAGGAAATTCTTTTTGTTCGTGGTCGTTTATCCGAGGGTTTCTGTTTGTAATCAATTTAGTACCCCATATTAAATCTCATAGTGCATCGGGCTTGAAATGAAGGAGGTAGCAATTGTGTTGCAATTGTGACCCTAGAAGATTTCTTTTGAGCTGAAATCAGTCCTTTACTGAGCATTTTTTTTACATGCAGGTGTATGGCCTATCTTGGATTGTGCTAGCTGTGCTAATAATACTTTTCAAGGTCCGTACACACTGCAATCCCCATGCACAATGGCATTTCAAAAGCGACCTCCTTTTTTATGTTGACTTTTAAACTTACTTCCCCGTCACGGATCTGAAATTTCAGGTTTTCACTTTCAGCCAAAAGGCATCTGTGAATTTCCAGCTGGTGCTGCGCTTTATCCAGGGCATTTCCTTCATGCTGGCAATAACGGGTTTAGCAGTTGCAGTTGTTGCAACAGATCTATCCGTGCCGGATATCTTTGCATGCATCTTGGCGTTTGTTCCCACCGGATGGGGAATTCTTTCTGTGAGTTTTTCATCGTTTTTCTATAAATAGTTATATTTTTTCTTTTTATTTATTAGGTTAAATTTCTTTGTCTGCTTTAACCCACACCTAGATATTACTTTGTTGAGAGGAAAAAATAGAAACCATGATTGTAACATAACTATTACAGGGTCCCATCTTACTAAAACTATTCATCAAAACTAGGCATAATAAATTGGATTGAAGAGATGTGAATAGCAGCCTGTTATCACAATGAGCTTTTATTGCAAGAGATACCCCTACTTTTAACTCTATCGACAATTTTTTAAGACACAAGAACTCAAAACTCCATGAAACATGACTGATATTCAGATTTTGCACTTGACCTAGCCATCAAATGTTTTTTCTTACTTTTCCATATAACAAGGTCACTGTAGAACAATACTAGTTTACTACCCCAACGCTGCTAAGAGCATGGATCAAGTAGTAGATCGCTACAATGTAATTGAAGGCTCAGATTCTGCTTGATAGGACTATCTATGGGAAAGGCCCCTAATTGACCAGTTTCTCGAAGTAAATCCAAGATTACGCATTTCCTTTGATTTATAAAAGTACCCATGTGCAATCTAGCAACTTCAGTGCTTAAGAAATATTTTAACTGTCTCGAATATTCAATGACAAATTCTCATCTTGAAAACATCTATAATGCTTGAACTACACTCTATTCATCACCTATAACTACTCTATTGATGCAAAAGGCCTATAGACCAATGCAACCATGACTGGCCCACGTGTAGGACGCAAAGAGATCTTTTTTCCTTATTTACTTCTTTAATGAGATGAAATTGACCCAAAGAGATCGTGTTTCTTTATTTACTTCTTAATGAGTTGTAATTAGGATTAGATTCCTAGTTTCTTTAGGAGTCTTTAATTTTAATGTTTGTTTTTTTTATATATATATATATATGAGCATTAGAGAAAATTAGAATCAGGTTTGGAAATTAAGAGAATTTTCCCTAATGGATTGAGGTTCTGGCGCAGCCAAGATCCGCAATCGATGCATTAGATCAACCTCCCGAGGAATTGATCGAATCCAAGATGGATGCCGGCCACTAGGGGGTACAAACAAGACTGTAAAACAACCCATAAACTCATGAGGAACTCTCAAATCATATTATCAATTGAAAGAAACATATCAAATACAATGAAGGGCTCCTCTATAGATAGAGCAGTATTCTTTGCTATTAAGAATCCTAAATAGAAAGCTACTAATCCTAATTAACAATAGAATTAGAAACAATTCCTTAATCAAATAAACCTAAGATAAAAATAGTATACCACAGTAGCTCTTCACCCAATTGGGCATGTGGGCTGAACCCAATAGACTGGGTTGGATGGCTGGTTCCATCATATGGGCCCAGGGACCTTCTTGGGCTTCCATACTGCATCAACTCTCCCTGGCTTGGTAGAACTCGACTCCGGCGAATTAATAACTCGATAACGTTCATAAAGATCTGGATTCAGACGCTAGAAGTTGTTAGTAGTAATCCATGTAGCATTGGAGAGTTTTGCCAACAGACAAGGAACTTCTGAAATCCTCCGCGACGAGTAGAAACAATTTGATCATCAAGAACATCATTGATTTTATCTATCGATGGAGGAGCATCCGGTAAGGTGATGAGTTCTTCTTCAGAATTGTCCTCATTATCATGCCCCTGATAGAGAGTGAGATCTGCAACATTGAACGTGGGACTGATACCAATATTTGATGGTAACTTGAGGGTATATGCATTGGTATTGAGCTTATTTAACATTTTGAATGGACTTGTATTTCTTGGATGCAACTTCTTGTTAGCGTCTGGCGGTAACCTTTACGGATGAATACGAACCATAACCATGTCACCTTTAGAAAACTCGAGGAAACGACGACGTTTGTCGACATGAGCCTTGTAGCTGTCATTGCTAGCGGCAATATTTCATCGAACTTCATCATGTATTTGTTGCATGTGTTTGATGAAGTTATCTACTTCAGCACAAGGACGTGCTTCAAAAGGCTATAGGACAAGATCAATAGTCAAGCGCGGTCAAACACCTGTGACTACTTAAAAGGGTGTGATGCCTGTGGAACGATTGCCTGAATTGTTGTAAGCAAACTCACCCATAGGTAGAACTTGATCCCATGTGGTGATATGATCATGTACAATGCATCATAACAGTTGTCCAAGGCTTCTATTGACAACTTCCATTTGTCCATCAGTCTACGGATGGTAAGCAATAGAGAAGTGAAGCTGTCTTTGTTGTTATCCACAAAGTCTTCCTGAAGTAACTCATAAATTTGGTGTCATGATCTGAAACGATTATCTTGGGAAGGCCATAAAGACGGACAGCCCCAAGTGCAAGGCCCCGATGTAGTAATAATCTTGTGAATCTAGGTCGATCTACAAGGAACAATGCTTTTTAAGAAACTTTCCAACTTTAACCTGTCCTAATTTAGAAACTAAATCTAACCTAATAAAGAAACTAATCAAATTACAAGAAAATTCCTAAAAACTGAAAATTAAAAATTACAACTTTCCAAATAAAAAATAAACCAAAACTAAGTAAAGAAACCTAGTTTATTCAACCATATTCTAACTATAACTTGCAAAAGTAACAAACTCATCAAAACAACCAATTTAATATGAGATAAATCAAAAGAAAGCTTCCTAAAACAAATTACAATGTAAATATGAATGATTTATGAGATCCTACATGAAAAAAATGCAATTCTAGACTAGTTCCTAAAAATCTGATGCATGCTGAAAAAATTCTAAGTATGGAAACTATTGCACAGGCCCAATTTTGTTGGACTGTACGACTGGCCTAAGATATAAACCTAAATCTAATGGCTGGAATCAATACTCTGATGATGCATGAACACAACAGAAAAGAAGAATCGAAAAAAGACTTAAAACAAAAAAGATATGATCACCTAAAGATGCCTAGTTGAGCAGTTTTGTGCTGGAAATCTGATTGCAGGCTGTCCGACTACCCCTATTTATGCCGCTGTTTACCTCACTTCCCAAACTTATTTTTCAGTAAAACTCTGCAGTTGCAAAGACTTCTTTCCAAATATTAATTCTGCAAAGTTTCGATGGAAACTAAGCTTGTTTGCCTAATTTTCAAATCGTGCACTTTTGAGAGAAAAATAGCCTAAATCTGTTGTAACAATGTTGTCTTCTTCACTATTCATGCATAAGGTCTGAATTCGATCTTTCTAATCAGTCATCAAACATTGTGATTTCAGCAGCAAGAGTCAATTCTAATGCAATTTCTAAATATGATGCATGTACAAAAACACTTTCCAACCATAGATTATGCAAGTAACAAAAGTAGTAAGTTTCTACTAAACATGGAAAGATGTAAGTTGGGTTTCTAAATCAAAAATTTGCAAATAAAAAAATTATCAAAATATTAACTTAAAATAAAAACAAAATGGATGGAAAAAAATAAAAAACGGAAAAGATGTATCAAAGATCTAAAAACTAGACGATCATACAAGTATTGAAAATGCGATAATGAAGTCCTCTCTTCTCAAAGTAGGAAAAAAAAAAAAAAAAGCAAATGCAAGTAATTACTTGATGTCTCGACTTTTAATCGATTTATTTTATTTTCAAAAACCTAGATCTAATCATGTGAAATATTGTCTCCAATCAAAACAAATAAAAGAACTAGAAATAGAAAATTAAACAAGTTACATAAAGAACATGCATAATCAATCCAAGTAGTGTCTTTATTCCTTGATCTTTGAGTACAAGAAATTAATGTTCTTCTCTCCTTTTCAATTAAAAGAAAGGGACTTAGAGAGAGAAAGGAGTGGTGTGGAATGGAATGGAGAGAGAGAAAGCCTCCAAAGTTGCTACCCAAGTGATGTTACACGTCCCCCCCCCCCCCCCCCCCCCCGCCCCCTTCCTCCCGGGACTCCTTTTCATGCTTTTTGTAAATCTTTTTTTTAGTAAAAAATCTCTCATCTTTAGGGCTCTTGTTTCCTTATGTGTAGAGATTCTTGCTTAGGCTCTAAACTAACTTCTTTCTTTGGAAAGAATTTTAAATTTGAGAGATCTCCTTACCTTATTAGGTTTCTTGATGCACACACTTTCCTTGTATAATTCCAAGAATATCTCTAAAAATTGCATGATGATGTAGAGGGAAGAAATTTTCCAAATATTGAGATTTCTTGCAATTCCCGTGATGCAAGACAATATGAAGTATAACCTAATATGATGAGATCAGATCTGAATTAACAATTAAAATCAAGTTATAGGCATGCCAATTAAAATAGAAAACATTGAATGCCAAGTAAACAATAAATCTGAGGTCCAAGGTTATCTCACAAATCCCGCAATAAGTCCCTTTTAGCAAAAAAAATGGTAGGATCTTAATGGAAGATAGAACTTCCTTGGAACTTCCAAGTTGCTCAAGGCCAATGATGCATACCCAATGGTTTAAATGAGAGGTTTATTGCAATAAAGTTCTGATCTAATGAAGTTCAGATTTACGAAAGGTTCATATCCAATGACAGTTCAGATTTGATAATTTTCAGACTTGAAAAAAAATATATATGAGGTTTATGATAGTAAATCTCAGATCTGAAGTTTGAGGATCTTTGATGAGAAAGAGGTTCTAGCTCTGGTCTAGGTTTAGATGACAAAGGTCAATAAAGCTCTTGGAAATAGAGAAGTGAAAGAGATAGAAGATACCTTTGTTGGGCTCTCACTGAACTCCGATCTAGAGGCTTTACAGAGATTCTCAAGAGAAAGTAAACTCTAAAGATCCAAGGTAGAAGAAGTCTCATTTTCATTCAATATCTCATAAAAACATAACATAACCAAGAAGAATACAATGGCAGTCTTTAAAATACCCTAAAGAGATGATGACATCATCACACTTAAAAGAAACATCAGGAAAATAAGAAGAAAATAAGAGGGACTTGCGCAAGATGCCTTGGGATTCGTGCATAAGGGGTGTATGCACGCATCCCAAGAATAAAACCCTTTTTCACTTTAGTTGTGGGCCCCCCTTTTCTTCATTACTTATGTTTGTCTTCTTAAAAAAAAAAAACATGGGCCCCTTTATTCTACTGAGACTCTTTTAATTAACTTGGGCCCCTCTAAACTACAAAACTCTTTTATTTCCTCCCATGTGGCACAAGATGATTGCGCACATGGGGCCTTCTCTTCTTTAGGAATGAGATCCTATGAAATCCATTTGCCTAATGCCCTCGTGGTGATGAGACAATGGTGGATGTTCTACTTCTTCGTGATCAAAACCCGGGTATGAATCATCTAACCATAACACGGCTTGCTCAGTGTTCCTGCGCCTTGATCTTTGGTATACCTTGTAAGAACGAGGGGGTTTGGATCTAATGTCCCCATCATCTCGCCTAAAACTATAGCAGACAACTTCCTGAGGTCGTATCTCTCTTAATATAGCTCTGATTTACGAAATCTTGGGCTCCACGAATATCTACTAGAAAAGAGCTTTCCAATGATGGCTAGATTGCACCGATCCGACACTCGGTTTGAGAATTATGGTCATTTTAAGTTGCTACCCCTAAAAAATCCGGGAATACTTGTGCACAAATGGAAGCTTCTATGTTGGTATGCAATGGGGTGTGTGGGACCCATGTTGGATGCCCAAGGCATGCTTGGACTCTTTCCTTGCTTGCTTATTTGACTTTCCTTTGACCTCTCTTCTCAAATTTCATCAATGTGGGTCCCATGTTGATTTCTCCTACAAATTGAAAGAAATAAATTTATCATTAATTACATGTAAGAAAATAAACATGAATCATGCATGGGACCCTACATGCCTAATGATGCACCCAAACGACAAACTTTTCAAAAATAACACATGGTGCCAAAAATTGATTTTGGGGTGATAAATGAGATGAAAAACCTTAATTTCATAAAAGACATGCAATGTGATGAATTTTGACCTTTTTTTTACCATGTTTCCAAAAATAACCCCAAATTCATGAAATTGAGTGTAATATATGCAATTAAACCCAAGTAAGTCCACAAATGCTCATGAAATGATGACCTGATTTTGTGGACTTATCAGCTTCCTTGAAGAATAATTGAGCTACTTTGTAAGCATCCGATGTGGTGTTGCATGGAATAAAATGTGCCAATTTTAGAAAAACGATCAATGACAACAAAGATGGAATCAACTTTCCATGCAATCTTTGGAAGTCCTAACACAAAATCCATGCTGATGTTTTCCCATGGTGCATTAGGAATAGGCAATGGCTGATATAAACCTGTATTCTTTAGCCAATTGACAGGTGCGACATCTTTCACATATGCTAATAACATTAACTCTCATTCGGGGCCAATGAAAGCGATCATCAACGAGAGCAAAAGCCTTGTCAGGTGACCACTACAATCTCCTGAATGCAATTCACGAACAACATATTCTCGAATCGAAGTAGCAGGAAGGCGAAGTTTGTTATATATGAATAAGAATCCATCATGTATGTTGTAAAGAATCTATCATGTATGTTGTAATGAGGGTGCTTGTCCTTATTGCCGTTAAGAAGATCCGCATAGATTGTGCTAAAATCCTTGTCATTTGTATACTCCTGCTTTATCAACTCAAAACCTGTCACAGTGACTTATCATAGTACTAAGGAGATTTTTCAACGGCTTAAAGCATCAACTACCATATTTTCTTTGCCGGCTTTATGACGGAGACTAAATGTGAATTCTTGAAGGTAGGAGCTCCATTTAATTGGACAATCACTGACATGCTGTTGTGACTGTATATGTTTCAATGCCTCATGATCGGAATACAAGACAATCTTTTCCAATCAAGTAATGATGCCAATGTCGCAATGCTTGCTCGACGGCGTAGAATTCCAGATCATCGATAGAATAACTACCCTTGGCATCGAAGAGCTTTTCGCTGAAAATTGCGACTAGGTGACCTTGGCTAAGAACTCCAATGTCGATATGAGAAGCATCACAAGCAACTTCAAAGACTGTCAAAATCTGGAAGTCGTAAGACAGGGGTTTCCGTGATCTTGCGCTTGATTTCTACAAATGCTCTAGTTGCTGCACTTGTCCATTTAAATTCTCCCTTTTTCATACAATCAGTGATGGGAGTCATAATACTCTGCTGAAATCTCGAATGAACCTTTTATAGAAAGTAGCATGTCCGTGGAAACTACGAACTTCAGTGAGAGTTGTCGGAATAGGCCAATCGAGGATAGCTTGAACCTTGGATGGATCCATTTCAATACCCTTAGAAGAGACAACAAAGCCAAGAAAAATCACAGAATTGCTCATAAAAGTACACTTCTTCAGATTAACATAGAAGCGTTCCCGGCGAGGAAGTTGAAATATGCTCTTCAAGTGATCAAGATGCTCCCTTTTGGATTTGTTTTAAATTAGATATCGTCAAAGTAGACAATAATGAACTTTCCAATAAATAGTTTCAACAACTGATTCATAACACGCATGAATGTGCTAGGAGCATTAAAAAGACCAAAAGTCATAACCAGTCATTCATAAAGACCATCTTTAGTTTTAAAGGTTGTCTTCCATTCATAACCTGATCTAATTCTGATTCGATGATATCCACTGCGAAGATTAATCTCAAAAAATACCAAAGCACTATTCATAAGATCAAGCATGTCATTGAGTCTAGGGATAGGGAGGCGATACTTTACAGTGATTTTGTTGATGGCACGACTAGCCACATACATATGCCAACTTCCATCCTTTGGTGTGAGGAGAGTGGGTACAGCACATGGACTTACGCTTTCCCGAATATATCTCCGATGCGACAGATCATCGACTTGTTTCTTCATTTCAGCATGTTTGAATGGGGCTCATCCGATTAGCACGAAGATTAGGGAAAGATGTTCCAGGAGTTAGATCTATTGCATGCTATATGTCTTGCATTGGCGGCAATTCATTTGGAAGCTCATCGGGAATTAAATCAGAAAACTTATTGAGCAAATGGTTGTACCTCTTGTGGAGTTGATGTCTTTGAGTCTTCATTTAATTCACCTGTTTGGTAACCAAAGCATATGTCACACATTGCTCTTTACTTTCAACTTCAAATTTGCGCATGGTGAGAAGGTGGGGAGATGCAATAGGAGTGGCCTGCTTTGCACAGAACAGAGTCTCCATGGGCTACAATTGAATTCGGCATCCATTCCATTTGAATGTGTAGGTGTTATGTAGGCATTATCCGCATGACCGGTGATGACCTTCAAGCGTTTCAGCCAAAGCCTACCAAATAAGATGTGGGCAACATTCATCGAAATAGTATCACACTTACAATATCTTCATATGAGCCCATCTTCAAGAGAACACTGCACTGTCAGTTGACGAGAATCAAATAATCATCTACCCATGCAACTTTGTAAGACCTCGGGTGCTCTATAGTTGGCAACTGAAGTTTATCAACTGCTTCTTTAAATATGACACTCATAGCACTTTCACCATCAATGATGGCATTGCAAGCTCTTCCTTTACAAGTGACTCTTGTTCTGAAAATGGGAGCTTGGTTTTCATCGTCTTCTTCGATACCATCTGCAACCAATAGACACCGCTGAAGGAAAAACAACGGGCTGTCATCATCAGTTGTGATTACCTCAAGTGGTGATTCTGGTTCTGTTGGAGGTTGTGCCTCAAGTTGCTCCATCTCAATTTCTTCATCATACTGTTCATCATCATGAGGTTCACCTTCACAATGCAGATTTCTGTGTGGACATTCTTTAGCATAATGACCTCGCTATTTGCAAGAATGACATACAAATTGGCGCATCCAAGATCTGTGATCGATGCGTTAGATCAACCTCCCGAGGGATTGATTGAATCCAAGATGGTTACCCGCCACTAGGGCATAAACAAGACCACAAGACAACCCATAAACTCACGAGGAACTCTCAAAACTTATTATCAATTGAAAGAAGCATATCAAATGCAATGAAGGGCTCCTCTATATATATAGTGCAATATTCTTTGCTATTAAGAATCCTAAATAGAAAACTATGAATCCTAATTAACTATAGAATTAGAAACAATTCTTTAATCAAATAAACCTAAGATAAAAATAGTATGCCAAAGTAGTTCTTCAGCCAATTGGGCCTCTGTGGGCTGAACCCAATAGACTGGGTTGGATGGCTGGGCCCTTGGGCTTCCATACTACATCAACTCTCCCCGACTTGGGTCGACAGTTTTTTGTGCAGAGAAGGAAAATATTGAACTGATTTTCTGCATTAGTGAGGATTTTAATTTCCTATGAGGTAGGAAAGAAGGATTCCTCTCTAGGGCTGAATCCTCTCATTACTCATTACACAAACGTAGGAGCAGCAACAATGAGCTATGATGCCCAGATACAAGTATGAGTACGGGCACGGATACGGAGATCGTGGATATGATTGCATCTGCATTTTTAAAATCTAGGACACGGATAAAGATATGGGTGTTAGAAAGAAACATAAAGTTCCGCACATAAAAAATGTTAGAAAGAAACATAAACAATCAAAAGTGATCTAAAGAAAATATTAGGACACCCGTATCTGTATTCATGTCCTAGATTTTAGAAGTGCAGAGTCGTATCCACGATCTCCATATCCTTGTCTTTCTAACATTTTTTATGTTGAGAACTTTATGTTTCTTTACCCAGTGCATGTGAATAGGAGGGTTTGCATATTCTCCTAGGGATTAGTTCTTGGTTGTCCAGAATCGAGTGTCCTTCGTGCTCAAGGCCAAAGGCTCTTGGACTGGGCTGGGCCGGAGATACCCTAGGTTAAAAAAAAAAAAATAACACACACACTAATGTGAAATAATGGACTCAGTAAGTAAGATAAGCTAAACTTATACCCTAGAAGTTTGAGTGCGGTATTGGGTATCAATACAAGTGTTGTATCAGTCCGATACAAATACGTGGCACATGTACAAGTATCCGGGTATCGTAGGCAATGAGCATGAGAAATATATATAGGGCAACATCTGACGTCTGAGTTTACTGTTTGAGTTGATTTGCGCTAAAAAGGCACACTGGACACTTCTTTATTTGAGCGCACTTGATAATAATGACTGTTGTCTGGCTTTTGCCTTAGTTCCTCTTGCACTCTATTTTTCGATGGCTCTCTCAAAACAGCCATGAACATCTATGAATGTCCTTTGATGTCAATAGCAATATCCTTATACATTCAAAAAAGAAAATAAAATAAAATCCCATTTTAGATTCTGGCATGCGCACATTTGCTACGATTATCAACTCCTTTCATCAGGGAGTCCATGAATCCTTGCATTTTCTTCATATTGTTGGTGATTGATCTTCGGTGTCTTGCTAACTAGTAGACTATTGTGATTCAGATTGCGTCAGCATGGAAGCCATTGATGAAGAAGATTGGATTGTGGAAATCCATCCGTTCCATTGCTCGTCTTTATGATGCTGGAATGGGGATGCTCATCTTCATTCCCATAGCCATATTCTCATGGTTCCCATTCATCTCAACTTTCCAAACCCGTCTCTTGTTTAATCAGGCATTCAGCAGAGGGCTCGAGATATCTCTCATCCTTGCAGGAAACAATCCCAATACCGGATTATGACATTATCCAACCTTGTAATTTTCATTTAGATTTTCAGATTTCTTTTTTCTTTTTTTCTAACCTTTGTAATCTAGTGTGTATATTCGCTTCTTTGTTATTCTGTTCACTGTTAAGAGGGCTGGTTTTATCATTTAGTTTAAGTACCAGTATAAAGAAGCATTGAGAATTCTTTTTCACGTTCATTTTATAGGTAATTATTAATGATTTCCATTGTAATTTGAATCTTTGATCTGGGGTTTTTACTTCCAAGTGGATCATGATTCATGGCTATATCCACTTCGGCTTTTTAGAGCTCTCGAGAATTATGGGGGCCCAAACAATACGTCAATGAATCCCTAAAAAGAATTTGAAGACCTGTATGTGTTAAATGTGATTTAGATGGGACGTGAATCAGGAAGCAGTGACCGTTGGTTAAACTGAAATAGCCATGCGAGGAGATACCTCACATTGTAGTCTGCGTTAGTGAGATGATGATAAGCACCAGTTAGACATCCCTATGGCCCATTCATGGAAGGGCCACAGGAATTGTGTTATTTAGCATGTTCTGCGATGCGATGCGATGCAATCAACAATTTGCATTTCCTAGTACTGTCCTTGGGTGGTGTTAGAACGCGTGCTGTTACCTTCATCACAGACTTATCCTGTTGATCTAGTTAGGCTGGTGTTAGTAGAAGTAGTATCCATGTGATTTGCACTGGGAAATGCATCTCCTGAATTTCTCTTAATTATTATGTTCATATTTCTGTACTTACATCTTGAGTTAAGTTCTTGAGTCTGTTACTTGAGAGAATTCCCGAGTTAAAAGATGTGGAACCCCAGATTGGAGACAATCTATTGAAACTGACCTGTTCAAAATAAACTCCTTCGCTGTCTCTGAGATTTGAAAGTGTGCTCTAACATCAGATTGACAGTATTATGAAGAACAAGATTGAGACAACCGTACTCTCTGCTAATCACGCAGATCTTACGGTAGAGCCAAATATTAAAGTATAATCTTAAGACTTCTCATATACGGTGAAGGTGTTCATCTTGAGTAGTTCAGATTTTTAATAGGTTGGCCCACACTCCAAATCATGGGCAATTCCACTTCTACCGGAGAGTGGCCGGAATCTTTTTTGAGTATTATGCAATTTGCAATGATTTGAAAAGAGATAAAAATATGGGCACAAAATTCTTCAATAGTTAAGCGCCCTTTAAAAGATGATCCAAAGGCAAGTAGGAGAATCTTAGACCATGTCATGGCATTTCCGTATGAAAAGGATTTGATGTCCTAGAGGGCGGAAAACCCCCATCGTGGAGCTGCTCCAGAATACCGAGATTGGCCATAGCTGATATGACATGATCTGTTAATGGATTGAATTTTCATAGGATGGGAGGTCTTTGAGGGAGTATGTGTTTAGCTAGTATAATTTTCCCAGGAAAAGTTAAGAGTTGGGACGTTCTTGATGAGAGATATCGACCACCGCTCGTTGGTTAGAACATGCATGGGATGGCCACTGTATATCAAAATGGTCTTTTACCCAAAAGACTAACATGAATCTATTTCTCCACCCGGGATTGGCCTGTTTCCTCCTTTAACAGGGAAAACTCTCTCAAACTGAAGATTTAATTATTTATAGTTTCAGTGTTTCTACTATTTGGTGCAACAAAACGTCATCAATGTGTTTCTACCCCTCCTTGTATGACAACCCAGAAAATTGGTTTTCTACATTCGGGTCCAAATCTGCTTTCCACAATCATAGAAAATGCTTTCCTTGCAAGGAACCATTCTTTATCTGATGCCATTTTCATTTTCTATGAAAAATGCTCCATACAAAATTACATTGAAAGCATAGCATTCCTGTGCGGTCCCAACAAGCATGACATTTTTACTACCTTCATCCTGGCAAGAACCCAAGGATGAATGTAATTTTTTCAAAAACGAGGAAATGACCATTACATATCTCTATGGGGATTGATTTCCAAAACCATTTGTGGGCAGCAATACCATCATTGAAGGAACTTTCAAAACTCTAGTAAATAGATGGTGTTAAAAAAATATATAAACACTGCATTGTCGCAATTCAGCACTTCATTTACACAGAGAACTATACAAATGTGTTTGCTCCAATGAAATTAAAGGGATAAAGAGTTAAAAGAAGACATTCATTGAACACACATCATAGAAGGAAACAAATGATTATTGATTTCCATTATATATCTAGGGATGAAAAATGTAAATTCAACCAAAATGCAAACAGAAGCAGTATCAGAATAGTCTGCCCTCAGATAACTCAATTCCATATATTTCCAACAGAAATAATGATTAGAAAAATGGACTGCTAATTGCCCACACTGCGAGGTGATTGTCCAACGGGAAAAGGAAAGTGATAGAAGAAAAGCAAGTAGCTGCATTCCCTGGTTATAGAGCTGTGCTCATCTACTGCCAGTCTTCACATGATCAGAAGCATTTCCTGTGTACAATGGATGGCCCAGATTCATCATACTCAGCTTTTGCAATCCACATCTGCAAGCAGTACAAAGCTCGTCATCAGCCCAATGAAAAGGGAATGTTCTGGAGGGTTTAGGGTTTATTTAGGTATACATGTGTGTAAACACATTTATTTAGGTTGAAACACACAAGGCAGGCATATATCTTTACGTAAACGTCCTTTAAATGTGGTTAGTTGGTCAGGTACGTATTTACCAAAAGGGAAAGCATTTGTTGTGGGTAAGAACGCACCTGCTGGAAAGTGCTGAGGGATGCCAAGATGGAGCCTCCAATCCAGACACTGTACTTCCTCTCAGGAGGAGCCACCACCTTGATCTTCATGCTGCTTGGTGCTAGTGCTGTAATCTCCTTGCTCATCCTATCGGCAATACCGGGAAACATTGTGGATCCACCACTAAGAACAATGTTGCCATACAAATCCTTCCTAATATCCACATCGCATTTCATGATGGAATTATAGGTAGTCTCGTGTATGCCAGCGGCCTCCATCCCAATCATTGATGGCTGAAATAGGACCTCTGGGCAACGGAAACGCTCCGCCCCAATGGTAATAACCTGTCCATCAGGCAGCTCATAGCTCTTCTCTACAGATGAGCTGGTCCTGGACGTTTCCAGCTCCTGCTCATAGTCAAGGGCAATGTAGGCCAGCTTCTCTTTCATGTCTCTTACAATTTCACGCTCAGCCGTGGTGGTGAAGGAGTAGCCACGTTCAGTCAGAATTTTCATCAGAGCATCCGTGAGGTCACGGCCGGCCAAGTCAAGACGCAGGATTGCATGTGGGAGGGCATAGCCCTCATAGATGGGGACTGTGTGGCTGACACCATCCCCAGAGTCCAACACAATACCTAAACAAGGACCCACGATCAAGACAGGCTCACATCAACATAACCTCATTGTCAAAAGAATCAGAATAAAAAAAAAAAGAAATGCAAAGGAAACAACCAACTCAGTTCTAAAAAAGGTAAAACTTCAATTGACAGCAAGTAGCAATGTAACTTTCAATCAATAAATAGCTAAATAAGATCTCCAAAATTCAGCCCGTGGGGTGGTAATATTAAAATTTATACTTTGACAGAGACCAAATTGATCATGATTCTCCATACTGCGTTATCATCTTGCAGCTTATCTCTACATATTTTGTATAAAGTGGCAGAATCAATATGTAGGTCAAGAAGCAGGATAGCTATAAAAACAAACTCGGTCGTCCTCATAGTCATCCTCATCATTCATCATCATCCCAGCTGGATGGTTGCCAATCATGGGGAGGGTGGAATGGGAAGGTACTCATGAGGATTAGGATTTAGGGGTGACCGACAAAGTCCATTAGTTGATGATAACCTACAACTTGATACAAGGGCCCAGTTATAATGGTTTCATATGTGACATAATTTTGTAATTAAATATGAAGGAGAACACGAGTCAAGTCAATTTGTAGCGCTTGCATAGTTCAAGTTGCTCATACGGTGAAGTTTGGAGGGACATCTTGAAATAATTAATATAGAAAGGGCATGATCCATGATCCATGATAAGATTAAAAGAGACAGATACAGAGACAGATAGAAAGGTATATGCAAACAAATAATTAACTGAGAAAGAACAAAGGTTGATGCCTTCTATATGTCAACATGTCTGGTAAAGCAACCTCTTTACGCAAACATTACTTGTCACAGATACTGTGACAGTTTCCACATTATACATTATGGCAATATAATTCTTTCATAATCAGTTGCGAATGTGCATCTAACCCCATAGCTTGAATAATATACTATCAATTACTACCCAAAAGTTCAGATTATTTTTTATTGCAAAGTTCATAATGTTTTTGCTGACATTGAAGCAGAACAGATAAATATAAATTACTAATCCAGGTATGGAAACACGTGATAACTGAATTCGACCAAAAACAAGATTTACAATCATTAGAGGATTAACAGATAGTAAGAATCAGGCATTTAATAGACTTGCGTACCTGTTGTACGGCCACTAGCATAGAGTGAGAGAACAGCCTGGATGGCAACATACATAGCAGGAGTGTTGAATGTTTCGAACATGATTTGAGTCATCTTTTCACGGTTAGCCTTAGGGTTAAGAGGTGCCTCAGTAAGAAGAACTGGGTGTTCTTCTGGGGCAACTCGCAGCTCATTGTAGAAAGTGTGATGCCATATCTTCTCCATGTCGTCCCAATTGCTAACAATACCGTGTTCAATTGGGTATTTCAGAGTCAATATGCCCCTTTTAGATTGGGCTTCATCACCCACATAAGCATCCTTCTGACCCATGCCAACCATCACACCAGTGTGGCGTGGACGACCAACAATGCTAGGAAACACAGCCCTTGGAGCATCATCACCGGCAAATCCAGCCTAGAAATACAAGTAAAAGAAACACCACATTGACAAAGTATCAGTTTTTTTTTTTTTTTTTTTGGTAAATACTCACACACTCTGCCCAAGTTCCTCGCCATCAGCCTTCCAGGCAAGGATTGATCCTTGGTTGTTTCTGTGGAGGGAAGGTGCCTCACCACTGAGCTACTAGTGGATTGGCTAAAATATCAGGTGTTATACATCTCTAAGAAGAGATGCACACATTTGCTAAGATAAGATGCATTATCCATAGGAAAACAATTGAGCTTGAAATGCACTAGGGCATTTTATAACTAATGACAGAATTTTATTAAAGATAAATGCAAGAGTTAAAGAGACTTGCATGGCAATAATCATACCAGAAATAAAGTGTTGCATTACGTTCTGGGTTTTCAGAATAACATAACATATAAAAGCCAAATGCATAGGTTTTTAATTTGTAAATTAGCATATTATCAAAAGCATCTCCTATAAGAAAGCAAACACGAATAGCTTATTTTTGAATAATAAAATGCATATGATGGAAGTCCTACACAAGTACCTTAACCATTCCTGTCCCATTATCACAAACAAGAGGCTGAATATCCTCGCCTTCTGCCATCTTCAATTACCTGCAAGAAAGCTGGAGCAGGTTCAGAACAGAGCAATCAGCCAAGCAACAGGTAGAAAAGAAGTGGCCTCATGCCCCACTCATAATTGCGAAAGAGCCTGCATTCTAGGATTATGTAGCAACTGAAACATTTTTCATTGATTGATTTAATCATTGTAAGGCTTCAAATGTATTTTCTTAAATAGCTGATATCGTAAGGAAATAACCAAATAATGCTTTTTTAGAAAAGATTAATTCAACCATAGAAAAGGATTAAATTGAAAAAATTCATTAAATTAATATAAGATTAATTTTGAATGAATATAAAGGAAAAAAATCATTAAACATTACTGCCATAAAACTGATGAATTGAAAAAAAAAAATTTTAATTTGAAACTAAAATTATTATAAAAATATATATCATTGGGTGAGTACCGAAAAAGGAAAATATCAATACTACAAAGAAAAACAACATATCCTTATACAAGGCAAGAATATTAAAGAGGTAAAAAGATTTTAAAAAAGGTTCAGCAAATTCCAGCAAGGTCTTAAAGTACGATTGAAGAACACATGAGAATTTCAAATGAGATCCAAAAATCTCAGGTGACAGATTCACCTTTTTTAGTATAATAATTCTTGAGTCTGCCTCCATGTGTTGGCACTTAGCACCATATGAACAATAATTGAGTTCCATAAGAATGAGTATATGGGCCTTCCACTCAATATTTACAAAATCCAATTCATAAAGAGCCCAGAAGATAAATGACCCAGTAGAAATACAACAATGTTAAAAGAATAGCATATACTGGCATTAGAAAATCAAAGATCGAGGAAGCAACATCAATAAAATACCATCTAAATTATTGATACAGGCAGAACTTCCTATTGATAATTACATATACAACACTGCTCAAATAAAATTATTGATAATTTCATGTCCCTCACATTAAAAGGCAATGAGAAAGATCACAGAAACCTTAAAGATTATCAAATTTACATTCGCCTATAAATGACTATGAGCGACTTTCAGACACAAAGGTCAATCTAAGACCAACAGCAATCAAACTCCAATTAGAAATTCAAGCATTAAAGAGAGGAGAAAGGGAAAGGAAATCAAATTTCAAAGGGAACAAAAAAAAAAAAAGAAGAATAAGAAGAAAAATGACTGAAGTAAATGTGATGTCCACACACATAAATAATTATTTTCTCAAAAAAAAAAAAAGATTGGTCATGAAATGACAAGATTTTCTATTCAAGCAAAACAATCAATGTGTGTATTTCTCCATAAACCAATTGCAACTCAATAAACAAACAACACCAAGTGTGAAATAGATGAAACCAAATCACGCACACATAGCGCCTTTTGGAGAAATGTACAGTCACCCATTCAGTGGTGCATTTCAGGTAGGAAGAAATGGGATACCACTTTTCTTCCTTTTCAACTCAAAATCCATATCTTATGATATTTCACATGCACTGCCTACCTGAAATGTTAGGGATATTTGATTTAGACACAGATGCATGCATCCTATGATACCCACCATCAGGGGTTCATCCAAAATTCAAGATTCAGACCAAGACATCAAGTCATTTTAAGTCACAGGCAACTATAATATAAAAATCAGCGAAAAACAACAAAAAAAAAAAAAAAAAGATAACTACTTTATTTGATCAATCACAAATTATAAAGATAAACCAGATCTGTCCAATTCAAGCGATGCATCTGAAATCGAGATTGAGATCGAAATCTCTAGCTTTTTATCATTCACGAACCTCGACGAAAAAAATGGAATGCAGATCTACCACAATCACAAACTTATGGATCTCAAATCGACTCCTATATTCTAAAAAATAGGGGAAAAAATCACCCAATCAAATTTAAATTCAAAAAAAAAAAAAAAACCCCAAATCTCCGTGCTCTTGAGACTCTAGATTGAATGGAAAGCAATCCAAAGGAAAAAATTTCTTATTTTACTGATCAATCTACGAGCGTCTCATAATACACAGATCGATTTACGATTTAGAGGTTGCAATCTAGAAATTGAGATTTCAAGAATGAGCATTCGCATCAGAAAATTTACCTTTTCCTAACCCTAGATTTCGAATTGTGGAGAAGCTGAATATCCTCTCTCTCTCTCTCCCTGTGTGTCTCTCGATTTTGTATGATTTTCAGCTTCAGGCCTCTTCTTTTAAATGGAAATGTAGCCTAAAATCGTCAAAGGAAGGCTGACGTGGCCTATTTTGGTGCTTCTCTTTTTGCCAAAAATGCTCGCTTTATAACTGGACTAAATCTTCAAAATTGGAGAAGAATTGCGTTATTGTCGATTTCCAATTTTAAGTAATTTGGTGTTTTGAAGAAGGCCACAGGTCAGGTTAGGTTAAACTGCTGACCCACATGTCCTTTCTCACACACACACAGCAGGTTTGGTAGTATGTTTGTCGGATTTTTTTATATGTATTTTCGGTCATTTTGAACACTCACTATTCCTCTGAACACGTGAAGTAGGGATGTAAACGGGTTGATTTCGGACTGAATCCATAGTAAGCTCGGAAAAAAAAAATATTAGTGAGAAGGTGGACCTGTAGTGACCAAGGTGGACCTGGAACGGTAGAAGTTAATGAGAAGATGAAACCGGAACTATTAGAATCGATTTTTTAGTTAAGGAACGGTAAAAGTTAATGAGAAGATGAAACCGGAAACTATATATGGGATGGGTACAGTCCGGTTTCGAGTTTCTGGAGAGAATGATATTAAAAAAAGCTTGCCTTTTCGGAGAGATTCTCAAAAATTAAGGTAATATGTCAGGTTCCGGTCCACAGGTCAGAACCAAGGTGGAAGTGGACCCATTTAAATATTGGCGGCATAAATAATAACCCAAGTTCGATTTTTAACAGGTCAAAATATTCTGATAATCGAAGAATTGGAGACTCGTTTACATACCTAATGTGAAGTCTCTACTTCCCCATGTGTAATTCAAACTTTTGTGTAGGCAAGTGGTATCTAAATAAAGATTGTGAGTTTGAAATTGCAACCTTGGTTTTTGAGTCGTGCTAATAAGTTGGTTGAGTTTAAAACACTTTTAATAATATTTTGATTTTAACTCGAATGAAAAAAAGGGGCAATTTGAGATTTTGGCTTAATTTATTAACCCCCAACATCTCATTCATGGACCTTTAAACCTGTGTGGAACAATTGCTTGTAAGTGATCCTTTAAAAATGATAAATGCACTAGGTTACAACTTCGAGTATGCAAAAGTTGTTAGTAATTTCATTTCAGTGTTATGATTTTATTTTATTTTTCATGACACACCAGCTACCCAAGCCCGTAACTAGGAGTTACAACCAACAATTGGACTTCTTCTTCTTCTTCTTTTTTTCTTGGGGAGGAGAGGCCTCATTGCGTAATAATGGATTGGAATTTATACACGTGGAATTGAAATGGGTTCAAATGTAGATGCACTCTTTCTAGGAAGGTGATGGATGGGTATTCATTGAATGGGAGATTATTTGATGGTATTGTATTCACCTTCGTTTCTTTAATTTTAATCACTTGTTGGAACGTATTTTCTACTTCTGTAGAAACTCATTTGACGTAAATAAACAAGAGTCTGGATGCTCTGAGCTTAGACTTGGAGAATCCCCGAGTTGAGGAGTGGGGATTGAAAATACGAGCTGCTCAAAATAAATCTCCCACCTATAAGATCGATTGTCTGATAGAAAATGTGATTAATGGATGTGCATAAGCTTGTGATACATTTTTAATCAAATATTCAATCTTATGGTGGGACTAGGTCCTATTGGGCTAATTTTGGAGATACACCATAGTTTTTTGAGTAACTTAAATTTCAATGGATGAGCTCCACTAATGAACTTCACTTTAGCCCTAGATTTCAAAGCCAAAGATTCAGACTCAATAAATTCTTTTACCTTAAAGTTGAACATTCCCCTAAAAAATAGGTTTGGATTCTAGTTTTCATTGAGCAACATTAGCAACAAAGGCAATAAATCACTCCTCAATCATCTTTTATAAGCAATTCCAATCTCTCCTTTTGATTATCCTTTGAGACAATTTAATAAAATCCAGCGTAAAAAATTTAAAAAAAAAAAAAAAATGCTTCTCCAGTGCCCATGTATCCAAAAAAAAAGAAACAGAAAAAAGAGAGAGAAAAAAAAAAAAAAATCAAAACTCATCTTTCTCGTTGGACTCCCACCCAAGGTGAGGTAATTTAACAATGGTGTTTCTTCCTCTTTGGCATGACTTCTTAAAATTTGAATTAGATTTTAGAACATGATATGATATGAATATTGTCTGCTTTGTAATGTAGTTAATTGGGGGAATTTTATCCGGCTTTCTCTCCTGGACCCATACGGATTATTATCACCCAAAGGACTGGGAACTTGCATTATAAAAAACAAATATATATATATATATATAGTTAATTCATAATTCCATAACTTAAAGCTACGTTGGCCGGATAAAAAATGGCCAGCCTTACTTAAGCCACATGGGTAGTAAGAGTTATTGTTTACAATCTCAGTCGAAAATTAAAATATTGGTGGGGTCCACTTAGATGAACAATTAGCAGGATTTGAAGGAACATATGTAGTAATAGTGCTCACTTGATATTATAAGCCACTCAATGAATAATTCTTCTGCCATCCTACCTTATGTGGGATCCAATATATTTAGCACATCCATCTAACTAATATATGTGAAACCGCTGGATAAAATATCAAACCGCTTATCACTCTTATCTCTTGTTGGTTTGTAATGAATAATTGAAAATATTCAAGTGAAAACTAATTTATACATTAATATGAGAATTATTGGTGGAGCTCACCTAAGCAACCGATACAAATATGGATCAGCTATTAGAGATTGATCTCTTTGGTTTGACATCTATCTGAATGTATCACACCGTTAGATGGAGGGTGGTTGTTTTCAATATGAAGTCGTTAAATTCATGAAACACGGATGAAATTGGGTTTGGGGGCAAACCTCATACTTGGTAAATCTACAAAAGGGCCCCATAAAACCATAACATACATATATGTACTATGTAGTGTACAAGACTTAAGAGCTGCTTCAATTCTCTATACCCAGCTAAACTAGACCTGAGTGTTTGGGTAATTCACTCACAAAGTAAATTGAAGCAAATGATCATTTGAGATGAGAAAAGGAGGGGTCGTATGAAAAAGTATAAAATCTAAAAAATTCACCTCTTCTTTGAAAAAAGGTCAAAATGAATTTCTATCATTCAAAAAAAAAAAAAAAAAAAAAAAAAAAGCCTTCTCAGGCTGACAAAAAGTAAACAGATATTTTTTAAGTTCAATACCTTCTCATTTCACCATGCTTGTTTGGATGTATAGTGAATTGAAGTATAGTGAGGTGAAGCATCAAATCAAGAGAGAATAAAATATAAAGGATTATGATGGTATTTTGTTATTAGTTGAATGATATAAAATCTTTTTGACTTTTTGTATAGAAAAGTAGAGTATTTTTTGTCTTTTAGTAGAAAAATGAAGTTGCGTTTTTTACTTTCTCTATAAAATTGGAGGAAATTTTGAAATTGTATGCTTTTGATACAACCCCTTGTCATTTTTTATCTGTATTCACTTTACTTTAACTTAACTACTTAATTGCCAAACACGAAACAAGGATACTAACTAAACAGGTAAAGAATGGACAATTCATGCGAATTTATACAGGTGTCATTTGAGTCCCTGTCAAGTTTTAGACTTCACCCACATGCAACTAGGCATGAGCCAAGGGTGAGACACTACCTGACTCATCCACTTGATTCACTTATCTAGAAACTTAGGAAGATTCTGGCCTTCCTTTTCTCAACTTACTAAACGGAGGACAGAAGGTTAAAACTTTAAAAGGAAAAAGAAAAGGAAAATTGATCTGTAAAAGAAAACCATTACTTGTAAGAAAACTGAACCATAACTTGTAAGAAAACTGAAGTTATATATTAAGAGCTGAAGTGAAAATACAAGGAAGAGAGAAAGCAGATTACCAGGAAAAAGAACAGGAATCAAAGTGGGGAAAACCAGAGAAAGCAAACATGTCGACTGGGGAAGATAAACCAGACGCCCAGCTTTTTCAGCTTCTAACCCATCTCCTCCACCAGGTGAATTTCATCTCCATCTCTTTCCCTTTTGTTTGTTTCCATCCGATCAGATCGTTTGGTCCAAATTATGCGTTTCTTAATGGGATTTTTGCGATTTCGTTATTGATCTTGAATCGAGCACAGGGGGTTTCTTGGATTTGATGCGTACACAGTTTCTGAAATTGTGTTTCTTCCATTTGGGATGTTTTAGATATGATTTTCTTTCATGTTCTCATGGTCTTTTAAAGCTGGAAAGTGATTTGATGAGGCATTGAACTAGAACAAAGATTGTGTTTGTTGATTTTTTAGGGAAATTGTGATCTGGGTATTGGAACTTTTAGATCTGTGTCTCCAAATCGCCCAATTTTGTATTCTTCTGAGTTTTTTTTGGTAGGGAATTCGTAGAGTTCTTGTAGTTCCATGCATTGGTCCAAGACATTAAGGGCCAATTTGGAAGTGTGCTGCAATCACCAGTGGTTGAGATATCCATGGAAGCTCAGCTTTTGGGGCAGTGGAGAACAAGGGGGATCAGGGGGGTGCCGTTCTTTTTCCAAATTTTATGGCCCCAAATCAGCATCTGGTGCTCAGGACTGAATGCAATGGATGTTGATTTGTTTGGAGAAGCCACAAGTGGCATCCAAACAGTTCTTAATAGTGGAAATTTGATAAGGTTTCCTGAATTGGTCAAGGTAATGTGACGAGCACATTTGCCCTTTTCAGCTGTGGAAGCTTGCATGTATTTCTTCTCTGTTCCTCTTTGATATTGGAAGTTTGCATGTCTTTATCACTCTAATTTTTGTTACAAGGTAAAGGAAGGGTTGGTGTATTATGAAATTTTGGTTATGGGATACTGGAAGATACTGAAGAATCTGAGTGCATGATATTGGCTAAGACTTAATCAATCACAAATATAAGGATTATTGATGGCTTTGTGCATTTTTTTAGGGTGATAATTATGCTGAGACTTGTCTTACAGTGGGTTTCTGGGAGATGTACTCCCCTTGGAGGATTGCTTGGTGTGGTAGATGAAGTGAAGGGTCTTGCGAGGAACCTAAATGCTAATCTTTCTCATATTAGGCACTCAGCCAATGAGGTGGCAGACTCTTTAGCCAAGGAAGGAGTCCACCATCAAAGTTTATTTGTCTTCCCCTCTTAACTGTTGTGTGTTGGGTGTCTCTTGTTTTTGTCTTCCTCTTTTGCGTGTTCTTATCAGTATATCCCTCTTGTACTGTTTGGTATCTATTTTAATTCTATTTTGCCATTCAGAGAGAGAGAGAGAGCGGGAGATGGTTAGGGCCCAGCCTACTCGGTATTGAATTCCTAGAAATTCTTAGTAAAAAGGGCTTTATTGAAGGAGTATCAGAGAGGGAGGAGTGAACGGTCTAAGTTGGAGATGTGGATGTGACCATTACTTTCATAGGATTTAATTTATTAGGATGATGGGTTGAGAGATCGTTTACTGTCAAAGAGAAGATAATTTGGTCGCCTCTTTTGGATCTTCACTTTAATCCTTCACTTTAACCTCTCGGATACTTGATAGAAAGACATTGCATAGAAATCCTAATAATTCAAAACCAACTAAGCGAACAGGACCTTAACTTCAACCCTTTTTACTCCATCTAAATTTGTTTGTATGTTTTTTCACATCACGTATTCTGTCTTTTCTGTTTACTTGCTGTGACAAAAGAAAGTGAATATGAATGTCTATCTCAATTCACCCACTTGAGAAAGCTTGCCCTTGAGTTGAATATTTGTGCAATAATTTTCTTCCATTCAGCCATACTTACAATTGAATATTCCTGCTCTTTGAATTGAAGACTCCCTTGGCGCCTAGCTTTGTTTTTGGAGAAGTATTGTGCAGCGAATCCATTTGAAATGCCTACTTTGGGTGAATTATGAAAATTTAATAAAAGAACAGAAATAAAAAGGCAAGAATCACTGAGGAATAGTAGACTTCGTGTCCCTCTCATCATTCCATCTCTAGCCATGGAGTAAATTAGGGCCCATGTGTATAGGGTTTTGCCCACTCTTTCCACTTTAATTACGAAAATAATAATAATCTATATATTAATTTTGAATGCAGTTATTTTATTTATTTCTCTCAAAATCAAATGTCAGAAAATTTTAAACCTTTTTCTAACAGGCTTCGCCAGCCCCGCAAAACTTTAGATTGGTAAATCCTTTTATTCCAAGAATATGATGCTAATATTGAATGAGATAGTTGTACCCAAATTTTTCAACTTTCCTATGATAAAACCCTACCCATTTTTTTGGTTGATGTTCTTTCTTAAAATCACTAGAGGGTGCTCAGGGAGTCAGGAGTAAGGGCACTGATACGTTGACAGTAGATCAGGACCATCAGCCTGCTGGTGCCAGGAAAAGGTTAATATATAATGCATGCTCTCACAGGCAATTGCATGCAATAATAATTACTTCCCACTAGTCATGAAGTTTGCTTGTCTTTTCTAATAATTAATTCTATTGATGTTTGTGTAGGTGGAAACACTGACAAATCAAGAAGAGGTTGAATTGCGAGCAAAAATAGAAGCACTGGGATTAGAGGTCACAAAAGTTCCATCTAAGCCATCTCAGCATCTTGATGAGGTAGTATGATTTCTTTAAAAAATTTTTTTTTTTTTCATCTGTAAACATGACTAAGTAATAACCACTATATTAGGATAAAATCCTTACATTTTTTTTTTTTTTTTTTTTTTTTTGAATGCTTATATAGCTGGAGATAGCCAAGGAGTTGGACAAATTATCTGCCAGATTAGATGATGTCGATGAGATGATATCTTCGGCCATGGCTGCAGATCCACAGGTGCAGTCTCTATTGAGTAGCACTGCAGAGCTTTGGATGCCAGTCATAACTGCAACTTCCGATGAAAGGCGTAGTTTCACGGTGGCAATTGATGACATTAATGACAAAGCCAATGGAAGGAACCACAGTGATTCTTGAACTATCTTCTTACTCTACTTCTTTCAATAAACATATTTGTTTACACAACAATCTCTCTCTTCAGAATAGAAACTTTATGATTTCATGAACATGATTATAGCTGTTTATTAGTTTAAAGTGAATTGTTTAGAAGGATATAAAATGGTCACCTTCTCTCGCCCAAAGCAAAAATCTATTTCCTGCTAAGGAATACGGTAATTGGAATTGTATGGGCGACTCGCCAAACTTAATAAGATGGGGTTTTGAATTTGATTGTAATTGACAATGAGAGAGCCTAAAATGTTTGCTGAATTGTTTAAGTGAGCAGATGTTGTGACACGAATACCAACAAACTTCCTCCATGGAGCTATCCATTGGAAACCTGGTATCTACATTTTGACCGTCCATTCTTGGGCCATTGATGGTATGGCTAGGATTCGTCCAATGGTCTTTTCTTTGCAGCATTGTTCATTTGCTGTAGTCCCATGAATGAACAGTCTAGATCACTCTAATGCGGACTGCTATTTAGCTGATGGATAGTATCAGTATGCAAATGTTTCATGATATCATGATCGTGCACGTTTTTTTTCATGGGAATGGAAGTTCCCCCGGATTAGATGCGGATCTTACATACACTGAAAAAAAATTGAAGATCCCATTTTGGATCCACATATGCAAGTTGAAAAGAGGCTTGTCTTGTCTTGTTACCGTATAGTCCTTTGGTTGGCGCCACATCTATTAAAAAAAAAGTAACTCTATACAGTATACAGTTCCTTTTTGCGGTTGGCAAATACCGTCACTAAATCATTTATAATATATATATATAAAAAAAATGTAAAGCACACGTAAGGTGAGAATACTCGAGAAGTTCAGAGCTTTTTTACACATGAAGACAAGGGCGTGTTCACCCTATGTACAAATATGTCGTCCTCGGGAGTCGTTTATTATTTATATGTATATATATACATATACGTATGCAAATGATTTTCATGCATGATAGTTATATATTACATATACGTTTATTTGTATGATTTTATGTATGTGGTGTATGAATAAGGTGTGAAAATATGTATAAGTATGACTTTTTATTTATACAAAAATTTTCACTCCGACATGGATGTGAAAGTGTTTCTTACCCCCTCAACCAAAAGGGGGCCAGTGCATTGACTTACAAGGTGAATTTTTTTCATTTGTGGCCCCATTAAAGATATTTAATTTTTCTAATTTGTGTGGGCCCCATATTCTTAATCCAAATTGCGCGATTTGTTTATTGCACTATTAAAGCTCAAAGTCATGTAGCTGATTAAGTTAAATCATCATAGATTTTGAGCAGTTTTATGAAAAAGTCCCAACCTGAATATCAAATTCCTACCCCCACTTCATGATCTTAGCAGTTCAATATACTTGTATCAATTGTATTTACCAATATATAAATTTCCATATCTTAAATTTATATGGATTTTGAGGAACTCGTGAAAAACCTTTTAACAAATCCGTATAAAATCTAAAATCATTGGATGTACTCATAGAGAGAATCTCAAAATCTCTCTCTATAGGCTTCTCAGGAACTCAAGATCCTAGATTTCTTCACTTTTCAGGCTTTTCTATACAGGGGGATTACATTTGATTAATCTAATCCACTCACACACACCAATTAGACTAGAATTTATCTGATTTCACACTATTTTGGACATGTATTAAATTTTATTCCAAGAAGCTTATACACTGTATAGCCATAAAATTTGGTGACATAAAATCTGAAAGTTAGAATCATTTGATCAACTAGATATTACTTATTGTGCAATTACACATCAAGCTTAACTGCAGGAGGTAACATAGTTGGCCTAGGACTACGGTTTGCACTTAGAAGTTGTATGTTCGAAATTGCACTACCACACTATGATTATAGGGGAGTTTACCCGGCTTACTTCTGGGCCCAGAGGGATTAGTCCAACCCAAAGGTGTAGAACCCTCCGATAGTTGACAAAAAAAAAAAATTACACATCACATCAAGCCTTTCCATTGACATCCTTCTCTTGCATCTAGGTGGGCCCCACTAACCTTAAGTTGAGCCAATCAACCTTGGTAAGTTACAACAAAGTGCCTATAATTTATAACCATTCAAAAGTATCTTTAAAAAAAAGTTCAATTGAAGAGGGGCTTCCATCATTCATGATATTTCTGTAAAATAGTATATATATATATATATATATATATATATAGTATGAAATTTAATCCCTCTTGAATTGCGCGCGAGAAAAGCAACAGTGAATACGATCGAATCGACTTCTGTAGGTCGCCTGCATGTATAAATATAACAAACATCGTATAAGCCAAGAAGAATATTTCCCTCCCCCTTTCATCGAGATCTTGTTTTGTTTTCCTTTTCTCCCCTCTCTTTGTTTTCTTCTTCTTCTCTTGGAAGGCATTCCTGTCTCTCTACATGGCTTTTCTTCTTCGTCGTATCATTCCATTATTCGCTCTCTTTACCTTTCATTCTCCCCAACACAAAACACTAAAATCCCCTTATCAAATTGAGCGGAAACTACTTCCTACCCTCTTGAAATTGCTCAAATGGACCAGAAATCGCGTTTCTAGAAGAATTCCCTATGTAGATCTATTATTCTCCCTCTTGTTCTCTTGTTTTGAAACCCTAACGATCCGTTCTGATTCATGTGAAAGCAACTCCATTGGTTTAGGATCTTTGCTGATCTGATTGTTGCTCTCTCTCTCTCTCTCTCCGCCCTTTCTTAGATTCGAAATCGCCAGAGATCTGTTGCAGACAGACGAAGAGAGCTTGAAAGAAGCAGAAATGGCGTCGCTGGAGGAGCTGCTAGCAAAAGAAGGGTTTAAAGATAGAAGCAAGAAGTTGAGACAGAGAACTTCTCTAGGACAGAAAGCTGTAAGTATGCCACTCGACCTCTACCGCCAGCGGAATTCTGTAAGTTCTCCTCCAGATGTTAGAATTAGGACTCAGAGGACTAAATCTGATGTTTCTCAGCTAGGAGCAGGTAGGAATAGACGGCCTGCTACAGATGCGCTCCAATTCAAGAGCTTGAAAGTTGAAGATAAGAATGATGCGCAAGAAATTGAAGATGGTGGAGAACGAGATTCTTATGATGCCCGTGAAGATGAGAATTATGAGAAATTGAAGTTGATCTCAAAATACAAAGTGAGAAATAATACCGAGTTCCAAGAGAAGTCGAGATTCAATGATGATGATAATAATAAGAGCGCCAGCCATAGTCTGTTTAATGAATTGCAGGAAACTGAGACAGTGAAGGACAAATACTGTCATGATTTGAAAGTAAATAAAAATTACCATGAAATAACTGTGGATTTCACAGAAGATGGTGGCAATGGAGTCAGATCTGCCAAACAGCGATTGGAGAAAATGAGCTTCGGCAAAAACCCTCAAATCAAAAAGTTGCAGAGTTATAAAAGCATTGGTGTCCTTAAGAGGAATCAGACTCTAGAAAAAATGGAATCTGAACCTGCACTTGATGCAATTGCAATCCAGTCCATGATTTTGATAGTTAGTGTTTATGTCAAGCGTTTTCTCAAAGATGGGAACTTCCGAACATCGGTTCGTCACAGTTGTATGTCTTGTTTAAGCTTTCCTAATTCAAAAGAACTCAAACATGCTGAAAATGGAGTGGTAGTCAATTTTATACAGGCAATTGAAACCATAGAAAGATTTGCTGAAGAAATAGGAGATCCAAAGGAATTGAAGAGAGCTTGTTTACAGCTGAGTGTTATTGCTGGGTTCAACTCAAATGATTTAAAAGATGGCTTTACTTCTGGGATTCCCAATTCAGATTTGGCAGCCTGTGCACATCTCTACCTCAGTGTGATTTACAACCTCCAAAAGAAAGATATAGTCTCAGCAAAGCATCTGCTGCAGGTGTTTTGTGCTTCACCCTTTCAAGCACGGAAGAGTTTGTTACCTGAGCTGTGGAACCAGCTTTTTCTTCCACGTCTCTTGCATTTGAGAGTGTGGTACGACCAAGAAGTTCAGGCCATACCCAACACATCGACCAGACTGAAGAAAATGGAACTTCTTGAGAGAGTATACAATGAAATACTGGACAGTGGTACTTACCAGTTTGCAGTTTATTATAAAGAACGGCTTGCTGAAGGAATTGAAGCTCCAACTTTTCCATCCATCCATGTCCCTACGAGATCTGTTTGTGGAACCTCACAAGATTCATATGAACCTTCACGAGAGACGGAACCTGGCCCAGTTGGTTCTATTGTCTCTAAGCCAATGATTAGCAAAAGATTATATGAATCTGTTTTTGGCCACTCTAATAAATTGGATAGCCCTGGCGAAGTGAATAATGAAGAGTGGGGTGAGCATTTTACTACTTGTGCGAGAGACCTTCATGGTTCTGTTCAGCATGACAGTACAAGAACTCACTTCTCTGAGGGTGGAACTTGCATAGAACAGCTTCATATGCGTTCGCTAGAGGATGCACCTCTTCCTGTGACAGTAAGTGGTCCTTTTATTTTGGTTTACCAAGCGATACCCTTTTGTCACTAACCAACCAACACCCACCCAGCCCCCAACTCACTTCTCTGAGCGTGGAACTTACACAGAACAACTTAATATGTATTCGCTAGAGGATGCACCTCTTCCTGTGACTGGAAGTAGTCCCTTTTCTTTTGGTTTCCTGAGAGATGCCCTTTTGTCACTAACCAACCAACAACCAAACCAAACCAAACCAACCCCCCCCCCCCCCCCCACTCGCGGCACACACACAGACACAGACGCAGAGATCTGCATATACATTGAGCTCCACATGGCACTGCTGTTGGATCTGAGATCAAGGGGTTCCAATTGATTTTGGCCGCAACGTGTCTTATCATGATAGATCGGTTGGAGTTAAACATCCAACCCACCTTCCCACTCTCCTCTCTTCTTCTCTTTATTGATGTCCGCACCAATTCTTTGGTTACTAGTCCCAGACCCTCAAGTGCCCATAACCGAATAGGGGCTCGTGTTCACAATATGTGTGAGTGCAGGTGCTCAGCCAATCCGGACTTTATATGTTATGGGGATTTTGCATTGCGACCAAGCTGCTATTAGAAAAACAACTGTGGAACCCACTTGGAGCAGGGGATCACGTAGGCATGTGCAAAACATGGGGATGATCTGATAGAAGTGATCATTCCAACCTTTGGTTTAAATGCCAAGTCAGACACTTTTCAGCTCTAAGATGAAGTGATTTTTCTTTATTTCTGTCTTTTTTTTTCTTCCTTTTTTCCACGAACAAACCAAATGGTCAGAATAGGTTGGATGAGCGTCCAACGGGATTGACTGTCAATTTTTTTTGGTGTGGTAGTTTTTTTTTTTGGGGGTGTGGGGTGTGGGGTGTGGAATGAAGTGAGTGTGAAGGGGTGGATTGATCATAGTTGGTCCCTAGAGGTTGGGCTCTTTTAGGATGTGTGCATTTGTATATATTCTTTTGCTATATATTTATGATTGATCACAGCACTTTCCATGCCTTCCAGGCAGAGGGACTGTTCTTGACACCTGAGAATGCCCGTAGATCACACCCAATGGTTATTGAGGAGGTGAAAGAGATAAAGGAAGGCATAGTCACACAATGTCGCAAAAATAGCTCAGAGAACAAGGCCATACTTAATTTGCTTTCACATACAAAAGCAAATGAGCTTGCTCTTAAGAAGCTAGCAAAGTCTGCTTTCCATTTGCAAGAGGTTGGAGATTCCCCAGATTCCATTGCAGCTACTCTGATGTCCTCCGAAGGCATGACTATGCCTGATTTGTGCAACAATGTACTGAAAAATTGTTACCTACATTGGCTTTCTAATTAAGAAATATTTTTGTTGGATTCTGACCATTGTAAGTTTCAAAATGCCCTTTGAGTGCAGCAGTGCAATATAAGATCTTGTGTAAATTGTGAATTCAATAAAAATGTGCTGGCATCAACTGCCACCAATGCTGAACTACCTGTCACAAGCTCTAGGTATGAGTATCTCTGTTTGATGATAAATGCCTTCTTTTCCAACAGAGTTGGAAACTAATCATGGTTATGTTTATCAGTGCAGCGCAATTATCAAATTATAGATATTCTGAAGGAAGCTCCTTTGTCTCTAGTATTCCCAAGGACTTCATCTGCCCTTTAACAGGCCAGTTGTTTGATGACCCCGTGACACTTGAGACCGGTTTGACTTTTGAGCGAGTGGCCATTAAGGAGTGGTTAGATCGAGGAAATAAAACATGCCCAGTAACTGGAAAGACACTGCAATGCATCGTGGTCCCACTTACCAATCTTGTTCTGAAGCGTGTTATTGATGGCTGGAAATCTAAACATTGTAAAAATCTCTCAGTCCTTGCTACTCAAGTGGCCGGAAGCTCGTATAACCATGAATATGGATCCAAGGATGAAGCAGCTATATCAATATTAGAGCTGCTTCTTACCAGTTTCAACACAGAGGAAACAATGGAGAATGCCAAACATCTTATATCTCTAGGAGGCTTGCAGTTTCTTGTTAGGAGGTTTGAATTTGGGAGTCTGGAAGAAAAAACTTGTGTTGCTATGCTTTTGTCCTGCTGTATTATGGCAGATGGAGGTTGCAGAAACTACATAGCAAGAAACATAGAGAAACCAAGTCTTGTGGAGCTCCTTCACAGCAGGCAGACTAATTCTCGAAAAAATGCAGTGTTGCTGCTGACTGAACTGATCTGCCTTAATAGGTTTACAAGATTTCTTCTTCTTCTTCATTTCAGAGTGTCTTTTGTTTTCCATTTTTTGTTTAGATTGACAATATAGAACCTTACTACTCCAAGACAAAATTAGTGAAATTGCATCAATCTGGTAAATGTTCTCGACATATCAAGTATACTACTGAAAACTCTTTTGTTTATTCTTTTCCTTTTCTCTAATTAAACGGGCGCTTCCTGAGTTTGTTTAGTTCATTTTTTGTAAGAATACTTTGTTTTAGGCTGATTGCTTATGAGTGGTCGAGTTTTCCCTTTATAATTTTTGAATCATGGGAATGCATCATTCCTCTGATATTTGTTTTTCTTGTTTTTACATGCCACAGGAGGACAGAAATCACATCGCTTTTAAGCTCTTTTCATAATGATGGGATTATGGATACACTTCATGTTCTGCTTGTCTATCTGCAGAGTTGTCCACTTGAGCAAAGGCCCGTGGTTGCTGTACTTCTCTTACATTTTGATCTTATGGTATGATGCCCATTGATTTTCACATTGCTTGACGTTGATTTGACCTTGCACTATTTTGCTACTTTGTTCCTCTACACTGTGACTCCTAGGACCCAGGTTCCTGTGCCATTAGCTTTTGGTTGCCACATCTGTAGGTTTCAAGAATTCATCTTGATGTAAGGATATATTGAATGCATTCTTTGTACAATCCATTGGATGTGGTGCTTTTTTTTTTTTTTTTTTTTGAAATCCATTCAGAAAGAGAGGAGTCACAGACTTTGTACAGTATAAGAGCACTATACTGAACCAAAAATGACTCGGCAACAAAAACAAGCTGGGTCATGCAAAAAACAGCACCTATACAAGACTGAACGAACACCAAAAAATTAAGACTACATGGCAGAAGTATAAGAAAAGATCAGATCTTACTTCCCAATTCCTTCTTTAGCCAGACGATCTGCCTCCCCATTAGCACCGCGATTAGTATGATTGAAGGAAGCCCTTAATCTTATAGATAGGTCCTTTACTTCTTCAAAAGTGTCTGCCAACTGCCATGGAGGAATACCTGTCGGAGAAGACGGCAGAGCAGTGCATCGATGACGATGCCGGAGATGATTTGGGGGTTCTACCGATTTGGGGACGTCTTGAAAGAGAGAAAGAAACTCTCTTGATGACGATCCCGTTTGCCGATGCCAAACGGAATATTTGGGGGTTCTACCAATTTTGCCTTCCACTGCTCTCTCTCTCTCTCTCTCTCTCTCTCACACACGTGCACGTGTGTGTCAAAACACGTTGATTCTTGCTTTACCAAACTATTTATTGGAACTGCCCCCGCGAGTTACGTTTTCTTTTTAATCCACTGTGGACTTTGTTCCCACCCTCCTTGGTCATGATTTTTAAGACCTTGAAGAATTTTGACATGGTCTCCTTTGATTTGCAACTTCTGGACTCACAACAAATTATAGTCTTTAGCCAATCACAAAGGAGATAAGATAAGTGGTGACTCTGGCTGCGTATTCAGAGCTGAGATTTGTCCATTCCAGTCCAAGATCGTCCATTTTTCCCACTGCACTGTTACATGAGAAGAAACCCATCAAAGGCAAGTGCATTACAATTTTTTCTCATTCTGTCCCTCCTCTGCTGAGCTCATTGTTATTTCCCACTTCAGTAATTTTCAGTTCTGTCTGTCTGCTCTGATATAGTTGTCCTCATGTAAGGAACTACTTCCTGGGCCTGAGCCTTCCATCTGGAAAAACGTGGAATTCATCCTGCAGTTTCCTGATGTCCAGATTACTTGAGCAATACTCTTGTGATCTTCAGTTCTGTTATGTTCTTATTTAGACCCCACAAGTGATGAGTTCATATACCTCTGCCCATGGGCAAAAATGGTCCCACCTTAGATTGTGGCACACTTCCCCTGCTCAAATGGCATTGACAGATGAGGTGTTCCACCAATTTTGTCCCCTCTAACCATGAAGTACTTGATGGTTTGTATTATCTTAATTTTCGAAGGGTGCTTTCGATATTTTAAGGAATCCATTTTTCTTTCTTTTCTTTTCATTTTTTTTAAATGCAATCATTTAGCAAGGAGTGGAGCATTACATGCTTTTGGGATGATCTGTGTGAATCTGATGTCCTGATTGGTACAATTTTGTGTTGCAGGCAGAGCCTCGAAAGTATAGTATATACCGAGAAGAAGCCGTGGATGCTATTATTATAGCTCTGGAATGTAGTGCAACTAATGAGAAGGTTCGAGAACAGTCATGCAGATCTCTTTATATCTTGGGTGGACATTTTTCATACTCTGGAGATACACTGACTGCAGCTTGGCTACTAAAGGAGGCAGGATTCTGTGATGGTTCTGAAGCCAACTCTTTCAACAATGACGATGAGGAGATGCCAACGGTACATTCATTTTATCAATGCATTTTTATGTTTCTTATTCTTTTCTCTCACCAACTTGAGCAGCTTATGTTGTTACCTGTAACTGCTTCAAGCATGCAAAAGAGGTCGAGGTTTAAGAATTGGTTCCCCCTCTTCTTCATCAACTGCAAGTTAAGCTTTCAGTTTGGTAACCCAAGCTATATACAATGTGCCTGATTTATGTCCTGGGTGGTGTAGTGGGTTTATTTTATTTTATTTTAATTTTAAAGTACAGTCATGATTGTGTGTTTCAGGCTTGATGAGAAGTTAGGAAATATCTTTGACTCAAAACCTGACTCAAAGGACATTGAATCAGACCCTATTGACAACAGGCTGTACTCATCCTATGTGCGCTATGAATCTGTACAACTTGGAACAACCCAGCCCAACTTAAACTCTATCAAGCCTCCTCGACTTGACCTTGTTAAAACTTGTAATTTTCTTTTGTGGCTGCATCATTATTTGTCTTTGATGAAACCCCTTTTCCTAATAAATGTTCTTAGGAGGAAGAAGGCAAGGCAAGTGAAGAGTGGTGGAGGAATTTGACAGTGTTGTTGCTTGTAAATGGAAAGAAGTCGTTTCTGGAGTGTATTTCCAAGTGTTTAGGTTATGGAGACACCAATTTGGTGATGGCATGCCTTACCACAGTAGCATGGCTGAGTTACACCCTTGCTTCTATGTCAGATGCTGAACTCC
This sequence comes from Camphora micrantha, assembly GCA_003546025.1. Lineage (NCBI taxonomy): Eukaryota > Viridiplantae > Streptophyta > Magnoliopsida > Laurales > Lauraceae > Camphora > Camphora micrantha. The sequence goes on along the minus strand of QPKB01000003.1, from coordinate 2,641,861 downwards.
AGCTCTCTGCATTTTCAATTCTCATCCCCATGCTAAAAAAGAATTTGGAGCAAGGGGAAATTGAGCACAGGGTACTTGCTTCTCTGTCCCTATTCAACTTCAGCAAGGTTTCAGGTGAGCTTCTTCTCCTTTTTAGGTATGATGGACAACTCTTCTTAGTCCTTTGAGATGGTAGCAGGACTGCAGGAGACCTTTCATCCAGCTTACCCAGAAAATCCTAAATGGAACAAAAGAAATAACCATAGGTCAATAGCCTCCCATAATCTTCTGAAATAATGTCATTTGATCTATGGCTGGAATTCTTTCCTTAATGAGTGTTCACATTTTCATGCACTTCATGTATATATTTAATTATAAAACTTTCTCAAACAAAAAAAAATTATAAATTTATTGTAACCGCTTGGAAAAGAAATTTGTAATTTACATTGCTACTACTGCATATACAGTCTCCTGCTTAAGCTCATTTCTATATGCAAGCCAAATGTGATTTGTGTATGGGATTGTTTACTAATGAAATCATTAAAAAAAAAAGGGGAATTGTTTACTCATGTAAGTCTCTCCTCTGGAAATGAATTTTGGGAGGCATGGGGCTTCGAGGTCAGGGGTTTGACCTTTGTCCCCGTCTATCCGCTTCGTGGTTGGATTAGGCTTCTCATGGGTAATAGCTAACAAATGAAATCATGATGCATGATGATTTGTATGTCTGTTTGTATGTTATCCAATGATCTGAGAAATAGCATATTTTTGCCTTTGCCATTTTCAAAAGTGTAAAGAGCACATGCAGGCGAGTGGCGACGTAAATTTATTTAACAGCTGATGGTCTTGTTGTTGTCAAATCACTGCTGATTACTCTCTACCTTGCAATTTTGAGTGGCAGAATGCCGGGCCCTGCTGGTGACTTTTGCAGGAAAGATTATGGCTCCTCTACACAGCCTTACAGACTTTACATGGACAGCAGAACAACTGCTGTCTGATATTTCAAGTTGACGCCAGATTCAAAAGGTGCAAGATGCTCATTCTTTTCTTGGTTGTGAAATGAGATTCCAAACTGGAAATATGTCCCATTGTTTGGTAAGAGATTTGAGTAAGATACAAAGTTGAAAAAAATGAAGAAGCATGCCGAAGCATAGATATCTTTCTGTAACATGGACGATCCAGATATGGTGTGTAGGTTTGGTACATACTGTTAATGTTATCATATTTAATCAATAATTACCAGCAAGCAGCAACAAGGATCTTCTATGCAGTAGGTGGATATTCCTTTATATCTTTTATCAGTTGAGAACTTGACAATTAGTAGTGTTTCAAATCTAACAAGGGTCCACTGAGAATGGTTAGAATCAACGCCAAAATTATGGACATTCTGTTCTGAAATATACTCCTCAATAACCAAATTCTATCAAACTAAATAAATGAACTCAGGTCCAGACCTTTAGAACAAGTCTAAAGGACCAATCGTCTCATTGTCCACCTCGGACATGTATACCCTAGAACAGGGATCTAAATCGGTCGGTTCGGTTTTAGTCTGGATCCATGGTGGATCGGAACCAAAACCATTAATGAGAAGATGAAATTAAAACTGGAACCGATTCTGCACATGGGATGGGGACCCAGGTAAAGAATGATTTCTAAAAATAACTAATTTTACGAGGAATTTTTGAGAATTGACGTAATATGACGGGTCTCAGGCCATGGGCTAAACCAAGGTGGAGTTGGACCCAGACCCATTTAAGTCACGGGTATATAAAACAATCCAGATCCAGATCCGTTTGCTTATCAGGACCTACCCAAACTCGATTATTAACCAGTCTGGAACCTCAGGAGTATCAGGAACCCATTTTATATCCCTACCCCAGAGGTCCCTGAACGAGAAGTTGTAAACAGCTTGAACTGCAGTAGCTAAAAAGGGGATGAAATAATAAAGTTCCGAGATCAAGTGCACCTGCAATACAGTGCAAGGCAAATCAAGATTTATTGAAAGACCTATCATCTTGAGTGGGATAAGATAGCAAGATCTATGTCTCTTGCTCATCAAAGAACTACCCCTGTCCTCTACCAAAACAAGAGTCCCTCCACTCGTTCCATCTGACTTCTCAAAGTTCATGTCTGAGAATTGCGATAATTACAATCCTTCTCACACTTCATTAACATTGTCGATGGGATAATGATCATGATAATATCCCCCATTTCCTGTAGCAGTAAGCTGATACGAATCAAAAGCTAAAATAGATTACAGACAGATCCTAGAACTTTGAAAAGCAGACAACACAGAAAATTAAATTATAAAACGAGAGCATTTTAATGTTATTCTACCATTACAGATAGGGCTAGTTAACTAATCCATCCCAGATACAGAAGCCTCTGCAGTAGGTAAGGAATCCAACAATGAACTGAGAAAAATGGCAAAGAATTCTGTGACCATCACCCCTCATCTTCTCCGGCCTTGCTGTACGACCTGTGCCATCATCAGCAATAAAAATATAAGATCATAAGATATGTAGATGAATCTTGCTAATAAAAACATTATCTCAAGCTTTATTCTTTTGTAAAGATTGAAAAGAAAATTAAATATAATGATACAGACACTATTGAATGTCTTTCCATTTCGACCGCAAGTTTGCACTAGTATTATATGGTAACATGCTTCATTAAGAGGGCACGTTCCCTCTTCCATCAGGCACTGGATACAGTACGGCAATATAAATGGAAAAAAAAAAAAAAAGAGCATATAAAAGAAACTGTATGATTACTCCTGCAGAGATATCATTCTCCATGTGCACAAGGGGATACATGGGATGCCAATCTAACCTGTTCCACCATGGTTCTTAATGTGGATTAGAGCAAGCCCAAGTTTTATACTAATTTTCTATGATTTGTTTATTTATTTTAATGGTAAGTAAAGATAGCTTATTAATAAAAGAAAATGATATATGAATACAACAGGACCACAGGCTGATCAACAAAAAAACCACCTACTACAGTAAAGGGATTACACCATGAAACACAGATGGCAAAGTGAAACTCAAGTTTTTGCCAAGGCATCAACAGATTCATTGTCGCTTCTGAGAAGTCCGTTGCAAAGAGATCTGGAGATAATGAGAGAGAGCTGTTCTAGCTCATTAAAGATACTCTCTAAGCAGTAAGAAGCCGCACATGAAGCTGAGGCCCGCCCATCTGATGAGTAAACCTGAACTAGATCGACATATTCATGTCAGCGCTTCAGTCTGAATGGTGACTCACCAGATGTTTTCCTTTTCTTCTTCTTCCTCCTTTTTTTTTTAAAGATGGTTTTACTTAGAGTTCTCTCCCCATTTTTTTAATATAAATATACTATTAGTGCTTCAGTTCAAAAGAACATTGCGTGCTTAGTGGTAGATAATTACTCAATGTTTACAAAAATAAAAATGATAATAAAGGGTATGTCAGGGTAACCCAGACTGGGGAGAAGCCGGTTCCAGTCAAACCTGTTTGGACCTTCAACCTTGTCTGGGTTTCAAGACACACAGAACACTCAGAATCAGTTAGATACAAAGTTTGAAGAAAACATGGATGGTGTTGAAGCCTTTGCACGGCATCATCTCCACACCATGAACAAATTAACAAAATGGAAGGGGATAAGAAAAGAATGAATATAAATTTAAAGAACCTTTGCATGGCGTGTATGATATAAAAATCAACGGGCTCCTGGTGCATCTCTCATGCTGATATTCAGACTGTTACGCATGGTTCGTCTTCCAATTCCAGCATTTCCCTTTTGCATCATAGCAACAAACTCACCATAGTCAATCCGACCATCCTGAAATATTAAGCAAGTTATTAAAATTACAAATAGAGTATGAGCAACAGAAGAAACAAAGAGCAAAAATGGGATTTTTTTTTTTAAATGAGCAAGAAATCCTCTAGGAAAAAATACAAGGTAAATTCCATAATTACTGATTATAAGCTTACATTGTCTTGATCAACTTCCTTGATAATATCCTCAATTAAGACATTGCCCATGTTATGCTCTTTACAAGCTTGTTGGAGCTCATCAACTGTAATATAACCACTGCCATCCTTGTCAAAATATTTAAATGCTGCAACCAGATGTTCCTCACGCTCTAGTTTGTTGAGATGAACCGTTGCCGCAATAAATTCCCCCCAGTCAATGGTTCCACTGTTGTCCACATCAGCCTAAAGAAATGCAATGCAGTCCGTCAAATAAAATAAGTAGAGCTTCACATTAACAACTGTCAATTCCAATCAACAGTACATCCTATTACTAATATTTAATTAGTGACACTGCCCATAATAAGCGGAAGCAATGTGTAATCCAAAGTTATAAACATCTCTCCAAAAACACAATGTATGAGAGGATATTAAATATGAGTGTGCATGTTCAAAAATACTAATGCAGAAATTTCTAAGATATGGAGTTTCATATACTATAATATATGAGAACAAGGGAGATATACAAAGCTGTACCAACTATCATAGGATTAAACTTATTAGTCATGCTATGAAGCTATAAGAGAGAGAGAGAGAGAGAGAGAGAGAGAGAGAGAGAGTAATGGAGCAAAGACTTAAACAGAAGACTAATATATCTGAAAATCAACTTGGTTTTATGCCATGGAGGTCGACTATGGAAGCTATTTTCTCGTTTAGGCAATTAATGGAAAAATATCGAGCAAAGACGAAAAACTTGCATATGGTCTTCATCGATCTAAAAAAAGCTTATACCTAAATACTTAGTTTGGTGAGTTTTAGATAAAAGGAATGTTTCAAAAGATTATATTGAAATTATTAAAGACATGTATGAAAGAGCAAAATGAGCGTGAGAACTACTTGTGAAGAGATAGATGAGTTCTCAGGGATCATAAGCTTGAATTAGGTGTCAAGCCTAAGCCCTTATCTCTTTGCACGGATTATAGATGAGCTAACTGCTCATAATCAAGAGGAGGTACCTTGGTGTATGTTGTTGGTAGATGATACAGTGTTAACGGATGCATCAAGAGATGGAGTGAATGTAAAACTTGAACGATAACGGGAGGCTTTATAATCCAAAGGCTTAATAAGCTGTATAAAAACATAATGTATGAATTACAACTTCAGTAGGCATATACAAAGAGTTGAAACTACTGTGAGAATTGAGGCTCAAGAGATACCACAAAGAGATTCATCCGTTACCTTGGCTCAATAATTAGTAAGGATGAAGAGATTGATGAAGACATCAAATATATGATAGAAGCAGGATGTTTGAAGTAGGGACTTGCTTTTGAAGTGCTTTGTAACCAATGAATACCAAAAAGATTGACAGGGAGAATTTTACAAGATAGTGATTAAACCAACTATGACTTATGAGGCTAATCAAAAAGCAACATATATATGCACAAAATGGATGTTGAGGTGGATGTGTCGTAAAAGTAGGAGTGATAAAATTAGAAATGAGCACTTTCAAGAGCACTTAGGGGTAGCATCAATAAGATACAAAATTAGAGAAACCTGTTTGAGATGGTTTGAGCATGCCCAACGTAAGCTGGCAATGGCGCCTGGAATGAAAAGTTTGGCTGTGCAAGTTGATGTCCCACCAAGAGAAAGGGGTGTAGTAAAAATAGATTCGAAGATGTGAAACTTATATGAGGATTTGGCTTACGATAGATCAAAATGGAGAAACATAATTCATATAGCCGACCCTAACATAGTTGGGACAAGGCTTTGATGATGATGTACTCTCATGCAAAAGTAACTCATGAAATGCATTTCCTAAACATTTGGTTTCAATTCCCTGAATGCAACAGAGCATGCCATACAGTTAACCAAAAAACGCAACAAAATCTACTGCAAATATCATCATTTCTAATAAATTAATATCAAGACAATTATAATAATCTGTTGTCAAGCAAGCACAATAACTCTTGTAAGATGATCTTACTGCATCCATAAGATCACGAATCTCTGATTCCTTTAAAGTCGAACCGTATCTTTTAAGACCAGCTTTTAGTTCATCAAATGTGATAGCACCACTATTGTCAGTGTCCATTGCCTGAAACATCTCTTTCAAACCAGCAATCTCTTCCTCTGAAAGGCTTTCAGCTATTACCTGAGATGGTGCGGAATAAATCTTAGATAACCAAAAAAAAAAAAAAAAAAGAAAAAGGAGAGGAAAAAGAGGATTAAACAGGAGTTGATTTATTGTTTGCAAGGCCAAAAACGCAGAACTTATATCAACCATGACAAAAATCATCTATTTATTGCTTATTTGTTTCCCAGTGCAGCCTACATGCTCACCCGCAAAGCCATCTTCTTCAACTTATTCATTACAGAAAATTGTTTTAGGCGGGACAGCACTGCTGGATCCAATGCTCGGTCTGGAGCAACTCCATTTTCACATATCCAAGGATGACCTAGAGCACACAAGCATAAAGTATATTAATGCCAAGGAACCCAATTAGAAGTGACTACTTTGAATTGTGCAAAATGAGGGACCATAGTGGTCTTTGTTAAAACACAAGGGAAAAAAAAAAACAACAAATAGAAGATGATCAATTTTATCAAGCTTCTTGAATTTGAAACTAGCAAACCTATGGTCACAAAGAGGCCATGAACAACGATTTTAAACACACTTTCATACACCTTAATGCCCATGGTGGACCATTGCATAAAAGCCAACATAATAGGCCACATAGTTGTGTTAGTTCATTTAGTAGATGAGCTCTCAAGTGGATGCACTATTGGAAGAAGATACTACAATAACTACGTTCCCTTCTGCAATATAGATATTTCAGATCCTACATAACTCATAAATTAGTCCAGCCATAAATCAGGCAGTTCGCTGGAAACAAATGTAAGAGGGAAAAGAAAAAATGGCATACCTTCCACATTTCTAAACTAATTGACAAAGACTATCCTAGATGTGCAAACTAAAACCATTAAGAATGCACAGAAAATCCAACATAATAACGATATTATAACCATGGTGAATTAAGGTGTTCTCGTCATAGGCTTAGATCAATTGGAGAAGAAAAATTGTTCTCAGTAATTTCCCCAAGTGTATACTATAAAGAAATCTTCTGTAAGGTAGCTCAACATACACAGTACTTCATGGGCAGTCAAACGATCTGAAGGGCGAAAGCAGAGCATCTTTTTAATAAGATCCTTAGCACTGTCAGAGATAAAAGGCCATGGGTCTGACTCAAAATCAATGACTCCTTTCAGGACTGCATCAAATATCCCCTGCTGTGTTTCTGAACTCAAAAAGGAATTACAGAAAAAAGAAAATCAGTATCAGTGATGGAACAAATTAAGAACTTGCATGAGCATAACAACATTAGTATCCCTACCTGCCCAAAATGGTGGAACACCACTCAACAATATATACAATATAACTCCTGCTGTCCACACATCTGCTTCTGGTCCATAATGCTTGCTTAGGACCTCAGGAGCAACATAATATGGGCTTCCCACTACATCTGTGAAAACCTGACCTGAATTATCAAGTCCAAGATTGAGTTAAATATACATATCCAATTGGAAATGAACAAAAAATGAAGCATTAAAATGCAACAAGTGACAACAAATGTTTAATCCTGATCATGTGCTTAAGCCCTTCTGGAAGATTTAACTTTTTTTTTTTTGGGGAAATGATGACCTCAACATGACTCGAATAGTAACCTTGTGGTTGCGAAAATGAGCGCCTTCCTATTTGCTATGGGCACTTGTCATTATGGGGAGATTAACATGAGAATCTTCTTTTGTAATGAAATTATTGAAAGAGGAAATGGAATTCAGGAGGACCAGATTTTCCACCCAGCATGCAAACAAGTGTGACCTGCAAATGGATGATCCAAATAGTTTACAAAGTCATAGAGGCTGAAGAACTGCACATGCCAAGAGGGAAGTCTGGAGTTGAAGAAAGGATAGAATTAGATAAGCACACACAAGAAGAAACTTGCAGGTAGGTACAATCTTAACGAAAAGAACGATGAAATGGTATGGACACATAAACAATACACCAAAAACAGCCCCTATACAATAAATCAAAGGTTGCATGATCAAGGAACTAGGAAAAGGGGGAGAACAGTAAACACCTTAAATGAAGTTGTGAGGAAAGACATCACTGATTGTGGAGTTACATAAAACATGGATGTAAAGAGGGTTGATTGGAAAAGTAGAACTTACAAAGCTAGGCTTTGAGTTTGATGTTGATAATGATGATGGACAATATTCAATGGCGAATCATGCAACCAGTAAGAATTAGTGCTTTCCAATTTTCATGATTTTGTGCAATGGATATGTGTAATGTCCCATCAGCTCAACAGTCAATCACCACGACGCAAGTGGGGACCTAGAAGAGAAAGATACACCTAGCATTTGACATCCCCAAAGAAATAACCATTTCCAGGAAAAAGACTGAATTAGTTTAGGCATTGGAGACACTCTGCCTAAATGGCAAACAAAAGTTTTCATTCCCAAATCCAGCAAAATCTTTATCACGAAAAATCTCAATCTTCAACAGAAAATTTAACTTTCAAAATTTATACCATGTCCCTACTTAAGCTCCATTAATGCATATAATATCTTCAGAACAAGAATAATAAACATAAGAGGATATGCTTTCACCTGGTTTGAAGAAAACTGAGAGCCCAAAATCGATGGCTTTGAGAGATGAGTCATCATCTTTGTTAACCAGCAAGAAGTTCTCTGGCTTCAAATCCCTGTGCATCACCCCGAGCGAGTGGCATGCCTCAACAACCCCCACAATAATCCTTGTCAACTCGGCCGCCTTCCTTTCACTGTAATGCCCTCTCTGAATTATCCGATCAAACAATTCACCCCCAGCACACAACTCCATAACAATATGCACATACAATGAATCTTCATAAGCTCCCTTTATTGCCACAATGTTCTTGTGACCCGAAAGATGGTGCATTATCTGAATCTCCCTGCGAACATCCTCCACATCTTCCTTCCCGATCAACTTCCTCTTCGGGATTGATTTGCAAGCATAGTCGATCCCAGTCGAGATCTCCGTGCACAAATACGTAGTTCCAAACTGCCCCTGCCCCAATTTCCTGCCCATTGTATAGAGATCGCGGATATTCTGTGTTTTATGGCCCAATACTAAGTACATCTGGTTATCGCCCCCTCGCTTCATGCTTCCTTCTTTTAAAGTAGCGCGAGATGATGATGTATTGCTGTTGTTATCACTGGTATTGTTATTGTTGCTACTTCCTTTCGCAGTTTCTTTATTGGAATCACCTGGAATCAGCTGAAAACCCGCACTTTCCGTGTAATGTTCAGATTTCAGCAAACAGTCCTCAGTAAATCTTCCTTTTCTCCGGCATGTGTTGCCCATCAAACAAAGAAAGATTTCCAAGACTCTATAACCTTTCTCTCACTAATCCAAAACCATATCCACCAAAAGATTCAAAAGAAGAAGAAAAAAAAAACCTCAGATTCAACTTCAAAGTAAAAGGTGTAACCCTAAACTACAGCAAACTCCAAGAATCTGATCAAAGTTTACATCTTTCCAAACATCAACAATAGGAAAACTCAAAATTTTTTTCCAAAAATCTAACAAACTAGTTACAAATCTAGAGTTTGGGAATGTGAAAACCCATGAATTTAAACAAGAGAAAGAAAGAAAAAGTTCGATCTTTTACCAGATCAGAGACAATTCTCTAGCAAATGAGTGAATATATTGAATAGAACTCTGAGAAATCTAGGGTTTTTTTTTTCTTTGAAAGATTGAGATTGAGATGGATGAGAAGTGAGGAGTTAGGTGAGATTTCTTACTTACAGATGGAAATGGACGAGTGGATTTGGAGCTGGAACTTGTGATTCGATGCTTCATGGCGACTTCGGAATCTAGGTTTCGGGAGAGACAAGATTTCGAGGAATTCCATTCTCCTTTTCAATTGTTTCTCTACTTTCCCTTTCTCCTTTTGTTTTTATACTCTTTTTTCGCGGCTTTGGTTGCAGAAAGAATGAGAGAACCGAGAGTGCTGACCAGTGAGCTGCTACTGTGGAAACACATGGATGTAGTCCGGATACACTGATCCCCTGAGTGGGCCAATCTCCCTTCGCCACGTGTGCACTGCTGCGGTTCGTGTTAGCCTCTTAAAATTCTTGTTTGTTTAGACAAATTGCGAGAATTCTTTTTCGGTTTAATTTTGGAAATCTCGAATGTCCTCTCCAGTTTGGCAACTCTATTAATAAGTAAAGTGAAGTAAAGTAAAGTTGATTTTGAAGAAAGAATAAAATATAAGCGGATTATAATCGTATTTTGTTTTTAGTTGTTTGTTATGAAATTTTTTTGACTTTTTGTATGAGCAATTAAAATTCTTTTCTATTTTAGTGGATAAAGGTAGTGCTTTTTTACAAGGTAGTGCTTTTTTACTTTTTTTGAAAAAGATGGAGGGAATTTTGAATTAAAGTGCTATTGATGTGATATTTTATCTGAAAAATTGAGGCTTTCTTTGACTTTTATTATGCTATGCTCAATTGACAATTTACTAAGTTAGTACAAAATAATATAAAGCCTCAATTTTTCAGACAAGGGATTACGTCAAAAGTATATATTTTTAAAATTTTCTCATTTTCAAAAGAAGAGAAAGTAAAAAAATCAACTTCCTTTCTCCACTAAGTAACAAAAAAAAACACCTACTTTTTCCACAAAAAGTCAAAAAACCTCCCTACCAATCTACTAAATACAAAATACCATAGTAACCCAATTGTATTTTATACTCTTTTTAATTTGATGATTTACATTACTTTTACTTTAATAGTAAATTACTAAAAATAGAATTTCAAATGCTCTAATTATGGAAACTCATAAGGCAAAATGTCCTTTTTCACGTTGTTTAAAATTCTGAATCTTAAATCAAATACAGCTTTACACTAGCACTGTATTAGGTAAGTCTCCAAGTTCATGGCGAGGACCTCTAACTCATTAATGATCCTCCTATGAGGTTGAAGGAAGATATAATTCCTAGAGCTCACCTTTAAGCATGTTTCTTTATCAGAATTTATGACAAGAATTTAAGATGTTGAAATTTTTTTTAACATGATGTGACTTCTAATCCCTTAAAATTCCAAGCATTCCACTAAACAAACATGCCCTTTCTAACCCATTTATATCACATTAATGTCCATGGAAGCCCACTGATTATAATTTTACAAAAATCAATACAATATGGACCATTTGATTTGATCAAGTGTGAAAGATATATCATATATATTTCCAGCAAGGGCGGACCTACATGTAGGCCTACGGGGGCCATGGCCCCACTTAAGTTATTTAAAATTTTATTTTTTACCACTTAATTTTTTATTTTAACCCCTAAATTATTAAAATTTTCTTTTGATAATTTTCCTTTGGCTCCCCAAGTTTCATTTTCTGGGCGCACCCCTGATTTCCAGATGCTTCAATCTATCTCATTAGCTGGGATTCCTCTGATATGAGTAGACTTGACCGCGTGGAACACGTAGGCTGAAGTCGGAGAATAAAAGTCTGTCATGTGATGTGGGTAAACCTTGCTAATGGAAGGATATGATCATTTCTCTATTGGGAAGATGTGGTTTTCTCTCCTGCGCGTATGAGATGGAGACAGTTCATAATCAGTGACAGTAGGCTTCTTTGTAGTTTGTAGGGAGTACGGATACCCTATTTGTAGTCTACACACCCCGGGGCAGACCCCAGGCCCCGGGGTGGAGCACGACTACCCCTGTTTCACCGAACCAATCAGGAGGTGACATACGAAGAAGATGTTTTTTTTTTTCCATTCACTCGAGGAAATGAGTGTCACATGATTTGACATTCTCCTCCCATGTATCACCCATTCATTGGTCCAAATAGGTTTCTGTTAAGTCCTTATAGGAAATATTATGACCCAAATCCCTAGGGCCCACAACATGGACTTGTCAATTAAAAAAATTAAAAAAATATCCTCAATTTGGAAATTTCAGTAAAGTGGATTGAAGTGAAGCCCTTAGTTTTCGGACAAAGGGTCGCATCAAAATTATATATATTTTCAAAATTTACTCATTTTGAAAAAATAAATAAATTAAAAGGCAACTTCTTTTTCTTCACTAAAAGATAAAAAAAAAAATACCTATTTTTTATTTAAAAAGTAAGAAAGATTCCCTACCAAACAACTAAAGACAAAATATCATCATAACCCACTTATATTTTATTTTTTTATTATTTGAGGCTTTACCTCACTCCACAGCCAGATCTGTTTGGGTGATTTACATGTAAAGTGGAGCGAAGTTAAAGCCTCAAACAGTAAAAAAATAAATGTAGAATAAAGTGAAGTAAAGGCTAAAACAAAGAAAGAATAAAATATAAATGAGTTATGTTGATATTTTGTCTTTAATTGTTTGATAGGGAATCTTTTTTATTTTTTGCATAAAAAGTATGTATTTTTTTATCTTTTAGTGGAAAAAGGGAGGGTTTTTTTTTTTTTTGTTTACCTTTAAAAAAAAAGAAGAAGAAGGGAATTTTAAAAACGCTTACTTTTGATGGACCCTTTTGTCTGAAAAATAAAGGCTTTACTTCACTCCACTCTACTAGTGAAGTTCCCAAATAGACCCAAAAAAAGCACAAAAATCCCCATAACATTGAGGGGTTTTCCTAAATCTAGCATTTCCCCTCATGTACTAGGCAACGTTGTTAATTTCGTTTTGGTCATCACTTCTGTCTAGTATCCAAGATAGAATATTTCGGTATTTCAAAAACTTCGGCAACATTTTTCTGATCAGCTTTTCGATATAATAAAATATTTGAAGTATATATACATATATATAATAGAAAAAAATAAGAATAAAATATAAATTATGCATGTTTTTGATATGAATATTGAGGATTTTTCTTTAAAAAAAAGTGAAAATTGTTCTACAAATCAAAATGGACCGGAATGACCAAAATGACTTGAATGGACAAAAATTCAAACCGAAATTTTTTTGGCCTCATTCTGTTTGAGCAAATCAAAAGACTGGAACGAAAAATTCCCGCCATTCCGGCTTGAATGAAAAGGAATTGACAACTATGGTACCAGATGGAGACACGAACCCAGCATAAAAAGGATTCAATTTCTGTTTTGAATTCGAAATTGACACATGATGCCGATCAAAAGGTTTTCAAGTGTCAAAATTATAAGCGGGGCTCTTTTTTGTGTGTTGTTTTTTTGGCTGGTACAGACGTGGGGACATGGGGCTCTTTATAAGATGGTAATATGATTCACGTTTCTTCTTGTACTCTCAAAATTAATGCGACCCAAAAATGACTTTCTCACTTCTTTTTAATATGTGGCCGTAATCATCGCCTGGCAAAATCTTTGGGTTGAAGCATACAAGGATCCAAAGTCAAGTCCAAAAGTTTTCCTATATAATGGGCTAGTGTTAGATATCTATCCAAAATTCTCCCAAACTAAAAGCAGCTTTCATACTTTTACTAGCGAAAGCCTCCGTGCTAAGCACGGACAATATAATTAATGGTAGTTATAATGTAATGGTTTAAAATAAAAAATCGATAGAAATAATTTAGAGTATAACTCTAATAAAAAAAAATCAATGAGTTATTTATTGAAGAGGATGGAGAAGAGGAAATGACTTGTGGTGTTTAAAGGTGAAAAATATAGAGCTGTGGATTAAAACATAGAGGGAAGATGAAAGAATTTCTGTAACATTGGATTAGGAAAAAAAACATTATTAATAGGGCTAATATTAGTAGGAGGTTTAATGAGTGATATTAGTAGGAGGTCAACATGAGAAGAGTCATAAATTTGAAATTAACAGTGAAATTGGAAATCAAATCCACTTCGCTTCATATATAATAATTGTTGCAATTTTTCAGAATTGGACAAGGAAATAGAAAGCCTAAATCTCAAATGGGCTCAGCCCAAATAGCGAGTGCTTGTAATTTAGTGATAACTTGTCCAAAAAATTACTAGAAAGCCTGTATAACTGATAAAAAAAAAAACCAGGTTTTACAGTCCCAATTGACTAAATGGACGTGCTTGGGCCTGACATTTATGGCTCATTTCCGGGTTGAGCTCGATGCGGGTTTTAGTTTTTTAAGTAGGGCCAGGCCTGGATATGCTTCAACCCGGCCTTACATGGGCCATGAACGGTGAATACCCTAGCTACAAGGCATCTATCACTCCCAGAACAAACTATGTGATTGGATTGCCAGGTCCTTGCAGCTATTGTTAACTTTTACATGTATTTTTCTGCTTCAATTGCTTATCTATGGAACTGATGCATGTTCAACATTGCATATGTAATTTTATGCAAGGAACTTGCATACCATATGAAAGAGAAATTCATATGACTTCATTCGATAGGAATCTTGGGGTTGGGGATACATTCACTCTTGCATTATGATTTGATGCATCAGGGCTTTTGGGAGGATCTTGTAGCTACCATTTGACTTGAAAATAACATAACAGTATTGTTTGATTTTGCCTATCATTTTATCCTATTCAGAACAAGAGTTTCCTGTTGAATCATTGTTTATATGGTGGTGATTCCAGATTTGGTGAAAATCACAAAAAGAGGGGGGAAAAAAATGGTGACTACTAACTAAATGTGGTCCAAATCCTCTAATTTGATAGAATTGAGACAAATCACACTCACGCGATTTAACTTCGTCGACATATTCCATTATTGATGCATGAATGCTAAATTTGTCTAAAGATATTTTTAATGAAAGTTTGAGAAATAGTAAGAAACCTTAGTACATGTCATAAACTTCAACTAAGAAACCCTTCAAATAATTTTACTCTTTTCACATAATCCTACTACAAGAGAAGAAACCAAGAGAGCAGCATAAACTGTATAATGCCTGCATTCTAGCTATCTATCTTCCACATGATTATGTACAACCAGGAGAGCATATCTTGTACAAGGCCTACATTCAATTCTCTGCCTTCCTACCTTTTAACTATCTCTCTGTTCTCTTGTGCATTCTTAATTGATGATTGGATGCACTACTATGAGAAGGGCCTGCTCTTCGCATGTGCATTGTTGATTGATGATTGGATGGACTATGAACAGATGGACCATGAACATAATCGCTACCCATTGTGTCCATTGTAGAGCTTGGTTGGTAGCTTCCACTTACCATGCTTTGATGATGATCAGGAGGATGTAAGTTCTCCAAAATTCCATTGTATTTGTATTGGTTAGACATGGGCCCAGAAAGATAAACCTGTGCCCTTCTTCCACCCATTTGAATATTAGGAGCTTGGCCTTGAGTTGCATGCCCTACTATGCAGATTTGATTATTGCTGGCCAATTCAGCTGCATTAGAATTAATGCGTGTAACATGAGCTGATCCATTGGCACCTGTAATGTCATGTATGCTGGGCCTGCGACGCTCCTTTGTCCTTGAGCTATTGCGACGAATGAAGTACTTCTGCGCATGGCTGGCTACTTGTGTGGGTGTCCTTGACTTAATATAGTTTCTGGAGATGCTCCTCCAATCTCCCTTTCCATAATGTTTGAGACCAGCGAGGAACAACCTGAGCAGTTAAAAGGAGATGCAGTATAAAGAACCATACAAATTTGATCTACTCATAATAAATGAATCAATGGGCGCATAGAAGATCTCTGTATAAGTAATCCTTGTAAACATGATTTCTTGTTTTAGTTGTGATTGATGAAGTGTGAACTGTTGCACTGAAGGACAAAAAACTGAAGATAAAAACAAAAAATCATGGTATCAATGAAGATAGCCATAACTACAACATTTTCATCTTTCACATAGTTACTTTTATTGAAGCAAACTGACTAGAATAGTGAGGCTAAGCTCATCTAGCCTTCACCTCATTTGTCAAACAAAGATGAATTTGAGTATGTCGCCTTTCATATGCTAATTAATTTAGGTAACCATCATTTCCAAACTGGACAACTTTTTACAATCTTCCATTAAGGGAAGGGGTAATATGAAAGACGAGATTTCCAAATTCACTCAAACGCCTAAAATTCTTAGAATTCGTACTCTGGACTCTTAGCTCAAACTCCTAGATCTTCTAAACATTCTTAGGGTATGTTTGGGAACTTTACATGTAGAATGAAGTGAAATAAAGCGTCCAATTTTCGGACAAAGGATGACAAACCAATAAATTTGGTCTATATGGTTCACCTCTGATGGAATGGATTCAACTCGAGATTCACAGGGATTAAAAGTTGATAACAATCATTTGTAAGAGGCAAAGCAAAAGTTAAGAAAAGGCTATTCAATCAATGATTGGTAATATTACTTCAATCAATGTAAATATACTTCTGGACACAAATTGTTAGCAAGGAAGAAGGGAATGAGGTGTTTTTTATTTTTATTTTTATTTTTATTTTTTGTTTTGTTTTGTATAAAGGGAATGAGGTTAATATGGGAGGTCTCCTCAAGAAAACTGGGTCTTATTGTCCAGATTTAAACATGAAATATGGTATTATCCCATTGCATGTAATCTCTACTTTTATTCTTCCATCTAAATTCACCTCCTTTAGAGAACGTTGAATCTAATTATTGCTCCGCATACATTCATCAAAGCATAATGAATCCAACCAAAATAAAAGCAATGACTTAGAGAGAGGTGAAATGAACATCAATTCCTGTAGTGAATGCACTATAGAAGGAAAAAAATTGCAAAAAAGAACAAGTTTACCTCAAAATGAGTATTGAATAAGAAATCAATCAGCTATGCAAATGCTATGGGTGGTTATCTGCTAGGCCAGCATGGGCCCAGCCCAGAACCTCAGGTTTTGTATTCAAGTTAGTAAAGATCAAGAGTTGGAGCCCGTTTAGTATTTACGCCGGACTTGATTAAGTGATAGAAAGCCCAGAGCACAAAGACCGTCCCATGCAGATTAATTTAAATGGGTGGGCTTGGCTTGTTTCAGATGGGTAGGGCTTAGGCCAGGCACTTGCGGCCATGTCGAGTTCTGGATATGGGCATGTATTTCTTCTCAAGTCAGGCCAGGCATGGATATGCCTAAAGCCTAACCCAATCAGTCCCATAAATACCCCTAGTAAATGCGGCTGGAAGGTTCTACTATTCAATCAATCCAAGATCCAGGTCTGCACTTTTTATTTTGATTTATTTTTCATTGTATTTATAACAAAAAAAAAAAGGAAAAAAAAAATTGTAAAAAAGCAATATAAAACCGAGAAACAAATCATTCATCAAACAATAAAACAAAAAATATATATTAAATAAACAATGAAATGGAGAAACAGATTTCATGTAGTCAACCCAACATAGTTTGAACAAAACTTTAATTATGATATTAAAAAACTAAAGGGAAGCATATCGAGCATAAAATGCAGCAAGAAACAAATCATAAAAATAAAAAATAAAAAAAAAAAAGAGAAAAAAACACTCTCACCTATCATTACTTTGTTAAAAAAATCCACAAACCTGTGTTCATCTTCAGTCCAGGGGGTCCCTTTCTTCCTTTGCTGGTGATCATTGACTTGAGTCCCTTCTCCATCATCTTTTCTCATGCCTTCTGTCCCTTCTCTAATATCTTTTTTCATGACTTTTGTTTCCTTTTTCATGCCTTCTGTTTCCTCTCCATATCCCATGACTTCTTTACTAAAGCCTTCTTTTTCCTCTCTATAATGTGGCAGTGGAAAACTACCTGATTCAATTAACTTGAGGTCCTCTACCAAGGCTTCATAATGCTTCTGCACTTGCTCTACAGTCTTTCCAGGCACCTGTGCAGCTATTTTCTCCCAACTCTTTGGTTCATCCAAGTTCAAAATGGCGAGCAAGTTCTCAAAGAAGTTGTTTTCTTCTCGAGTCCACTCCTCATTCTCCATATGAATAAGAAGGGTTTCCCTGTTCCATTGTTTCATTTAAGCAAAGTGAAAAAAGAATATGGCAGAGAAGAGAGAGATTGAGGAGATTTTTCTTGCCTTCACAAATGAACAGGGAGATTCTCTCTAAGATCTTTAGCTTCCTTACAGTTTTCACTTGTTGAAGATTTTTCAGTCATGGGGTTTGTTAAAAACCAAAGATTATTGTTATAGAGAGGAGAGGTACAGCTTTTTTTTTTACCAATTTACACTCCATATGATTAAATTTAGATCCAAAATTTTGATGCAGGTTTTAATATTCAGGCCTAAGTATGACCCAAACTTGTACATGTCCAATCAAATTTTCATTTTTATTTGACAGGGCCATGCAGATGAAGTTTGGATCCCTAGTGAATAATAAGAAACATTTAAGACACAAGAAAATATCAACTGAGCAATGAAAATTACTAGTGCTGCCCATGAACTGATGACCTAGGTTTAGAAATTTGTGTAAGGCCAGACCTTCAGTTCCAACTTCCAATCCTATCATATCCAACATTTACTACTTCTGCAGTCCAAAGATCCTCTGATGTAGGACCTTTAGAATAAATCCCAAGGCTTCTCAGTCTCAAATAAATGTCCCCTTCCTGCTGTGAGAATTAATCACTTTTTTCTCTCTTCATCAGCTGATGCTTTCTATTCTCTCTCAACTCCTTTTTTTTTTCCTTTCTATTTTATCAAAATTTAAACTTGGCAACCAACTGTGTTCTAGTTTTGTTCATTGGCAGGATCGGTCTGGGCTTAGGCATATCCCTGCCCAGACCAACTTTAGTAATAGTGGCCCATATATGGCCCAAGTGTGGCTCAGACTGCAAAGTTTCGATCCTCGACATGTCACGCCCGAGCCCAACCATTTAGTCAATTGGGCCCAGCCGAGTTTTCTCTCATATTTTCAGGCTTTCTATCTAAGATAGAAGCAGAACTTATTTGGGCCGAGCCGAGATGGACTTCAGGCTTTCTATCATTAATCCAAGCTCGACCCAAATATTAAACAGGCTTCATCCAAGTACAAAAGCCCATGGCCTGATCCTGGACCAAAACGAGCAGGACCTTAGTCTGGCCCAGGTTGGTTGGCCCATGAGCAGCCCAAATACCCTTTTTTATGGGTGGAGAGTGTTTTGAGCTCTGGTCTTTGGTGTTTTTGAAATTCAAATGCAAACTATTCGAATTAGAAGTTCAAATAAAATATCTAGATCTAGAAAAAATTCAAATTCAAATTCAAAAATTTAAATAGCAACTTTTACTATATAATGAGTTTGCCCACACACACACACACACACATATATATATAACACTAATTCAAAACACAATAAAGCAAATCTTAGAAATTCAGCCTAATCTACAAGCCCAAATAGTAGAATGAAATAAATAAAATCCATATGTTCTAAATCATTCTCTAAGATGGGAGGCATGATATTGGGATTGGGTTGTGTTTAAATAATTTATATGAATATAAACAACATTACATCAATCACATGTGAAAGAGGATTCTCATAAAAAAAAAAAGCTGAAAAAACACTTCTCAATTTGAATAAAGAAGTTTTTAGAATTGCCCTCACTTCCACACAACAAAATGTAAGCCCCACACTACCTTTTGTGGCCTATAAAATTTAAAAACATGTTGATGAGATGGTTCCATCTCAGTATTTACTTTCAAGATGGACAAATTAATATAAAATGTTTGATTTTAAACTGGAAGCATCCATCTGGGAGGGCCCCCTTATGTATTTTCTTTCCTCTGTATCACACTAACAATTGGATTGGTGAATGGTAAAAAAAGTTGGATGTTCAAGATTGAAAAATATATAACTCTATATGCATAATCTACATTGCCAATATATAAATTATCTAATCCTACACTATCAATATATTGGTTGATGATCCAAGTTTAACCCCAATAACCTGAATGCTTAAGATGCCAGAAGCCCACTCATTAGCCCCACAAAATTCTACAAACAAAAAGCAAAAGAAGAAGGAAGAGTAGTTACCTTCTGGTGAGAATGCAAAGAAGCCAAGATGCCAAGTTGGGATCTCCAACAGTTGCTACCTTTGCAAAAGAAGCTCCCTCTAAGTCAAGTATTCGGTGGAGAAGAAATATATAGGCTTCAGACTCTACAAGAGATATACATTGGAGATAAAACAGGAGACGGTCGTACAGAAGTTGTCCTTGAAACTAGGGAGAATAATGCCCATGAAACTTGAGCGGTGGAAATATAAGTATTTTCATTAAAATTTTCAATGCAAACTTTTTAGGTCCCTGCCACATCGTACACATCGTATTGTGTGATATCTTAGGATCTAACGGTGTGAAATCCTAAGTCCTTGCAATAACACTGCGTAGGGCCAGTTTGGCAATTCTACTAATAGAGTCAAGTAAGGTAAAGTTGATTTTGAAGAAAAAATAAAATATAAGTGGGTTATGATGATATTTTATTTTTAGTTGTTTGTTATAGAATTTTTTGACTTTTTGTATGAGAAATTTGATTTTTTTTTTTTTTTTTTTTGTATTTTAGTGGATAAAGGTGGTTGCATTTTAAACTTTTTTATTTTTTAATGGAGGAAGTTTTGAATTAAAGTGTTTTTGATGTGACATTTTATCTAAAAAATAGAGACTTTATTTGGCTCTTACTGTGCTAGTAAAGTGCCAAAGTAACCCGGGCAAAACACTTGAGGAGAGAATGTCTGGAACACACTCACTTTACTAAACTCTTTTTTTAAAAATATTTTTGTAAACTTACATTACTAAACTCTTGCATACATCCCTCCACTATTGTTGATTGCATCACTTTGACATGCGGGTCCCAGTATGTTTATATCATATTTTATTGTGGGTCCACCTTGCATTAAATACGTCAAAGCATTTCTCTTTTATGACTCTAGAAATCTAAGCTACCAAAACAAATTTCATTCCTACGGTCCTCTCCTCCTCTGATCGTTTATAAAGACTTTAACTTTCAATGGGCACCACATTTTGGACTTGGATCAAATTTCTTAGATTTCAAAATGAACCCAGTGAAGAGCTTCATTGTGTTTGTGAAATAAGTGCAGTTTTGGTAACATCATTGTTTCAACTGAGGCCATCAATGGGCCAGGCTAGGCCATCATATGGCACATCCTGTTCCCATCTAAAAATCCAGGCCTGAACAAATATTTTAGGCCCTGGGTGGGATAAAGCTCAGCCTAAATTTCAACCATATATCATAAGAGGTCTTAAATTTTAACTGCCTCCTAGTTTGTGAAAGAGTTGGGTACAGTTAAGAGTGCAAGATCGATCAAGGTTTAATCCCAAGGGGTAGCTGAGTTGGCCTAGAACCACGGTTTGCACCCGGATGTTGTAGGTTCGAAACTGCACTACCATCCTGGGGCTACTGGGGAGTTTATCTCGGCTTCCCTCTGGGTCCGGAGGGATTAGTCCAGTCCAAAGGATTGGGAATCCTCGGATAGCCAAAAAAAAAAAATCAAGGTTGAAATCCGATTACCATTTTGGGCCTAAACCTAGACTTGATTGGACAAGACTCGAATCAATTCCCTAAATTATTATATCATTTACTCTTGCTGGATATAATATATATCTTCATATCTATCATATAAAGATATGTGCCCAATTGGACCTGTTTTCAGATCCAATTATCAAACGAACTCAAACAATGTCTCCAAAAATGTTAACTGGGTTCCATTTGTCTCTTTATTTATTAGATAAAACTGAAAATCATAGCGAAGACTGAACTGTAAAAGTAAACCAGCAAAGACTCAATAGTAAAAGTAAACCCTCAGAAACATCAAAGTTTGGGCCGCTCTCAATTCGAGGGGTAAGGCAGTACAAAGGGTAGTCCGATGGGTCAATGTGGGGCCCACCAATTACGTAGACAATGTCATAACCGTTCTCTGATTTGTCCCTTAGCTAATAGCTAAGGCAATCACCCATCACAATCAGCCTGTCTATTAGATAATCCAGACCATCCCTCTGGTGGGACCCACTCCTACTACTGGTCATCCAAACCAATCCTCTGACTCCTTCACCATACAAACGAAAAGCACTGCGACAAATTGGCTGACTGTGTGCTGAGACACCTTCAGGTTGTTGGGTGGTTCCCATTTAAGCTTACCAAAGCAACCATCAGCACCTCTATTTTTCAATAGTTACAAGTGGTTGCTAAGCTCCTGGGGGGGCATGTGGTGTGTGTGTGTGAGTGTGTCAGTTCATCATCGTGTTAGTCATCGTCATTTAATAAACAATAACCATGAAAGACAACTATCAACACCCATAATACATCATGCAGAGGTGGGGGGAAGAAAAGAATATCACAGTGAGACCAAGCACCCTCTAAACTATCAACTCCAATAAACCATTCTAATACCTTCATTCATGGGCCTTCAAATTTAAAGGCTTTAGATGAAGCCATTTTTTAAGGATTTCAATCCAACGGTGAGTATGTTAGATAGGTGTTAATTCATCAGGTAAGGTGAGTGCGAGGTGGGTTGATTGATCATAAGGGGGTCTCAATGGATCAGTGTACGTGCTTTCATGAGATCCTGGGGTGGACGGTCCTTTTGAATTGATAATCAAGTGGGCCCTACTAGGTTGTATCCATGATGAGACCATGCACACTGTGTCCACCTCATGAAAGTCTCTGATAAATACTTGTCAATAGATGCTAGCCGTCCATGCAGACAATTGTAAAGATGCTTTACCAAAGAAAATTTTTTTTTTTTTCTGTAAAGATGATTGTAAAGCAACAATGCTTTAGACATGAAAAAGAAAACTTAAAGGACAGTTAATTAGATAAAGCTCCACTTGACCCGGATATCTCATCAGATATAAAAGCAAAAGCTTCTCGATCCCATCAAACAGTTATCTAATTGAATGATTAATGAAGTAGCCGACATGAATCAGAGTTTTTGTTGGACCACAAGTGCAAGCTGGATTGTGCTTGTCTATTTACAGTCTTAAATGAAATAAGACAGGGAATGTAATTGTAGTATGATGAAAGTCACCGTTGCTAATAAGGCATGCAGGAGGATGTCATCAGATGAGTACTTCAGCTGGACTAGATCCGAGCTCGCACAAGTGTTGTAAAAATCAACTTTAAAAACATGATTTTACTCATTGAATCTTGTCCCACTCCACTTCTGAATTCCCAAACTACTCACTTTCCATCATTTACTCCTTGTTGTGCCCTTGGCATTATAGTCATCACCCTATTTGTTTGTAGGGTAGAATAAAATAAAATAAAATTGAATGTCAATGAGTATCTTGTTCACCAAAATCCTCTACACTCTACCACCAAAAATCTCTAAGTTTGTAACCCATTACCACCAACTACAATTTACATGTTCCCCGGCAGTCCAGGGCGGACTCAGGAAATTCAACTTGGGGAGGCTTCATGTAGAAGAAGTATTGGAGAAAGAGTCAAATGTAATAGAAAAATATATTAATTTTTAAAACTTACAGGGGGGGTTTTAATTTTTTTTTTTTTTTTTTTTAACTTTTCACATATATGAGTGGGGGCTTCAGGCCTTCAGCCCCTAGATAGTTGTACATGGGTTTGTCGCTGTCAGCAGTTCTCAATCAGTTACTAGGCATTCATGCTATGATGTCTAGATATGGATATGGATATGGATCGACACTAATCCGGAGATTGGATATACAACTCCTTACTTTTAAAAATGTAGGACACGACTATGGATATGAGTGTCAAGAAAAAATCACTTTTAAATCAATAAAATTATCATTATTTCGTCCATTTTTAACATCTTCTATTGTGAGAATTCAAAAACATTAAAAGAAATTTATAAAATAAAGAAACTTATAAGTAGCATCAGGTACTTATTCCCTAAAACTATCAGTGTATTATCAGGTACTATTACTAATACAAGTGTCATATCAATCCATCTACTACATTCCCCAAACTATCAGTGTATTATCAGGTACTATTACTAATACAAGTGTCATATCAATCCAATTACATATACGTTGAGTTTGTACAAATATCCAGATATCTTAGGTTAAATGGAGTTCACCTTCATTGGAATGGGTGAAGCTGAATTTAGATAAATATTCCTATGACCCTTTTATCCAACTATCTAGAATCGGTGGCATAGTTCAGTCTCATATAGGCCATGGCAGACCCAAGGGTGGAAAACTGTGGAGTGGGGTGTCCCCAAAAGTTATGAAAACCCTCCTTATAGTATGGGAAATTTCTGGTTAAGCTCCTAGCCCTATTGCATCTATGAGTGCTCTGGAGGTTGAGCTAAGCTTGCTTCTCCAAGTGTAATCATTTGTCATAAGAAAAATATTCTTGGGGCATCTCATAATTGAGGGAGATTCACTTATTCTTACAAGCACTAGAAATCACACACCACATGGCGACTCACTGGGACAATTATCTATAGTTAATCCCTATCTTTTGATGTTGTCTGATGTTATGCATATTTTTATTTTTAATTTGTTCAGCTTTTGTTGTTGTTTCTTTTCAAAAATAAACTATTTGATTTTATCCTTTGTCATAAATAAATGGTCTTTGCAAAAAACAGAAAAAGTAGAGTGCTCAATCTTATTGTATGACCAAATCTTATTAGGACATTCATATAAGTGGTTGAACTGTTAATTAGGTATAGGCATTCTCTTCATCAGTTTTTAAATAATATTGCTCTTGAATAGAGAATATTTC
Source organism: Camphora micrantha (assembly GCA_003546025.1). NCBI lineage: Eukaryota > Viridiplantae > Streptophyta > Magnoliopsida > Laurales > Lauraceae > Camphora > Camphora micrantha. Next base: position 2,617,351 of record QPKB01000003.1, on the reverse strand, counting down.
CCTAACCTTTGGATTGATTGAGGTCTCATTTGGATCGAGATTTTTGGTTCAAATCAAAATTAGGTTAGTGCAGTATTTACATTTCATGTCTTTATTTTTTAAAAAATTTTAATTTTTTTATATTTTCGGTCGCGATCGACATCAACTAATAGTTCAATTTGTGAGTCAAAGATTGCATTATATTTTTAAGAAGGAATCCCGACGTGAACTCTTACTTTTAATTAGTGGGACTTATGTTTGATCTACACGAGTAGCAATTAATTATGTGGGAAAATGATAATATATTTAGTAAATGATTATTTATTGAGAACATCGGCCAAAAATAGATTTGAATGGACTCAAACTAGAAATTTTGACTTCACATAAAATCTACAGGCCATAATAATACTGATGATGGTCATGATGCTAATCCAACACACACATCTCCAAACTTGAGGATCCAAAATTCCTAATTCAGACCATAATTACAACTAAAACATAGCCATTAGGATTTTTTTTCCATTTTGGGTAAGACATTACAATTTGTTTTTAAATTCAAATTTAACCCCAAGGGATAGTTCAGTTGGCATAGGACCACGGTTTGTACCCCGAGATTGTAGGTTTAAAACTGCACTACCACACTGGAGCTAAGGAGAGTTTACCCAGCTTCCCTTTAAAGCATGAGAGATTAATCCAGTTCAAAGGATTGAGAACCCTCCGATAGTATAAAAAAAATTAGATTTAACTCTAAATTTGATTTGACTTAGGGGCAAAGTCAAATCTAGGTCTTTGCTACCCTCTTGATGTCTGATCATCTGATCAATTTAATACATAGTGGAAGTCCCAAATGCATTCGGGTATGCACCGTAATCCCAACTTTCTCACCAATGGAACGAGGGTATATAATGAACACAGATAAGTTGCTACTTGTTTGGGATATTACCGTTATCGTGGTTCTTAGACCTGATATTTATCTATGACCCATTGAAGTTCAAGTATTGTCTAAAAAGTTATGTATGTGATATTTTTATGATTACCATGCGATATCTTAAAGCAATGTAATACCACACATATAATATCGTACAGCCGTACGATGACACACCATTTCTATGCGAACAACTCTCCCAAAAATATTTGAAATTCACCTCGCAAATGTGACGTATGTCCCTAGTTAGTTTTATGTAGCATGACAATCGGATAATGTGTTTGTGGGTAGAGCTGCCACATCATCGACAGCATGTTCTCTTTGTCCTCACTGTCTTCATCGCCTTCAATCAAGCCCCATTTTGTCTATGTAAAGGTCATCAATCTCTTTGTCGTCCTTACGCAGACCCACATATTAATTTCTCCCTGACCATATAGATCCGTGTATTTAATTTCTAAAGTTTCCTCCTCCAGCTCATCTTTAACAGTATAAAAATTCAACTTCGGACTTGGTATAAGGTCAAGATCCTCTGAGAGTTTAAACTAGAAGAAATTCTGAGTTACATTAACTAGAGCCAACCAGTAAAACATATGAGCCGCTTAAAATAAACTTTCTTATAATTTATGGGATACTTTCAAGTTTTATACCACGCTGGATTTTTCATTGTATAAGTTTTTATTAGAATGATCAATCTTACAATGCAATCAAGTTACGTTAAGGTAAGATTTAAAGCAATTCATGTATTTGGAGAATTTTTATTTTGAGTGATTGAGATTCTATATAGATGACTCCCATTTTGGACTTGTACTGCTTCAACTTCGAATTTTTCTAAATTAAAGCGGATTCTTTCGAACTCCATTTGAAAGCTTCCACGGGAACTAGGAAGCTTTCATAGGATCATCCGAGTTTAATACATGAAGTGAGGCCCAAATGTATTCTGTTTATAGAGTGTAAAATTTTATGCAACATAATCCCAACATTCTCACCGTGGACTAATGGAACGTGACAACACCTTGGGTACAAGAGACACAAATCACAAATGACTAGCTACGTTGTTAGCTTCATGCAACATAACAAACGGTAAATGTGCGTTTGTGGGTAAAGCTGCCACATCATCTAGAGCATGATCTCTTTGTCCATACCGTTTTGAATGCCTTTAGAAACCCATCTTGTTTATATAAAGGTCACGTAGACTCAAATATTAATTGATCATTGACTACATAGATCCAAGTATTTAATTTCTAAAGTTTCACATCCAGCTCATCATTTTTAATGTAGAAACGCCAATTCCGACGTGGCATCAAGTCAGGATGCTCTGAGGGTTTGACTTTGAGAAATCCTGACTTGGATAAGAGGAACTCTACAGTGGCACCCATCTGTAGAATAACCAAGTCACTCTAAATAAGTTTCTTAGTTTTTGGGATCTATCCAGCCTCCTCTCACCCTAGTGGTACGTGTTTTGGGTTTAAATATGTGCGGACGTCTTCCCTCATCTAAGGACTGTGCTACCTTACTCGATGTCGTCTTCTCTCCCTAGAGGATTCCCTGATCTCACTGGAGGTCTACTCTCTCACCAAAGGGCTTGGGTCTCAACCCCTTAAGTTGGATACCGAAAAAACTTATTGGATCTATCCAAGCTTTATCCCAATAGAGCTTGCTCTCATCAAAAGAATGGCCATTGCACATTTTTTATATATATATTATCAAACAGTCAATATAAATGAGGTGAGATTTGGAGACAAGAAATTTATTTTGAATTGAGATTTTCAACAGGTGAAGTAAACTCCACTCTGGAGCTCCATCCTTCGACTTAAAAGTAAAAGCCTTTTGGTTTGAAACTATTTGATATGGCCTGAGGGATCTGCGAGTGCTTTGAAAGGATGCCGGACGCTGACAGTACAAAAGTGATCGCACACCAACCACGTTTGATTAATTTTGAAATTTACTGTGCATGAATCATAGCCGTTAATGCCTCACTGCTTCAACAATCTTACCCATTCGATTTTGAAGGCATAGAAACTCGAAAGGAAAGCTTGACTTTTTTTTTTTTTTTTTTTCTTTTTTTTTTGTTGGTAAAAAGGAAAGGTCGACTTGGTTAATGGGAAATGTCAGCTAGACAAGTCACTTAAAAAAAAGAAAAAAAGAAAAAAAGAAAAGGTGGGACTGCATTATAATTGCAAAAGATAAATCTTATGTACAACAATTCCTACATTGGTCTTTGTTGTAATTCCTACAAAAAGGGCCCAAATTGTAATAACTAAACGTGGGGGGCGATATTCTAATTCTTATTAGAGCTGGCCCTATGTTTTCATTCCTAAGATGAGTTCCATGCATGTTGTAATTTTTAAAAACAAGCCTTATGTTCGACAATTCATAAAGGTGGGCCCATATTGTGATTCCTAAATGTGAATCTCATTTTCACAATCACAAACGGTCGGCCCACATTTCAATTCCTATAAATGTGGGCCCATGTTTTAATTTCTAAAGGTGTATTATGTGAACAGGATTTTTTTAGAAAAAATGATAGAGAAATGCCCCTTATAAGCTCTTATTTATATATTTATGAAATACTTAATTATTAAATAATAGCATTTTTTAAATAATTTTACCAAATAGACTAATCGTAAATCAAAACTTAAAAATCAGTGCCATTTATCTTATATCTTAATTTAATTAGTTCTTATTAGATTAGACAAGAGTTTTCAAACGGCCCTCTAAAGCATGTCCAATACCAACTGTATATACTAAAATGGAGGGAAACAAGAAGTCACACTCACGAACAGTAGATTGATGACTCTCTATAACCAACTTCGTGCGAGTTACAACTTACAACCACCCCCATCAATTCAATTGTGTTGTTTTGGCCATGGAAACACAGACTCTCATTTCCCAAAGGGCACATTGAAACTGAACATGCCATCCCGGCGGGTAAGCTTCTACAGGCACTTGGTCCAGCACCTGCCATAATCCCCAATAGTCGAGAAGGCATCCAAAAGGACTTGAGGCGTATCAAATCCACGACCGGTTGGCTTTGATACCATCTTAAATTTCTTTAGTTAACAATTTCTACCAAAACTCCGAGGCGTTAGCGTAAATACTTTTTAATATTCTCCCTTGGGTGGAGCACACTCTTCAATACTTCTCATCTTTTGGTGCATGGTGGTTTTGTCATGCGAAGACTGAAGTTTATTCGCCTATTCTTTCAGCAAGTGGGCCGTCTCCTTTAAATCTCTTTAATTCCTCCTCAAATGCATCATCAATGTCTCAGTCCTTTTATGAGCAGTCCTTTAATCTCTTTAAATGAACTTCAAATCTCTTTAACCCCTCTTCCTCAAGCCTCTAATTGCCTAAAAGAAGCAAATGTCTCAACGTCTCAGTTCTTTCTTTCTGTAAGTAATTGTTGTTTTTCTGTTAAGTTTTAACTTGGTTCTGAGTCTTCTGACTGATTCAACTGTCTTTATATGGAGCTATGGCTGAGTAAATTGAATTTTAACCGATCTAACCGTAAGGGCTGCTAACTCGTTAAAGAGGACTGAGTTTGTAACTATTGAAAAGTATTTCCGCTGCCTCTACTGACGCCTTAAGGTTTTGGTAGCAATGGTTAGTTAAAGAAATTCAAGATGGTATTAGAGCCAACTGGTCGTGAGTTCGAATCCCAAGAGGAACGACTCGGCGCAAAATAAAAATAAAAAATGCGTGTCGCCAAAAGTGCGCCGGTCGGGTTCCACCTAAGGGGGAATATTGAGGAGTGGGCTCCACCCGATGGGGAATATTGAAAAGTATTTCCGCTGCCTCTACTAATGCCTTAAGGTTTTGGTAGCAATGGCTAGCTAAAGAAATTCAAGAGTAACTGAATCATCAATTTTCTGAGAATCAAAGTAACTTAGCCGAGCTTTATGGAAAGTCACTGAGTTTTAGAATTGTGTCCAAACCGACCTTTAGATTTTGAACTATTCTGATCTATAAATTAATGGGTGTGATTGAATTGTCTCAAGGCCCACCTAGTTAGCTCGTAACCCTAAGGGGTTGGCTGAGTGGTCACGACCACGGTTCCTCCCTCTTCCGAAGCTAGAGGTCTTGGTATCGACCCCCGGTTCCTCCTTCTTTAGGAATCGAAGGTTAAGTCTACTAATGCTACCACCTTGGAGCCACAACGGTGTTTACTCGGCTTCTCTCTGAACCCAAAGGGTCGAGAAACCTCCAATAGCGAAAAAAAAATAAAAAAAAAACTTAAAGGGTTGGGTGCAGATCTTAATAGGTAGTTTAGTTTTGGGAGCAAATCGAATATTTTCATATGGATCTTAAACGATGAACTCATAATTTTTATTGAATTTTTTTAAGTGCACCGTGGTTTAACGGGTGCGGCACAGCCCCCAATCACAAGTGATGCAAACTACTATGCATTGGTTGAAAGCAAATCACAAGTGATGCTCGCCAATATAGAAGAACAATATTCACAAGCATTGGCCATATTTTAAAAATGTAAAGATATATCCTTGAAACATATTTTTATCATTATAATACTGTCATATTTTCAAAACATTGTCTGAAAAAGGCCAAAAAATCTAGAAAATATTTATGGGGAGTCAAAAAATTCTAAAAACTGTTGTTGCTGCTGCTGCTTTACAAGAGACTCGCACCCACACACATGACTGCATTACATTCTTGACTAACTTAGCTACAACTAGAGGCAATTATGTTTTAATATATAACTATGATTAAAATTAAGTTATTTTTTTGAAAAGAATTTATTTATCATCAAGAAAAACCACAAATGCAAAATATCCCGAAATTAAGTTATTCCCATATGACAAAAATACTCATGTCAATACATAGCAAATGGCGGGTCTCATTAAGTATATATACATGTGACCCGCTATCATTAAGGACATATTATTAACGAGGTGAGAGATGAAAGCTATAATAGATCTTTAATTTTTAAAAAATTTAACACAGGAATCTTATAATTAAATAAGTATTTGTGGTTAGGCCAGTGCTACAGCGCCATGTGCCACAAGGAGAAGTCTCGACCTGTCCCTGTTGCACCCTCTGGAGCATTCTTTTATTAAGCTCTTGGCCAGGAGCAACAGATTTCCATTCCATGAATGGGAACTCTTTAAAAAAAACATAAGCTACTGTTCATGATCTTGTGACAGTGAATATTGCCGGCTGTTTAATATTATGGTGAAGGAAGGTTTTGTCTTATATACAAAACAGCTTGTCTAATAAATTAAGATACAAATTGTATAGATATATTAAGGTCAATTTACAGTAGATTCGACAGGACCTTCAGGTACTGAGGTAGGCCATGCTGCCGATGGTTTCTTCGAAAGAGTTGGCGACTGAAAAAAAAAAGGCAGATGGTAGGGTTTCGTGGTGAAGATTTCTAAAGCTTGGATTATCCAGCCAATATAGATTTGATCCTGTTCACTGGATTGCACTGATCAGTTTCAGAGCTAATGGGGCTGATGGCAAAATAATCATTTGTTAGGATGATATGTAATTTTGCATGGGCGTAATAATAATTTTATAGCTTTCCTCAGCTTCACAAAGCATTCCACAATAAATTTTTTAGACCCCAACTAAAAGTCTAGTATCACAAGCGAAACCTTAGTATCACACGCATATCTAGTGATTGATAGTTGGGACTTCGCGTTTAAAGTATAACTCCCAATACTAGGTCAGCTTAGAAAAAAACAAAAAAAAAAAAAAAAAAAATCTAGTATCATGAATTGAAGGATAAAGTATATTGCAAGTACGTACTGTTAGAATTGGATACAAAGGAAAACAAGAGGAGACAGAAACTAAAATGAATTAATGGTAATTCATAGAAAACATGATTTCAGATGAGTCTGAGTGAAAGAGTAAAAAGTCAAAAGATTGACCTAAATGGATGAGGCATGGCTCCATTCGAATGAAGTTGATAATGATTTATAGAAAAGTGATTTTTTTTTTTCAGGAGGCTCATGGATCTAAATTAGTTATTTATGTGGGGTGTGAGCATGGGGCGACCAAACGGATCACAATATGCGATCCTAGGTCATGCACTAGTTCTTTAGATTGTGGAAAGTTTACATCCTTCAATTGAGAGCTCATGTCGCCTCAGTTTGTTGGGAGCCCCATTTCTCACCTTAGGGCCTATTTCTTTGTTGGAATTCCAAGAACATTATACTGGAATTTCTAGAAGTTCTTTTGAACTATAGCATCCAGGAATTTCACCAAAATACAAAGGGAGTGGAATTTCATAAGAGACCTTTCATGTGGCTGGAATGTAGAAATGCAATGAAGAAATATAGAATTCAGAAATTCCAGAAGACAACATGTCACATCATGTTCAAAAATTTTTACACATAGTGAATTATCGGAAGAAAATTCCACAAAAGAAACAGGCCTTTAGTTTTTACGGTTCAAGCCCTAGGTATACCATGTGGGAGTAGGTGTTATATATCTAAGGATTAAGGTTTTTTTTTTTTAATTGCGGTAGTGGATATTATCACCAAAGACAGGATTTTTTTATCTTGGGAACAGATATTATTTCTTGATGGGTGTCTAATGGTCCTCCCGTCTTGGTTAGAAAAAAAAAAAAAAAAAAAGCACATACAAAGAGGGCATGTGACACTTAACATAAATGCTTAAACCATTATAAAGTTCACATGCACTATATTGATACTGGCCGGGTATATTTTTTGTGATTAAATTAACAAATAATTATGAGGGATTTACGGGAAAAGTCCCCGTAGGACCCCATATGTCCTACCAGGACTACGTATCATTTTAGACACCGAAGGGGTCCTCATGTGGCCCTTAACTTTATTTATTTTTTTGTTGTTTTGCGATGTAGTCGGTATCGACAATTCTGTCAGTCAGATTTTCCTCAACATGTAACTATCTTACTTGCTAAATACAACAGAATGGTCGATATCAACCATATCGCGAAAAAAAAAAAGACGAATCTGCAAGTCCACATGTAGATCCTCCGCCCTCGCCTCTTCTCACTCCCCTTGGGTCTGCAAGTCCTTGGCTCCCATCCCCTCCCTCCCCCACTACCTCCAGGCCCAACCCTCTTCTTCATCTCCGCCTACAACCTCACCTCCATCTCCCCTCCCTTCTTCTCCCTCCTCCCCTCCTCTCTTCTCCTTTCTCCTCTCCCTCCATGGCGATCCTCCCTCCTCCGACGAAGACGACCCCATGCTCACCACCCTCCATTCCTTCCTGTCCTCCCCTCCCTGCTTCCCTGGTCCCATCCACTACTCTAGAGCAGCACCAACAATTAAGAGAAAAAAGCCCAATTTCTATTTAGATTCTACAAATCGAGCGCAACTACCATATAATGATTGATATCGATCATATTGCTAATAAACAAAAAAAAAAAGCACTAAGAGGACCCCTTCTGTCTTTACGATGCTTTTGGGACCTCATCAATGATATGGGTTCGTTTGGGGCTTTTACCTGAAAAATCCTCAATAATATTGATTGAATTATTGGTGTCAAATTGTGACGAATCCTAATTCTCAAGACAAGTGTACGTGTAAAAGAAACTGAATTCTTTTACAAGGTCCTTTCCCCGCTTAATGGTGAAATATCCCTAGGCTACCTTTTGAATACTTTCCTTTTGGTTTCCAAGCAGGGGGCCAATCTTAAACCTTAACTAATCTAATCCCTTATGCAAACACACATGTGACACATCCCGAGAAAAATAATCCCCTTTTTTTTAGAAATTTTTTACCACGATGTTGACATACTCCAACTTTGTGTTTGATGATCATTTACAATTACACAATATAATAGCCATGAAACATTGGGAATGAGTGATTAAAGGCTAAAGTCATTTTGATCCAATTTACACTGTAGAAATTCCTAATCCAGGGCCAATATTATTACTGGCCCAGCATATGATCCATCCCCATCACACCTCTCTCAGATGCAGGGGGGGGGGGGGGGGGGGGAAAGGTGGGTGGGTAGTTTTGTAGCATGCTACTTTTTTCCATTCATGAGAGTGACTACACACAACTGGGAAGTCTAGTAAAGCTGGAGCGTTCTGTCATGGCTTGCTTGGAGCCAGGAGGAGAGATTGGTGTGCCAGAATCAACCCACTCGTGTCCTATTAATTGTACGTAGGTCCTCCCAAATCTTGTGACTGCCTTTGGTAACTTTGTACATTACAACTGAAAGAGACCTTGCTTGTTTCAACTTTCAACCAACTACCAACTGTAGTACCCACTATCATGAGGTGATGTCTGGGCCCTACCCTAACAAATAATGGAGATCCCTGTTAGCTTGGAATCCGGATCTTTTGAGTTGAGTTCACGTACGGTAACCTTAAGTGGTCATGCATGACAGGCTGGCTGCGGCCACAACGACTTTAATTGATTCAGTCACGATCGCCGTAGGATTTTATCTCAATTTATCGGACTTGGACTTGTTTATTTGTTCCCGTCCACTATCCTGATGATTCCGACTGTTTAATTCGTGTGAGGGCAAAACTCTTATGTGGGAGATAAATGATCACGGGCCCACATATGGCCTCACTGATCATGAAGTCGGGGGTTGTGATTGTTCATTCGAATTAATGATCAGGTGGGCTTCATATATTGCTTCACATGTTAAGAACAAGATGGAATAGTGATTTTTTACCGATTTAAGACAGGACTCTTAACAATTAATAAGGATGGACGCTCTACATCATTAATGCAATTATTCTATGCGGTAATCCAGCGGGGCTTATGTATGGGTTCCTCGTAATGTTGCCTGCCACATGTATTGAAAGAAAAAGACAGTAAGAGAAGATTCCACAGTTTACATGCAAATAATGAAGACTTTTGTATCTTGCTCATAAAAGCAGAACAAAGTTGGCGGTTCTCCAAGTGAATTTTTAACAAGAAATGACTCCGCAGTGCTTGGCCTGTAGAGTCAGTTTGTCTCTTCTGTGTATGTTGTTGTTCGGTGCGTACTGTGTATGCCTCACAATCACATGCTACGTTCTGCATAACGCAGTTATTTTCAGCCCCAGCCCCAGGGACAGGGAGGGAGACATTGGCCATACTGTGAGGCTCTCGTGTATGATATTTTTAGGAAGTATACGTTTGCCACCACCTGTAAATTTTCTCCTAAAAACAGGGATGTCCACCTTTATGTGGCCTAGTTACGCCCACCTTTTATTATTGCAGTCGCGCTGCACTATACTATAATTTAGTGCCTTTTTTTTAAAAAAAATAGGGTGAGGCTTGCCATTTCAAAATCGAGGTGGGTCGTCAACCCTAACCCTTCGTCGACCCTTTCTCTTTATGTAGTCACAAAGTGTATATTATTATTCAAATATGTAAGATGACCGCCATTGGATTTGATTGTCTCTTAAACACGTGATGAACTCATTTGCTTTTCTCAACTTTGAGATAAAAATGGAGGGAGTTCCTCGTGCGTGAGATCAATCTAACAGTTCGCCCATTGAATATTTCTTTAAAAATATAGATACAACAAACATAATGGGTATTATAGCTTATGACTAGCCTGAATTATGACTGAAATATCATTATAATCCCACACTAGCACAAGCTTTTTGTTGCAAATACTACAAGATTTTTGTATCTTGAGTTATTTTAATAACATTATGATTTATTTTTTTTAGAATATCTTGTTATGTTGTTATTGCATCATAATAAAATCTTATCTAAAATGATGTACAAAACTATGCATTGCATTTTACCTTTCTAAAGTAATTTCTCCTTCTTGTCATTTATTTCTTCTTTTTAATACTCAAATTATTTTATATAATAGCGAACCTTTGTTTTTAATTTCAGATCTTATTTCGTATTTTGATAATCGATGCAAAACCAAACACATGAAAAACAACATGATTAACTTTCAAAATCTGATTAACGCATTTTAAGTTTTTACCGCTCCATCCAACGGTGAAAATCACTGAATCAGAGGATGATCATGTGTGGCTTAAATTGAATGGGTCAGTTCTACAATGAAAGCATCAACAATGCTAATTAGGGACAATCAGCATATCCGAATCTCCAGACAGGGTGCATAGGATCCCATTTATCACAGCTGCTAAACACTCCCTAAAACCCACCAAAGTTCACCCAAGGAAATAATACATCAATCAAAAAAAAAAAAAAAAAAAAAACAGGAAAGAAGATGATGATGAAGAATCTCATGAAGTCCCACCCATGTGAGAAAAACTGCCCAATAGATGTAGAAATCCTCAAATCCATGGATACAAAGCATCTTCTCCTCCCATATTAGTAAAAAACATATTTTCATTGCAAGTGTTATAACTCATATAACCTTCCAATCTGTTCCACCTTATAATAGGGTCAGACATATTCAATGGTCCAGATCAAATGTAAAATACCTTCCATATGAACACAAGTTACAGATACCACAGACCAGGACAAGATATTAACATTACTATACCAATTAAAACTGTACAGAGCAGAATCCAGATCCTCATGACACTTGATACGCAATCTAATTGGACGGCGAAGATGACGCATCATCACCCACAATTTCCTCTGAACTGGCATTTGCAAGGCAGTGGGACCCACTTGGCAGTGATGAGTGGGCCCCACCGTCGGTCTTCTGGTCCACATCATGAACGGTTCTCTGTAGCGTTCCAATTACTCTAATGATGGATTTCATTTCCCCCACCCCAAATTGTGGCCCACTATCAATTATTAATTGTAAAATCAACGGCTGAGATTGGGCAATCGGGGTCATTGCGATACTTATGGGAATCTAAATCTGACCGTACAAAATTCCCTTTTAAGCGCCAAGATCCAACAGAAGGAAAGGGGAAGAAGTGTATTTATGGCGCCCGGAAAGGGTAGCATCGAAATCGAATAAAACTCTTTCTTTCGTTTTATTTACTATATTGCCATTCGTCCCGTCCGTATAAATAGCCCTGCAACTGCACGTTCCTTCTCCGTAGCTTGTGGTCTTTGATCTCTTCTCGCTCTCCAGCAACAGCATCAACAACAGAGAGAGAGAGAGAGAGAGAGATTAACGAAAGAATTGAATTAGTCCGGGAGTTTGAGGCGATTTCGAATCGTTCGATCCGGTGCAGACTCTGCGAAAAGCTGCGGTTTTGGGGTTTCGGACGCTCTCGAGCGATGGAAATCTGAGGATTCTTGGGGTTTTCGCTTCGGAAACTGGAGATTCTTTCGTTTTTCTTGGTTTCTGTGAAGGGTAGAAATCCGAAGATTGTCGAGATTTTGGTGAGACTGAAGCGCGGAGTAGAAAAGTGAGAGGTTTCGGCATTACGCGATTTCTTTCTTGAAAAAGACGCTTGGATTGGAGGGGGAAAAAGGAGAGATTTTTGGCTAGTTTGAGTGAGGATTAAGGGATTTTCTTTCTTGTTTTGGGATTTCTGACGGTTCTTGTCGAAAAGGCTGAGGTTTCGGCTGTAGAAATCAGGAAATTTGATTTGCATTTAGAGAAGGAAGGCGAAAATCAGGAATCTTTTGCAGTTCTTGAGTAGGAAAAACTAAATATTTTGCGGATTTGGATTTTGATTTTCAGAATCCTAGGTAGTTTGCGATCCTTGAAAGTTTCAAGTAGAAAGTCAAGTGATCATTGAGATCCGAGGTGATTATTGATCAGATCTAGCAAAAATCCTTAATTTGTGATATCTGAGTAGTGAGAATTCGTGTATTCGATCTGCAAATTGAAAATTTAGTCGTGAGGTTGTGTCTGATGGATATGAAGATTCCAACGGAGGGAATGGTTGCTGTATCTGCCTCTGAATATGTTGATCTTTGGATTTCATGAACATCAAGTTTGTTCATTTGATATTATTTCCTGTTAAGTTCTTTGAATTCTTCACTTCTGAAGGATCTGTCTGAGTCCTGAGGTCTTTTGACAGGTATAGATTACATTTCAAGTATACTTTAGTTAAATACATTTCGTGCATTTGTTAAATTGGCTGAATGTATATTTAGATTAAGCAACATCACTGTTTGAATTGATAGTTTTCTATTTGATAAGTTGGAAAGGAGGATTTTGAATGAAAGATAACAACTATCTTTTTTTTTAATCTTTGTATGTCTTCTTCCTGAATCTATCGCGCTTGATGATAGACAAAACGTTTAGGGGACCATGAATCTCTTTAATTTCTGATTAATCAATGTTTTTTTTGCTGGAAATGCACATAGTTTCGAAAGCATTGTTCAGTTTCTGAATATTCTTTTCCTCACAGGTTGGACGATCAAGGCGTGGGGGTATTACTCAATATAGGAAGATGAACGGCGCTGTTCTTGTGGCGATTGCTGCCTCTATTGGAAATTTGTTGCAAGGATGGGATAATGCTACAATCGCAGGTATCTGTTCTATGCGCTGACCTCCTTTTGTTTGATATGAAGTTTCATTCTAAAGTTAGACCAATATAATGACGGTGAAGAATGTTCTTGAATTCCAAATATCCTAGGCCTATCATTAGGGCGGCATATATAAATATATATATATATGTGAGAAATATTCATGCGCATCCATCCCTCAATGTAATATCCCCTATATATATGAGAAAAATTGACCCTCAATCCAACGGTCCAATCCATTTGAATAAGTGAAAACTCGATGGATCCATTGTAATTCAGAGGGTCTAATGTGTGTAGACGGTTGTGATGTATCATAAAGTTGGCCCCACTATGTTTTCCCTCACTGTAATATGGTGAGGGATGGATGCGCATGAATATTTCCATATATATATATATATATATATATATCATGGTTGGCCAATGATGACCGTTTTATTTCTTTAGTGATTCCTTCTTTAAATCCGTTCATGATAATCATCTCAGTTCAAAGTTTTCTTTTCGAAAATTCTTCAGGTGCGGTCCTTTACGTGAAAAAGGAATTCCATTTGGAAAGTGAACCAACCATTGAAGGGCTAATTGTTGCTATGTCACTCATTGGAGCTACTGTTATTACAACATGCTCTGGGCCAATATCAGATTGGCTTGGGCGGCGTCCAATGCTGATAATCTCATCAGTTCTCTACTTTATTAGTGGGCTGGTGATGTTCTGGTCTCCGAATGTATACATACTACTGCTTGCAAGACTTTTAGATGGATTTGGAATTGGTTTGGCTGTGACACTTGTTCCTGTATACATATCTGAGACTGCTCCGGCAGATATAAGAGGGTCATTAAATACTCTGCCACAGTTCAGTGGTTCTGGTGGAATGTTTTTATCCTACTGTATGGTATTTGGGATGTCGTTGATGGACAAACCAAGCTGGAGATTGATGCTCGGAGTTCTCTCTATTCCCTCTCTCATGTTTTTCTTTTTGACAATATTCTTTTTGCCTGAGTCTCCACGGTGGCTTGTTAGCAAAGGAAAGATGTTAGAGGCGAAACAGGTTTTGCAGAGGCTGCGGGGCAGAGAAGATGTCGCAGGTTCGTAATCCTGTTACATGCTTCTTAGGCTTATTTTATATTAAGTAATGGTTTCTGTTTTATGTGGTCGGTGGAGCATTTTTTCATGCTTTTGGAGACAAATAACTTTATTGCTTCGATGGCCATACAAAATCTCGGTGGTTTTCTCTTTTGTTATATTTTATCTTGATACTCCCTGTTCTTTTTCGCTCTTGACTGCCTCTGGAACACTGATGTCAGGCCAACTCCTATAAAATATTTCGCCAATGCTTGAAAGACCAAGCTCATGGACAAGGCCTCTTGGAAGAAAGAACAGTTCTTATTCACTGTCCTTGTTATGGTATTTGAATTTGGTTGGATCCGTGTAATATTTTCCTTGAAATTCCTCCTGATTAAACGGCTTTGGACTCAATTCTGTTTTTGGCCACATTCTTTCTCAACCTCTTTATTGTCTGAATGGTAATTATTGGAGGTACTTTATTGATACTTCCTATAATTTCACAATTATGTTGAGTATCTTTGCACCATCATTCGATGACAACCCCTTACTTTTTGGTAACTTACGCAATCCTATTTCATCAATCAAGGGGATTACAAGAAAGACGAGAACCTGGAAATTAGTGTTTGTTGGCTTAAAAGGTGGGTTCATTGTTTTATGTTCTAGTAAAAAATTGTTTTATGAAACCATGATCTTTGAGCCGCAAATGGTGCAATTGAAACGTCCGCAAAACTTTTCGCCTGATAACCAGAAGTGACAGTTACTATGTTACTTTCTATAGAAAGCTTACTTTCTAATGGATGCTTTTCCTTGCCATTTTTAAGCAAAGTTTCCTCGTTTTTAGGAAACCTACCAGCAGAAGAAACCCCAACTATGAAAAAGCCTTTTGTTCCAAAATTGACTAGGATTAACTGTAGCCTAAATTATCATAGATTGTTAGTGTAGTTCAATGGCCAAGAAAAATCTTGTATTATTAAAGTGAAAAAGGAAAGAGAGCATCATTTTTCTTTTTATCATATGGGTAAATGGGTAAATTTAACATACAATCAAAACGTGCACTCTAAAACTGGTCCCACAAGTCCTGTGGATATGAAGTTCATAAGCCCGTGCGAGTGGTGAACGTGAAATAAAGTAATTAATAAATATAGAAGTATTTTAATTTAGATGTAGGATTGTCGTTTTCATCACATATGATGCTGATTATCCTTTGCTCTTCAGGAGAAATGGCTTTGTTGGTTGAAGGCCTAGGGGTTGGAGGGGAAACATCCATAGAAGAGTACATTATAGGCCCAGCCACTGAGCTGACTGATGACCATGAACCAACTGCTGAGAAGGAGAAGATCATGCTTTATGGGCCTGAAGAAGGCGTTTCCTGGGTTGCAAGACCTGTCCCTGGACAAAGTGCCATTGGTCTTGCTTCTCGTCATGGAAGCATGGAGAATCCAAATGCATCATTTGTGGACCCAATGGTCACACTCTTTGGAAGTGTCCATGAGAAGCTCCCTGGTATGGGAAGCATGCGAAGCACACTTTTTCCCAACTTTGGCAGCATGTTCAGCATGGCAGAACAGCACAATAAAACTGAACAGTGGGATGAGGAGAGCCTCCATAGGGAGGGTCAAGACTATGCATCTGATGGTGCAGGGGGTGATTCTGATGACAATTTGCAGAGCCCATTGCTCTCACGCCAGACAACAAGCTTGGAAGGTAAGGACATGGTCATGCCTCCACATGCTGCTCATGGGAGTGTTTTAAGCATGAGACGCCATAGCAGTCTCATGCAGGGGAATGGTGGGGAGGCTGTTAGCAGTATGGGTATTGGTGGCGGGTGGCAGCTGGCGTGGAAATGGACTGAGCGAGAGGGGGCAGATGGAAAAAAGGAAGGAGGATTCAAGCGTATTTATTTGCACCAGGAGGGTGTCCCTGGGTCCCGTCGGGGGTCTCTTGTGTCACTTCCTGGAGGTGATGTTCCTGAGGAAGGCGAGTTCATCCATGCTGCTGCTTTGGTGAGCCAGCCTGCACTTTATTCAAAGGAGCTTGTGGAGACGCATCCCGTTGGACCGGCTATGGTCCACCCTTCTGAAGCTGCTGTGAAAGGGCCAAGATGGACTGATCTTTTCGAACCTGGAGTTAAACATGCGTTGATTGTTGGGATTGGAATTCAGATTCTTCAGCAGGTAAGGACTTCTTTTATTGGTTTACTTCCAATTAGTCATGTCGTTCCATTAATGGTTGTACGATTTCTGATCTCTAGGATACATTAGGTCGAGGAACTCGTTCTTTAAAAAAGTATGAAATCTCTGTTTCTTTTTCTGTCAAATTCTGTTTTTGATTTGATAGGTCTATCCATTGCAAATGTGATTCTTATTATTTTTCTCCTCTTCATATTTTTGTTTTACTGGTTTTTAGATCAATGATCTTTAAGCTGTTTCAAAATAGATTAATCTGATTAGTTGAGTCTCAGTTCTTTGGCATGGCATGAAATCATGCTTCCATTTATATTGAAGTTCCATTTGAAATTCCTTTTTTTTTTTTTTAAGAAGAGTTGGGTACATAAATTGAAGTTTCTAGTTCCCATCTTTAAGCAAAATGCTTCTTTCAAATCCTATTTGCCCCTTGACATTCATGTAAATGCAATGCTAACAATATGAGTTTCAAATGCACTTTATCTGTACAGTTCAAAATTACAATATTGTCTAAAAACACTGAGACATGATGTGCAGCATTCCGTTGCCCAAAATTCTGTCTATTTGTAGCCCAACAGTCCTAAGCTGTCTGATCAATTTTTATTCTTTTGATATCTGTGTTAATGAGTAGTATGTCCTAAAATAAGGAGCGTGACTGAAACGTATGTTTCATCTAGGGCATACACCTCAAATATTCCTCATACTGCGTAGCAGCCCAATTGCAAGCTACACTCAAGTTGAGCCCCAGAACGTTTTAGGAATGCGTTGTCCTTAGGCGAGCATCATGTCGTAGGCCTCAAATGCTTCTAAGAGCACCAGACTTGAGACTTAAGAGTCTTTTGCGAACACTCCGCCACAAGGCGAGACTCAATGCATAAGCCTCAATTGCTTATTAAAACATCAGTGTATACTACAGTTATATTTTCAAATTTTTGACTTTGCAAGGCTTCCTGCACCAACTGTAGTCAGCAATTGATTTTCCTTTCGTGAACAAGTGGAGGTTTTGAAATTTGAATACCATTTACGGAAAGGAAAAGAAAAAAAAAAATTATAAGCAGAGGTTTTTATTAATTTGTTTGACAATTTACTTTTCTTCTATATGTTTATCAGTTGAAACTTCCTTTCGTTTTGAAATTTATTCTCTCTTCGCTACTGCTGGATAAAATTTTTGACTACTTTAGTTTTCGTTCAGCTTCATTCTCCAATATTCCATGCCAATTTATGAATCTTTTTCTGGTGACATCCTTTCTAAGTATTGCCTTCATGTTTGTAAGCAATTGTTATCATACACATCTTTATATGTAAGTTGGTTTTTGCAGTTTTCTGGCATAAATGGGGTTCTTTACTACACCCCTCAGATTCTTGAGCAAGCAGGTGTTGGAGTTCTGCTTTCAAGTATTGGCCTCAGTTCATCTTCAGCATCACTTCTGATCAGTGCTGCCACAACACTCTTGATGCTTCCTTCTATAAGTTTTGCCATGTGGCTTATGGATAACTCCGGTAGAAGGTAACATGATTTGTGTCTCCTTTTTATTCTCTTACTGCAGGTCTTGAAACATACTCTAGTCTTTATTAAAACAGTGGATCAATTTTCCCTTTCTTTCTCTGGACAAATTGCTTCTATTCTCAAGGAAAATACAACAGGTATTTCACTACCCATTCAATTGTACATTAGGTTCTATTGTGCATAATTTCCAGAGGTCTCAGGATCCCCCATGGAGTCCTATGTGCATAATTGTGTGAGGAATTTAAGGACCTGTGCTACACAAATGCATAGTTTGTGGCACTGGGGATTGTTGCACCTTAGTTGATGATGCGATCAGAAGATACTTGCTCTTCGATCACACAGACTAGTATTATTTGTGCTTGGACTAGAAACAGTTGATGAAATCTCTCTCTCTCTCTCTCTCTCTCTCTCTCTCTCTCTCTCTCTCTATTTTGTAAGAAACCAAACCATTGTAGGGCCCACTTTTTTCATGTAATTTAATGAGTTCTAGTACTTGCAATGGTTGAAAATGAAGAAAAAAGGTGAATATCCAAAAGCCACCATCAAATAATCTCCTTCTAATAGAGAATGAATCAAGGGCAGATAGGAAGTGAGAATAACCAGCCATCACTCTGTACAAATCCTAGGAAAATCAGGGTACCATCTACATCTATGGAAAATTCTCTCCTGCGCATCAGCAAACTGTACATCAAGAGCATGCCAGAGCGGGACCCACCTCTAAATTAAAAAAAACCGTGCGGTCTGGATGCACAGTGCGCAGGTGAATATTTTCCCTGCATCTATACCTTTTATTGTTAACCCCTCACCTCTTTAATAATCCTTTATTGGAATTCATTCAACCATGAATTCCTATCTATTCAGCTCCATGCAAACAAAATGGGCCCTCAATGAAACAAAAAAACCTGACTCCCTTTCCAATAGCATGGCAGCCAACGCAGCAATAACAATTAAGCCCTGGTCATAAAATTTTCGCTGCTTGGCAGGAGCTCTATGTGGGCATTTAGCAACCTAGTGCTTGCATCACTTCACGACAAGCACGAGACTTCGATATTTTAAATGAATTTATGTTTTTTTTTTTTTGTTTCCCATTTTCTAGTTGACTGAAACATCACTGTCCACAACCTGTTGTACTGATGCTGTGGTCACGGTCGCATTGAACCTCTAGTGGGGTGAATTTTCTAATGATTTAGAAGCCGTTTTCTTTTCACTTCAAGAGCAGTTGATCATAACATCAAGTCAGTTCACATTTTCTTTTCTTGGCCTCTTAATTCCTATATTGTCTCTTTCAGATTTCTGCTGCTCACCACAATACCAGTGCTGATAGTAACTTTGGTTGTTTTGGTGATCTCCAACCTCGTGGCTATGGGCAATGTCCTCCACGCTGTGCTCTCCACTATCAGTGTCATTTTATACTTCTGCTTCTTCGTCATGGGCTTTGGGCCTATCCCCAACATTCTTTGCGCGGAGATCTTTCCCACAAGAGTTCGAGGTCTCTGCATTGCTATTTGCGCCCTGACATTTTGGATCGGGGACATCATTGTCACATACTCTCTCCCTGTCATGCTGAATTCCATTGGCCTTGCTGGTGTGTTTGGGATCTATGCAGTTGTGTGTCTCATTTCACTGCTGTTTGTGTATTTGAAGGTTCCTGAAACCAAGGGCATGCCCCTTGAAGTCATTTCAGAGTTCTTCTCCGTCGGTGCAAGGCAGGCAAGCAAAAACTAAACCAAAAGGCGAGGGGACTGGAAATTGCATTGGTGGATTATATTTGGTGCGGGGACTATGAATGTTGTGTGGGCTGTGTTACTTATGGCCAAAGGTCCGCTAGCCAATGAATGGTGTTGGGAGTATTTATTATAAATGAAAGTGAGGTAGTTAAAAAGTATTGAGAATGAAAAGCTTAAAGGATGGAAAAGGCTCATGGAGGAGGGATATTGTCAACTGGGGTGCATTCTTCCTTTTTACTCTTTTGCATGTTCGCGTCTGTGGGTGTGTGTGTCTTTCTTTTCTTTTTTTTTTTTTCCCTGCTTCTCTTTCTTCTTTTATGTTCTTTTTGGGGTTGTCTACTTTTTCTTAATTTATTTAAATCGTTTCTAATGCATCTTTGTTGATGATTCAAAGTATGTTATTTATCTTTTTGAAGAGGATTTAATTTCTTATGCATTAACAAAATATTTCTCGTCTGATTGCGTTTTGATTAGAATAATGGATGATTTGGCATGTGGATTGGATATCATTTGTGGTAGGAGTAAAAAAAAAAAAAGGGAGATTTTCAAAAAAGTCCTTAACTTTTGGGTGATTTTCAAAAGAGGGTCAAAAGAATTCAATATTTCAAAAATGTATGAAGATTTTCGAGATTTATTTCAATCAGGTCCAATCCGGCAATCTATACCCACCGCCGGCAACTTTGTATAAATAAAAACTCAAAACGACAAAAGTGCCCTTAGTGAGTAATAAGTAGGTAAAAAGGAAATTTTCAAAACAGTTCTAAACTTTTTAGGTGGTTTTCAAAAAAGGATCAAGAAATTGAATATTTCAAGAATGTATGAAAGTTTTTAAGACTTCTTTCCATTAGGTCTTTTTGGGAGATCTCCATCCACTTATGGCAGTTTTTTTTATTTATTTTAAAATGAAAAAAATCCATTTGATTTCATTCCTTCTCCAAAATATTGGACCAACTCTAAAATCACTTTTGCTTGTTCCAAGTCACTTATATAAGACAATGCATTGGTTGCACCGAAACTTACCTTAATAATTAGAGTACCCAAATATTGGATTGATCATGATGTGAAAACTGAGGTTAACTATTGACTAAGTTAATAATTAGAGCGCCCACCTAAAAAGTTGAGGATTGTTTTGAAAATCTCCTACTTACTACTCACTAGGGGTACTTTTGTCCTTTTGAGTTTTTGTTTATACAAAATTACTTGCAGTAGGTATTGATTGCCGGATTAGACTTGAGTGAAAGAAGTATTGCAAACTTTCATAGGCTTTTGAGATATGGAATTCTTTTTTACCCTTTTTTGAAAATCACCCAAAAGTTAAGGGCTTTTTTGAAAATTTCCCAAAAAAAATACAGATTGAGCTCACTTGCTCATGTCTCTCAACTTTAACAGAAATCTTTGTTTCTTATCCATTTCTGTTTGAATTATTATTACTAGATCGGTATAGAGGCCTATATGGTGTGTGCTATATATGGGCTATATCTTTTAGCTGAAAATGTAGGCTATAAGAAAGACATTCCACTTTCCAGTTGAAAATGAAATGACGGTCATACATAATGGTTTTTCTACCGCCTTGATAACGATCGGATCATCAAATCAAGACATTGGATACAAATTATAATACCTGAAACCATGAAGCTCTGAGAGCGGTTGAGGTTTTGCTAGAATACAGCTCTCATTATAGTTGTTGTATTGAAGGTCTCATTAACAGACTCACTTGGCCAACCATGTTTATGTTTCTGCACTAAATTTTTATTTTTTTAAAAAATTTTTCTTTTGGGGTTGCTGCATAATAAACTGGAACTCGTGCACCCTCACATGACCCTAACCAGCTGAGCTGAACTACACTTTGGGACCTCTGCACTGATAAAATTTGATGGTGAATATTACTCTTAATCAAAGGGCTGATTTGCATGTGGAGAAAACTGCCCACAACACGTTTTCTCGACCTTCTTGTCCAGACGAGCACCTGTTGAGTGCTATTTCACAAGATGTGTATACAATTCCACGATACATGTTGGGAAGAAGCGGCAGCACTTTGGGTACTATAAACTGAATGGTCTAGCCCTACGCAGGACTACTTTGAGCAAAATCCATGACAATTTGAGCCGGAGCCAGTGAGAGAGAACAATTTGAGCAATTCGTGGAAGTAAAACATTCAACCCACCCCCACCCTGCATTCTGGACAAAACGCAATATAAGCAAGATGATGATGAATGCATGCATATGTCAGCTCGAAAGCTCTCATTTATGGTGAATGACCTTGTGAGGATGGTATGAGGTTGCCGATGTGATGCCCCTTTTTCTCTCACAGGGAACTCCATGGGAAAATGGGAAAAAAATTATGCAAAAAACGGTAAGATCGACAGTGAAATGGTACACATTTTTACTACTAGATTGGATTTTGAACTTGTTAGTTACTAATTGTAATTATAAATTGGGTAGTGAACCGACCTGTCACTACTGGGGTTGGCAATCTCTCTCTCTCTCTCTCTCTCTCTCTCTCTCTCTCTCTCTGTGCATGTGCTTTAGTTTCAGAAAAGTATGGATGACTGATCAAAGATTCCAACCATTCAACCATTGAAAAGTTGAAACTACACTCGAACTCAAAACCTTTTGCATTTTAGCTTCCACCTAACTCATAACCATACAACATTGGGGAAAAATGCCGCCTTGGCTTGGAACCTCAACTATTCTCTATCAACCCCTGTCCTCATAAACGTCCTGATCTCATCAAACACCCAGGAGATACCCCCTTTCACTCCATTCTTAACAAAGCCTGATCAACCAAATGTAGCTTAAATCACTTCGGTAAGGTTGGAAACAGGGGGAACATTTGTTGCAGAAGCTACGACCATCTACATCCAAGAATGGCACACAAGCAAATTTCAAAATGTTTCTCCCCCTCCCATGAAAATTTACTCCAGTCCAAAGTTGTCTCCAACACTTAACCTGAAACAACTGGAAAAATATGAAAGGATTCCAAATGAAGCTTTCCATGAGGCGGAACATCCCCAGTGGTCTTGAACATTATGCACATGCTTGGAAAAATGCCCTCCTGAATAGTTGGCAACCACACCATGAATAAAACTAATCTTAGCACGAACTATGACGGCCCCATATGATGCCCCAATACAGCAAGGGCACACCATGGATATGGCAGGATCATGTATCTAAAAAAAAAAAAATGAAGTGCAGGATGCAAAATGATACAGATACAGTCCCTATCTAGGAGTAATCCTAGTATCATAGCTTAGGTTATCAAAATTGGGAACTTGAAAAAAAACTTTTCATATGCCATTAAATATTACTATCAAATCAAGGACGAAAGGTTTTACAATTATTAAACATCACTTCTAAGTTCTAACAACCACCTCTGTATGGTCGGCCTGTAAAAGTGCACAAGACGCATCAATGCTGCAATAAAGTGAATTAATTACCTCTCTGTTACAGACTTGTAATATGATAATGATCACAAGTCGAATCTTATGTTCCATCTTCCATTCAAGTCAGCAGTGAGGCTCCAATTGTTTTCTCTAAGCTTCAAGTAAGGAACAACCTGGAAAAACATCATACATTCAGTGAAACTAAAGAGAGCAGGAGGGCTAAATTAACATCAGCAAATAAAGTGATCCGATATGAGCACTATTTTCATTTCAGTTCTCTCTTCTTTTTCTAATTTTCCGTTTTCAGTCCTTGTTTCCTTGTCTCTCTCCTATACTGTATAAACTTTTGAACTTCTTCTTGCTTTTAATAAAAGTTTTTTTGTCACTGATTAATAATATACGCACACATACACACATATATACATACATATACATATATAAACTGCTTCGGTACTGGCATGTACATGGAGAGATTAACTTACATTGTCAGAGACATCATAGCCAAGTTTCAACTGTATATCTTGGTCTTGCTGGAAATTGAGTATGCCCCAAGTCAATTCCGCTGCTGCTCTTGCATTTTTCTGCAACAAATTAAACCACATGAAATATAAGGACAAAACATCATTATCTCAATTTAATTTAATTTAATTTTTTTTATAGGAAAACTCATCATTATTAATGGGACCACATCACAATAAAATCACTGAATGCCAGATCAATCAGGTTGTCAAATACAGACCATTAGCAATTGGGAAGGAGATAAAGATATAAGTAGCACACTAGATCAAACTGAGCCCATGCATTGGTAGGTGACTTGCTTTCACAAACAAAAGCAAAAGCCTTATCACCAAAATATTTCAAGCTTGGCCTATATAAAGATGCAGAGGTTTCTCAAGTGGTGCCAATCAGTTCGGTCAAGAGGCTTTTTAATGGACTGTAATCCAACTTTTAGGGACCTCCATAAATGGGTAAGCACCGATAGATGTGAACGTCCAACCAGAATGATTTTTGCTTTGGCTCAAGCAGGAGGTAGTCCAGGTGGACCACAATCTGAAGGTCCAGATGCATTGCCATTATAAACCAATCAATGGCCGGTATGTTGATACCATTTACTAAAACAATACTGAAAAATACATTAGATTCTGAACCATTGTATTACTATATGGTACTTGAAGGGAAAAAGTCATGTAAAAATAGTAGCATATCGGGGTGGAAAATCCGTCAAACAATGATTTCATGATGTGAAGATCTACACCTCCAGCGGTGAGATCGAGTCCTGAGACTTAAGCCCTAAACTCTGTTAGAAAAAATACTCAACTCACGACGATAACTTCTTGGATTGTATTAGGAAAAAAGTCTGCCGATTACAATAAGAGGCTTCTCTATATATAGAGTAGTATTAATCCAAAATAAGCAACATAGGAAATAGCTAATCCTAATTTAGCATATGAAATAGAAAAGAAATCAATTAAACAACCTACTAATTTAGATATTATATAAACTAAGGATAAGGGATCCCAAATTAGGGATCATGTGGACCCCATTAAGCGGGTCATCCGGTTTTGTGGGCCTTGGCCTTTGATCGGCCTGAATCATTTCACAAAGACTCAATACAGTTAACTAATTCATAGAATCGATGTTGGACATGATAGAACACATGTCTGACACGGCATGTTCGAGATGGCTCAATCATACCCAAATTTAAAACAAAAAATATATATATATATTTTAAATTTATAAAACATATCTTGACAATAAGTGGAGGACATAATAAAATGTTGTATGTATTACATTTACACATCCATGAATCCCCCCATAGCCTAAAATTAAAAAGCAATGACATGAACCATACCTGCCTTTAAGAAACAGAGTTTGCAACCAAAATAACCTCATTACATTTGCATATCTAAAATTGCAAAACTTTCTACTTTCGAAACACTTGTATGCTGACACTGAATTACTAATATGTAATCTACAGGGGCAGATTGCTAGTGAGGTAAGACAAGAATATAAATCATCTGTGTTCAAATCCTAAAGCATGGATTTGGAGAACATGGGCATGAGGGCCAGAGTATCTTCTTCCTAGAATACGATACTAATTAGGAAATGAGAGATGCCAGGGCTTGAAAATTATCTACAGGTAGAAAATTACAATTGAATTTAAGCCATCTGATTAGATATTTGCTTTATATGAGGAGAAAATAGGTGCTAGTATCTGACCCAGGGGTTGAAAATTATCTATAAGTAGAAGGTTACAATTGAATTTGGGCCTTCTGACTAGATATTTGCTTTACATGAGGAGAAAATAGGTGCTAGTATCTGACACCTTGGAATTTAGATTTGACGGAGAAAGGTCTTTGGGACAATCATATATGGATTGGGGCATAGACATTAAACCAACATCAAAAGAATAACAGAATCATTATAAATGCAATTGCTAAGCGTCCTAAGTCACACTGAATTAGAGATTAGTATCTACTAGCCTGGTAACAACACTAACCTTTTTAAATTCTCTGTCATATTCAACTCTTCCCTTGATGTTAAAGCTTAATAAGCCATTCGATGAGATAGGAAATGCCTTCTTTCCACGCAAACAATATTTAGGACCATCATGATGCTTATCATACTGGATCCCTATGCCTGTGCTGGCTGACAGCTACATAACATATAAACAGATATAAGAAGTGACAGTTTATCCAAATTTCACATGATACTATGATATGATAACATGTAGACATCATGGATTCCTACCTCAGGATAGAAGCTCCTAATTATCGCAGCAAAGAAGCTAGGACCTCCAGTCTTTGTATCAAGCTCTCCATGAACCTGCCATAACATGAAATCAAGAGGAAATTCAAGATGTATTATGTTGCCAATAAAAATAGTGGATGTTGGACCTCCTGAGAAAACCAGACAAGATGACCCCTGTTTGTCCAAAATAATATGAAATGGACCTTAAATGCATGAGATTTTATTTGAAGTGAAAAATTGTCCTGGCAAATTTGGTTTCAATTTACAGCACTTCAACAAATGCAAAATAGGAAAGATAAGCATCACCTTTCCACACACAATTCAGGGCACATCTAGAAACCCAAAGGAAAACTTTTAGTAAAAGTCCAGAGATCATGCTCGACATATTATACAATGCCTGGGCCTATTATCGGTGTTTCCTTTGGACTAAGCATTCCTCAAAACTGGGCCTATCATTCTCAGTGATCTAGATTGCTTATCTGGTGGCACCCACCATGGGTAATGGAACAAACACTCTTCCACTTAACACCCCCAATTATCCATGATCATTCTTAGCAGCTAATTAAAGACGATAAGCTATTTTTTCTTTTAAAGACTTTAATTGGAAGCCAATTAGATTGGTGTTACATGCTGCACTGTCCATCCATACCAATTAACTGGTTCTGCAAAAGACGAGATGAGTCTCAAAATGAAAGTACGCAGACTGTTGGTTAAGTATTGCACATCGCCTTAACACGACATATAAACATGGAGATAAACAGGGGACCAACTTTGTAAACAGAAAGAGCTACTACAATTTACTCAAAGCAAATACCAAACCTAACTACATCATTTAAAGCCTGGCCATCTACACATCCACTTGCAAACCTACCATTACCATGGCTTTGAAATTCAGCCAAAAACCGATTTTAAAAGTGCATAGTCCAAACCGTGAAATGTATTTGTGTAACTTATTATCTGAACATTCTTCAACTTCCATAAAAAAAAAAAAAAAAAAAGGTGGGGTTAGAAGAAATAACCATAAATACCAAGAAGAAGATATCATATCATCAGCCCCAGACAACCACATCCCACGAAGACTCGTAAAAAGGTTTGGGATTTCTCGCTAATACAGTGAAAGAAAGAAACCTTGTCTTAAAGTAGATGATACACAAGACAACAACACACGCGAGCACGTGCATTTATGCTAAATTCCTCACCCTAATCGAACTGAAACCTAGAAGATGATCCTAGAGAGGTACATTCACAAAGATACGACATCAAATTCACTACTTACAGTCTCATCAGAAGAGGAAAAAAACAGTTTTTGGACGAATTCAAAACTCCTTTTTGATCTTGTGATTCGAGAAATCCGTTCGAAACACGCAAATATTTTTTTTTTTTCTATTTCAAAGTTTGCTGTATGGAAACCAAGCATTAAAAACCCTAGAAAGAAAGAAAGAGAGAGACCTGCAAGTGAAATTTGTTGTCGGAAAGAAGGAACTTTTCCTTGGCATGGATGCGGAGAGATTTGGAATCGCCTCCATATCTCAGAGATGTCTGCATTTCTTCTTCTTCAAGCCCTAACCCTAGAAAGAGATAAGGAATGGAGGGGAAATAGTATGTACCTACCCGTCCGCCCCTGGCCTGGGGTTTTGGCAGGAAATGAGCTTCGTAGTCGTAGTCGTAGCTGCGCAGTGGATATGATGTATGTATATGTCTTTACTTTACTTTACTTTACTTTACTTTACTTTACTTTATTATAAAGTAATAAAACCCTCTCACCTCATCTTGTTCTCACGTATGGAGAGAGAGAGATACACACGTGTGCAGTTAGGATGCTGTTGCCATCTAATATGATCTAAAGCGTCAGTTAAAGCGAATGGAAAGGGTTCGCTTCAGCATCATCACATTTCGATCAGCTGGAGGTGGGCTCCACGTCTGTGAACATCTCCCTCGGATATTATTATTCCACTTCGAAAGATGAAGTTGATTTAGACAAAGTGGATAGAGGGTTTTTTTTTTTTCTTCTCTTTTCCCCGATAATGAGGGTTTCCAACCATTTGAATTGGACTGATAGTTTCGAGCCCAAAAAGAAGCTGGATAAGACCTCTGCGGCTCCAGGTGGTAGCACAAGTGGATTCAACCTTTTGTTTTTTAAGACGGAGAATCGGAAGTCGATACCAAAACTTTTAGCTCCGAAAGAGCCGTGGTCTTGACCACTATGCTAACCTCTTGGGGTTTATAAAGTGGATGGAGGTGAAAAATGGTAAAATCTAAAATGTATTTTAAATATAAAATTTTTGAATTGATATTTTTATAAGGTGGGCGTGGCCCTAATTACCTCATGAAATAAGAGCTTTTTTTATAATTTTTTTTTGACCAAACTGACGAATTGTAAATTAATAATTAAAAAATTAAAATTTCTATTGATTAGATTAGAGTTTTTAGATATAGCCCAAAGATTTCCAGACGTGTTTTTTTAAATAAATTTCTTGACGCTGGGTGTTATAATAATAAACACTAAAGCATCCTGGTTACAAGATAAACGGAAGCGGAGTAGAAGCGAGAACAAAATAAAATAGGAAGTAAAGTCCCTTCATCAATTTTCACCATGGACGTAACTCAATTGGATTGAAATATGCGGAAAGTACAAATAACAGGTGCTATGATTTTAAGCAGTTGAGACTTTAGAGGGGTTCTCCCATTGGAGGTTTTTTTTTAAGGTAAAATTACCATACGGACAAAGCTGACAATAGCACTAGTCTAAAAATGTCTATTTACTGCAAAGCTGTTGGATTCGTAGAATATAAGATATCCCACAATTACTTGAACAGTCCGGGTATTTTTTTTTTCCTTTAATGTGGGATCATCAAACTATCATCCAAACTGTTGAATAACTATATGAGTGCAAGAACTAATATCGCACCAAATTTGAACCGTTGATCTATCACGATTATCAATAACGTAAATTTCTTGCAAATTTCTCGATAATCATGATAGATCAACGGTTCGAATTTGATGCGATATTAATTCTTATACTCATACAGCTATCTAACGATTTGAATGGTGGTCCCACAATCAAAGAGAAAAAAAAAAGAAGAAAAAAGATAAATTGTTGAAGTATTCCTACTTCTGATTGTGGGATATCCTACAACCCTAGGATATCGCATCTTGCTATATCCTACGGATCAAATAGCTCTGCGGTAAATATATATTTTTAGACTGTTCTGGAGTTATGGGCAACTTTATGACGGTAAGTACAGTAATTGTCCTTTTCTTTTTTCTTTTTTTTTTAAAGTGGTACAATACAAGCTACCTGTTAGACCCTAAACGGCTGATGTTGCGTCGGTGCGCAGATGGTGCGGTGGTATGGGTGCTCTTAGGCCTAACTGTTGCACAAACAGTTCATTGGTGCATATGGACTGTGATACGGAAGCTAAATGCTGCATAAGAATCCCTTGGTGCGGATGGACATTGCCCCTCAGTCACCGGTGTGATGGACGGCGGTGCCTACTTATGCTGTGTAGTGATAGACGTGCACGTCGTACTGTATTGCACGTGGTGTGTGCAGTACTGTGCTGCACGTGGAGTGTGCAGACGACGTGCAGTGTTGCTGTGAACAACGTCAGTCGCGTGCTGCGGTTGCTGCCAGCGACGACGTGCAGGTGCTGCGAGGCTGCGGTCGACGTCATGCGGGTGCTGCGTGTGGCAGATTTTCACCCCTCAACCAACCATGTGTTTTCTGGAGATAAATGCATGTTCAATGCATTGAAAACATGGAAGACATGTTTAACAATCATTGTGTGAAAGGATTTGTGCATTTGGATCCGGGAACATGTCGAAATGTTCATTTCCTCATTCTCAGACATTTATTCCCAGGAGGTGGGAAACAATGGATGGCACATACCTCTACTATGTAGGAGGTATTTCTGTGGGATGGAAAAATGGACGGTTGACCCTGTTAGCACACAGTAAGCATTGAGAAGCATACCAATAGCCTTGGTGGCCTCGGTTGCACGTTGGTGGGACTCGAATGAAAAATTGGTGCGTGGGGCCCACTCCCTCGCACCTTGGCCCACGTGGTCCGAACGGAAGGAGCCCGAATACACACTGTGAAGCGTCCCTTGAGTTGGTGCTGAGGTGTGATGCTTGTGGGATATTTAGTTGATGTGGCAGCCACGAATGCAACAGTTGTGCAGTTAGCATGACAGTTAATGCTTTGGTGTAGCAGCCACATGTGCAGCAGTTATGCAGTTGCAGTGGCTGGATGGCAGATGACTTGGACCAATGGTTAGAAGACAGGTCGTTTCTAACTGCAGACAATAACTGTTCCTTAAGCAGTTTGTCTGCATGGTGTTACCACACTCTAATTGGTCCAAGACAGCAACAGTTATCCTTGGTGGCAAACAGTGATTGGTCAGGCTTCCTTATAAATGTCTCCGAGGTTTCAGACATTGGAGACAGGAAGGGTAGATCCGAGTTCATCTTGTAATTGTTGTAACAGAGAGTGTAAACAATTGTAAGAGAGTTGTACCTCCCAGTTTTGATTAATAAGAGAAAAGGCTGGTGCCTAATTAATCAATATTTGTGTGTTGCTTGCTGTCCCTTGTGTTCCTGCATTCCTAAGTGTGCTGTGTTGTTGTTGGTAAGCTGACTTAGAGAAATCTTAGTGCTGCGCGGTGTAATTTTAGTGTGAAAAATTTTACCCCGTGACACTACCCACCTAGCAATCAATCTATGGCCCATGGGCGATTGGACTAGAGCAGACACCCCTTCGACTGGGGTGCCTTGTGTTTTCGCCACATCGGAGCCTTTTCAACTTCACCACACATGACATTTCCAACATCCTCAGCTCCAAATAAAGTATCTCATCAGCAGAAAAACAGGAGAGAGGGCCTGATTGGAAAAAGGGCGTCTCATCTCACACATAAAATCTCCTGACAGCCTAAATTCCTATCAAAAATGCTGATAAAGAAATGGGCATATCCATAGTCTACCAAAATGCACGAAGATGATCCCTATTTCATATTAGATGACAAGGCCAAGTGAATTCCTCCGAAAACATTGTTAATTCAAATGAGTAGGCAGCTGAATCACTTCAAAGCCATGTTTGGCTCTTGGGTGGCCCAGCGACCAGTTTACATGCCAAAGGGGTTGGAAAAGAACAAAAACTTGGTTACCCGAGGGTGCATGAACAATGAAATCTGCTAATAACAGAATAAATGGTTTGACTTGAATTCCCCAGGGCCATCTAGCACTCTTCGATTTCACAATAGTGCACTGTACAATCTGATCTGCTTAACTCTTAATCATGCCAAACATGACAGATTGGGGGAATGACCATTATGTCAGATTCCGATTTCCAGAGGAAATACCTTCTGAACTATAATTTTTGTAAGTTCCTGTTTAAAAAACTCAACAACCCATGCCTATGCAAAATGTGCTAAAGGGTGACATCCATATCTATAATGAGAAACCTACATACCGAGCTTTTCTGGAGTCCGTGTTGAAAACTGATACATGTCCATATACAATGTAGTTTTCCTCAGACATGACTTCCGGTGTGATTTCACTACAACTAAGACAATAGTTTATAAAAGAAAAGGCACAAGTTCAGCTCATTAGAACCATTGATGACAACAAAATTCTGGTCCTCCCTTCAAAAGATAAGCAGATTAAGTATAAAGATACTTCTACTGAATAAACCTACGGCCTATCAAATCTCGTCAATAACCTCAAGAAGATCATCAACCTCGTGCCTTAAGGCTGTGAGTTTCGCCTGGTGGGAAGCAACACGGTTCTCAACGTCACGTCCCCCAGATTTCTTCTCGTAGCACTCAACCACCGACGAATGCTTCAACATGGATCTCTCTTGCATCTCTTTCTCCTTAGCAACCAGCTCATCCACCTAAATATTGCCAAAAAATCATATTTAACAAAACAACACATTTGCCAGAGGAATAAAATTAAATATGAAAAGCAATATTTACCCCCATTCTAGCAATAAAAATGGCAGGAAATACTCTGTAAATTTCTTGAGGCCACACAGTTCCCAATTTTGGTCACACAATATTTGCATTCCAATTGGGATTCCAAAACAGGGCAAACAATATTTCGTCAGAATTTAGGTACATATTGTCGAGCCAAAAAAGACTGGAAGAATCCAAAACTAACCCAGATGAAACCCACCCACACCCCAATTTGAATTTAGTGACTATGCATTATTGTCATCTACTGCCATGTCTGGAAAAAACCAAACATGTTTCATTGACCATCACTAAAAACATGTGGGCAAGGAAAGCTACTTGGTAATTACAATCCATATATGAACATGGACATGGTGAGGGATCCACACTTATGCAGTCCTTTCCTAGACATATAAGATTGCTGTCTCTCCCTAATTCATAGCATGTTTTATCTAATCATGTAAAGCAACTACAGGAAATATAAAAAATTTATTGTTGGTGACTGAGATACCTCAGACAACAAAATACAGAGTCTACATTTTTCAGAAAATCGTCAAATACAAGCAACAAACTCTGTACATGTTAGTACTCCATGTGTCAGTACTATTTTCCTTGAAGCACATGCACAGTCACAGTAAAACTTTGCAAACCTTAAAATGAGCATACCACAATAACAAATTCTGATGCTGGGATGCAAAAATACAGGCTAAAAAGAGTAAGTGGAAAGGCTTGCAAAGCTGATCCCAGATAGATGAGTACAGCTTTGATGAGGATGAAAATGATGATCAAATACAAATGACTGCTTGATTAAAATAAGAAAAGAAGCCTTGGCCTTTTTCTATTGCACAAACGGAATATATGCAGGGGCTATCCGATATTCCACATGTCCAAAAGTCCAGATTTTCAGTCATTTAACAATTCAGTGGTTCCCCTTCGCAGAACTTTTGACAAACTATCCAAGCATCACAAATCTTCTATTAATCTAACATTCTTTTTTATCAGCTCTAAACTAACAATTTGAATAGCATAAATCAATATTTATAATGTTATAGTTTCCATTTATAGCACAAGTTTATAATCATCACTAAAAGCTATCAGTGTGTAATTGTTGAAACAAAGGAAAGGCCAACTAACCTTAGGCCACACATGTGCAGCCTGTGGAGATGATTGCAAGAACCCCAGCAAGGGTTTCAACTCTTTCGCATATTCTTTAAACAATGCATCAGCAGCTTTGCGAACTGCTTTACAAGCTTGAACATCACCATTCCTGGAAAGGTCATGTAATGATGCCTCCAGCTTATCATGAACAGTTAAACAACGGTTGATGATACTTAGAACTTGCTGAACTGTAGCTTGCACCTATGACCAGATCAAAACTTCAAATTCATATGTAAGATAAACTAAAAAATTAGCAAACTGCATGACATATTCTTTTATCAGAAACAAAAATCCACTAGTACACATAATGACAAGCAATGTATTGGACTGGCCACAGGTTTCCACCATCTCACATAGAGCATTTATCTTAACGCCTGAGGACTCAAAGATACCTCAGGCCTTACAGTGATCCAGTCAGTCTGCTAGGACCTGTGGCAGATAGACCATTACGATAGAGTAGCCTCACATGGATAATCCTTGCCCTTGAATTAATGGTATTCAGGTCTTACAGCGATCCAGTCAGCCTGATAGGACCTGCGGCAGATAGACCATTACAAAAGAGTAGCCTTACATGGATAATCCCTGCCCTTGAATTAATGGTAGGTAGTATGCACATAAATGATTGATAATCAAAGACAAATAGTGGCATGATTCAACATTGAAAGAAAGCCAAGATTAGATGAATGTTTGACTTGTGCAACTGCTTAAGTCATTATTTGTCTACAGTCAGGCTGTGCTATCAGCAGTATGGATCACCAAATTACTGCCCTGCATATACAAATCAGTTTGTCCCTGTAGTAGAACATTCCGGAGTCCCGGTATGGCGGTAAATTCCTGTGTTCTATCCGAAAAGGACACAATTGAATGACACACACACACCATTAAAAAAAAAAAAGACCAAAATACCTAAATTTGAAAGAAAAAAAAAAAGATAGACTTTCGGCTAGTGACTATTTTCTATTAGGGCAAAATTTGGCTAGGGCCAATTTCCTATTAAAGAAAAATTTAGCTACAGCCCATTTCCTTTAGAGTGGAATTTGGGCCCTATTTCCCATTAGAGTGAAGTTTGGCTAAGGCCTATATATGAGTGAAATATTTATTTTAGATGGTTTAAAATTTTAATAGATGGGTCCCATTGCAGATCCCATGAATCTTCACATGAGCCCAAATATCATAACCTTACGTGCTAAAAAAAAAAAAACTTAAAAGGGTGAATGCCCTCTTCATTGCCCCCAGACTGAAATAGAGAAGAGAAAGAGAAGAGAGAGGAGGGAAAGGGAGGAGAGGGAACAGGACAAAAACAGGAAAAGAAGAAGAAGCATCTCCTTACTGCCAGCCCTCCAGACTCCAAAGTACTACTCTGCACGGTGACAAGTATTCCTCTCTTCTTCATCCTCTCCTTCACCTTTTCTTTTCTTTTCTTTTTTTTCCCCTGTTTCCCCCATTCTTGAGACGGTGCGACATTGGCTGATTTCTATCAATTTTATTTTATAACGAGCTGATTTCTATCAATTCCCGGCAGAACTAACTAATTTCAGCCGTTCCAGCCATTAGACTCAACTTTGGCCAATTCCGACTGGAACGACCACAATGGACTGGAATTTGGGTAAAAAAAAAATCAATTAGTTTTTGTTCCACTCTAGCCCAATTCTGGAACATTCCAGCCAGAATAGGCCAGAATGGAACAGAACTAACAACTATGGTTGAGACTGCCTATTAACTTCACATAGACATTGTTAGCCAAGTTGCAAACTAGGTCAGCCTGATCGTAGTCTGCTGTTATTATTGCTAACCAGATCAGACTCCAAGATGCTAAACGTGGATTTAACCCAGCAGAATTGAATCTCACTCCAAATCAAGACCCAAGCTGAACCAAGTCCATCTTGTTATCAGGTCAACCAAACCCATTCTATCTCTTATAAAAACTATCCACATTAGGGCTCAAGAATGGACCAGGTTAAAAAAGATCCATACAAGACTCTCAATCGGATCCCATGACCCGGACATGAACCTAATGTGATAAACCCCAAATGTGGTTTCTGACCCAGGCGCATGTTAGCCATACAGAGTCATCAGGTCATCTTATCCATTGCCATAACTTTTAAGGGATGTCATTTCAGCTCACAAGTCAACTAAGGAGCCAAAAAAGGAGATTTTTAAAGATTATTCTGTTCAACATTAAAGCAGCCAAGGTTCTGTAAATGCCTGCTATCTTTTTCCCCTCACGCTGTACTTCTGTTCTTTATTTAATAAAATTATCACCATAAAAATATCAACAAGTAGGAAGGTCAATAACAAGGTTAACAGAATAAAGATTGATGAAGTGAACAGATTGAAGTTACATATAATTAAATAACATCTTGGAATATTTTGCATACCTCATCCCACTGCAATTTTGCCAGATAGGAAGCAGAGGACTTGGAGATTGACATATCTGTATGCATGTATACAATACAAGCAACAAAAAAGATGAAGAAGCCAAAAATCAACATCAATGGCTCCTGAAGCAAAGCTAGGTTGTTGAACTTGTAATACACCTGAACGACAAAAAGGAAATTCTCAGCATATTGTTTCTGGAAAGAGGTAACAAACATAAGGCCACCATGTACCATGCTGGCTTAAATAATCTAATTCAAAATTGATTCACATGCAGCGGACAACAACACAGTTCCCTTATAATGATTTGACACTTCAAACTTCGTGATTGGTATGTATATATGACACCAAAGGAGATTATGCATATTTCATACTAATCCCTTTACAGGTTTATTAATATACAACAATCTCTTCAATCTAAATGACTATGGCAGACTGAACTTGGTTCAGAAGTTCAGCCGAAGTAAATGCATTTATCTATTTTTCCTGAATCATAGCAAACGCACTGTTCTTAATATCAAACAGAGTGATGGTTGGTATACTGGACCATCAAATGCTAGATCTTCTGCATCATGGAAAGGCATTCTAACCTTTTGTGAAGCCCTTTCTTGTTTATGTTGTGTTGACGGCTGGAGAGGGAAGCAGGAGCTAAATTTGGAAGGGCACATGATTGAATGAGTTCCCTTCGAGAGGCTATAAATCCTAAGGCTGAGGTGAGTGACTACAATCGTCTTCCTCGTTCAATTTGGACCCCCATTTTCCGAAGAAATTTGTTGGGAATGGTAGTTAGTCAGCTTTCAAGCTTTGCAATCAGTCTTCATCACAATGGAGAATGTTAACCGGAGGATATGGTCCTGTGCTTCTGCTGGTTGTTACTCAGTCTCTACAATGACTTTGATGGGTGAAGTTGATTAATGGAGCTTCCCGTTGTACATTTCGAGGATCCCTATTCCCGTTGCAGGAGGTCATGACCAGATTTAACTCTTGAACTTCTAGAAGGGGAAAGAAAGTACAGGTCCAAAAAGGATTGTGCATATCATTGACGAAGTAATGAATACCTAACATTTTATGTCCAAATTGCAGTGCCTAAGCTACAACTACGACATTTTTTCCTCTTATAATGATTACAACAAAGACACAACATTAACACAATACAACAAAAACAACAAAGATAAGATCGTAAGAATATAAAATCAAGCTTTGAGAAACACCCAATGTGCTTTGAGGATAATGATAAATAAGGATTGAGTAAGTCATTTATTTTCCAAGGTTAAAAAAATATTTCATTAGTCTTCTAGAGAAATAAAGACCCCTACCTGAAAATGCAGATTATGCTCTGGCACAACTTTTGTCTTCTGTAGCACAACTACTGGCCTCCCAACGATATCCAAATGGGAATGTTTTATCTACAATGAATTCATGTACCATTAAAGGAATGCAACAACTTCTATTAAGCATGATTGTCATAAGAGACAATTAGTTATATTTAATATGAAATAGCCTGAACATTGTGTAAAAGATTGGTAAAAGCACCAAACCTCTTGCCATTGTTTCGTAGAAAATGGAACTGAGACAGATATTTCTTTTGAGCCTTCAGGTAGCACAACCTGCAAATAGAAAATATTAGAAACAAAATTTTCACCAACGAAAGCCATATAACAATTTTCATTCCATTCAAGAAGCAAGAATAATGTTTTGGTCACAAAATGTTAAATAAAGAAAATTGTATTGTGGTTTATAGCAATTCCTACCTCAAGCTTGTCTCTAATCTCAAACAAGAGGGAAAGGTGGTGGTGATGTAAATTAACAAGCACATAAGAAATAATTGTACAAAAGAATAGTGACAATGAGAATAACTAGAAAGTTGGCTTTCCAATGCAATAGATGCATATAATAACTAGGAGAAACATGAGAGAACAGATTAAGTGTAGAAGTCATTCATGCGAATAGATGAAGATACATACACATTAAGTAGTTATCTACTTTGGTGATGAGATGAAAACTGTGGGGCCCAACTGAGAAGGTGTTGATTCAGAGGTGCATGGGATGTGTCAAGCAGAATTAGAATAAGGGGTGGGTCTAGTTTCGCCCCCATCAAATAATCCTAGATAGGGATGTCAATGGACCACTGATAACCTGGTCACCAAAAGGATCTGAACGGAAAATTTGGGCATGGTCCCTCTTTTTAGACCTCACTGACAGTCAGGTCCAGACACAGATCCAGTTGGATGAATGTCTGATTACCTGAGTTACATTTTTATAAAAAATAAATAAATTATATTACATTAAATAACATGCATATTAATAAATACTTTCGTAATATATTTATATTCATTGAATACACTCAAAGCACTCTCGCCTCCCAGCCAAGGTGGTAGCTGTTCCTGATGTTATATTTACCTTCCTTCACATATGACATTGTTTTTGTATATGCATAAACGTGATTCAGGCCTGGAGTCAGGTCCACATCCAGGTCCATTCAGCACAATTGGAGTGGGGACCACTCTGCCCATTTACATTCCTAATTCTAGGGTATGTTTTGGGGTTTGACAAAGCAATGATTTACTTAAGCTAAGCCATATGTGAAATATTTCTTCAAACTTCAAGTGTATAGTGAAAATGATCAGAGAAACTACATGGCATTATTTCTGAACTCAAGTAACCATGGAGCATTTTCTTGACAAAAGGATATGCATAATCGCATTATGGGTAGTTAATAGAAAAGGAATGGAAAGGGAAAAAAAAAAATGAAAACCGAGCACAAGATGAACCAAAAGATCTGACAACACCATCTTCAGGCTGAGTGTGCAGGAAAACTAACTAACGATTAAACGAGATTGCAAAATACTTGAGTCAAATTACTTGCCTTCACAAATAGATTGTCAACGACCACTTCATCTATGGGGCAACCAAAAGAGATATTGAGGAAGCGCTTTCCCTCTGACTCAAACAGGAAATCCTGAAGTGGTAAGCCGTAGCCAATGGTAAATGATGTTTTCCAACCGCCAAACATTGGAAATCGAGGCTCAATTTCTAGTTCAGTCTGCAAATAGATATATACAGAAGTGACACTCAGTCAAAGCTGTAACAATTATTACATGTATTCTCTATCAAGAATTATTCCTAAGTTTAGTTATATATGACAAAAATGTGCAGAGTGTCCAGATTTTCATGCATCAAAGAAGTCACCTGTCTAGAATCACCCCATAAACTTGATGTGGATATGTTGCCAATTTCATCTCTGTAATAAACAGAATGAGCTCTTGGAGGCAATCTTGCAACAAGACGCCTAAATGATGATGCCCCTCTTATGTTTGGTCTACCTTGATACTCGATTCTGTGGTTTATAATAACAAAAAGGTCAAAAACCCAAAAAGTTCATGATAAGCAAAAAAAAAAATAACAGTATAGAGAGATTCAAGGAACATAAGAACAAAACCTGGAAAATCCACCTTTGTTGCGAGCACCACCATGGATAAGGTTATAGTGTTCATTAATCTGCACACTGCCCCAATGAGAAATTTCTATCTCTCTTACCAACTCATGAGCAACTGCAAAAGGTCGATTATTTTCAAAATGAACAACAATGGAGTTGTATGAAAAGGGAGGAAGATTTTCATAGGGGCCATATTTGATCTCTGATTCTACAAGCTTGGTATTTTGAAGTTTTGTATACGATTCAACTCTTGCACTGGGCAACCTGACACTGAGTGATTGAGCGGTCACTTGATAAGGAGAGAGATAGAAGGCACTATCCTGGAATAAGACAAGTTGAATATCAGCTTGAGTGATTTCCTCAGGGAAT
Source organism: Camphora micrantha (assembly GCA_003546025.1). Taxonomy (NCBI): domain Eukaryota; kingdom Viridiplantae; phylum Streptophyta; class Magnoliopsida; order Laurales; family Lauraceae; genus Camphora; species Camphora micrantha. The sequence continues at coordinate 2,578,229 of QPKB01000003.1, read as the reverse complement.
GGCTGCAAAGAATGGGAGAATGCTGCGAACACATCCAGAGTCAAACTTTCCCCCTTCTCCAATCCCTTGGACAAAGAAATGGAATAGGTAGTCAAATCGAGGGGCATTCCCTTCGGATGGACAACTTCGACGGGGAGACTGATGGTTGGACCTTTTGTTTTTCCTTTCCCTTCATAAGATGATGCTAACAAATATGCCAAGTTCTTAGCCTGGTAATTAGGAATGGTCAACAAAACCTCTGACACCACAGCAGGGCCTGCATTCTCGACCTACAAATTAAGAGACAAAAATCCATTAAAACTTCAGAAAGACAAAATGCAAATACAGAACAAATTCACAAATCACAAACAATGCTAATCATTTTTATTAGAAAGGAAAGTGGCTATTGTTTTCAAAGAAAGATGGAAAAAAAACAACAGGCAAGCGTGCCTGAATGCAAAAAAGTGTCACCTAAAGATTATCATAAGAATGAATGTCCAACTGTAACAAGTCCCTATTAACACCTGTTGCAAATTTATCAGGCCTTCAAATGGGATTGTCTTAATATGTGTGAGAATCACCAATGAAAATATGGATCAATTTACATCATTGCAAGATAGCCCAATGGAATTCTAATAGTTCATATGAACTGTTACCATAACATTTTCAATAGTAGTAGCCAAAAGCAGCAGTTTTCAAGTCCAACCAAAACCCATTATTGCGTTCGCTCAACAGTGTAGAAACACAAACAAAGAATAGAACTTGAAACACAAATAACAAAACTAACAAAAAGAACAAATCTTTCAAGATATCGAACTAAAATAGTAACATAGATTAACCTACCTGCTCCTTGAAATGTAGTAAAATTAAAGAAAACTAAGAAAGCATCCCCATATGGACAGCCTCAAGAGAAAACATAGAAATCAAAGTGTCAAACAGACCACAAAAGAGAGAGAGACAATTAGTAATTCACACAGTAACGCATACATTTCATAAAGTAACATGTACACACATTATCATATTGGCAACAAGAAGATAAAACAGTTAGGCACCTTTAGTGTTGATGCAACCCGTACAATATGCGAAGTCAAATCAATCTGAGAAGAAAGAGGGAAAAAAAGAATGTTAGATAAGGAAGTGTAGTCAAGAACAAGTAGGAAAAGATGAAACTTGGATTCAATTACATCATTCCACGAATTTATATGCATGAAATCGAACTGATTTCAATCACAAATTGGGAAATTGGAGCAGAGAGGCAACATGAATGAAAGACATAAACAGGAACACATTGAGAAACCCTAGATTGGGAAATCGAAGCGAGATTACTGGAGAAAGTTGCAGAAGAGGAAGAGATCGGAAGAGATGAAGAAGATCTCTCCACTTACTCGTCGATCGAGCTTGGAAATGATGAGATCGGATGAGGCAGGTGTGGATAGAATCGCTATGGAGGAGAAGAGAAAGAAGAAGGCGAATCGAGATCCCATGCTCTCCTTCTCTCGATCAATCGGGGAAGCTCGTGCCCTAACCTCGTAAGCTCTCTAATCAATCTTCTTGATGACTCTGAGAAAACTTGCAAAGTCTCTCCGCTGTGAGTCCAGGTCGAGGCCTGAAGGGAGATTTTAATTCATTATCGTGAGGGACAACTTTACCGGGCCCATCTAGGGCCCTACTGATCACGTAATTGGGCCGGGACTAAAAGAGACATTTTTTATGGACTTGGTTTGAGGTTAATCATATACCTTTAATCCCTTCATTCGTGCCGCATAAGTTTAACGAATTTATATTGAAATAAAGATTTTGACTCTCAATCTAGCAATTCAGTACATTCGGGTAAATGAAAACTCGATGAATCCACTACAATTCAATAGAATCCCGTGTGTGTGGATGGTTTAAATAGATCATAAAGTCGGCCTCACTATGTTGCCACACTACATTCCCTTAATCTCATGGTGAGAGATGGATGCACATGAATATTTTTTCTTTATATATTCTTAAATAGTGGTGGGCCCCATTATGATAATAGTGTTTGAGCGTGTGGGAATGTCCACCGCAGTCAAAAGTACCATTTAGGTATTCGAAAAAAATTTCCTTTTTTTTAAAGTAAATAGATAAAAGTAGTCAATTAATTAGTAGTTAAATTAATGAAGCACCTCTCTTCCACATAAACAACTACTCCAATTGTAGAGCTAATGATGGGAGACTTGTGTGAGCGACTCAATGCGTTTGGATCAGTCATTTGTTTGCATAAAGTTGAGAATAGAAATCCATAGAGTCCGGATTTGGTGAGGCTTTAACCCACGATGAGTGTGGGTGGAGTAATCATGATCCGCCACGTCATCATGGGGCAAATCCCTCATAGGATTCCAATTCAAATCCACAAGGCCTTCAAAAACAGTGCCAGGATCTAAAAAATTCAGCCTACTAGGGTTGGTTCAACAATCTTTCAGTTTTCGGTTAGGTTGGGGCTGGGTCAACCTCAAACAGGCCCAAAACTTAAGCTCAAACCTGACCCATTATTTAAATAGGACAGCGTGGGTCCGTATGACCTATTCCAAATACATACCATCAAGCCTGAATTTGACTGACCCTACCAATAGAAACTTGTTAAATTCATTTGATTGAGGCAAAGTCAGCCCAGGACCACCCCGTTTATTAAAACAGGTGGGTCAAGACTCAGGGGCCAGCCCTATTCAAGACTATTGAAAGCTATCAACATGTCTGGACTGCCCCTTCAACACCAACCCAAAAGGCAGTAGCATAGATGCATCCGTCTAAATCATCATCCCTCTTGATGTAAATGAGCACACACATACATATGCAAGGCTGGTTCTATAATTTGGTCCACCTAATCCACTCTAAAACACTCTTCGGCCTTAAAAAGAGTGCAAATCAATAATATTTTCTTGATCTAATAGGGCTCGAACGTTGCTACCCCTGCCTTTTCCCAAAGACTTCGTTGTCTGCAACAAATTGCAGTAAGTAGGCAGGCAATATGATAGGTGGTGGTGGGGGCATATAAATAGAGGTCTCATTGATTCAGGCCCATGAAATATAAAATGGAAACAGAGTCTAGCAAAAAAGGGTCACAGAACAAAGTCTCCAGTAAATAAAAAAAAGATTACTAATAAGTTAATTATCACTACAAATTTACAATGCATAAAAATGAACTATAGCTTAAAAATCATATCACATGCACCTGATAGAATAGAACATATGGAATGCACAAGGCAAAATTGCCCATTAAAAAAGATGATCATGTCATGACCACCTCTACCCCTTGATCATGATATCACCATCATCATTCTTATCATGGGGTCTTTTCCTCTGGTAGAGCAGGCTTTGTAAATGAAAAGTCTTCTACATTGCCGTGTTCATCCATGTGTTCTTCTCCTGACTCGAACTCTGAACCATTGTTCCCATCATTTGAGATTAAAACTGCTGTCTGCGACAACTGAAGCTCATCACCTTCCATGTCAGACACATCTTGATCAGAAATGTAACTCCTACGGGATTGCGAAGCCGAATGACCTGTCGTCTTGAAACGGTGAAGGTAATGGTGCATTGGAGAGGCACCCGGGCTCGCACCTGGTGTCATGGTGGCAGGAGAATGAGCAGACCTCCCATGCTGCTTCTTCTTCTTAACAGTGTCATGCCATTTCTTAATGGCCCTGGAAGTATGTTCGTCGAAGATGGACCTCTTCATGTGTGATCCCATCTGAAGATTCCAACATTATCATTTTGATCAAAATAAAGGAATAATGAGTGGCCAGAACTTAAGTTGTGTCTCAAGAAAACTTGTAACTGAATTAATAATTTTATAGAAAATTATAGGATAAATCTAGTTGTCATTTGATCTTTGCAAAAATGAGGTAGCATGAGTGCATCAGCTATATTCTTTATATGAGGCAGAGAAAATTATTTTCCAATGTAGAGTCTTTTAGTGAAGTCCTACTAAGTGAAGATTTCTTCAAAAGAACTTTCATGTCTCCTAAGAACCACAAGGAGCCAAAGGGAAATCCAAAGGCTGATGGAATTAACTTATTGTATAGTTTACTGATCCATTCCTAGCAAGAGTTAACCCCTGGATAGTCTTTGGTTTTGGTATCTGTAACTAAGGGTATGTTTCTATGTTATCTAATATGGCAACTGGTCTAAATATTTTGGCAGAATGGATGATCACCCATCCATTATACAATGTATTCCAGAGAACAAACCAGAACCAACAATAGTTGAAATACTGTTCATCATCATCATCATCAAAGCCTTGTCCCAACTATGTTGGGGGCGGCTATATGAATTCCGTATGTCCATTCCGATCTATCTGGAGCCAAATGCTACTGGTTGAAATACTGTTATTTATTTTTTGTTTTTGGGGTGCCAGACTGCTATTTCTTCCTTTTCTACCAGAATCAATATCAATGCCAATCACTAATATAGATTCGGGGACAGAGGTGAGAATATCATCTCACATCAACTTCATACTTTTGAATGAATAATCGTCTGTTCTGACAAAATATTTCAACCAATGGCAATTTGGAGTGTAAAGATGAGTGATTAATGTAATTCATTCGATAACCAAGTTAAGGCATCTGGACATGTGATGCAATTGACGATTGCAAGCAACATGGTAATGCTGTGGTTATTTTTCTGAAGTTCAGTATAGATGAATATCACTTATGTGAAAGAGAACTATCAATTTTAAACTTCAGTCATCTCAATAAAAATAGTCCCTCTTCAATAAGTAGATAGAAAAGATACCTGAGATATAAGTGCATAGAGTGGAAGAGTAATATAGCTGCACAAGAACTGGACAACCACTCTGCAAACCCAAATCAACAATTTATTTAATAAGACAAATTAAACTCATCCATAAAGGATACCAACTATCAAAAAAGAACTTAAAATCAATTTAAGAGGACTAAGCTGGTAACTGTTGAAAAAAAAATTAAGCTAGTGCTGTGAATCATGAACTTGTTGTATAGCATTCCTGAATTGATCTCAGGACCTCATGCACTTGAAAAGATTTTCTAGAAACCACCTTTTTTTTTCTTTGACCAAGTACATTTAGAAACTACTTTATGTGGCTAATGGGTTTCTTTTAAAACTACAAGAAAAAATATACAATGTTTAATCGAACCAATTGTTTGATCCAACAAACTTGTACATGTTGGACCCACCCTCAACAACTTCAACTATTCACATGATGGGTCCTACTATTAATAAGAGATATTCCAAAAATCTTTCATATTGGATATATCGTAAGTGTCATTTCGACCATGCTAAATGTGGATAATTGGCTGTAATTGTCCTTCTGCTAGCCATAACAGTTGTTAACATCATTTGATAATAGGGCATGCACCACCCATGTTACAGCCTTTAGGGATACATTCCAACAAATGCCTTTGAAGATAAATGGGATACATTCCAACAAGGTGGGTGTCAACTGCACCATTGCTGGTAGAATGGAAAAAAAAAGCAATTTGCCTCAATCGGTAGTCCAAGTAATCATAACTATGTGGCACGCATTTCATTCCTTTAGAAGAAACAGCTGATCATTTGCCTTTGAAGAAATTAGCTGTTGCCAACACATTTTGGTGATAAATTAACAATTGTTTAACATATGGTCCTTTTTCATGGGGTTTAGCCTATTTTTAAGGACTCTCCACAAATTTTATGGACCCAGATGATTCTTATGCCGAAATGGCATGAGAAACCCTAATGTAGATCTACTCTAAACCTGTGCCACCCCGCACTGGCCCAAAGATGATTCCCAATTTTCCCTGAGCTTTTTTGGTCATCACCATAGCACGGAAATGATTGATATCTATGAAATCTGTCAAGGTCGAACACAACTATAATATGTCTAAATGGAATATCCAGAAACTCCAATATAACATTAAAACTGAAGTGTGATTAAAAACTCACCCAAGCACAATTCTAGTAATTAAAAGCGGCAAATTTTCATGGAAGCAAGAGCGCAGTCCAAACTCATACTGTCCACAGAGAAAACTTCCATTGAGCATACTGATGGGAAAAAAAATCATAATCACAACATAGAAAACTGCTGAGAGAGACCGGGCCATACCCATATCCACAGGAAATATGTAATCTGGAATGCATTCTACAAAACATTTGAAAAAAAGCAGCCTTTCAGATGTTTGAAGTTGAAATACTTCGAATGATGAGTTATGAATATGATTACAAGTCTCAAACAGAATATAAAATTGAATAGTGAAGTCAAAAGCTCTGCTGATATTGCAAACTTTCTGCATTCAGGCAAAAATTGCAATGTTGTAAATATACTTGACTTTGAATTTGGACACCCAATTGAATATATGGATATATTCCAGCACTGGCCTTACTCAAATGCACTAGTTTCCAAATTATGATGCCAAGATATGGCAGGACTGCCAATGATATGATGGACACACCATAGATACAACACAGACACTGATTTCACACATAATGACAGTAAGACAGAGATATTTTCTCTGTTTTTAAGTAGCCAGGTATCAGAGTTCAAATAACAAGCAAAGCTTACTCCAGCTTGTGCCCCCATTTATCTGCTAAATCATCCAAGGGTGATACCATTGTCTTAAATACCTTCTTGTCAAATTATTGCCGTAGGTAGATGTAAGGATATTTTCAAATTTGGGGTTTTTCTTAGGGCTGTCAATGAGCTCAGCTTCACTTTGCTCAGGTTCGTTCAGCTTGCACTCAATGTGACGAGCTCAAGCTTCCGAGCTTCCCAACTTGAGCTCATTTCAGCTTTGAAGTATGTAATCAAGCTCGAGCTAATCTGAGCTGACCTTACATTAATTCAAGCTCGAGCTAATTTAGAACATAGATCACTCAAACTCAAGCTCGAGCTTGAGTTCAGAGACTCAACCACAACTTAGATTTACTTCAATGTGTTGTGATATAAATTAGTATATTCAAGAAATAAGCGCTCAAATCCTTATAAATAATCAATAAAATCAAACTTCAACCATTTCAGTTCATATCTAAATTGATTGACCCAAAACAATTTAAATAAATAAAAAAAGCAATCTCCAAATAACCGTTAGATTTATCAAAATTATAAATCCCTACTTATAAAGGCTTCATGGAACAAAAAACTATGCCTCTCTCTCTCCCCCTCTCTCAGAGGCTTGTTGAAAAAATGAGCTCAAACTGAAGCTGAGCTTAGCTAAGCAGGACCTTGCTTTTCAACTAATTGTAAATGAGACTGTACTATAGGCTCAGCACAAGCTCGAGCATGTGAAAAATGTGAGCTTGAGCTCCAGAGTCCAGCCAAGCAAAGTTGAGTTGGGAAGCTCAAAATCTAGCACAGCTCATTGACAACCTGTTTTCTTGCAATATTATCAAGAGAGTTTCGCAAAAACTATATTATTCTTAAACAAATAAAAATAAATCACTACAGAATATTGCAAGAAATTGTAGATTTTTCCTACTCTTTCCATTTTTATCCTAATATTATTACAAATTTCTAGTGATATTTCAAATTCTAAAAACATTTTGGAAGTATCACAATATAATCCAGAAAATACCATTTTAAGTAAATGTTTTATTATCACAATATTTTCAAAATACAATGATATTTATGACGCTGGATAATACTTATCAAAAGGAGAGTTAGCAATACCTGAAAAAGTACAAAATGGATGAGAAACAGAAGTAATTTAGGTCGACCAAACCAAAAATATTTATCTCCAACATGCACAAGAGGGATTCCTTGAACCACCGCATGTCGCTCTTGAATTTCAATTGCCATCTTTGTGATGATAGCTTGCAACTTGGTTCCAACCGCCAATACTATCTGCAACCAAGCAAAAGGTAAGAAACATTGACTTAAAGCGAGCTTTTATTAATCCTACAAGCACCTTCATACACATGGGCACATATCCATTGGTGAAATCCAAGGCACTAATCAGAATCCCCATGTTGGACATGCCCTGGCCTAAAAAAAGGGGTCTGTCTGTTCAAAAGGTGGGCCACATATGAACGTTAAATATTGAAAAACTATTTATCTTTAAATGTCCATTGTTATTGTACTCATATGGCCCAGCTGATGAGTAGACTAGTCTTTTCTTTAGGCAGGGTATCTAATATAGCGAGGCCACCTTGATGAGCAGCTTGGAACTTGCATATATGACACATAGGCACATGTGCCTGCATGTAGAGAGGTATGTGTAGGATTAGCAAATCTTAATGTGCTGACTATCTGATAATTAGCACCAAAAAATTTACTCACAATTAGGGGAGTAATGGATATCCAGAACAGAAATTGCCATCCTGACAAAAGTAAAAATACAAAATGTTTCAAATAGTTAAATTCAGCTGATCAGGAAAGTAGATAAAGTTTACATCATTTTAGCTGATATCTATGAAGTATGAATCAATGACTCACCATGAACATTAAGAAGCAAGAAAATCACAGCTGAAGCCCACAGTATAGGACTGTGAACAAATCAGGAAGGAAATATGTAAGAAGAATGCATCAATATATGGTTTCATTTGGAACGATAGCAAACCAAAGTTGGAAAAATAATTATTTATATTAAAATTGCATAAAGTTGGAGACAGGTTTCATGTTAATGAATTATGCAAGTAAATACAACTGAACATGCAAAACATCCATATGGTGAAGGTGAACTATGATATCTTTCATATATGGGCCCTCCTCTGCCGCACTCATGAGCTGGCCTCATCATCAGCTCACCTTCTTGTGTGGCCCACCTGTGGATTGGTGACGGTCTGACGGAGGCTTGGTTCATCATCCTTACCCCTTGATCAACGGCCCACAAGTTTTCATCCAAAACAATTGCACATTCAATCCAATGGTCCAGTCCCTGCAGATGGGTGTCAAACCCCAAGATCGGTGACTATTGACTAAAACGCAAGGGATCCTTGTTTTATGGCCACTCAGACGGATCATAAGGTGGGCTTCATTGGGTGTTTGCGCACGGTGAGCTAATGATAATGTCAACTAATGAGTGTCTCAGATGATTCTCCCTCACTATATACATTATGCTAAGAGGCACCTCTCACAGATTTGTACGAGGTAACCTTTCTATTACCACATGAGACACCCCATGATAAATCAAACCCCCTCACATTCACTATCCCCCTATGAATTAGCACTCACCCTAATTTGACACTACTCTAAATTATACTCACCGTTGGTAATTCCTGGGGGTTTAGTCAGTGTGGAGGGTTGGAATTGTCATGGGGTGTCCCGCGCAATAGGAAAAAGGTTACCTCTCAAGAAAATCTGTGAGAGGTACCTCTTAGCAGAATATAACCCCTCTATATATGTGTGTGTGTGTGTGTGTGTTACATCAACAAATTTTGACAAAATAAAAAATATGTATATATACACATAATACTAAACTGAAGGGGAGAAAGAGAGGATTGTTCCTCAACAGCTGCTTCAACATGCTACATTATCTTCTATATATATATTTATTTATTTATATTTTTGACATAAACAAATCATTGATAAATAATTAAAAAAATACCATATAGATAGTACACGCATAATACTAAGGAAAGAGAACTATTTTTTTCCTCAACACCTGTGTCCAAGGGCAGACCCGGGCATATGGGTCAGGGGCTGAAGCCCCCACCCACACCTGAAAAAGGCTTAAAATTTTTAAGAAAATCCCTATAAATTGTGAAAATTTATATGTTTTGTTTTTTATTTTTTATATTTGCCCCTTCCCCTAATATTTCTTTTACATGGATCCCCCCACCCGACCCCCAAGTTCAATTTCTTGGGTCCGCCCCTGTGTGTTAACATGCTTTGAACATGTATGTGTCTAAGACAATTCTTATATAAGTGGAGTGGTTCAGTGATAAGAGTAAGCCCAACCAGTCACACAACATGACCAGAAGTCCAAAACCAACTGGAACCATGGGGTGAGCATGTAGGCCTAGTGCTAAGTATGGGCTCATCAGATTTGAATAAGTGATCAGGATTAAGGCTGATTTGTTAGCCTAATCATCACACTAGGTTGCAGATTGAATAAGAGTTGTCAATATGATTTCATTCTAAAAATAAGTGGTAATCCTTCTTTGATTGGATGATCCTTTTTAATTTTATTTCTATCCATGTAAGCTGGAATGACTATTTAGTAGAGGAAAATCAAAAAGAAAAACGGAGAAATTATTCCAAATCTGTGCTTTCACAAGGAGGCCCAGTCCATCCTCGAGCTTGGACAACCTATCTTTTTCTTCCTTTGTGATCTTATCATTCAGTGCCGCAGTTCATAAAAAAGATTTTTCATAAATTACAACAAAATTCCCATCGCAATTCAAGCAAGTTGGGAATCACAGAAAACCAACAATAACATCATACTGAATGTGGATTACAGAACATTTGGAAATTTGTACCTGATCCCCACAACAACCTTGAAATCATCCTCCAACGCCCTTTTAATATATTTTTGGAAGTCAAACTTAGTTCCAGGAGCTAAATGTACCTATAAGAAACAAATATACATAATTTCAAACACAACTCCATTCAGGGTGCTGTTAATAACTTGAGATGATATACACATATACTCACAACAATGAATCCGTGGCGCATAGCAAGGTAATCAGCTTTACGAACAGACCAGAAAAATTGACGAAAGAAGGATACCTGAATGAGACACATTGGAATAGTAGTCAATACCAATATGGACACATGATGAAAAGTAAAATAAAATTATAAATAGAAAATGAGAATCTATGTTTGTCAGATATGTGGTGTGTCCAAAAAACATCCAGTAGAAGCTGTTGACACTAAGCAACATGCCCACAGAGCCTATAACATAAACATACATAACAATAACAATAATAGTAAATTCATAATAATAATAACAGTAACAATTACTATTATTATTATTATTATTATTATTATTATGAATTGATGATATGCATCAAGTGTATGAGTACTTCATGTCAGGATTCACTGGATCTCACAACAGGGTAACCACCAAGATAGGAGTCAGGGTGATACCACCATGCAAAGCAGATGGGGATACATCTAATGTTCGATGACATCATTTGTTTGACCCTACAAACTGTAGAAGCAGGACCCACACTTTAGTGACCCAGACTGTTGATATAGAGATTGGCATCAACCCTAAAAATTTCTTTTCGCACTTAACAATTATGCATCATCCACATCGACCGTCCTCACAATCGACTAATCATATGGTTGTAACAATCATTGGTGGAACCAGGATATTTTCTGAAAAATATTGCATAGTTTTCTAAAACTTTTGGGAGGGTTTTCTCAAAATCTTTGTGAGGCCATGGCCACAAACCCCCCCCCCCAAAAAAAAAAAAAAAAAAAAAAACAATAAACCAACTCCAAAACAAACCCCAAACCACCCCCGCCCGAACCGGGTTTTGATACCTGGCAATCATACAATGAAACAATGAAAGAGACATTTTGGTCATGGAAATCTCATGATGGGGAAAACTAGATGAAAGCCTCCAACAGTTGAGCTGCACATAATACTGCTGGTTGAACATACAAATGCTGCTCCTCTTAATTAAGCATCATATGCCACTATCATAATATGCTACACAGTAAAATCAAAACTGCAGAGATGTTTGTCATCAAGAAAGCACCCACCACGTTTGCTTATAAGATAATAGATTGGCAATGTCAAATTATGAAATCCTCTTACAACATAAAATAGAACAGGAATCCTGTTCCAGCCGCTTGCATGTTGTCTCACAAACGACGTTTCATGGGCAAATCTAAATCTTGTTGGATCTGCAAGACATTGTTAAAAAAAGGAAAGTAAATATGATACCCACTTTCTCTATATGGGTGAGTAACAACCAGCTTCAAATTATCTAATAAAAGGGAAAAGCAGCTGAAGAATGCTAGGATATGGAAAATATAATGGTCTTGATAATGAAGTGAATACCATTTGAAAATTCATAATCAATGGATTGGGTCTCCTTTTCCCACTCCTTCCATCCACGAATCTGAATTAATTGTTCAACGGAAAACACAATGAATATTCACCATGGTGCACGCAACTAATGCAAGGTTCAAAATTCAGATAATTAGAAGAGGCTATTATAGTTGTGTTTACAAAATTACTAACCTTCAATCTCCCAAGGGTCATTGTTAGAGCACTGAATAGTACATGAAAGACTGCTAAAAAGAAAATAAAGATGTGCAACTGATGTATACCATTTGTAGAAACAAGCGGCACCTTCCCCTGTTCATAGGAAGTATTAGTACTTACTGAAAAGGAATGTGCTATATGTTTATTGTAGATTGAAAATTCATATATTTTAAAAAAGAACTTCAGTGCTCATGGAACAACATTGAGCAAAATCTTAGTACAGGAAGAAAGAAATATGAGCATGTTAGAAACATAAAAATCACAGAACCACTTGCACTCCAAGTTGTATGGGTAGGATCTGACCAGCTTGCTCTGCTTGAGAAAACCAATCATAATTCCAAAACCTTGAAGCTGATGAGTGAAATGTCCATGTGGGAACTATTAAAGCTGTTATAAATCCAACAAAGACATACACATCCTTAGACCCAACAAATTACAATGATATAGCCATTATAAATCCAACCAAGACACACGAATACTTACACCCAATAATAAACAAGTTATCATTGTAATTGTCGTGCCCATTAAAAAAAAATACACTAATAAATTGACACCAAGGTTTTAAAGCTTGGACTCAATGTGCAACTTAGTCACTCTTGATTTGCGCCAACTTGGCAAGACTCACATGGGACTCGGCGAATTGGCCTAAGTCACACCCACAGCCAATAAATTTGCTTAAAATGTGAAATTTTATATATTAAAAAAATCTAAGAAGATGATGAATGATCACCCATAACTCAATAATGCAACTAAACAAGGACCAACTATATAAGGACCCATTATATTTTATTTGTTATTAACGAATTGAAGTACTTATAGGTAGCCGCATTTGGTATTGAGGTTCATTATTTATGTTAGACAGTAACCTTGAAATTTGCATTCCTTGCCCAAAAAAATATGCATTATGTGGGAAGGAAACCCCACATACTCGTGAAAATATGATGAGAGAGAAAGAAAAGGCATTATGTGGATTAGGTGGGGACCAAATATCACTCCAACCAGATGATGTTAACCCTAGTTCTATAAGAGACACAAACTGATGCAGAACAAGTGGCAGAACAATTTATGGAACGTGAAGATCGTAGGAAATCAAGCCAGAAGGATAGTGTCAACTTCAAACAGCAATAACCTTTAGTCTGGGTATCATCTAACGATGTACAAATACTCATTTCAAAGCTATTGGCCTGCTCTATAACATGGGCAACAATTGAAGTCAGGTTGCCATTTTCCAAGGCGAAATAAGTCCATTTAGAATGTCAAAATGCAATTTTCGTCGAAAACTTATTGTTCATGGTAATTATATATTACCTTGCTATGGGAGATAAGGCGGGGGCCCTCACATCCATATCCAATGCCAACAATTTAAATATGAGGGCCCCCATCTTATCTCTCATAGTAAAGCGAGATATGCTCTCGTGTGTGTGTGTGTTAGTCTATTTGATCTGAGATTGTTTTAAAAGGTCATCATAAATAGTTACAGTCATTGTAAGGGGCTTCATGGAATTAGGGTTTTTACTATTTTGGTAATTTTTACTATTTCAGGTATTTGGGTTTTGGGATGCTATTTAAGTCATTGTTATATATCTTGTGAGAAACAATATGAAATCAAGTTTCTCTAAAGGTTTTTCCCTAATTTTCTCCATGTGGATTCAGGGTTTTGATCTTAGGTAGAAGACAGTATTCTTCTTCCCCTAATCCTTTCATGCTTTCGACGAAACCACAAACTATAATGATTCTGAAAGAGCAGCATTTACTCCTGTTCAATCCAACAATGTATAGTGAATTCGAGGTGACTGCCAACATATAGGGGCTTAGGTATTTCAGCAAAATATCGATTCTCATAGGTCATTCAGACTTCAGAAGGAAAATATGAGAATGAATAAGGGGTTAGAGTGTGTGTGGGGGTGGGTGTGGGTGTGTGTGCGTGCGCGTGCTATGTACCACGAATGTATGTATAATAGGAAGATACACTTACCGTGGCGCACTTAGGAGCTGATTCAGCACCTGCTAAGACCCTGCGCTGTAAACCTGAATCTGGAATGAAATCCTCCCATAGAAGTCTCCGTCGATCAGTTTCTTCCTTCTCGGCACATGGTAACATTGAATGTGCAACTTTCAGTGGAATACAGATTTTTGCAATGTAAACCTGCCCGAATGTCAGGAGCAAGGAAATGAAACCAAGAATCATCAGTTCTGCAAAAAAAAAAAAAAAAAAAAACTGTCAGTAAAAGTTGTTGATAGCTGCCTTGCTGGTTCATCTTCCTAAAAATTAGCAAAAATGCAGCAGAAACACCATTCCAAATTAAAATTAAATAAATTGACAGCCATATTCATGTATAATAATTACCATATTAGAAAAAGATACAATCTATTAATGAGAATTAAAAAAAAAAAACGATGTTATAGTTCATTCCAATATGATAGGAAGAGATTACGGGTGACAGGCAATTCCATTCCTTCAGCTTTAGGTAAGGGTGTTATGTGCATTTTACAGACATTTGCAACTTCCTTAAAAATGTTTTATCTAATGAAAAGACCACATGTTAGTCTTTGTGTGTTCGAGAACCTTAAAGGTGGTTTGTGTAATTAAATGGATCCCTTTTTTGCCCCCACATTGGATATGAACAACAATGTTCGTATTCTGATATATGGGATGCTCTATAGAAGATTCAGAATTGAAAACAATGCTAATTTATTATTTAGATCCTATACTTGAATAGGCCTCATTTCAAATAGATTGGCCAATAAACCATACCTGTTTTTTGAATAAGCCTCGTGCTTGTATACAAAAGATAGAATAACTTCATTTTAGCTTTATCTTACCATTCTAATGCAAATTCTACTATTTTTCTTACTGTTAAAAATGTTGGGAAAGAATGTAAATAATGATAACTTCATTTATTCAAAAGATTTTCTAATGATGAAAAGTAAAACTTTCCAAAAAAAAATAAAAATTATGAACTTACAGAATTCAAAAGGGCTTAAACTGTGTGCAATGAGCGATGATAGAGTCAATGACCATCATATATCACCATATTCAATCTGACATCTGAATTAGGCTTATACCCACTACCTTTAATCCTATAAAGTTATCGTCTACCATCACTCTCCCAAAAAAATAACACAAAAATCTACTTTCTAATAACATGGTTCATAGTATGAAACTAAAGGCCCTGTCTGTCAAAATACCAGAGAAGTGAAAATCCCCTGGTTTTAGCTGAGAGGAGTCTTAATCCTGGAACTAAGACTTTACAAACCTGTCAACTTCTATCACCACCTAATTCAAAATGATTCCACAAGAATGTACATTCAATCAGATGTCTGATAGTATGAAACTCAAGGAATCCTTTTAGCAACATAAGAGAATCCCTTTGATTCTTAAAAATCCCATTCTTTTCATCAATAGATGAACAACTTTGGTATCATGGGCTATCACTCATTAGTTTCTCATGTTTCAGGTCTTCTCCAGCAAAAGACATAATTTTCAGAAAAACAACAAAGCTAAGCAGTTTTCAAGAAGTTCATATTTTGTGCATGTTAGACAAGCTGTAGAGTGATTAAGCTCTTAGCAAGAAGAAAACGTTGTCAGGAATCAGAAAGCACTTCATTTAAGTTATAAAACAAAATAAAAACAAAATTTGTCTCCCCATTTTGACATGGTATGTGCTAATTGTTAAACCAAACAAAAGTTTGAAAACCATGTTGAATTTATCTTTTCCAGAGAAGGAAATGATTTAAGAAGTAAAGTACCTACTACTTACCAGCTTTAACCTTCTCAAGAGCTTCAAACAGAGCCTTCTTTCGCCTTTCCGTGAACCACTGAAGTCATAACCACAATAACAATAAAAAAAAAAAGGACATCTGTATCAGAATTGGAACTAAAATAAAAATAGCAAATTTCTAAGTCAACCATGAAAAACTTCTTAAAAATTTATAACTGATGAAGCAGATCTCAAATTTTCTTCACATAAACATCTAAAAAGCTTAACTTCTTAACATATAATTTTGCATGAATGTCCCAGAGAACTTTTACAACCCCAAAACCAAACAAAGTAACAAACCACAATATATATATATATGGAAAAAAATATCCACCCTTCCGAAAACAAGTAATAAACGAAACACAGACCACCCACAAACACCCAAAAACCATTAAGAAAAGGAGAAAAAAGTCCATTACAGAAAACCCATTCCGCAAATAACAAAAACCAAGTTAATAAATTAAATAAAAAAAAAACATTTCTGATAAATAGTGATAGAAGCATATATATCCAAAACAAAGTCCAAAAAAACCCAATCACTCCCCCCTGAAAACAAACCCAAACCCACAAAAGTAGAAAAAACATCATTATTCCACAAACCCATCTCAAAATTCAACAGAAGAAGAAGGAGGAGGAGGAGGAGGAGGAGAAGACCTGTCCAAATTTATGAAGAACCTTCTCCAATATAATAGAGATTATGATAATCACTGCAACAACAGTAGCAACAGCCCATGTTGGCGTCTGATCAAGCTCTCTTGAATTGCTGTCACTACTGTCTCCAGCCATGATTCTCTACTCCCCAACCAAAACAGCTTCTGCAGCAATAACAAAACCCAAACCCCAGAAGCCAAAAAGAAGAAGAATAATAGTAGTAGTTTTAGTGTGTCCTTTCCAGAGATATCAAGTGAGGGTTGCTTGCTTGCAAGTTACTGAATGAAAATAAAGATCTATGTCAACATTTATAAGAATTTTTATACCAAAAAAAAATAAGGCAAAAAGCAAACATGTAGCACTAATAGATGGATTAGAAAAGTTTGAAGTGAAAACTGAAGAGAAATGGGATGGCTCAAAGAAAGAAAGAAACGCGGAATTCTTTGGTCAATGAAACGACTGTGAATCTGTGATTGTGTTTCCATACTGTGGTCTGTGCCTCTGTGGTCTTGATTTAAAAGAAGCTAGCGGTTTTCGTAGGTTCGTCTTTTACTGCGATCAAATGGAGGGTCTGTCGAATGGTAGTAACCGTAGAAGTCAATATGAATGCCTTTTGGCTTTGTCTTTGTCTGTCTTTTGTCTTTCTACGAGACGATTGTGGAAAGACAAGGTCCCTCTCGTGCTTATATTTTTGGGCTGTTTGGGGGCTTTAAACTGAGTTGAGTTGATTTGACTGTTGAGTGAAGTATAGTTAAAAGTTTATTTTGATGAAAGAATAAAAAAAAAAGAGTAATTTATAATGGTATTTTATTTTTAATTGTTTGATATGAAATTTTTTTTTATTTTTTTTAATAGATAAAGTGGAGTTTTTTTTTTATTTTTTAGTTGAGAAAAGTGGTTGGTTTTTTATTTTTATTTTTTTTAATATGGCGGAGAATTTGAATTAAAGTGCTTTTAATGTGATATTTTTTTTTTAGAAATGGGGGCTTGGTTTTACTTGACTCTATTTGCAGAGTTGCTACATGTAGAATGTAGTGAAGTAAAGCCTCAAATAGTGAAAGAATAAAATATAAGTGGATTATGAAGATATTTTATCTTTAATTATTTGGTAGAAAATCTTTCTGACTTTTTATGTAAAAAGTGAGGGTTTTTTTTTTTTTTTTAATGTCTTTTAGTGAAGAAATAAGATTGTTTTTTTTTTACATCTTTTTTGAAAAAATAAACGGAAAATTTGAAAATACGTATTTTTGATGTGATCCTTTATGTGAAACATAAAAGAATTTACTTCACTCAACTCTACTAGTGAAGTTTATTATGGGTGGTAGAGTGGAACTCTACAGTAGGGCCTATATATTATAAGCACATTTCGTAGGGCCTATGTTGGTAATCCTAGAGGTTTATTTTTTTTTAATTAATCTGATAAGTCCTAATATGTTTAGTTTCATATGTTAAACTATCATAGATTTTGAAAACTCCGTGGAAAATATTAAAAAACCCCTAACCAGTGGATCTCATTTTCTATACTTTTTGGCACCTCAAACTTATAATCTAAACCAGTCAATATCCTCATAATCATGAAAAAAAAAAAAAAAGGCATTTAGTTTTAATTTATAAATTTTCATGATTCTTGAGGAGATTATGAAGAACATCTAAGTACATTTAAAATCATTGGTTATACTCATCTACTCATGTGAGAATGCTGCTTCGGAAAGAAAAAAAGATGGTAATATTATGAGAAAGTTACCCATGCAAAAGCTGGCTGGTTTTCATATCCAAAATATAAGAGGAAAATAAATCTTGAGGCAAAGTAAAAAGAGTCTGAATCTAATGAGGTAAAACCTCACAGTGACCTTGAGTTGACAATTCACGGTCCGTCACATCACCGCGGGTAGCCTGCCATATATTTGGACAGGGGCTGCCCGCGGTGACGTGGCGGACCTTGAATGATCTATTAAAGCCACCGTGGATAGACCCATAGAGAGGATCTCTCTCCAAGTAAAATATAAATAATTTAGGGATACATGTGTCTTCCAATCAAGTAAAGATCATCTCTTGTGGGGAGAATCCGAAAATCCATCTCAATCTAGTGAAAGCCCTCTTCCAAGAAGGTGAGGAAGATAATTAATGCACAATAGCTGTGGCTTTCTTTTCCTATTTGCGGAAGTCAAAGAAGATGACAATCTACTAACTTCCGTTTTCTTTTTTTTAGTGACCTAGGTGTCTTCAGATTGGTTCATAATCTCCCCCCTGTATCACTGAAAAAAATCTAGTAACTTTCTCATGAAAAGCCAAAATGTGGCTCATGCTTCACTAAACTTATAGCCACACAATTGTGCTCTATTATTGTCTTCAAGTCCGGGACTCTATTCTCTTCACATGGTCATTAACTATCCGGACCTACAGAAAGTGATGGTGTGAGTGGTGTACTAAAAGCAATGCAGGAGTTAGAGAATGAGTCTACAACTGAAACCTCCTATCCAGAATTGATGGGGCAGTTGTATATAAACTTCTTTAGATCAATTCAATAGTGGGCCTCCCCATATTTGAGTGAAATTGCAGCAAGTAGACATGTAAAACGAGCCGTGCCATAGATCGTGCCTAGTTCAGCAGGGGCTCAGCCCACAGGCACTAGCTTGGCCGGGCTGTGGGGTGCTCAAGCCTAGGCATGGCAGGCGCCGGCAAGGGCCAGCCCATTTTACATTCTAAGTAGCAGATGTGTCAATACAAGTGAGCAGTGTTGAGTTTTTGAGAGGTTGGCCCCATTATGGTGAAGGTGATGGGCTCCTGTTTATTACAATGCACATTGCAGTGAAGACATTGTCAACCACTAATAATAGATTTGGAGTACCTATCACAACCGAGATACACGTGAATTCTCAGAGGTATTATCCACTTTCTAAAACTTCAAAGAAAATAGATAAAAAAAAGATACGGGTATGATGGCGGGGGGCGTACCCAGGTACAGGTTTAGGGGGCTGAAGAGGAAGCTCCCACCAAATATGAAAAAGCTAAGGGCCTGTTTGGATGTATGGTGAATTGAAGTATAGTGAGGTGAATCATCAAATCAAGAGAGAATAAAATATAAAGTGTTATGATGATATGTTGTTTTTAGTTGTTTGGTACGTAATCTTTTTGACTTTTTGTATAGAAAAGTGGAGTTTTTTTTGTCTTTTAGTGGAGAAAAGAGATTGTTTTTTTAACTTTTTTTTAAAAAGATCGAGGAATTTTGAAATTGTATACTTTTGATATGACCCATTTTCTTTTCTTATCTGGATAATGGAGGCTTTACCTCACCTTACCTCACTTTACCACACATCCAAACAAGCCCTAAGAGTTTTTAAAACCACCTTTGTAGATTCTGAGAATTATTATGATTTTTTTTTTTTTTTTTACATTTGTCTCTTTCTCCCGTAATTTCATCATACAGAGACCACCTAAATTGAAATTCTTGGATTTCCCATGTATATTTTTACACATGGTTCCTCTAACAATCTCACTCACAAGAATTTTACAAGGCTCCTCAATTGCGGCCATTTAGAAAAATCTATTCTGCTCATTGGAAAGGCTTCCTTTTATAATGAAGATAACTCTCATCTAACTAAAATATTATTAGAAGTTATGAAAGAGGAGGCTAATATTATAAATTGTATTAAATTTCATCCAAATTGATATAGCGCAATTGGTTAGGATCATGTCCAGGTATTGGAGGTTGTGGTTATTTGCAAACGTAAAATCCTTACTTACCCGGTGTATACATCAGAAAGAAATAATCGGTTCTCCAAAAGACCGGATATCATCATCGGAAAAAAAAAAAGAAAAAAAATTTGTTAAAAATCTCATAAATAGGCCTGCATATGTGGCTCACGAATTGCTCATGTGTGAGACAGAGGATGATGGCTCAAACGCCTTTAGCATTGATACTTACAACCAATCTCATCTCTGACTGGCCTTGCATGGCTATCGCTTTTTATGGTTTTACTGATTTGATTTACCACCATTGTGGGGCCCACCTCTCCACAGCTACTTTGACAGGTTTGTAAATTATCCAATACGGTGGTTACAAACGAAAGTGGTCCCACCTCATCTGTATTGTCTCTTTCGGTGAAATGCCAATGTGGAGTTAATGTTAAGAAAATGAGGCACCCATGTGGACCCATCGACTTTGATATAAGTAGTAAAAAAGAAATTGGCTTTTATGAGTTGCAAGGGACACGACATAGGGAACAAGAAGGCAGGATTCTAGGTAGGGCTCTCAATTATGTCTTGTTACCGAATTCAGGTTATCAATTAATAAATTTGTATTAAAATTACCTCAACTCATATATGATCCATTAACTTAACGAGTTAAAAAATCATATCTGAACACGATCCGTAAATTTAATGAGTTATACGACTCAAGCCGTTAACCCGTTAAATAATTAAGTCATTTTAAAAATTAAAAGAAAATCCATACAAAAATATATAAGGAGAAAAATATATAAGCCACACGAAACTATAAGTGAAGATCTCGAGTGGATCCCACCTAAAACCTCACTATAAAATAATAGATTTCAATTTCTTCTTTATGAATATAAATTAATTCTAACTACACTTAAGAACTAAAAAAATTTTAACGAGTTAAGTGGGACATTCACGGGTTACTAGTTTAATTCGTACACAACCCGTTAACTTAACGTGTAAACAGGTTTGACCCATTAATGACCTGAACTCATTAAGAGTCCACCCAAACCCGTTAATATCGTGTTGGTTCGTGCCGTGTTAACGGGTGTGTGGCATTTTGACAGCCCTAATTCTATGTGAGAAATTTAAGATGATTACTGTAGAATTTTACATACATTGAAATCTTCAATTTTTTCCTGAAGTTGAAACTTGGTTACTCACTCTTGAAGATTTTCAAATATATGATGCTCTTCTTAAGATGATTACGGTAGAAATTTGCATACATTGAAATTTTCAATTTTCCCTAATCGAAACTTGGTTACTCACTCTTGAAGATTTTCAAATATATGATGCTCTTCTTAAATATATTTAAGTGTCCTGCTTCGGATAAGCCCCAAGACTTGTCTTAATCTTCAATATTAACACAATAGACTTGTGTGGTTTGGGATAAGAGTTTAGTCTGGTTGTTGCTTGCACTTTAAAAATCAAAATCACATTAGTCAACCAAATCCTCCGGTACTCCTCACATTTTTCTCGGATGAATTAGAAAACTCACATTTGACAAATGTAAATATTTGAGAATTTTGGTCGATAAAAATTCTTATTTTTAAATATTTTTATGTCCAACCCAAAAGGCCCCAACCCGTCCCATAGAATTTAGAAATCTTCAATTTTACAGATTTACGCAACTATTTCTGACCTGTACCATTAAATTCTCAAATATGAGACAATGATAAATCCTATGCTCACCAATTACCAGAAGTGTCCAAAACTTCCAACTTACCTAGACAGTAAGGTTTGATTTAGGTCCAGTCAGCCGTCTGAAACTAGATCCAATGAAATGATTGGCATCGTGTCATTTGGATGTTTCCATGTTTTTACGAGATAAGGACGAGATACTATCAAAATGCTAAAAGGAATCATGCAGCAGCCGCGTAGCGAACACAGAGCAAAAAAATACATAAGGATTACAGAAAGTGTAGGCCGACCTTGCTGACTTTGCCCGTCAATGCAGTGTTTGAATTCAATTCAATTGAATTCTTATTTTCTCACTGGGAGACGCAGTGTGGGTGGTGAGGTGCCCGACCTTGCCCGTCAACCGCGTCACCAATGAATACAAACCCATCGCATTCACAAGCATCTGCTGTTGATAATTGATAAATGATCAAATCACTAGGTGGCTCGTTGAAAAATCATTACTAAATCCACACAAACGCACACACTCGAGCAAATCTAGAGTTATTTCAAACATAAGATGTGAGGAGTAAACTCATGCTCCTTACATCCCATTGAGCTACCACTTATTCCAAAACCAAGCTTAAGAGCGAAAGTGGAAGTTGAACCCCGCCGCGACTTCTGCTGCAAATTCGCAAAACGTATGTCCTGTGACTTAAACACCCGACCTACCAGGCTCTCGTACCTCAAAAATGAAGGTGGACGTTGACCTCAACATGCTCTATATAAAAGTAATAATCAGTCCACCCCTCATTTCAAAACCTATCCATCCCTTCTGCAACTGCATATTGCTGTTCAAACTATGTTTTCATGGGTTATATTTTCTCAAAACTGAAATGACTTCTAGACAGTGATTTTTCACTGTACCTTTTAATGAATTTGGTGGTTTTCATTGTGATGTGAAAGCAATCTTCACAATTTTGGAACACAGCCATGGATTTATATAAGAAAATAACTTTTTTGCAATATTTACAAGAAGTAAAAACAGATTTCACCCGATTAAAGCTGTAGCTTAGTTGGAAAGAGACTTGAGTGTGTGAGTTCAAGTCCCCAACGCAACGAAAAAAGAAAAAATAGAAAAAGAAAAATCAAATGAAACTTAAACTATAAAAAAACTCTCTTCATTTATTGTTCTCTGTTTCCCCATAAAATAGCAAGTGTGAAAATAAATTGCTGAAAACACCAATCCCACACAAAGTCAACGTACAAGACAAATGTAAAACGCAAGACCAAAAATGCCTGCATTCAGAGGAGCCAATGTAGGGCCATATGGGCTACCTGATTAATGGAAAGCAAAGGACAGAAAAATATGCATCCAACCAAACAGATACACGCATTGACAAGACCTGAAGCTTATCATATGGGCCAACTTACAAGTCTTCATTGTTTCTTTTTGACACAGTTCAACAACAGCAGAAAACCCATCTCATCATTTATAAAACCTTGGTTTTGTTTACCAATGATAAACGATTACTTCCTTGAGAATAAATAATCAACTATTTTTATAAGTTGACTATATTGATCTTTTCACATCATAGTCAGAAAATATATCATAACCAGATTAAGAAGACTAATACACAATTAAGCAATATTATCTCCTAGGTTTCTTTCGGTGCGGGTTTTATTTCCTAAACATAGTTAATTATCCAGTCTAATCACAACTAACGCGGTCATCACACTAATTTAATTGTCAATTGGCTAATTAAGATCATTAAAATATAAGAAATTGGTCACACAATCAGTCAATATAGTTCACACCGTACCAGCCTCGAACCCACCCATCCTTTTTCCTTTTAGTTGCTGCCCTTCATTGGGTTGATTCAGGCAGGACCAAAACTAGTGGCCAGTAAGCCTACTGCTTTTCTCAAAGGTTGTTTAAGGTCTTATGTTTACATAAGCATTTCACACACATTATTTTATTTTCCTCTCTCACAAAGATTCCCTTTTACGTTTTTGTACTCTATCAGTTTTTTGTTGTAAGTGGCACCCGGTTGGAGTGAAAAGTAGGCAACGGTTTCGTGATAGCTGATCGCAAAATGGTTGGGAAAATGCTTGGATGATGGTGAACATGATGGTGATGTATTTTGTCACATGATTTGTTCATTGTGCAATATTCAGCTCAATACAACCATGCAAATCTAAAGAGTTGTTAGCCTTTTTACCCATGGAATAAGAAACTGGGTTTTACATATGTAAATGTCACATGTTGCAAATGTTACATATGTGTAATACGTTACCTTGTTTGTCAAAATCAACATTTTCATATGCGAAAATGAGTACATCCAATGGTTTTATATGGATTTTTTTTTTTTTTTTTTTTTTTTTTTAAAGAAAAAAACTTTTTTCACAAATTTCTCAAAATCCATGAGGTATTAGGATATGAAATTATAGGCCTTGATTTTATCATTAATATACAATAATATTGAATGGTTCGGATCGTGAATTGGGGGCCGCATAAATTTAAATATTTTCTTTTAAGACTTTCTCATAAATTACTCAAAATTTATAAAGATTTAAGATAGTCAGCTTCAAGATCTAGGGCTTTCTTATTCAACAAATAAATTGAGGGGTTTGGATTACAACCATGAGGCCCACAAGAAAAAAAAAATAAAGGTAGTTGTGGGGGCCACAAGAGAAGAATCACCGTGTTTGGTTCTATACAAGTGCACTTTTGGTTGAGGGGTGTAAATAACCTGTTTTGATGTGAAAATTCTGGTGTGTAAATGGCCACCTCTTCACACCATTTTCATACCTCATTTATGCACCACATGCATAAATCAATGCAAACAAACGCGACCATGCATACTACACATACGAATCATTTACACATGTAAATGAGTGCAAACAAACGACCCCTAATTATCTTCTCATAAAAATGCCCACTAACTGTTACGATGCTCGAGAATCACATGACACTAGCTTGTCTCCACACTGCCCACCCTGCACTACCCATTTTGCAGTATCCTCAAGTCCTCCATTTGTTCTTTATATATTTAGTACAAACACAAGTTTGATTAGAAAACTTTCCCAATAAAATAACAGTTCAAGAGGTATTTGAAACATGGACAGAGGGGTTTCCAGATTGTGCTTGCCCACTCAGCTCCAACATAAAGATTATGCCATACCTCTAGATAGGGGATGGAGAGAAACTAGAACTATAAAAAAAAAAAGAGAAGAAGAGACTGGCCTAGAAAGATGGGTAAGGCACTGATTACCAAGAGGTGCATCTGTGTACCTACATGCAAATGCCTGCATAAATCCATGAATGCTTTGGGTGTGTGAGGTAAAGGAGCTCAGTAGAGATCCTGTATTCAAGCACAAAGAAGAGGCTAACTTTCAAAAAGAAGTGTGTCAAGATTACACAAAAAAAACATAATATGCAAAGGAAAACTCTTGTTCAAATACCTTTGCCTCTCCTGTTCCTTCCTGTCAATGGATTTGACTTATATTGCATATGAAAGAATCCTCACTAGTCACCACAGACTATATATGTCAGGCCTTTACCGCAATCTAGAGAAGTTCTTTTGAGAATCGGTTGGAACAAACACAGGAAGCTGGTAGGATCCTCTCCCCCTAGCTGATGATCCACCTTGCTGAATATTTGAGGTAGATGATCTATCCATACCAGGCCTAGTCAAACCAACATTTCTGGAACTTCTAGCTAACCCACCATCTAAAAGTGGCCCACCGAAAAATATGGACTGACCCGTGTATAAAAGCTCTGGCCGACCAAATTGAGAAATAGAGGAACTGGTGTTTTCTAACCCGCTGTTATTACTTCTTGAAGCTGCAATGGACATAAATCGGCCAGCTTCTTGATCCCAATAAACTGAAGATCTTGGGTTCTCTGCAATACTGATGTAATTTTTTCTAACCAGGTCAGTGCGATTTAAATGATTGGCAATGGGAGTCACATTCCTGTCATTTGTTTTTACTGACCATGGAGATTGATCAGCAGATGACTGACAGATCGGATCGAGATGTTCTATATTAGAAGGTTGCTGTTCCATTGGACTGATGCCAACTGAATTATTCATGTGATGAGGGCTGCTGAAACTACTTAGGCTATGATTGCAACTTTCAAGATCCTCCCTGCTCGCACGACTTGGTGGATATGAATTCTTAAAATGAGATAACTTTAAAGTAGCCATATCATCTTTGTTGAACCCAAGATCTGTGCTGATACCACTGCTTCTACCACTTATGTTTCCACTAGAACCTTGACCAGAATCATGTTGTTGACGTGAACTAATAGGCCGAAGCACTGATGATGATGCTCTAGCTCTGGCTGCTGCTCTAAGTGCTTCATTGGAATCCAACTTTGCGAGCTTCCAAGCGCTGATTCTGATTGGACGTTTGGGTAATGTTTTCCCCCTTTCTGATGGTTCGGTGTCTGGATCAACTGTTGATGGAACCTGCCCAGGCCCCAAATGTGGGATTACCTCATCCTGTTTGTAAGGTAGTGACACACCCATGTTAGCAAACTGAAATATATTCCCAATTTGTCAGTTCAGACAACATACAAAAGGCTCATTTTGGTTTGGAGCATTAGTGGTTGTAGGCAAATCAATGGGCTTGTAGCATAAAGAAACATGGTCATGTAATCAGCTATGCAGGCTAGATCTGTGTGCTTCCCATTAAGGGTGAAAATTTAGGAATGTTTACATATAACCAATCGTATTTTTCGAAAAATAAAAATATCCTCCTGCTTTTTTAATTTTTAGAAAGACCACTGCTATTGATCTAGAAGTCTTGATCAAACACCTTGACTTGCAACCAAAGGAAAATTTTTCACATGTTGAAAAATTTAATGTATTTTACTGCAAGGATGAAGATTTTTTTAGATCTAACCTGATTCAAGTTAAATTGAGGACATTAATCCTGATTAATTTGACTTCAATTTTATGGACTTTTTCCTGGTATTACCAAAATTTAATCTGATTGAGATTAGATAAAAGGAAATTTATCTCTTTTAGGACTAAATACAATTGATTTCATCAGTTGACCAAAAATCAGCCTGAATGGTCATTGTGGTTGATTAAGAGTTACAAATTAGTGGAGGTGGTTATTTCTAAAATATAAAGTTGGGTTTTCTTGTTGATTGTCAGGAAATATAGCTGATTTTGTGCAATTTTCCAAAAAAAATTATAGATGACTAAAGGCCACATTTAGACAGTCTAAACTTTAGAGAAGAAGCTGGAGCAAGAGTGGGAGTTTAAGTATTTAAAATATTCATCAAAGTTAAATATAATATAAAGTGAGAGACAATGCCTGAATTGTGTCCGAATCTAAAATTACTCTTGCTGGGCAATCCCTAAGATACTAACCATCCATTTTGAGAAGCATTCAGGAAATAAATAAATAAATAAATGGACGGTTAAGGAAGATGTCAACTCAAGTCACATGACACATCATCATCATCAACGCCTTGTCCTAACCATGTTGGGGCCGGCCATATGAATTCTATTTCTCCATTCTTCATATCTATCCTTACCACTTCTGTCTATGTCCTCTTTGACACAAGTTTATTTTCTTCAACTTTGCAACTGAAGAGTAAGAATTCTCAAACAGTTCAAATCCTAGGCTAAGGTCAATTCATGGTACGTCCCACAAGATGACTGGTTCAGATCCTCGAAAACATGTCTGTGTACCAGAATAATTGCTACTCACTTGAGGGAAGAGAAGTATCCAAAACTCCAGGTTTTCTCATACAAAACAAGTTCCCTAGGAAGTGCCAAAAATAGTATTAATTATTCAAAACTAATACCATTTTTAGTATAAGATCTAAAATAGCTTAGCAGATGTGCAGAAAAGTCCTCTGTGATGGGGCCTACAAGATCATGCTTATATTACCAAAAGGTAAGCCCCACCTGCGACGTTGTCGGGTTGAACTAATAAATGCTTCTGCTTTTGATCAAGCATCAGAAACCTCAACTAACAGCATCTTAATTAAAAAAATTAATGACCAACCACATGGAAGAAGAAAAAAGGTTTTGCCAAAGTGAGGTTATTGGAGGTGAGAGAGTGAAATCCAGAGGAAAAGTGGCACCAAAGGTAAAAGATTCCCGGCTTCCAGATATTAGGGCCTGATTGTGGAAACTAGAAAATCTTCCTCCTCAAACACAAAGATAAAATAAAATGATACACAAGAGATATATTACCTGATGGTCCATGAATATCCTTGGAGGTGTGCACCAAGCACCTTTATACTGCAGCTTGTGCGAACTTCCTCCACTAATGCCAGTGGTGGCTGAGCTGCTGCTTGGTGAAGATGGTACACTCTGTGGGTCCTCATAGACAGATGGCCCGGGGGGCTCACTTTGTGTTCTCATGGCAACAACATACTCGTATGTTGTGATACCCTACAAGAGAAGTGAACATACATTTATGTTGTGTATATCTGCAAAAGGAGTCACCAGAGGATTGGAAGAGATAATGGAGTAGCAAAGCTCTATGGAGCTTACCTTCCTAATCAAAATCAAATGAAAGAAAAATAGTTCACCCAAAGGCACACAAGCAAGCACAGAAACAGCTGTGCACAGGGCCTGAAACATAAGAACCATATAAAATAGAATAACATGAGGAGAAATAGAAATTTCTATATGCTGCCTATACTACTTTAGAGGTCAGGGCCAAAAGGAAGAAGAAACGAATCAGCAAGAGTATTTCTTTTATGTTTGCATTTTCTTTGGGAAGAGAAGTGGGGAAGCGGGTGGTTACATATCAGTTCAGGAAGAATATGATCAGTACAGGCACCACCTGAGTAAAAAAAACTGTAAGACCTGTTTTATATTATCAGTTGAAATTCTATGTTGCTATAATCTACACATGTATATGCAGCTGGAAAATACAAAAAGTATAAAATTCAACAGTGTTTTACACTAAGTAGGAGGTACAAATCAACAGATTAGTCAAAATGTTGACACCAAAAGCAATGAGACTTAAAACATGAAGCAATTGCAGACATCCAATTTTCCCGCGGAATGGATTCTGTAGTCCATCATACATGAGTTTCTTTAAGCAAAACTTAGTGGCAACTCAACCTCCATACATGAAAATGTGGGCATAAATGCAGGCCGTCCGTCCTGTTCAAACCCAGGGCCTCATGCTGGATGGAGTTTAACCCCCAATAGCACACTGATTAGTTGATGCAAACCCAGTGACTTCACTGGTTTGATATGAATCTCATTGACCATCTGGGTATCAATTGATTGGATATTTATCATTTGATCATATCACCATGTCAAATTTAGATTCACATATACCCTATCCACAACAGTTTGGTCAGATTGTCAATACATACCACCACAGTAGCAAATGGAGGCCGAGAGAACCCATCTCCAAGCCTATCGATTATCTGGTTTTCTGTGACCTTTCTATCCACAAAACATCGCACAAGAACAGCAATGCCGACGCCAGATTCAACCATAAGCTGTTGGAACAGAATATTATAAATGAGTTATACAACTAGGACAAAACTAACTGATTAATATAACATAAAGGAGTCAAGGCTTGAGAAATAAACTTAATCCATTATAAAATTCACCATTCACCAATAAGGAATAAAAAAAAAAAACAGCATGCGGAATATCTTTTCTCAGTATTACCCAAATAAGGCTTGCAGCCATAAGGGAAAGAAATGTGAAGTAGTTTTTTCTCCCCACACAGTTATTCAACCACTGCACCAGAAAAAGAAAACCTGTAATTATCATCTTGATGGATATAGAAAGTAGTGATAGGCAAGTTTCCAAATACAAACTATACTAACATACCCGGCAATGATGATCAAATCCATCAACACATTTGTCACAACTTCTGCAATGTTTGCTGAACTTGCGTACCTAGACAAAGAACTGAATCACTTTCACAAAATGGATGAACAGGTCAAGTCACAAGGATGGTACAACTAAAGAACTCCCTAAATAGAGAGTAAAAGTAGTCTTATTCACAGGAAAGAGACACACTTGATTTTTGATTTTAAGGCGCATTAGGATGTATACCAAATTGCAAACAGTTTAATATTGTGGCAGAGCGGATGGTCATCCATTCCATTATGCATTTGGAAGTACATATGCATCAAAAACTGGCCCAGGGGGATACAGTTTATCTGCTTTTCCCAGCCAAAATCATCATCCCACCAAAATGCAACATCTGGTTGTGGTGCCGCCTAAAATGAACAGAGGAAAGGATATTATGGATTACCATCCATCCTGCCAAAATATTCAAAATGACAATGGTTTGGTTAACATCAAAAGTACAAATGGCAACCAAAGGGTAACCATTGAAAAGAACAACTACCAAGAAATTTTAAATTCTGAAATGAAAAGGAAGATTTTTGGAAGATCAAAATAAACCACTCAATAAAAGACAGATAACACAGTCCAAAATCATGTAAGACCAAGAACAGTACTGAAGCCCATGGGCAACCTTGACTTTTAAGTCAGCAAAAATGTTACTAACATGTTTGAGATCACCAAGAATCTCACAAAGTTCAATTGGCGGTCATGGGTGTACTCCAAATGCAAATAAAAATTGAATATATTTAGGGAGAATAGACACTTCTCTGTAGCGTTGTTAATTTTTCATGATAAGAACTAAAAATAAAGTAGGTGCATTTTTAGTTTTTTTTTTTTTTTCCCAGTTTTTTTCGCATGCTTCATGCCTCAAAAGTATTATCAATGCAATTTCCAAGTTCTATGCTACCACAAACACAATGGAAAGGATAAAAACTAACAATTCATAATGCCAAAATATTCCAACTGAATGTTATATAGGCAATTCAAATGCACCCTGAGTATGATGGTAGTAACTCATTTTTTTGCTTTATCATATCTACCTCCGCATTGCACAAAGTGCAGAACAAAGCATCTTCGTCATTGGCTTGTTGCTGGCCTGTATCTTCTTCACTGCGGCAATCATCTTTAACAAGAAAACCGCAAAAGAAGCCCCCAATGCTGCTCAAACATGAAGTAGAGTGATGCTTGACAGATTTTTCTGCAGTGTTCAGCCCTGTCTTGCTTGGTTCCTCAAGAGAGGCTGCATCCATTGATTTCAAATAAAATACCTTTTATTCAGTTCAAAAAGAGAGGGAAAAGAATCAACAGTTCAAAAAGAGAGAGAGAAGAATCAATCTTAAAACATCTATTATTCTTCTACAAGTTGGTTTCCATGCGGCTGCACATGCCAAGAAAGCAAACATGTGCAAGAACCAAATCGCAAAATAGGTGGCTCCTAACTCAGGGGCCAAAGTCTATGAAACAAATGAATAATTGGAAACGACACGATCGATAGTCCACAATCCATGTACATGGAACGTTGGCCTATTTTTGTTCTAGGTGATCTACAAAGTTGGTCCCACCTGATGCATGACCTTTTTTTTTTTTTTTTTGGTAGAACCTGATGCATGACTTGGAGATAGCCATGTGTGTGTGCAAATGGGCATGGCACAGAAAGAATGATAGGTAATATTAGCAAAGCTCACCTTACCAAAATATTATCACCAACTACTTACCAGGCAAATCAGCCTTATCGTGTGATCGATAGACCAGTGTCTGATCAAAGCTCATTAATATTCCAGGATCGGCAGGATCGATAGCCGTGCATCTAACATAGAGAATAAATACAGCAAGTGCCTGAAAATCCATGAAAAACAAGGAAATTGTCTAGCAGATAAATAGCAGATGCTGTGGAGAAGAAAATTTGAAAAATGTAACGGCCTAGCGTGATGAAGTACTCACCAATGTAGAATAAATACCAATTGCCACATATTCGTATAATTCCTTTCCAAGAAATGGAGCAAAAAACGAGTAGAATGCAATAACTAGCAAGAAAAATACCGTTATAGCAACGACCTGCTCACCACGAAAGCAAAGAACGAGAATCAGAGGGATCTAGATGAAACAGAACATATGATTCAGATCTGAGTTATTTTCCAAATCCAATACTCTTTTGTGTCCATGCAATTTATCTTTTCATTGAACTTTCACCAAGCAGTCAAGTTGATCCAAGTTAATTTAGACTAAATTCAACTGGGATAAAAGTAAAAAAAAAAAAAAAAAAAAACGAAGTTTGCTGAAGTATATGATACATTTTCGAAAAGCCTTTGTGAATAATCTTTTTTTATTTTTTTTGGAAAGAGAATATAATGTGCAACCAAAGCCAGAGAAAATATAATGATACTATCCACCGACAAGGAAAATAGTGAAAGCAAATATCAAAGACCTGAACATTGCAAGCTGTTAATGTTAAATATTCTAGAGCCATTAATATGATTTAACAAGTTGTTTTCATTAGTATGTCGTGAATTACAAGAGCAAGCAATATCAGAGATTTTTTGCTAAAAGAAGTAAGCTTCCTTTGGAGAAAATCATTGATTCTTAAGTAATATTATTGGAGAACATAACACTCTAATTTGGATGCTTGGCTTAGGATGATTTTCATATAACAAAAACAGTCCACAAGATCGACACCATATCAAAAAACCACACCAATTGCTGCATCTAAATGCATAAAAGATCCATAACAACATGGACACTGCAAAAATCATCCTAATCCAGTGATTACACCATCCTTGGAAGAAAACAAATAAAATATTAATCTAAAACAAGCAAACCACTTATTTCAGCTCAGAATCCAAAATGGGCAAAAACCCACTTAGCCTATATCAAAAGGAAATCACCCACAAACCCACATTGGCAAAACTAGTTACGATCTCCACCACTCAAAAGAAACAAATGCAACAGAACAAACCAAACAGACTGCCCACAAAAACAAAGTAAAAAAATAAAACTTAAAACTGCAGAAGGATAGGAAAAAAAAAACCTGAAATGTATGGGCAGGGAGCTGCCATCCATGTCGCCTCGCCATTATCAGAATTCAACGAGAGAAATGCCGTTAACCAACAGAACTTACTCAATAAGAAAAGCATATAAGAATCATAAAAATAGCATTTTGAAAGAACCCAGAACACAAATCTGTCCTGACATCTCAAAGCTACCAAAAAAATCTGATCTTTTTCTTATATTTCTCTTCCTGCTATTCAGTTCAGATCACAGAATAGCAGAACTACTGTAGCTCAGATGAGAATATCTCTTCTTAGGTGCTTTCAATCTTGACCCAAGAATCCAAGAAGCATTTGAAAACGACCCACCAACTTTATTTCATGTGTTTGTTTTGATTACTCAAAGCAAACGCCATGTTAGAAGCAGGAAACTCTGCTTTAACCAGTCCCCATATGTTTCGCACCATACACAATTTTCCCGTTTGTCGACGTGAAACGCCCATTCCCTATCATCATCCACATATTGCATATGTTGTCGCCTGATCTACAAATCTAAACGGTCCACTTGGTGGGCCCTATTCAGGTGAATCAAAATTGAGAAAATCCCACCATTGAACAGTCTGATATGTCTTACAGAGAATGATGAGAATGTATAGGAGATGATGTTTGCTATTCAGTCTCATTTTCTTGTGATGGATGTTTATCAATGTTTGTGGGACATGATGGACGGTCCAGATTGACCGAATGGGACTCCAACTGGATAGTTTGAGATCTGAGATGGACTGAACTTGTCCGTCTCAATGAACCAGAGGTGGCCTCGTTGGAATATTGATGAGAGAATATTTTAAAGAAAAGCAATGAAGTCCAATGGATTTGACTAAACTTTAGTGTCGTCTTCTTCTGTGGGGACCACTTTGACTACCATGGTCCTAGGGTTTGATAAGATGGGTTTGTTTAGATTGTATACGACAAAGTTTAACCTTCATCGCACGTTGGCAAATTGACAGAAATCCCCTGGTTAGATGTTTTCTTTGATATGTTAGAACCAAGCTAACCTCAATGAGTATTGCCTAAAAATAGTTTCAAGTTTGACAGAAGAGAGGGATCATGGATTCTATGCATTGTATAATTCAACAATTATAAGTTTTTAATCAATTTTTCATAATCTATGAAATATTAAGGACTGATCTTTCACCTCATAATTAGTTTTGGATTTTCATATATTCTAAATGGTTCAGATCGTGCAAAGGGGGGCACATATATTAAAAATTTTAATATTTTAGAATATGGACCCTAGTTGTATTTGGTCTCCTCTAAATTATCCAGGGTTCAAATGATGATTTCGAGGCCCACAAAAATCAGAAAAATGAAAAAAACATACTGCCAAATAATCCCCCTTCCCCTCCCTTTTTTTTTCTTTTTACTGTGGGGCATATTAACGGTCAGAATTGTTTTGCAAATATCTCAAGTTATAGATGGAAAAAACGGCTGATATTTGATATGGTAGCCATTTTGGACCTTGTTAACACTATTACCGGTTCAAATCTTAATTGTAGATCCCATATAAATCAAAAAATGCAAAAAAACCGTTGTCCCCTACACCACCGTTTATTGTACCGTAGTAGTGCTTTTTCTGTAATTGCGTGGATGTTGAGAATTCAATGGGGGAGGGTCTAACGGACGAAATATTCGCATGCATGGAACGACAAAATCCTTCCCTCCATTTTCTGCAGTCTACCAAACGTGGACTTTCCACACAAACGAGGAAAATCGGGCAGAAATCCGCGTGGCTGACCGTTGCCGAACGTGGCCTTAATAGATGATTAAAACCATTTCATATGAAGCTTTTGGAACAAATGGATTCGAATTTATTAGCAAACTTAAAACTCAAATAGTTTAGAGGGTAGGTTGGCATGCTTATGAAATTTTTTTTTAAGGTGAAAGCATAGATCCTG
Organism: Camphora micrantha; assembly: GCA_003546025.1. Lineage (NCBI taxonomy): Eukaryota > Viridiplantae > Streptophyta > Magnoliopsida > Laurales > Lauraceae > Camphora > Camphora micrantha. The sequence continues at coordinate 2,543,572 of QPKB01000003.1, read as the reverse complement.
ATACCAAATCGCATTTAATGGGCCCAGGGCCAAGGCTCCTTACTCCTGAGCCCTTTCATATGGTTTTCTTCAACATCTTATAAAACCTTGTTGTCAGCTATTTCCCATATCTGTGGAAATATCTTAAAGATTTTTGGGCTTTCCTTGAATAGTCATATTTAATATTAGTAAAAGGACCCATGTCCCAAGCCCATGGGCCTTAACACTAAGCCAAATCAAGGCTGAAAGAGCTCATACCAATTTTCTACTGACCATGTTGGATCTAGGACAGGATCATGGCTGTCCAAACTTAGATCCAGATTGACACATGACTTATGTTTTGTATTTAGATCCAGTGGCAACCAAATAAAAAAGGGATCTCAATCTGAAATAAGATGTGGAATACATTAGTATAACTAGATAGAAAGGGCTCGGAAATAAAGAAAATTTAATATACGGGTGTGGCTACTAAATGGTAAAGGATTTAATCTATGTATATCCTCAAATATCAATATTATTCAAGCTATGTAGGTCCAAATTATATATATATATATATATATATATATATATGTAATATGTGGATGCAATTGTCTCGGGTTTTGGTCCTTGTGTTGGAACATACCAGGACCCAAAGTCAGATCCAAATATTTCGTATTATATATGCTTGGATTTGGATTTGGATTTGTATTTAAATTTCTCTTCAATACAAATGCTCGGACCATTGGATACGCATTTAGAATCTAACTTGTAACCCTCATGCCCTTGGCTAAACACCTTAAACCAAGTCTGACCAAGGAATCATCATCCTAAATTGAAAGGAATATACGAATACAAATGGTACAATTCTCTAACTCCAAGCGAGGGACCAAGTTAAGTTCAAAACTATTAAAAAGAATTTATATGTCAGTAAATATATTTATAGGGAGATGCTCTTGTGAGAGTATCGATCACCTTACAATGAGATATATATATATATATATATATACATATATAAGTGCTCCAAACCAAGGGCTTATTTGTTTGCATTAGCATACATTTTAATTCAGAGTCGAATAAGCTCCACCAAAAGGTAATTAAAAAGGTGATGTGTGAATGATTTGCGGTGAGGGTAAATGATTTGAGGTAGCAATGTAAATGGAACATTGACTTTCTAAGTATTTGAATTACTAAAATCATGGTTAGGTGTTCATTTTCCATATTCCCTCAATTCACTTTCTATTAGAGAATTTTTTTTTAATGATCATTTAACATATTGATCTTGGATCTTCATTTTTAACCACCCATGAAATTAATTAACTATATATATATATTCAATTCTTATATATGTTAAGTAGACATATCGGCCTTGGACTTAAAATGAATGCACTGAACAACTCTTCACCCGAGTGGTAAGTAGAGGTGTGAATCCCAGATATACAACCTCTTTCCGCCAGTGCGGACTTTCTTTTTCATTTGTATGGACTTTCTTCTTGGCGTCTATCCCCTTGTTACTTGTGTGGGCTCGTTTTTCCCAAAAAAAACATAAAAATAAAAATAAAAAAGTGAATGAGGCAGAGACCATGGAATATGCTTTTCTAGGAAGGTTTCCTCGGAAATGGTGCTTTATACGTGCTTGTAAGAAACACCAATGTTATCTAATAAAGAAAAAATGGCATTCCATGAGCCATTTATTTTCAACAATCCCCGGCAGTGGGCCACTTTATCATCCAACCGTCAGCCAATGGGCCCCACTCACGACGGAGTTTACAATTTAATTTCTTTCCCGCATTGAACTTATCGACTCCCCCAAACCCAACTTTGCTATACATATTCTCTCGTTTCATTACATACAACACATTTTGACATCTCTCTCTCTCTCTCTCTCTGAAATTCAAATTCCCAAGCAATGACATCTCTTTCGCATACAATCCCTACATTTTCTGGTAATTACCCTCTCGAATCTCTTGAGAATTTGTGGGTTTTGTTTGTGATTTCTCTGCAACTTTGATATCAGCTGGATTTGGATTTCTCCCAAAATGGTGTTTTCCTTATGTTGTATTGTTCTACCATTTCACTGGAATCACATCTAATTCAAATGGGGTTCCATTTCTCTACTCTATCATGGAATCTTTTATTAGATTCTTGAGATGTTTGATGCTGTGTAAAAAATTTTAAATGCCCTTCAAAAACCCACCTTATGGGTGGGTGGGGGTACGTTTGAAACAAATGTGGATTCCATGAGTTGGGGGAATCCATGGTGTACTTTTTCCCATGAATTCCACCAATGGGTTGTGGGGTGCAGTGATGGAGAGGAGGGAGAAGTGCACTAAACATCAGATTAATAGCACATATCAGCAGAAACTTTTCTGCAGAAATGGGACTTAAAATTCCTCAAGATCATGGATTATTGTATTGCTGAAACTTTTCCATGGAATCTCGGCACTAAACATCAGATTAGCACATATCAACAGAGAACTTATGTTTTTTTTTTTGGTGGTGGAAGTGATGTTATATATGGTTTGGTTCTTTTGATTTTGCTCTGTTGGTGGTCTGGGTGTTTTCTAATATTTTTCTTGTGCTACCCCCAAGGTTCCTCATTGAAGCCAGTAGAACAATCTGTTGCGAATTTGGGCCCAATTAACTTGTCTGTGAGGCCGACTCGCCGGAGAAAAGCAAATATTTCAACCAATGCAAACTCATTGAAAGTTAGAGCTGGGTATAGGTACTTTTCTCATTAGCCGATAGCTCCTTTTCTTTTGCATCCTTATCAGTTATTGTGAACATGCATGCTCAATTATTTTTCTCATTTTAGTATCTAACATGTTATTAGACACATGGTCCCTTGAACTAATGCATGTTGGCTTAACTCTTAAGCATGTGCAGTAGATGAGGTCTATATGAAATTTAGGATCCAAATGAAACATGTGGGGGCATTCATCCATCTCAATGATTGCTGACCAACATAGCTGCGAGTTAAGAAAAATGTGCATGTTCTTAATTACACCTTAGTTTGTATATGGCATTCGTCATTACTGAAACTTGAAGTGAATGTGGTGTTTATGGACATATTTGATGCCCAGATATGACATGGATAAAACAAAGTGACCCGCCATGCATATGATCAGATGTGGATTTTACTCATAAAAATAAACTATCAAATGCAATATGATGCATATTGTAAATTATCCACTGTCCAGGTGTCAGATGCGCATATGCTCTTGGCAACACAGGTTCATATAAAGCATAAAGCGTGCTGGTGATATTTTGGATGTTTTTGAAAGTCATGGATATTTCAAATGTTTCCTTTGGGATAGTTGTTGAGATCTAAAGGGGCAGCTTTTTCTGATATATTGTCATTATATGCGTTAGAGGAAGCTAATACATTTCTAAGAAATCCCATACTAACATGTTATATTGCACTGAAAGAAGGCCTTAAGGCAACACCCATGCTCTAGGTGACCTTGTCTTTGATACTATGTAGAAAGCAATGAAATAAATGGAATGGCTTACCTTATAGGCATTATCAAATTGTGTTTTGGGGCATCTTTTAAATGCATCAAGGGCTGAAATTTTATGATCCAGGCACCATATAAATGATTTGAGCTAATCTAAGTAGTTACAAGTGTATAAGAGAACTGCAATGAATTCCCACAATTTGGTGGGATAAAGATAACAACTTAGGTATGTTGCTTGATTTAGTAGGACACTAGTGAGACAGTGCATGTGTCTATCAGTCTACCCTGGAAATAGTTACATGTGTATGGCTATCAGTCTACCCTGGAAATAGTTCCATGTGTATGGCTATCAGTCTACCCTGTAAATAGTTTGCGACACCTAAGTGACTGCACACACACTTTTTTTTTTTTATATTGGTAATGGAAACTTTCATTAAAAAGGAGATTACAAAGAGATAGCAAAAAAACATAAAAGGTAGAAGAGCATTATACCCTCTCAACCACAACAGTCACATAACAAAACCCTCTGAAGGATAAGTCCTTTCAACCCCTTGCTTGGCTAAAGCATCAGCCATACAATTAGCTGATCTTAGGACATGACGAAATACAACATTAGTGGTAACAACTAAAGTTTGAATTTCATTAAAGTGGAATTGAAATTTCCAAGGGTAGGCTTTGTTATTAGAGAGGTCCAAGCAATTGCATTAGATGAATCACTCTCCACAATGAGATCACCATGGAGGTTCTTCAAAAAAGCACCATAGAGCCTCCAAAATAGCTAGCACCTCCGCTTCATTAGAATGACAAATACCCGCAAACTTGGAAAACATAAAAACGACCTCACCCTTGCTATTATGAAGAACATCTCTAATCCCAGCCGGACTTGGCTTGCCTCTTGCAGCATCATCAACATTGAACTTAAAACATTCCAAGTGGGGGAGAAGACGAAAGAACAAACTTTCTTATCTTAATTGGGCCACATCTCATACAAGCTTCCCAATTGGAATAACCTATGCCAAGTGGGGGAGTGACTGCACACACACAACTCGGTTTCGCTATAAAATCCTCACATTTGGAATAACCTGTGCCTTTTTCTTTTCGTTTCTTTGCTTTCAGCATTCAAGCTCTTTTGACTGACTTGCCACTTGTTTGGTTGGTAAATTAGATCTTGTTTCAGGCATCCCTTGTATTGAAGACTTTTCAACTAATAATATGAGAACTCTTTTTAACCAAGATTAGCCGTCTTAGTCTGTCTTTCATATTTATCTTTTTCTCTCACTAATCTCCATTTTCTTCTCCATGTTTTGTGTAATGCTGTATTGTACATTTCGTTATAAGCTCATGCTTACGTGTAATTACAGTGGGGATGGTGGAAGACAAAGTAGCACAGGCATCTTTGTTGGTGGCTTTTTATTAGGAGGAATAATAGTGGGAGCACTTGGCTGGGTGTATGCACCTCAGGTAACTGCTGTTATGTGTTTTACGTTGCTACCTTTTGTAGTTGGCTTCAGTTCTATATAGACCTGTGTCTGTCATTGGTCAATTTATCAAGAATAAAGAGTGTCAGATTTTTTTAATTATTAGAAGAATGCTGAGTGATTTATTTGCCTATTAAATCCTCGATCGAACCCTTCAGATAACTAATCCAATGGTGGCTAAATAAATGATCAGATGTGGTCCTTGTGAACAGCATAACATTTGATCCTTTCTTGGCACTAGATTATGTGGTAGCAATGTCTAAATTTCACCAAGATAAAATCATTCTGGATTGTTTGCCTCTTTTGTGCTTGTTTGAATATATCCAATTCTGTTGTCACTTTTGCTCCTTGTAAAATATAAATAGCTGAATTGGAGTGCTTAGGTGAGAACATTTATTGAAATTATTTTTGGAACCTTTATTGGTGTGTAGCTATGATTTGGAATGCAACTGAGCAGGCGCAAGCTGGTCAAGGCATGGGTTATGCACTTGGCCCAATCCTTACCTGTGAACTTCCTGTGATAAGGACCTAGGTGAGGACGAGCCCATGGTGCAGTGGAGGTCCCCACTATTGCAACCTTAGGTTGCAGTTTCTAGCCATGTTACCGGTTAAAAAAAAAAAAAACCGGAGGAAAGAAAGAGGGAAAAGAAAGGAACAAGACCCGGTTTCTCCTAGCATGCTAAGATTTTAGGCCCATCACTGCCTCTAGCCAGCCCAATACCTGTTTTTGATTGAAGATTCTGTCTGTGGCTGACTGACTATCAAGCCTTTAGGCAGGCATAGGTTCGCACCCTGCCTGATTAGCTTTTGATCTTGTGAACTTTGGAATGATTCTTGCCTGGGGGCCTGAAGTTCTGCCTAAAGCCTGACCAATGCTAGCTCTTATTATTTAATCCAAGACGCCTTGACCATTTGCATCTCTCCTAAGCATGCTCAGTTTACTACTGAATACACATGTAAATACTGTTGAAAAGAAAAAGAATACACATCTTAATTAGCTACCAGAGTTTTACTTCTGACATTATGATTTGTTACAGATTAGCAATGCATTGGCTGGCGCTGACAAAAAAGATTTGATGCGGAAGCTACCAAAATTTATATATGATGAAGAGAAAGCTTTGGAGGTAAGCACTTGTTCCTGATGCTTTGGTTTTGCTCAAGGGACTGTAATGTATCTTGAGTCAGTTGCCACTTTATTTCAGTGGGAAGGATTTCGTTACTCATTTATTTTCTGTTATTTGGTTTCTGATTCAATCTATGTCCTACCGGGAAGATTGTGATCCTATTCTTACCCAACCTTAGGTTTATATTTTCTAGTCTGGGTGTTTTTTTTGGTGTGGATTCTCTATACCATAGTTACCTAGTTCGTACTAAATATTGGTTAAACCGTGAAACAGTTCTTCGGTAATTTGCAATTCAATTGTTTATGAGTTCGATAAGTGATAACAAGTCAATCTAATTCATGAATTGGATTAAATGGGCTCTATTTCATTTGATGGAACTCATAATCTTGTATTTCGAAATGTGTTACATTCTTGAGTGTATTAAAAATGTGTATCAATATATTTGTTGGCAAAAGTCCAAAATGGTCATTAGATGCAAGGGTGTTCCATGGACTAGTGGAAAAGACACCCTAGTAGGCCTATGAATTCAAGGAATTAGTTTGATGAACCATTCAGAATGAATCAACTACACTGAACTAGAAATCTGTTCAATGAAGTTGGTGAACTAGAATTAAAATTTGTACCAATAGAAGGATGAACTGAATGAACTATGACAAATACTGAACTAATGTAAAAATACAAATTAATTGAACTAGGAAATAGTTGTGTTCTTAGCCATTGCTTGCTAGTATCTGTCGTGTTTTTTTATTTCTTTACCCCTGATTAGTAACAGTAAAGTTTATAAACGATAAGAACTATCCCTACAGTGAGTGAGTACCTAACATGTCCACTACATAAATAGTGGATGCATAAAAAAAAAGAGTCAGTTTTCTTATAAGTCTACGGTTCTTGTTGAACATGAAGTTCAACTAGTTTTAGATCATGCACAGTCTTCGGAGTCAAATTCGACGTCACTGACATTAACTTTCTCTTTTCTTTTATTGGTGGTGGTGGAGGGGGAAGCCTTTCAAGCTAAAAAGAGCTTTGCCTGTAGGGTCTACTTGGTTGCTAATAATGGGGGAGGAGAGGGAAGGAAAGGTCCTGTCATATCATTTAAATAGTTAATTAAACGGCCTCAGTCAATTGTAGGGTATCAGGAGGTTGGGAGAAAGGGCAGTGCATGAGAGGGAATTCAATTGATCATTGGTGTCCCAAGGTGCCCCACAGGCTGAAGCTCGCTTATCTTAAAAGTGCTTCAGCTTCTTTGGATTATTTATTTGCAGACATACAGACATTTGATTGCATCAATGCCATAATGATGTCAAGTGAAATTCATACTTCTGGACCCACTTTTTATTATTATGAAAAATCCTGTGAAGACATGAATATATTCTGTCTGGGATGTAACATTGCAAATTCATTGTTTCATGCGTGTATATATGCTTTTTTGCAACAAGGAAGACTCAACTCATGCACTTTCTCGTCCCCCTAACTAGCTGAGCTACAGCTGTGGACTTTTTTGCATGGTTATTTACTTTGGTAAGTCCCTGCATACATGCAGTTGGGTTGGGTGTATTTATGCTTCCATTTGACCACATAAAGTTGTCTATTTGTTCTCACTGTAAATCCTTTCTGATCATTAGTCACATTGTCAATAGTAGAAATTGGCTTGTGTTTCTTTTCTCCATTACTTAATGTCTTGCACTGAAATAGCACAACGCAATTTACAACTGCAGAAAACTCGGAAAACGTTGGCTGAGAAGATAGCACAGCTAAACTCGGCCATTGATGATGTCTCTTTGCAACTTAAAGCAAAGGATGATGACACTGAAGTGGCAGTGAACGTGGATGAAGTTGAAGCTGCTATTTAATAATGGGCTCTTATACATTTCGTATGGTTATTACATGCAACCAGGAATTCTGTTTTAGAACTTGTAATACAGAGAAAAATAATTGGTGAACCTTTACCATGTTAAGTATTTTTTGTTTTGTTTTGTTTTGCATTCTGTGATGTGGTTCTTTGAGCATTTGATGGGAAATGAGGAGTGATATTTGGGGATCTACCTATTCATCGAAGTGGGTTTGAATAGGGTTGTTTCCAGGATGGGTGAGCCCAAATTTAAAGAGTTTAGCAATATTGAAACTATAGAGTAGAAATTTTTTGGATGGGGGAAGTTGGAGATGTTCTCTAATGACCTTTTTGCTTGCATTAGAGTACATAGGAATTGAATACAAGATGGTGGTTAAAATTGCAGATTAAAGGTGAATTCCCAAAAAAATGAACGTCAAATCACATTTTCTTTTAAGAAAATAAAATCAAAAGAAGACGCTATTTTACCAAAAAAAAAAGAAAAAAAAGAAGATTTTATTTGATGCTTATTTCTTAAAATTTATCTTTGATCTTCATTTTAAACCCCCTTTTGTAGTCAATTTCTATGTATTTTAATGCAAATAAATAAGGCCTAAAGATGGATATTCTAATATTTTTTTGCAATTTTCTTGGTTTCTGATATTTTTGAGAATAATTGCCCCTTTTTAATTTCACGCCCATACTAGTCTGATTAACATGAATAAATTTCACCAATGAGACCATAGTTTCTATACTACTACCACGTGGATTTTTAGAACCGAGATCCTATTTTCTCTAAGGGCTTTTGTTACCCCGGTCAAAGGGCTGGGATCCAAGTGAGAGCCCACACAAACGTGGGAAGAAAGCCCACACAAGTGGGAAGGGAGCCTACATATGAGGAAACAGGTGGCACACCTAAGGTTCAAACTCTTGGCAAGCAGGTGAAAACTGCCACTCCACTCGAGTAAGAAGCGGTTCTCGAATGAATTAAGGTTAGTATTCTTAAACAGCCATCAAATAATTGCCACTCCACTCAGCTACATAGACTGGCAGGCTACTGCATAGGGACGTGCAGCCTTAAGGGGAGTTTCACATCGACTATAGAGAGGAAAATGAATGGGATTATAAGTAGAGCTTATATTCTTTACCTTACATGAGGCCTTTTGATGGGTCCATTAGAAGCAAAACCGTGAGGGCGTGGGCTAAAGCTACTGCACAAAGACGTGCCCCCTTAAGGGGGGTGGATTTGCCCCCTTAAGGGATGTGGATTGAAGCTGTTCTTGAATAAACTATGATTTAAAGTACAGCCCTTTAAGGGGGGTGGATTTGCCCTCTTAAGGGATGTGGATTGAAGCTGTTCTTGAATAAACTATGATTTAAAGTACAGTGATGTGTGGATTCTGATAGCTGATGAGAGGATTGTTGCTACTTTTATATATGATTTATGATTATATGGTTGAGGTGTCTCCTCAAAAGTGGATTTATTGACAGCTAATTTCAGCATTAGATTCTGTTTTTTTTTTTTTTTTTTTATTGAGTCACCCCACTTTGATACATAGGTGTAAGCTTGATTTGGGGAAGAATTAAGACTAATTAGAGTGGTCGGATTTATTCCTAAACAAATGTAGCAGCACATGGAAGGATTAAACCAATCGGCCTGACATTCTTTTCGCAGAATGTAGCTTTTGCCTGCTCTATGATTGATCAAGTACCTAAAATGATAAGATCAAAACAAAAGCCAACATGACTGAAATTTACAACTCGATCTTCTTGGGCCAATCACTCTGGCCCAGCTCTTAAACCCAAATGGATCAAAATCACAAAATTGCTGTTTTTGGCAATGGGCCAAAACTTGTTAGGCTCATTATCAAGTTGATTGCACGCAAAACACTTAGTTAGTATTTATTTATTTTAATCATGTATTTTATATGTGATCAATCTAACGATGCTTCCAACTCCCTCTGGCGTGAAATTCGAGCCGGTGCTATTGCACACCCTTTTCTTACCCTGCATGTGATTGCCAATTCCGACTTGATTAGATCTGATCCATGCATAGGGATCCAATGGGTCTTGTATGGATCAAGAAATCAAGACATGATGGACCCCACTCATAATGGAATACTATATTATCAAATATAGTATAGATGTGTATTTGTATAATTTCCTTATGCGGTCTTGGTTTCTACAATAGTGAGTGAACCATACAAAAACTAGATACAAGCTGAATCTAGATTCATAAAATGGATTTTAGGATTCAAAACTCAACAATAACAGAATTCCCGGTATGTCAGTACTTATCGGGTTGCCAGGACATCCGTTCTTTCTGCTTATACAGGTTCCTTTCCCACTTGTGTGGATTGCTCTTCTGTGTGTATGTGGGCAGTCTCTTAAATCCCAACCCCCTTAGTTGGGGTTAAAAAAAAAAAAAAAAAATGACGACAACAACAACAACAACAGAATCTTGATCCGGCTTGTACATCATGCGTGTACCCGGCTTGTAAATGGAAAGAGAGAATTTTGTATTCTAAGTCTGTTTTATAAAGGAATTGTTCTTTTATAAAGAAATGATGTCACAGTGTGCCTCTGCTTGATCCTTCATATAAAATCTACTGTATACTTCTAATAATTTCACTTCTATTATACTATATTATTATTATTATTATCCAAAAGTGCATATAAATTTTGCTTTCAGTAAGAAATTGGGTCTACAGCATTAGGAATTTTGGATAATGAGAAGATTTTGTAATAGAGAGAAAAATTATCTTGATTTTCCACATAGTACCCTCTTCCATCATTGGGTGTGACACGAGATTTTTCTTTCTTGATAGAGGAAAGGGATTTTTCTTGTATGGTCACCATAAACCATAAAAATCCACGTTTGATGGCGAAAGTTGTGAAAAATCCCCTAAATGCTCTCCAATTGCTATTTTTTCTTGAGACATTACAATACTGTTTTTGCAAGATCACAAAATCTTAATTAAATTATGCAATATTAAATAAAGAGAATATAAAAAGCTGTGCAGTTGACTTCTTAGCAAGATAATTTTATACGATATCATATATTTCAATTAAGATTTTGTAATATTGCTAAAAAGCTTTGCAACGCCACAAAAATATAGTATCGTGGAGGCCAATCGTGACCGCCCGAGGAAAAACTCCCGTGGGAATTTAAATTTATGAAGAGGAGGAAACCTAAATTAGACAGGAAAATCATTGCAATGGATTTTACTTTTCCATTTGAATGATTTTGTCTTGATGTGTTTTTAGATTTTCCTTCTTTCTTGAGTAATTTTCTTTACCCATGTAACTCCAATTTGATGAAAAGCCAAAAGTCACATATATATATATATATATTGGTGAGCATGACATCATCTCACTAAAAAAAATAGTGTTTTTCTTAATAATTTAGGGGCCTGCTGCAAATGATCCTGTGACACCTAAGTCGCATTGACACAACCACCACCCATTGATCTGGCCGACAATGCAGCCCACCAACAAAATTGCATTATTGGTCTAGTCGTCCCAGTCCTGAAGTAACTGTATATCATGCAGTGATGGGCAGGAACAAATGAATTCAGTGGTCCTTCCTCACACTAGTCCTAGAATGTCACATGCACACATGAATGAATGTGTTTGATATCTGCCTTACACATCACATGCATTTCCTTGGCTCAACATGCCCGTCTCTATTCTCCATTTCTGCTTTTTCCCTATCAAGCTTTTCCAATGTCCATGGAACTCACTCACTCACTCACTCACTCTCTCTCTCTCTCTCTCTCTCTCTCTCTCTCTGCTTTATGGTGTTTGGTGGTCACATATATCATGATTTCTTTCATTTGAAGTGTATTCTGATCCAGATGGAAATAGTGTTGTGGGCCCCATCCTCCATTATTTTAAGTTGGCATGTGAACAGACAGATGAGTGAAGGGATAGGAAGATTCTATATGCGCACCCCCTTTTATATGCTGTGGACACCCACATCCCTTTATACGAATAGTGGGTGTGGACAGCATTACAGCAGGGTGCATGTAGAATTTTCCGAAGGGATATGAATAGGTTACTATGCCCCACTGCCTGACGAAGTTGTTCATTATTATTGTAGAGTGGTGGCAGAAGAGTTGAAAAAGTTTATTTTGTATGCATTTTGATGTGAAGGAGGAGAGGGACATGTGATCATATGCTGGTGGTGCATTGTATTAGCGGTGCATTATTGACAATCTTTCAATCAATCGTACCAAAAACAATATATTTGGGATTTGGATGTCTTGGACCAGTCATAGCCCACCAGTCAAATCTGATCAATCTCTCATTTGTGGGAGAAAAATTCAAATTGGATGCAGATCCTCCGTAGCTTCTGTTGCAAATAGCTGCCTCTTTTTAAAATAGGGGCATGCCAGTCGTTGTGGGGTTGAAAAAAAAAAAATAATAATTGAGGAAACAGAATTCATATAGCTAAGTCAATATAATTAGGATAATAATTTGATGATAGTGATGATGTTGATTATATTAAATGCTACGGGCTATAATATCTAAGGCCACGCATTGAATAAATAAGATTAGAAACTCAAACAGGAGAAAAATAATATGAACCCCCCAACCCCAATTATAAGGCCGAAATACTTGATCAAGGAATCCAATTGATGTGATTTCTCTTCATTTTATGGGCCTTTATTTTTTTGTTAATGAGGCTTTTCAATCTTTTGAACTGGACTAATCCCTTTCTGTCCAGAGAGAAGTCGAGTAAAACCCCTGTAGCCCCCAGGTGGTAGCAGCAGTGGACTCATAAACTTTTGGTTCCTAAAGAGAGGGAAATCAGAAATCGATACCAAGACCTCTAGTTCAAAAAAAAAGAAAAACCGTGACTCCGACCACCTAACCAACCCACTGGGTCCTTCACCTAGCTCTTCGGTTAGGTGTTCAATGGAAACCAAACCAAGAGAATCCCAAATTATAGGAATCCAGTCAGCATAGCATCACGAAGAACTATACACCGCATGGACAAATCCATGGGAGCTCGATGTATTGCAATATCCTTTCTATGTATGTGTAATCTCTATCACATGGCGGCTATCATTGTCTTCATGTATCATCTTTGAACAATACTCTATAAATATAATGTGATAACACCACCAAAACAGACACGGTGGAGTATCTTGCAAACCTTACTGTGATTATACAATGCGCGTGCTACAAAACCTGCAGCTATTACATAGCACACACTTCTTTTCAATATATGCTGAAAAAGAGCAAAAATCCCATTCCCCTTACGTTATAAGAAAGGCCCGCCTAATACTATTTTATAATATCTATAAGTCTGATTTTACGGTTTATTTGTAAAACACTTTAATTGAAACAACTCTATTTCAAACATATCTAATTGAATCGGCTCTATTCTTAACATATCAAAGTTTCCGAACGAGCCTAATTTAATGTATTCTACACGACATTATTTTGAAGCCCGATTTCATAAGGATGAGATCCCATGCTTACGCGAAAATAGACTTTGTGGAAGTTGGCAATAGGAAAGGTGAGTTTTATCCTTTTCAAAGAAGTATGAATTACCTTCTAAAACAATATCATTTCACCATCTCATTTCATGGATTAGTTTTTTAGAATGTCATTTCACCATCTCATTTCATGGATTAGATTAATAAAAACACTTGGAATCCATGTTATTTCACCATCACAATAACATAAATGATGATAACTATCTATCCATACTTTATATATATGAATGCTGGGAAGGTGACCATCTTTCTTTGCATTTCTACTCATAATAATGCTAGTGATGCCAAGAGCATGTGCTTGACATGATACTAGTACACATCAGACATGAATTATTGACGTAAAGGCCTGGATTGGTTTGGAGAAGAGAAAGGAAGATTCAAAATTCTTTACTCTAATTAATCTACAAGCATTAAGTGCTATTGTGATAATTAATAGAAAATGAATCTTGAAGGATAGAATAGTTTCTAGGGTCTACTCTCCTTATTGTCCTTAATTCAAAAGAAATGTTGGATTTACCAATCTGATCACGCGTTAAGGAAGAAGATAGATGATTATAATAATTTTCTACGCAATTTAAGTCGATCGATTGCAAGATTTTTGTAAAGGAATTGCTCGTATGTATTCATTTTTTATCGTGTGTTATTCATATTAATTCCATTTAATTCAATCGATCTTCAATTTAATCCAATTACTATATATGAAAGCGAAGTGGATTAGATTTTCGATTTCATTGTCATTTTCAAATTTGATTTTGACTTTTCTCATATTGACCTCCTACTAATATCACTTATAAATCTTCCTACTAATATTAGCCCTATTAATAACGTTCTTTTTACTAATCCAATGTTACATAAACTCTTTCCTCTTTTCTCTGTGTTTATATTCACGTCTCTACATTTCTTATCTTTAAACGCCACAAGCCCTTTCCTTTTCTCCATCCTTTTTAATAAATAACTCATTGATTTTTTTTATTAGGGTTACACCCTAAACTATTTCTATTGATTTTTTATTTTAGACCTTTATATTATAACTACCACTAATTGTACTTTTACCAGTATGACAAGAAAACAATTAATAAAAGTCTAACAACATATAATCAATTTAAACCCAAGGCATATGTCATGAACCAACGTACCAAACCCAACCAAGTAACCAACTTACAGTACATGTGGGCTCGGGTGCTTTGGTAGAGACTCTAATTAGTGTGCCCGTGCAAATACGATTCCTACCTGTCTGGATCTTATGAGTGTCTCCCTTGAGCTTTTCAAGAATGGAAGGAGTGCGGGGCTCACTTTATGAATACGCATGCTTCTCAAAATGAATATCTTAGGCATGTTTTCGATATCTCTAAATTTTATCTCAAAAAGAATTCTATTGAAAATCCAATTAATTATATAATTAATAGAATTTCACGTATTTATTAATTATATTTCACTACAAAAAATTACAAACAGTGGTGGAAGCGGCGGAAATCATTTTTGCCACTAATCCCGCCGAGTTAATGATCGAACACGGCGCGTTTAGTGGCTGGAAAAGAATTCCGCTCCTATTTGTGTTAGCTTAGACAATCTAACATAACACTAATACGGCATGCTTAGGGGTGGAAAAAAATTGCCGCTCTCCTGTGAAATTTATATTATATGGGAAAAATATAACTGCACCCACTCTTTCTTTTACATTTATGTTTTTCTTTTATCCCGCATACACATGGACAGACATATCACTCAAGTGGAAAAGAAGCTCGCATACACATTAAAAGAAAGCCCACACAAGTATGAAGAGTGGTCACAAAGTGGAAAGAGGTGACGTACCCGAGGTTTAAACCCTAGACAACTAAGGTAAGAACTGATTTTACTCTTTCCACGTTACTTCCACCATAGTGCTCCACTCAAGTGCTCAACTATACGACACATTTTAATTGTGCTCTGTTGGTGCCAAGAAGTCAATCCCTCACACTTTAGGCTTGTTTCTTCTTTATAAGAATTTGCCATATTAAGGCTTTTTTGATATGATGTGACATCTTATCTCCTGACATTAGGAATGTCAAAATACTACACGATCTGTTAACACGACACGAATCCACATGATATTAACGGGCTTGGGTGGGCTCTTAATGAGTTCAAATCGTTAACGGGTCAAACCCGTTAACACGTTAAGTTAAAGGGTCGTGTACGGATTAAACTAATGACACATTAACAACCCGCTTAACCCGTTAAAATTTTTTTAGTCCCTAAGTGTAGTTAGAATTAATTTATATTCATAAAGAAGAAATTCAAATTTATTATTTTATAGTGGGGTTTTCGGTGGAATCCACTCAAGATCCTCACAGTTTCATGTGGCTTATATATTTTTCTCCTTATATATTTTTCTATGATTTTTTTTTAATTTTTAAAATGACTTAATTACTTAATGGATTAACGGGTCGGATCGTGTAATCCATTAAATTAACGGGTCATATTTGGATTGAATTTTTTTGACCCATTAAATTAACAGATCATGTACGAATTGAAGTAATTTTAATATGAATTCATTAATTCATAATCCAAAATTCATTTACACACCACACGATTGATAGCATTACCTGACATATGCAAATGCTTCATTTCTTTTCAAATGTTTTAAAATTCTAATTACCTAGCAGATCTCGAATGACCTTTTGACCATCCAAAAATTCTTTTGGAGGAAATTTGAATGCTGGGGTGCGAGGGAGCATTCGGGGATGACACATAGTCCGAAATTCCATAAATAAATGTAAAAAAATAGTGAGCTGGGATTCCCTTTGGCAGTGGGGAACGAGAGAAGAAAAAAGTTACCTGTCCCGATCCCGGGACAGAACCCGGGATCGGGACAGGTAGCATCTCTCAGAGAGATGCTACTTGTCCTGAACATGGGACCGGTCCATGGATCGGTCCCAAATGTTCAGGCCAAATAGACTTTTTCCATCTCTCACGAGAGAAACCATGTCATCAGTCATCACAGTTGTCATTCGTACCAATGTATCTTTTGGATTCGAAACGGTCTTTTCGTGTTACAGGTGTCCATCAGTAAAGTTGAATAGTCTTTATTGCGTTTATGAGATTTTTTTTTTTAATTGCGTTTATGAGGATTCTTTCTACAGGTGAGTCTATTGGGAAAGGTCAAAACAGAAAAAAGCAAAGAAAAGAAAGAGAGGAGTACTTACGAAAAACAATGGTCAAATTCTCAATTTGATTGAGAATCTACCATGGTCATATTAGACACAATGGTCAAATTCCTCAATTTGATTGAGAATCTACCTTGGTCATATTAGACAATCACAAGCCGTACATGGATTGAAAAACAGTTGAACAACTTTTCACCAAACTTGTGCATAGCATTTAATGTGGTTGATCATTAGGTCTTTAGATGTTAATTAATGCTAATTAAGTCAATTGACATTGATGCTAAAACTGAGAAGTCAGGGTTATAAATGTACTAAAAGACAAAAATATAAGTTATAATATAAGATTCAACATAATTACAAAGAATTAATGATAGATTTTAAGTATCTCATGTGCAGCCAAAGTTTATTAACTGGTGGCTTGTGTGAGAGGAATAATTTTAGGACCATGTCAACCCTGATTATCATTAATCCAACTTTCTTCCACTCGAACCTCTTTCTTAACTTAAAATTTATGATTAGAATTTGAGAGGCAGAGGTTTTTTTGGACATGATGTGACATCTTGTCTCCTGTCATTTGAGATGATGTATTTCTTTCATTATAGAATTTCAAATTCTAACCATCCAAAAGACCTTTTGAGATTCTTGGAATTCCACTCCTATTAACCATTTGTTGGAATTTCAAATTCTCCAATCAAAAAGAGGAATTTAAAATCTCACCTAAGGGGACAATTTTTGGAGAATTTGAAATCCTCTCAGACATGAATTCTTGGAATTCTGATAAAGAAACGGTTACTAATTCATCTGGATTGATACTCTTTTTTTTTTATATATAACTCATTACCCTAATTTGATATGGACCTAAATTACGCTCACTTGGAATTAAGTTTTGTCAAAAAAAATAATATATGTAACTTAAGAAACTAGTACACTCTAAGGCCTTAAATCAAGGGCTCTAACAATATGATTGATTTTGATAGAGGCCATTAGAAATAATTAAAGAGATTAGATTGATGAAAGGTGGCCCCACAATATGAAAACTCCAACCAGTCGCATGGGGGGAGAGTTATTTCCATCCGGGCTGGTGGCACATTTAGATATACCATGAACTGCTCGAGGGCAATTTTGTCATATTCGCCACTCGCTAAGTACCCATCTGTAAATCTCCAGCGCGAATGCGTGGTGGGCACTACCGGACTTGACACTAATAGCCCGAAAATACCCTCCAACTCCGTATAAAATTACAGAAAAAAAAAAATAAAATCACAGTTGTCTTTGAACTCTTTATTAAAGGTGGCTTGGCGTCTCATGCTAAATCTAAAAAGTCATCAGACGGCCCAGTTCATAAAAGGAAAAGAGGTCTAAACAGACTTTTCTTCTGTTTAATCCATCCGAAACCTTTGATCAGACGGCCCAGTTTCTTGTAACACGTGTCTTGTGTCATTATATGGGGGAGGTGTGATTTGATTTCACCTCCTAAATCCTATAAGATTGTCTCCAAATTCTCCATTACTTGCACATAATTTCATCATTCATGGGTTTGATGCATCTCCTTCTCTTTACATCTCCTTCTTCTCTCCCTTCCTTGGAGAGGCTTTGCAGGTCTTTGGTTTTGAAGGCCAGGCTTGATTGCAGGTTTGTCCATATATATATATCTACGCCTTCTTCTTCTTCTTTTTAAATCCTGTTTTGTTATCCTTGTGTTGGGGGTTCCATGTTGAGAAATTTTAGTAATGGTAGTATTTGTGTATGGATTTGGCATTAGATTTAAATTGGGTTTCACGTAGAATTTTTAAAACTTTGATTTTTGTTGAGATTTTGGGTCTAATTGCTCATATAATGGTTGTGTTTTGATACTGTTGAATTGGGTTGACAGCCAAACGCTACATCTGCAAATATTGCAATGTTTCGACGTTGTTGATGTTGTTGGTTTTAATAATATTATTGATTTTGACTTGTTGGGATTGGTACTTTTGCCTTGTGGTGGCTTCGTAAACCCTGCTGTTTGCTCTTTTTCAGCTCTCATATGTAATGAGTAGATTTCTACTGCAAATTGCTTGTTTCTTGTAATGGATACTGTTGGAAAGATCATATTAATGGAAGAAAGACACATTTTATGGAATTCAACTTTGAGTTTCGGCTTACATGATACTGGAAATGGAATTTTAGGAGTTTTGATGTGTGTGTTTGTGTTTTTCCCTTCTTTCTCTCTTGCTTTCTCCTTCTTCATTTCTCTTGACTCACCTTTCTTTTTCCTTCCTCTGAGTTGATTCTCTTCTTATTTTTCAGTACTCCTTTGGTTGTTTTTTGGTCCCATTCTGTTTGGAATTCGAATTAGTGTCCCATCTCCTTTTCTAAAGGTATCACGTCTAGATGTTTTATCCTTTAAATCACAATTTTTTTTTTTTTTGTTATTACAAGTTTATCAAGGGTTCTAAATCCAGTTCTAGTTGTAACCGTCCAAGTTAGTTAGGTGTTGGTCATGGGCAGAAAGCACTTTATTAACCATCTATCTATATTTAACTAATGAGTTGAATATGAGCATCCAATAGTGCCACTTTTACACTTTAACCAACCGGTTAAGGTAAGTTTAGGATAAAAAGATTTGCATATTTGAAGTTCATCTATCTTTTAACAGTGAAAATTTCTGAATCGAGGATTTTTCAAAACTTGAAAAAGCAATACATCCCATAAAGTTTTAGATGACCTAACTTTGATTTGAAAAAGGAGTTGCTTCTCTTTCCTCAGAGATGATGGAGAGATTCCTCCACTATCATAGACAAGTTACCATAAATAATTCATGTCAAGTTACCATCTCCTGTAGATCGATCCGTTACATACACTATAGATTTTTATTTTTATTTTTATTTTTTTTTTACTATCCAAGGGTTTCCAACCCTTTGGACTGGACTAATCCCTCCCAGCTCAGGGAGAAGTCGGGGTAAACACCCATGTGACCCGAAGGTGGTAGCAATAGTAAACTCAATATTCGATTCCTGAAGAAGGATGAACGAAGGGGTCGATACCAAAATCTTTAGCTTCGAAAGAGGAATAAATCATGGTCCTGATCACTCGACTAATCCCTTGGGATTAAATAAAGGGATTAGATGGTTCTATTTGTTTATTACATGATGATGTGCATGTACCCTTTGAGGTGTCCCATACATCTAGCAAACCACACTTCTTTAATTAAATCCTCATAATTTACAAACAGACACAGCTATTAACAGGTACTGTTGCCTTTCTTTTATTTTAAGAATCTCATGCGTGCTTTGAAAACAAGTATAATTAAGACCTATTACGGCCGCCAAAAGAAGGCCCATGTCAATATGACCTCTCACGGCCAAAACGTGTTAATACCTGTTTCTTACATTTTCAATAGTCAGTTTACTTTTTATTATTTTTGATCTGTTCTTCATCCAAAGTCTTTTTGCATGTTATTTGATTCAAGTATTTTTTGAGGGTGGGTCAGCTGTAGGGTGGGATTTTTCATATACTTTTGTTTTTTTAGCTCAATCAAGGGGGTAGGGTCAGAAACTTTATTGGGAGGTAATGCCAGCTCATGTCCGAGGAGTAACTTGCACATGCAAAGAAAAAATCAATTATACTTTTGGGTATTTGAGTGAGAAACGGGATATTCAACCAATTGTGTTATCCCTATATTTTCTTATTGTTTTCATTTTGATCTTTATTGATTTATTATTGGATGATTCAAACACTCAAAAAAAAAAAAAAGTTTCCATAGGGGTCATTCATCTAAGTCCCTTTCTAATTTGAAAAATTACTTTATGTATTCTTATATATGATATATTTGAACATCTCCCAACTTAAGGGCTTTGAAAGTATTTAAGATTATTATAAGATATATATATATATATATATAGAAAAATATTCAAATGCATTGATCACTCACCATTTGTGGTGAGGGACATCCCAAAAATACATAAGGAATTTTTTTCTTAAATGGAAGATCTCCTTTTGTACTTGAAACACCCCAAAAAACAATATTCTTCACTAAGATAGATGCAATTAATAATTTTCATATATATATATATCACTATAAATATATACCATTCCTTTATTATCTATGTATTTCAATGTATTATGTTTGGGACCTTTCTATTTACATAATGAAAATAGGCTCTACCAAAAATTAAGTACGAAAAACAAAAGACTCTTTCAAAGGGGCCATTAATACAAATCATGATTTTCGTAGATCTGTTCACACTTCACAGAAATTGTACGTATATTTATATATGGAACTGGGTATCTTGGGGACCAACCATCGCCACCTGTCTCCATAATTACAGAAAATGAGTGCAGGACAGACAGAGCATATAATGTGGAAAAGCCATTGTGGGCACGTACTCATGTGTAATAGGCCCAAAGCAGTTGTGTTTCTGTCTGTAACTACATAAATGAGGATAGGGTCGTTCAAATAATGCATCATTCGGTCATACCACACAGTGCTTGTCTTGATGGACCCCCTGGCTCTCAATAATTGATGGGCACTATTTATTACGTGTGGGGTCCACCTTTGAGATTCTAGCCAGGTCGATCCAAGGGCCCTCTCTAGAAACATGTATATTCCAATGTCACTCATGAATCATGACCATGGTACAAAAACTTTGACTCAGTGCCCTCCAGTTGACCGAGTCTGATCGAGCATGTCAAGACTCAAATTTTTTTTGAAAATTGGTCCGAGTTACCTGACTCACCCTTCCTGGTCACCCTGGCGAGTTAAAAGTCCTACCACCTCCTGCAGCTCCTGATTGGTCCAAATATTGATGGATTCGGACCATTCAATCAATTAGTGGTTTTATCATTTGGTGGTTCTTACAGTGAGATCTATACTAAATTTTTGGACGGTCAATAAGGGTTTAGGATCTTTCTGTCAAGTGACCCATCTATTGATGGGTCCCAGTTTTGCAAAGTGGTATACGACTTTATCTAGATCTGCCCAAAAGGGTTCAGAAGAAGAGTCAGGATCCTCTTAGGTTTTTCCCCACGAGGACTGTGAGGGGATTAATTATGGTCCTCCACATTATCGTGAGATGCCTTCCATTCGCGTGCATCCGACATTGGAATTCTACGATGACGAAGCGGAATGTGATTGGTCCAGTCACATTAACCTTGGGTCTAAAGCCTTGATTCCCAGAAGAGGAGGAGAAAGGGAATGGATGGCTAATAATAATGGGTCAAATAACATGTTAGATGGCTTTACATCATGCATAGGTTTTTTGATCAGATCCAACCGTTGATTATGTTGCATATGCATCAAATTGGGTAGATTTCTTTTCGTAGGTGGGTCCTCTCCATGGAATATAAACGGGCCTCTTCTCAAAAGTGACCCAACAGTCCTATCAATAATGATGAAGAATCGAAAAAAGGGTATCTATTGATACCTCAAAATTTACTCTCTCCACAGCACAATTAAAAAAAATATATTTTTCTAAACTCCCCCTCCCCCATCCTCCCTCTCCCTCTCCCTCTCCCTCTCCCACCCTCCACCCCCATCTCCTCCCCCACCCCATCTCCATCGGAGAGGGAGGCCGGCCGGTTTCTTTCCCTCTTCTTCCCTCTCCTTCCGTCAGAGGGAAGAAGAGGAAGGGAGAGAGGGAGAAGAGGGAAAGAAAATAGAAGGGGAGGGAGGAAGAAAGAGGGAGAGGGGGAGGTAGACCGGCCAGTCGGCCGGCGCTTCCGCCGTGGGTTACCGGCCAGGGCCGGGGGCGAGATGAGGGAAGAGGGTGGGAGGAAGGGAGGAGGGGTAATTTAGAAAAAAAAAAAAACTTTTTTTTTTTTTGTCTTCTAATGTAGTGGGGAGAGTAAAATTTGTGGTGCCAATAAAAGGCCCCATTGAAAAATGCTCCAGCAGCAGCCCTTACCCCTCTCATATGGGCCTAGTTCTAGTGCCTTCTCTTCTCACGTTTTTAAGTACTAATATTCCTGTGGGGTCAGTCGATTTCTTGTAGCCGAGTAATTACATTGGCCTTTTCTGTTATCATTTGAATCAGTCATTGTACAAACTTGCTTTAGGTGGACCATTACTATTCATCAAATAAGGCAATTTGAATACTCAAGCTTTCGGATAGACATTCATCTGCGTTTTGTCTGCCAGAAAACGACCCCTTTAGATACTTTGTGTCTGCATGTGAGTAGGGTCCTCCAATCACCATTCGTCTCTAATTTAGATCACAAATTAAAGCCCATGACTCGAACATCCAATTTAACAGAATACCACTTATAGGATTTTACACCCAATTGAGCTACCACTTATTCTAAAATCAATTGATGATTGGAAACCGATTAGAAATGGCACAAGAATGGTTGGTTTTATAGTGGGGAAAACCACAATTATAAGGAGTGAGGGTAGATGTTGACCTTAACAAAAATGTTGCTAGTTGGAGGATTGGAGGCATGAGTTGGAAGGTGCGCATAGTTTAGGAGAGATACATCAATGAATCACGCATGCATGTTAAGAGAAATCCTATTACAACACAACTCTAGTCACCATGTGAACTGGTAATGCACGACACTTACTCAGTTTTACTTTGTTTTCCAGTCTAGTTTAATGAAGGCTTCTTCTTCATGGGATTTGTACAAGACCCAACTACGCATACATACCATGGAAGGGCTCTCTACCTTTCATAAAAAAAAAAAAAAAATCATTTTTTTTTGGATTGGATGTACTTTCAATGGTAATATTATATTGTTTGCAAATGATTTGATTAGTATTTGTAATGGTGTGGTTTTTTTTTTTTTTTTTTTTGGTAGAATATCGTTATGAATACTAAAAACTAAAGAGATGGTCTCTTCTCCATGTTTGTGTTTGATCAGGGTCTTTCTACTCCTATACTAGAATTATTTCATTTATTCTAAGGTAGAGAAGAAGAAGGAGGAGGAGGAGGAGGAGGAGAAGAGAGAGAGAGAAGAGAAGAGAGAGGGAATCTACTTCAAGTAGGAAAAGATGGGGTTTTGGACATTGTTCATGGTGGCAACCATGCCAGTATTGGAGGTTCTCATCATCAGTTTGCTGGGGGCAGTTTTGGCTACTGGCTATTTCAATATTCTCGTAGCTGAGGCCAGGAAACACATGAACAAGGTGCGTCGTTTGTTACTACTATAATGGACCCAACACAGATATCGAACCATTCATTAAGTGCTAGGCTCCACTTGTTTAAATTACATGAACATTATATATACTAAAGAAATGATCCAATACACTTACAGACTGTACCCATGAGCACCTATTCTTGTTGTTCATTCGAGTTGGAGTTGGGACCATTTAATTTTGTCCCCTGGCCTTAGGCCTCATACTTAACCCATTGGGTCTAAATTTGGACCCATACAGGTGTTTTTCTTGGGTCGAGTCCAGTTAAGCTGGGTTTCAACTTCACTCATTTACACTTTCAGCAGCCTGATGACCAGATAACTCTTTACACATACTTCTATTAGCACTGTTTCATTCAAGTGAAAAACTGAAATTTTGCTAACAGGTGGTGTTTGTAGTCTTCACCCCAGCACTCATGTTTGCAAGTCTAGCCAAATCTGTTACACTGGAGGATATCATTTCATGGTAAGATGCTACTATTTTCTCACTCTTTATGTTTTAAACCATAAACCCTGATGTGTTTGTTGTATGTGCATTAATACTACAATTTCATACTTTACTTGGTTTCATGTGACCACTATTCATAATCTCACAATCTGAATGCAATTATCAAAATACTACATAAAATGATTTACTTGAGAAGTTTAAGAATCTTACTGTTTTAAGTGTGCCTATTCAGGTGGTTTATGCCCGTTAACATTGGGCTGACCTTCTTATTTGGTGGAATCCTTGGATGGATAGTAGTAAAGATATTAAAACCAGAGCGTCATCTTGAAGGCCTTGTGATTGCTACTTGTTCTGCAGGTGATGTAACTTCCTGAAATTTTAGCTTTCATCCATTTTTTAAAAAAATATTGCGTATTTTGTAGCGGTTTCGGGCCTTTATAAAAAGCTTGTTACATGTTATAAAAAGATTGTTATGGGATTTTGTGTGAACAGGTAACTTAGGCAATCTGATGTTGATCGTAGTCCCTGCAATATGTCATGAGGATGGCAGTCCATTTGGGAATCCCAGTATTTGCAGTGTCAATGCAATATCCTATGCATCTTTCTCTATGGCGGTAAAGCTATTGTTACTTCTTACAACTTTTTTCTGAGTCTTTTTATCTTTATTGATCCTTGGAACTCTGTTGTAATGCAAGGAGGCTACATATATTATTACTTGTGGCAAAGAACAAAACAACTGCAACTTACAAGTACCTCGGCTTATTCAAATGCATGGACTTCCATTTGTGCACAAACCGAGTGCACTCGGTTTAAAAGATACATTGGGCCCTTGCTAATTAAACTTTGATGGCTTGGGAGTTGCAACTTGGTTTGTACTTTCCCTAGTTAACCTGCTATGGTCCTGGGTCATCTGCCTAAGCGGACTGGCTTGGTCTGACCTGGTCTAGCCTGGCGCAACATATTTAACACATTTGGAGTTAGTGTTACAAAAAGGGACAGAGTCCAGTTTGTCTTTTAGGCCCATAGGCTGGACCAAGGTTTAAAAACAAGCTCAATAAATAAACTGGTCTGGGTTTTGACAAGCTCAACCCGGTTTAAGACAACCCAGCACATGTGATACATTACATAGTAGTCATATATATATTTCAGCACTTGGTTAAGTCAAGTTTGTGATCAATTCCAGTCTAACAACAAAGTAGTCTCCTTAATTGTTCCTTGATGAGTAAATTCTGACTCAGCTGAGTTAATGAGCGATTTTCAGTTTTTGTCAGTTCCCAATTCATCAGAAAAAGCGTACTGAGAGTTCATGATTTATGCCCCTTGAATTCTAAGACAGTCATGCTTCTTGCCTTTGCAGCTTGGAGGTTTCTACATTTGGACTTATACTTATCATCTTATGCAAACCTCTGGTGTATTGTACAAGAAAATGCGATTGAACGAACAGGCAGCTGCAAAGGTTCCCAACAAGGACTTGGATTCCAGTGCTGAAACACTCCTTTTGATAGAAGAAAATGAAGCTTCACAGGATCAATTGGCTGCAAGTTTCACATCAACCAAATCGATTGATGAAGCAACAGATAGCTTGCCTGTAAGTTGTCTTTATCTCCTTCAAGCTCATCATGTACTTACCCGAAGGATAATTTGCAATATGGATGCATAATAATTTGAACTTTGTTGCATCCCATGATCTGCATCACTGCTTGATGGTGCAAACAATGTTTATGTTGCTTAATTGAATTGGAAAATGAGTAAAAGTCATTTCGATCGATGTTGTGATTGCTCTGTAGTCTGTCTGTACAGTAGGGCCTACCTGTTGTGTCAAGCTGCATCGCTGCTTGATGGTGCAAACAATGTTCATGTTGCCTAATTGAATTGGAAAATGAGTAGAAGTCATTTCGATCGATGTTGTGATTGCTCTGTAGTCTGTACAGTAGGGCCTACCTGTTGTGTCAGGCTGCATCACAAGTCAGTCAGAACAATCCAGATTTCTTATTTTTCCCTGATAATTATTGGAGTGTATGTATGGCAGATTGTACAAACACTATCCAGTGGAAAGCTAGAAGGCGAGGAGGAGAAATCCAAAGGAATTCTGCATCAGATCCTTGAAGAATTACTGGCACCCCCAACAGTAGCTGCTGTACGTTGTTATAATCTCTCAGAATATGTGTTCTAACATCTTGGGAAGTTGTTATTTGGTTTCTTATTAGTTTCACAAATAAACATAGATCTTTGTGTAATCTTTTCAGGTTTTGGGATTCATTTTTGGAGCTACTCCATGGCTGAAATCTCTTATCATTGGTGCCAGTGCTCCCCTCCGAGTGATCCAAGATTCGATCAAATTGTTGGGGTGTGTATTTTATACTTTCTTAGTTAAAAATGATTTTTTCTTTCTTTTAAGAGGGAGTGATTTGGAGCTTACCTTCTGACTCTGATCATTAACGAATAATGATGCTCGTGATGTTTGCAAAAACCTAACTTGAACTATCAACAACCAATGATTGTTACGTATGTATAGAGAAAAGCAGCCTACTACTCTACAAGCCCGTGATTGGTCAGAAAGGTCATCAAATGTGTGATGTGTTGCTCACCGCTTTGAATATTTTTAGTGGCATCTAGGCCTTTGGTATGGATGTAAGATTAGCATTTCAATCAGAAAACTAACTAAACAAGCATGCTCTTAACTAGGAGATTATAAACTCGCTAGCCACTCTTCATTCATGGTCTTCTCTATGTAGGAAATGCATTTAATTTTCTTCTTGTTTTGATAACAAATGTGGTGAATGCATTTGATTTTCTTTAGAAATATATCTGTTCCATACTTATCCTTAGCTTGATTGTTTATTCATTGCAGAGATGGTACAATACCATGCATGACTCTCATACTAGGAGGAAATCTTACCCGAGGTATCTATCATCCGAAACCAGAGCTAACGAAAGCGCAATCATTAATTACTAGTTTTTGCATGATTTTTGCTAATTTTCTTCTTGAACAGGTTTACGAGCAGGGAGACTAAGGCCATTGGTCATTATTGCTGTCATTGTCGTCCGTTATGTGCTACTTCCAGCTATAGGGGTGGGTCTGGTTAAAGCAGCTGGCAAACTTGGTTTCCTGTCGCCCGATCCCTTGTATCAGTATGTGCTGATGGTGCAGTTTACCCTCCCCCCTGCCATGAATGTTGGTACGCATTTCCGTTTATATATGGTTCAAATTTCTATGTAGAGAAACAAGTTTCTCTATCTGAAGGGTGTTTGGACTTTGGAGGCACCCTAGATCAGAATCTGTTATATGGACAACAGGCAGTTATCTGTCGCGCTATATAGTTGAGGCGGGGCAGAAATCAGAAACCACATGAAGCAAAATAGTATCTTCTCAGCTATCAATCCATTATTGGCCCTGCTTTAAATTTATGGCAGAGTGGATAGCCATCAATTCTGTTGAGAAAAATATATGATTGTGTAATGATATTTGGGCTTGAATTGACAATCATTGATGATGCAATGTAGGTACTATGGCTGAACTTTTTGATGTGGGTAGAGAGGAATGCTCAGTTCTCTACCTATGGACATATTTGGTTGCCGCACTAGCCCTTACCAGTTGGTCGACATTCTACATGTGGATCCTAACTTGATCATCTTGCTTAGAGAATTCAGCATCAATCCTCAATGAGTCAAATCTATCTCATGGGAACTCACCAATGCAACAGCTTACCATATTTTTCCTATGTATATCATCATCATCATTAGTATTGAAACCTTATTGCTTCTTTCTGGGCGCATTAAAGTACATTTATATGCCTTCATATTTTACTTTGGTTTGTTTATATCTTTATTTTTTGGTTTGTTGCATCTTCTTTGGTAAAAGATTTGTTGTATCTCAGGTGGTGGAAAGCAATTAAGCAATTGTTCTATCTCACCTTATTCATATTTTTCTCAATTTATAATATTGTTACTTTGGATGCCATCTCTCTTTCTCAATAGACTCTTAGGGCTTTAGATGGAGTGATCCGCCCTAAGTCTTAGGCAAGCTCATGAGCTATGCTGGGCTAAGCCTAATATCATGCCTATCTAATATAAAGTATTGGTTTGGGGTTTTATTTTGGAGCCTGTAAGCTGGCCTTTTTAGACCAACTAAGATCTTTTAGTCAGATTGGTTTAATAACTGGGAAGAACTAAAATGCAGTGTCTTTGCATTGTAGTATGGTGCAGCGCCCTTCTTCAATCCACGGTGGGGCCCATCTTTTCAACTTCCAAACTGGTCATCAGCCCTAACACCTATAATTATGTATGTTTGTATCTGAATTTTTCAAAGAAAATTTGAGTGGGCCAACTATTAGATTGATCACACATTAGGGCTCCCTCTGTTTCCATCCAAAAATCACTTTTGATATTAGTGACCCTACAAGGGACTGTTAAAATGGAAGTTGAAACTGATCCATAGTTACCTGTTTGGATGGAAGGAATCCAGGAACCCATGGAATTCCAAGTGTCTATGAAATCCTGTCGTCCATTGAATAATAGAGTATTAGCACCTCTTTATGTGCTTACCTGGTGTACGTGTGTTGCGGGGTCATGCGTGCTCCCGGGGGATAGTCCTGTCGGGTAAAAATACTATGGGGATACCTAGGTCATAAAAAAAATGAAGAACCCATAAAGTCAGGCCTGAAATTCAGACCCAAAAAAAAAAAAAAAATTTTGAGCTTCAACAAGCTTTGGGTCCTGCCCATTAGTAGCGTTCCTCTCAATTGATAGCCTAACTTAAAACCCAAGGCCCAGGGGCAGTAATTTGATGTAGGAAATGCCAAAGATTGGACTGCTATGATCTACTTCACCAATTTATGTGGCCCACAACCATTCTCTGAATAGTTGGTCACTTTTATGGAAGAAATTGCAAAACCATCAGATACAGTGCCTGTTTTTTGGACAGTAACTAGATGACTGATCTAGGAAATGATCTGTGAACTCATATAACAACACCTCTCTTTTACGTAAACTTTTAAGCTTTTTTGCATATACCCCTCAAAAGTTTGTAGGATTTGTAAATAGGCTCCTATGGTTTTAGTATTTGCAGATAGGCTCCTATCTTTTCATTTTAATACCTTTCGTGTCCCCAAAATCAGTAGCCAACCCAACTATCAAAAGTTTTTAGCGTGAAATGACACATTTGCCCATCTCTTTATCCTTATATGCTTAAATTCAAAGGTTTGAATTTATTTTTCTCTAAAGCTTATAACATTGATAATTACATTTAGTAGGAGAGAATAACCGTATGTAAGTTTATTTTTATCAATAGAGGGCCTATTTCATTAAATCCAAATCTACTATAATGACAATCAATGATGTGCTTATAATTAGTTACAATTGATCCAATCCATGCATGTCCCATCATTAAATTGATGAAAGTTTCAAAATACATAATTAAGCTTCATGTGCATTAAAAAATTAATGAGAGAGACCGTTGGGAATTGGGATACAATAATGAAATTTTGGTAAATAATAATATGCTCATATTTCCTTAATTGATATAAGGGCAAAGTTGTCATTTTTATAAAAGTTCAACACAAATCCCATAGTCATTACCCATTTTCATCAGAAATACAATAGTGATTTTGGGGACATGAAAGGTATTGAAATGAAAATGTAAAGGCAAATACTAAAACCACAGGGGCCTATTTGCAAATCATATAAACCTTAGGGGGATATATACAAAAAACTCTAAACTTTTTTTTTTTTTTATTATAACGGAGGGCCTTGGGGGAGCCTTGTAAAACCCCTTTGGCGCCAGTGTAGTAGTATAGTTTCGAACCCTCAACCTACGGGTGCAAACCGTGGTCCTAAGCCAACTGAGCTAATCACTAACTGGCGGTGTCTCATAGTGCCATTAATTTTTTGTCTGATTTTATGAACTAATATTTACAATTCATTAATTCTACCTTCATGACTCAGTCAAATGTAGAAAAGTCATGAATTTCCCACTTTGATGGATTCCTTGATCTACATTAGACTGCAAAGAACCCCAGTTTAATGGCTTAGACTCATTGTTCCATTGACTAACCAAAGTGGGTCCCACCAGATGAAAAATATGTAGCACTGAAACATGTGCCCCACCTGTAAGCAATCCTTGTTCCTTAAAAACTGCAGATTCAGTTGGCCATGAATTGTTTGGAGCCTCTCTGTCCAGACAAAGAACAAGGTTAGGAACAGAAGATGAAACACCTGGTTGTGACTGTACAGGGCCACTTTTGCCAAGGACTGAGATCTTTTTCAGTGAATGGTAGTTGAGAACAGACTACAGAGAAACACTACTAAGAGAGAGAATTGTGACAATTCAGTAATTTTGATAACCAGAGTTCAAAAGGAGCAATGGATGTAGAAATAAGATCTCCAAAGGTGATAGAAAAGGATGCAAGAAATATGTGGTCTGTATCTTTAGTTCAGCCCACAAACATTATCTTATCTCATGTGATACATATTCTCACCACACATGCTTCATTGCTTCCCATCCAACCAATGCTACCACACTATTTCAACAGGTAGAGAAGGCCAGTTAAATAGTCCACAGGGCCACTAAGAGAATTTGTCCACAGGATTCCCTAACCACATGGGACCCAACTGGGGTGCTATGGAACCATTCATCTGCTGTGCCCAAAAAAAAAAAATCACCATTTTGGAAGAAGATTTTTTTGGATGAATGTGGACCATTGGGGGGAAGTGGACAAACCTGATTGTCAAGCTAGTGGATATACCTTCATGATCCATTGAAGGTGGGGCCCACTAGATGAATGGTTCTGATCACCAGAGGTTTGGCAAGGTCCTGCAGCTCACCACAAGTTAGGGTACTCATGTGAGCTACTTGACTTCAACTCCATTAAAAGACTTAAGTAAATGAATAAATGAAATCATATATACTTGTGGAGATCATTTTTCAGTTGTAGTTGCAACCATGGCTACTCATGCAGCTCTGGCTTCCTCAAGGATCCCAACAAGCACTAGGTTCCACTCCAAGCAATCTCACTCTCACACTACACAATGCATCTCTAAGGTTATTTCTTCTCCATTTTATCTTTTCTTTCAATGTTAAATATTTTAAGATTTTTGTTTGTGTCAATGTATTTTCCTGATAAATCTTAGTTTAAGCACTAGGGAATGTTTGTGGCACATGAGAAGTAGTTTGTGATATGATGAAACCATATATACTTTTTTATTGTTTGGTAAAGATATATACTTAGTTTGTAGCATTCTCAATTTTGTACAGAGATTTGATGTGGCTGATTTCTCTGGGCTGCGATCAAACACATCTGTGACCTATGCAACGCATGCAAGAGAAGCGTCGTTTTTTGACGTAGTTGCTTCCCAACTCACATCCAAGGTCAGTTTGTTTAAGGAGTTGCATGGGAACTTTAAGCTCATGATTGGATTTTTAAATGTCAGTAAAGTTTTTTAAAAATGTTTTCATTAATTTGATTGGGTTTTGTCAGTTGATGAAAATTGGGCACATACATGTTATTTTGATGTCTAGAAATTGTAAGATATCATCCATTTTCTTCCCAAAGTCAATAATATTTGATTAGGAAGTTTTCTGCCAATTTATGGGATTTGAATGTTGTCCTAAACTAGAAGGATTTGATATCTTGATAGTGATTCCCTAGCAAGACTACAATAGATAATCTTTATTCTATTGAAGTCAATACACATTACACCACTCTTCGGTTTATAGTCTATCAGCTCCAACCCAATCCACCACAAGATATGAGATGATGAACTGTGGTTTCTGTAGTTGTCCTCCTGAAATTCTTGAACGCTAGCTTGCTGGGTTTAACTCTGGATGGCACAATAGATGGACTATTTATATATGTTCTTATTCCATTGAGTCATTGTGTGTGTAATTTTGGTCCTCAGGGGATGGGTAACTTCATCATATTTCGCTTATTTGGATTCTTTTATGGTTGTTTCTTATTATCACTATAGAAAAATGAAAGTGATTTCTTTTTTTCTTGTTAGACTGCAGGACAGACTCCAGTTAAAGGAGAGACTGTTGCAAAGCTTAAGGTAGCAATCAATGGCTTCGGACGCATTGGTAGGAACTTCCTCCGATGCTGGCATGGTCGAAAAGACTCGCCGCTTGATGTCATCGTTGTAAATGACAGTGGTGGTGTGAAGAATGTAAGAAAAGTCATCAGCTCTGTTATTTACTAGGCACAAGAATGGAGTTTTCTCTAATTTTTAACTGCACACATGAACTAGGTTGACTGTATAAATTTCCTGATTAAAAGATTAGTAAATGGTGTAGTGTGTCCTGCTAATACTTCAGACCTCTCCTAGTCTATTTATTACTTCAGACCTCTCCTAAGGTCTGAAACATGGGGTCTGAGCCCTGCTCACGTGGGCATTCGGATGAAGGGAAAAGTCTCAGAAGGGACGAATTGGAGAGAATTGATCACAAATTTGAATTATTTGATCATTTGCTGCACCCATGAAGTCCCCACCTTTCCCCAAATCGGAACGTCCCCATTAAGTTTAAATTCTCATAGCATTTGAAAAACAGGCCTGGTTTGGGCTTTGAGCAGGCCTCATTAGTTGCAATTCTCTATCTATGGTAAAAAAATGGGTTCATATCCAGCACTTGGTGGCTCGACCTGTGAAACGTCATAAGCTATCCATGCTTTTTGAGCCCTAATTACATGATGTTAATAAGTTTTAGCCTCAGTACTAGCTGTTTGAAGCTTTAAAACATTAATTAACATGCAGTAGCAGCTGCATACATGTGTTATTGAGATTTTTATACCCTTGAACATCCCAAGTACTAATACAAAAGTTGTAACATGAGAGAATTCCTGCATTTATATAATATTATATAAATCGTGGTTAGAAGATAAGAAGCAAATGTAAAAAATACATTAGTTCAAAATGTGTGAAACATATAATGTACGTATGTTGAACCATAAATGAGAATTCCCAATTGGTTTGCATAAAAGTGCAATACAAGGGTAAAGAGTCATGCATATGTAGATGTTATCAAAGAGAATTTCATCCGTTTTTTTTTTTTTCTGTGGCAGGCATCTCACCTTCTCAAGTATGATTCCATGCTTGGAACTTTTAAGGCCGCCGTGAAAATTGTAGACAATGAAACGATCAGCGTTGATGGTAAGCCAATCAAGGTTGTGTCAAACAGAGATCCTCTGAAGCTGCCATGGGCTGAATTAGGCATTGATATTGTTATCGAGGTATATTAAATTACTTGATTCATTCACTATAATGAATGGTAACATCTCATTCAGAGATCCTCTGAAGTTTATCTAAATGATGATTTATATCTATTGTTTTGTTTCTAATATTTAGGTTAAGATTTTTTAACTGTGATTACAACTTAACACTTTTCTATCCACATGAGGGCATAGACTGTTGATTGAGTTACTACTATACTCAATTGTAATTACTGATAATCATGATCTGGGATGTAATTCATAAACATGATTGCTAAAGAGACAATTGTTTCATAAAGTCCTACTAACTGAAACGTTCCAAGAAGTGAAAGTTGTCGATTTTTTGTTTGATCGTAGGGTACAGGAGTGTTTGTGGATGGACCAGGTGCTGGGAAACACATACAAGCTGGAGCTAAGAAGGTTATCATCACAGCCCCAGCCAAAGGGGCCGACATTCCAACATATGTCGTTGGAGTGAATGAAGGGGACTACTCCCACGAGGTGTCGAACATAGTAAGGTGAGCTGTTCTTCTTCTTCTTATTTACCCTATAGAGTGATTTTTCTTCTGTTTTATGTCTTGTATTATAGACAACTGATGTAACTTGAGAGCTGATTACTTTCTTTGCAGCAATGCATCTTGTACCACAAATTGTCTAGCTCCTTTCGTCAAGGTCTTGGATGCTGAGTTTGGTACACCTTTCTATTGCACCTTTTTTTTTTTTTTTTTAAATAAACTTTTCTCAATTTTATGAGTCAGGATTCTCATCTTCATATCTGTTACTTGCCTAAATGTATCCTCTTGTAGTGTAACCTGTTTTGCTTGGCTCCTACAGATTCTTGATTATGGTTGATTGTGATCGATATGGCATGCATTAAATGCCTGGTCTGCACTATAAATGTGCCCATTGACACTTACTTCGGACACTAATATGTGAAGTTCACATGCAGGAATTGTCAAGGGAACCATGACAACCACTCATTCCTACACTGGTGATCAGGTAATGAAAAATGAGAAAAGAAAATGATACATCGTGATAACTTAAAACTTTGGATCAAAGTTTTAACATGATTACCTATGAACCCAAGTGCTACGATCACAATCCTAGTGAAACTCATCGATAATGTTCAATTTGGTGGTCAAGTTTAGTGCATTGTTAGAAAAAAAGATTTAAGAACTACATTTTGGTAGATTCTCTCTGTTTTTTCATTTAGAATAGTCAGTGGCTATTTATAGAGTAGACATGGACTCTGAAGAAACCAAATTACATCTTAACTCTAATATTTCTTAATCCTAATCACGTCATGAATCTACTAACTTAATCTAATCCTAATATAATACAAACTCATCCTCATCATACTTGACCAATATTCTTAAATTCTCTATTTGTTGGGTTACCACAGAGGTTGCTGGATGCATCCCACCGTGACTTGAGGCGTGCGAGGGCTGCAGCACTGAACATAGTCCCCACAAGCACCGGTGCGGCCAAGGCTGTGTCCCTAGTGCTGCCCCAGCTCAAGGGAAAGCTCAATGGAATAGCTCTCCGAGTGCCAACACCAAATGTGTCGGTGGTCGACCTTGTGGTGAATGTTGCGAAGAAAGGAATAAGTGCTGAAGATGTCAATGCAGCCTTCAGAAAGACGGCGGAGGGGCCTCTGAATGGGATCCTGGCTGTATGCGACGTCCCACTTGTTTCAGTTGATTTCCGGTGCAGCGACGTCTCCTGCACCATTGACTCATCACTGACCATGGTCATGGGGGATGACATGGTCAAGGTGGTTGCATGGTATGACAATGAGTGGGGTTACAGGTAAAGATCCAAACTTATCAATGCTTCATCTCTATTAAATTCACATGTCCTTGTTCATATTATCATAATGCATAAATCATAATGCTCTACGTTTATCATTTTTAGCCAACGGGTGGTCGATTTGGCACATCTGGTTGCAAGCAAGTGGCCTGGAATAGCGGTGCCGGGGAGTGGAGACCCCTTGGAAGAATTCTGCAAGAACGAACCTGCCACAGAGGAATGCAAAGTCTATGAAGCTTAATTTTTGAAAATTCTTTCTAATTCAAACATCATTACTTGTGTGTATTGATGAACACAATGCCAAGGCCAAGGCAAGGGCCTTTATATAGTGGTGCTTTGGCTCCAAACTGTTCTGTTGCATCTATTATCTTTGTTCCATGTTGCAACCAGATCAAATTTAGTGTACTAATTTCGAACTTGCATTGAACATAATCACATCTCAAAGCATTTGTCACATCTTTTAAAATGAATTAGGATAGTTAAGACCACCTTCAAAAGCCTTGTTTCATGTTCTATAATTAGATAAAAGATTTTGGTCATGAGTGTGGTTAAAGCTCAGATGATGATGACAATATTACTTATAGTTATAATGACTATTGAATTAATCCATGTCCCATCTCTAAAGGATTCTATTTCTTGTTTAGAACTTATTTTTAGAACTCTTTTAGCCAACCCCAGATTGAGGAGGATGAAGCTAACATGATGTAGACCCTAGGGGTGCTCATGGGCCGAGCAAGGTCAGGCCCAATTTGGGCCTAGCCCTCTTTGGGCCATGATTGGATATTCAACATGGGTCATTTAATCTTTGGGCCGGGCTTCAATTAAGTAGTTGAGGGGCTAAAGCCCAGCCTGGCCTGTATAAGAATGCTTGTAGTTTAGTGATTAATCTGTCCAAACAATTGTTAGAAAGCCCGAAGAGCTGATAAAAAGCCTGCTTCGGTCTGGCACAATTGACTAAATGTGCTGGGTTGGGCCTGATATAGGCTTGTGTTTCTAAGTTGGGCCGAGCCTGTATTGCCTTAGCGCAGCCCTACTCGGTCCATGAACACCCATAGTAGACTGCAATAGAAATAATGTGATGGACTCAATTTCCATGAATATCTGATTAGTTATTGGTTAATGGTATGGCAAAGAAGATGAGTACTGTTACTTACATATAGAGTGATGAAAAGATAATCATTTCCTTTTAAATGGGAGATTATTTGATCGCTCCCTTGTAAATATTTACTTTTATTTATTCAATTTTAGCCTCTTGAATTGAAATGGCCCTTTTGCCAATTTTGGTATAAATTCCTAGAAATTCAAAGTAGGTTTCATCGTTTTGGCTAATCGGCGTAAATAAATTCCTAGGAATTCAATCATGAAAGAAGGTTTTATCAAGACCCAAAAGAGTATTTTATTATTAAAAAAATGGGTTTAGCCAGAAATGAAAAATGAAAAAGAAAAATTAAAAAAGGAGTATTAACAAGGTGAGTTTTGAGGGACCTAAGGGTGGAGATGCAAATGGGGTGCTTTCTTAGGAATTAATTCAATAGGCTGATGGTGGATGATCATTTCCTATATTAAGATTATTCAATGGCCCATTGTAGATCTTCACCTTTAATCCATCATTTGTAGCCTCATTTTTAAAGGCATTACTTTGGAACCCTAGCAATGCAATAATGATGAAACAAACAGGCCCTATTACAATAATCTAATAATGTTGACATAGATCAAACTCTCTATTTTCACAACATAATAAAATTCAAGGTAATAATCTTTGACCCTTTACACTGCCTTCGAAAAAGTGGGTGGGGCCCACGATTCTGTGATCATTGCTGATGATCTAATTTGTCTTATTGCAAAGGAATAATTGGGTTGAAACTCGAATCTCAATTTTTTTTTTTTTTCCTAATCAATCCAATGGTATACATAGTTCTAAATGGAGTGAAATTTGGGCGAGTGTATATTAGGCCCGCTTAAAAAAAGCTTGATGAGTACTTGCCCATTCTAAAAACTTGATGACATGAGGTTTTTGGGTTTGGTGTTTTGATCCCACATGCTTATTGAGGCACATCCAGGTCCAATCCGGCTTAGAAACATAGTTCCATATCCTACCCAAGCCCAACACAGGACTTACGTGCTTAGCCTGAGCTTGGCCCGCCTTACACATGCCAGGCCTAAGTCTGCCCATTTAGTCAATCGGGCTGAGTTGGGCTTTCTTTCACTTGTTTAGATAAGTCAACCACGAATATAAATGGATTATTCATTCAGGCCGTGCTGGGTCAGGTTCAGGCTTTCTATCACTTAATTCAAGCTTGACCTAAGAATTAATGGCCTTACAACTTAAATCCAGGCCCGGCCCAAGGCCAAAACTTGGCCCCAAATCAGCCTGGGCCTTGAACACCCTTAAAAGGAGGTGTCTATATGCGTAATTGGCATAAATGCCTACCAATCCAATGTAAGAAGGCCATATCAAAAAGAGCATTGCATGTTTCTTTACCGGAATTTATGACTATAATTTGGAATTTGGACATGATGTGACATCTTATCCCCTAGAATTTGAAATGCTGTGTTTATTTCATTAGAGTTTCAAATTCCAACAGCCCAAAACACCTTGTAATTCTTGGAATTCCACTCTTTATACCATTTGTTGGAATTTCAAATCCTCCATCAAGAAGAGGGATTTGGAATTCCACCTAAGGGTACAAATTTTGGAGAATTTGAAATTCTCCCAGACATGAATTCTTGGAATTCAACTAAGGTTTGGCAAAACATAAAAAGGGGTTCCACTATAAAAAGAACTTTATAAAGAATAAGAAAGATTATTTGATGCCTAGTTGTAGTTCTTCACCTTCAATATACCATTTTTAGCCCAGAAAGGCATTGCTTTGAAATTCACAATCATGAAACATCAAAGCCAAAAAAGGCAAAAACCATATCAGGGGTAGCAGGCCCAAGAACCCAATGAGCTGGACCTACAACCCCACACCCTTCATTGAGAAAGGGAATCTGGTGTCAGAGTCAAAACTAGAGGTTGGTGAAGGTCTCTTTGAGCAAGTCAGTTATCTTAACAAAAACAATTCTCCATACAAAATTACTTCCTAGGCCTAAGAAGTTCATGATATAATCAATGAACAATATGTTTTTTTTTTAATGCTGATGAGCATTTGACATGAAAACAAATAAGATGAGAACCAGAATCTTCTAGCAATGATATTACCAATACTTACCCATGTCATCGAACATGACCAATCACAATGCATGCAATGAGTAAACAAGCAACACAACAACATAGCAAGATTTATGTTATGTGGCAGGGTGTCTATGTCCACTGAATTTTTTTTTTCCTATGTTTGAGAAATTAGTGTCAATACTAGTTTTATAAGAGTTTTATTCTCCTCACCCATCTACTATAGATGGACTTTTGTGACACTAAACAACCCATACGGAAAATATTTAATATCCATAAGCATAGCATTGATGTTGAAGGGGCGTTTTTTAAAGATAAATGTTTCTTGATGATCAAAATGCATTCACTTGTTGATGAAGCATGGCCTTGTATCGTGCACACATTGGGCCTGTTTCTTTGCTGGATTTTCTTATCCAAATTCGTGCTTTTGAAAATTCAAAGATAGTGATGTGATGGCTATCCTAAGAAATTTCTTTGCCACGTTGCGTCCTAAAAAGTCGAAGTCGCCCTTTCGGAATTCCAACACAATAGGCATTTCTATATGCTCAAGTGGAGTGGAGGATACATATAAGATTTTGGGGAATTCTGATAAAGAAACGAGCCCATTGTATAAGATCAAGGTTCTCTAGATTGGCCGATCCTTCTTAACAATTGCATAGTCTGTAGATATTTTCTTTAACATTACCATCTGAAACATGGTTATAAATGGTTAGCTACAATGCAGAGGGCATCCTTAATCAATTCAGTAGATATTTAACAAGATACCAAAGAGACATCAACAAGGGCACTATAAACCAATGAACAAAATCTAATAACCACCAACTGATGTGAAGAAAGAAGGTACATTAAAGAGCAAAGGAAAATTGTTTGAAGATTCTTACATCACCCAAAGAAGAAAACAAAAAAAAAGACAATTTCTCAACTCCAATCATAGAACTTCTGATTGTTAATGTCAAAAGCATAAAAAGAAACCATCTAAAAAAGACAAAATATTTCTCAATTCCAATTATAGAACTTCTGCTTGTTAATATCAAAAGCATTATAAAAAAAAAAAAAAAAGGTCCTATCTATAATGGTTCTACTGCTGTTACTAACGTAAATTGAACTCTTTCACCATAACTTGGGATACAGACGCTTCATCAACTGCTGGAATCGATATCGATCCTCATTAGGGGATCTGTTTATTTCTCCGGTATCTCCGTCGAGGGATCTGTTTAATTTTCCAGTGTCTCCATTGTTATCCACTCCGTCTCTTTCCATTTGAAACCATTCATCTGGACAACTATCAGACGTTGATGTTTCAATCGAATTTGATGGTTTCTCCTTGAATCCATCCTTTTCCACTTCCTTCAAAGGAATTGTTGAATCCAAAGAAGGATCCACATTCAAAGGCGCGATATTTGTCACTAATGATTTCTCCTCCAATTCAACCTCTTCTATTCTCGCAGATGGACTTGACCCATCAATTGGATTTGATGCCATCTCTCCACACCCAACCTTCTCTTGTTCCTCTGCTGGAACTGGACCCAGAGAAGATTTATGGCCTGAAGGCTGAGTACTAGTAGTAGTACAACTCTGCACAGTAAATCTGAAAACGACATACATTCCCAAAGAAAGAAGATATAAGAAGAAGCATGACAACAAACCATAGAATCTGCAATAGCAGGCTAGAAGAAGTCCAACTGCTGAGCTAGATACGATGAAGAAATCCTGGTCGTTCCAAATTCGTCTTCTCAATGATGAAATTCTTCCAGTTGGGTCAGCTTCTCTAATCTTGGCCTCTACCAAGGAAAAGACTGAAGATGGAATCAGATCTTTTAAGCAGGGATGGATGGTGCAAGACAATTGAAGGCTAATGAGGGAGAGTAGAAAAAGAGCTGGCAAGAAAGGTAGTAGTTTGACACACAAAAAGAAAGTGAAGAGAATCATGATCCTGCCAACGTTGGTGGCCAAGAACACATGTGGATAGTTTAGCATCCAATTGTATATGAAAGGAAATAAACAAAGACCCTTCACAATCGCCGTTGTAGAAGAAAAGATTAAGATCGCCATTGATGAAGTAATGAGTTTGATGACAGGAAAAACCAATACTTAAGGAAGAAGATCATAGACGTTGAGGAGGAGTGAATTTCTTATTATAACTATTAGAGATTAACTAGAAAAGGAAACTTGCTGGTTTTGAACTACTTTGAAAAAACCTTATGAGATATCTATCCTTAGAATATTACTTCACCCCACACATTATTAGTAATGTGTTTAAAACACATTACTAATAATGTGTGGGGTGAAGTAATTCTAAAGATATCTTAATGTGAATCCCAAGAGGTACTTCAGTTGCCTTAGGACCATACGGTTTGCACCCGGAGGTTGTAGGGTCAAAATTGCACTACCACCTCCAATGGCAAAAAAATAGAAAGTCATAAAGTGGGTCTAACTTCTTTTTAAGTCAAATTTAAGAAATTTTTTTCTCACATAGCCAAAGATGGGAGCCCCTAGAATTTAAAGAATGACACCAATACAAAGTCCAACAGTGTAGGAGTAAATCATCCGAATTTACGGATGGATGATATTTATTTTGAGCGATCTGGATTAACAATGCATGGGGCCATGGTGGGTGGAGCATGTGTGAGACCACTCATATCCGGATTTTAGGAAGATATACAAATTTAGTAAGTGGGTCTACCTGATTGGAATTGAAGTGAGAGAAAATCGGAAGAAGGAAAAGAGATTCTTCCAACAACTTACCATATGCGGATTCCTTGGGTTTTAACTAAAAAGACATGATGCATTAATTTTGTATGGATGCACTCATAGGGAACCTTAGCCAACCTCTCGTTTTGAATCCGACACCAGATGCCCTCTCTCAACCAAACCTCATCTTTAATGCTCTTTTTTGATAATAAAAAACCTAGGGGTGTTCATGGCTAGGCTGGGCTGGGCTAAGGCATATCCAGGCCCGGCCCAGCTTTAGACACACTGGCTCAGGCCCAGCCCAACCCTAACACGGGCCATGAAAGTCAGCCCCGGGCCCACCCGTTTAATCAATCGGGCCGGGCCAATCTTTTGTGGGTATTTGAGCACTAATTAAATTAAATTACATACATTTCTTGCACAGTTTTGGCCGGACTGGGCTGGACTATGGGCTTTCTATCACTTAATCTAAACCTGGCCCAATTCTTAATCGGGCCTTAATTACATATCCAAGCCCGGCTGAAAGTGGTCTAGGCCCAGATCGGGCTTGGGGGGCCTGGCCCATGAACACCCCTAATAAAACCTTCTTACATTGACTTGGAAAGAATTTATTTATTGCAATTAGGCAAATAAAAACAAGCTCCTTCTAGGAGTGATCAAGGGTCGGGTCCATCCTGCTTGGGTCGAGTTCTAGCCTTGGGTTCTCGTACTTGGCCTTAGTATTTGGGCCAAACTTAGATTAAGTGATAGAAAGCCTGAAAACGGTTCGGCGTGTTCCTGATTAAGTAATTTATGTAGTTCAGTCATTTATTTACCCAAACAAGTGATATAAAAGCGATGCTGGGTCAGCATGTGTGACCCAGTGTTTGGACCTCCCCAACTCGTATCTCAACCTGACCAACCTGCTTTTTTTTTTTTTTTTTTTTGATGGTCGGGTCAAGTTGACACGAATTGACCCACTTTCTGCAAATGGTTGATCAACCTGGATATGGATCGATTCGATAAGCATTAGTAGTAATATTGTCATTATTTGAACTTCGCCCCACATCAATATGGGGTTCCATTTAGCATGGAACAATGATTAAAGATGCAGAAAGAGAGCCCTCACACACAGGAAGAAAAAGCTCATGCACTTGGGCAGAGACTTCGCGCAGGTGGGAAGAGCGCTCCCAGGCCGAGTCGTTCCTCCTTACATTCGAACTTAGGGATTGGTTGGCTCTAATACCATTTTAAAATTATTCCAGCTAGCCATTCCTACCAAAACTTCGAGTCACCAAACATGTATATGAAACCCTATTAAACTCATGACTTAGGCGGCGTGGGATGTGGGACTTTCCAACATAAACTACTACCAATTATTTTCGTAATAAGAACAAAAAAAATTAAATTAGGCTCAAAGTTCTTACTAAATTAAGGCAGGGTGAATGGTATTTTTCATGTTAGCACTTCGATTTATTTGAATTAGGTTTCTTTATTTGGCAAAAAGAATTAAATAGCTAGTAATGGAGATGATTATTTGTAAGAATTAAAAAGGAAACAACTACAGGCTGATGTAAGCCCGGGACTTCCTATGATTATGAGTTAGATTAACACGTGTAGGCTTAGTGGCCCACCTTTTCTTAATCCAAGCCATTAATATTATATGCAACCCCAATCCCCATACCTAATATCCGCTTGCCAAAATCTCACTCCATTCATAATAATATACACCATTTGGATTGATTAGCTAATAAAAAATAAGACTCAACCGAATAATAGTTCTCATTTTTTTTACAATAATCGATCAAACACGATTGTTACTCCGATTAGAGGTGCGCAACCTTGGCCACTACCTTAACAATTGGGTGCACCTGATGTAAATGGCTTTGGTCAAGAAAAGGCGAGGCCCATGCATGATCATGAATTACCATTGCACTAATATACATTTTGTTTATATATTTGAAGTCCTAATATACAGTATACTTGAAAGGCTCTAGGTGTGCCATTCTAATCAACTGCCTTCCCATTCAGTTTATGGCCTGGGGTGTCCCTATCGTTTTCCCATTCTTCTGTATCTACCACAGCATTTTGCTTTCAACTATATATTTGCTGCTCTTGACAGTGGTCCTTCCTCTCTATATGGCCAATAGAAGGATGGCCTGGATTATCCATTCATGTAGCCATACCGACAAATAATACAACTTACCTTGGGTGCCATTTAGGATACCAGTGGATTCCATGGTTGCAGGAAAGTGAAAACGAGCTCATATAGAAGAAGTAAAATCATCTAACTATGCATTTGTTGCATGTTGGAAGAACCAGATACAATAAAAGCTAAAGAGCAGATGCAAACCTCCAAAGCAGGGTTTTTTTATAGTTTGGTTTCCAAGAAGTTTCGAGGGTAGCTAATCGAGGGTGGAGCATACCACCTGTGTAACAAGCTAGCCTGTAAAATTTGTGAACGTAAAATAACACTACAAAATTGTATGCCAATTGCCAACCACAACCCATATCTTGAAAATCAGGAAGTCTGGCAATCCTCTATATTTAACACTTTCCTTAATACTCAAAATTGTATTACAAACTCAGATTACAAAAGCACATACAAATAACAAATACACAAATTATACATTTAGATCAATAGCTTGCAATAAACAGAGTAGAGCAGAGAATGGAAATGTTGATTTTCATATACATGTTAAATGCAGCACTGAATATAACATTTCTATCATTTGATAAACCTTTAACTCACGGAAGCATTTTTATCATATGGTTGGAAATGACTCCAATGTATATAAATCAAAGTCACAGATTTGAAAGAGCAACTTACATTTTCAGCTCAGTTAATGAAGAGAAAGGCTGATGTTCGAATTGTTGCTATCTGCCTTCTCCATGTGCCTTGTTTCGGTGTTTGTGCTGCCTCTACTTGACTGCTCCATTTGTCTTCTCTTGGATCTGCTCTTCACAGTTTCTTCCTTCTCATCAGCGAACGTGAAAAACTTTTGAAGGCGCCTAGATCGTGAGCTACCTGGATCACTTGATACCGGTTCATCAGGGACATCACGGCTGAACTGGCGTA
Source organism: Camphora micrantha (assembly GCA_003546025.1). Classification (NCBI taxonomy): domain Eukaryota; kingdom Viridiplantae; phylum Streptophyta; class Magnoliopsida; order Laurales; family Lauraceae; genus Camphora; species Camphora micrantha. The sequence goes on along the minus strand of QPKB01000003.1, from coordinate 2,499,594 downwards.
CCACCAACACAAAGTACACTAAGAGTGCAATGAAGCACACAAGCCCACAAAGGAAATAGAGGCCCACAAAGCTCTTTAGATGAAGCTGATTTGATTCAAGCTCAGTGCTGTCAGAACTGCAAGTGGTTCTCGACAGCCACTTGTCGTGAATCCGCTGGAGATCGCCATTCTCTGAAAGTTGCAGGATGGCAGTAGACAAATCGACAGCCAAAGGAGAATCTCGTGGGAATGCCTATTAGGCCAGAAAATAAAGAAACCAGTCTTATGAACCCTGAAATTAGCTTTCATGGCCCAAACACACAAATATGGAATTCAAAGGCAGTTTTACACACACATCATATTGTAAGCATTTCAAGTAGCTATCTGTTTGATGTCGAATAAAATCAGATGCCACATCAGGTGAGATACTGCTTTCAGCCTTTACCACCCCATTCACTATCTCCACGTATTGCTGATATCACTTTGGGGCAAACCAGTCTGAAAAGTAGTCATCCGCCTGTTGATGTTCCAGATTTCCACATTTCTCCAAATGCAGAGTGGAAGATATAACCTTAACACACTGTCAAATTTCTCCTATTGAGTATTGATTGCAATTTGGATACATCCAAGTGCACCTTAAATTCTCTAAAAAAGGAATGGACATCACATAAACTTTAGTATGAACAAAGGCATGACTTTTGATTAAAGACTTTCTGGCTTGTCTTAGGATCTCCTTGTTTCATTAATATTTTATATAAACACTTTGTATATTTGAGGGACCGGATAACCTATGATGTATGGATACTTCAAAATGGGTAACGTATGTGTCATATTGTATCCGATGCTTCACTTTTTATGTGTACAATCTGTGTACCTGAGCATCATAGCAGATAACATAAGACTGATGAAAGAGGAGTTAAGGTGCATTCCGAGTGTAGCCTAAATTGCCAATTGTTTGAATTATTTGGGCAGGTCAGCAGCTCCCGCTATTGTTTCAGTGTGGGCGACGAAAATCAGTATCAGAATAGGTGGAATACTGGTTGCCAATAATTTTTCCCAAACCATTATAAACAATCATCTCTCATAAATAATTCAGTGTGAAAACACTGAAACACAGTGTCCCACCTAGTTAGATTTCTTGTTTCCTTGCCATCCTAAATGCATAGCAAATCGATTGGCCATCTATTCTCCCAAAATGTAAGACCAATAGAGGTCTGCGGTACATGCAAATGCATCAATAACCATCTTGAGTATGAGTATACTTACGAATCCCCACCCACTTTTCGTGAATTCCTGGCCTATGATTTTGTATTTGCATTGTCTTGAGAGAAACAGTTGCACATAAGGAAGTTCATCGACCACAGCAGCAACACCCCCATTCTCAGGACCCTTCTCAAGAGCTGTGGCGTAGTCTTCTCGTCTTCCAAGGGAGACAAGCCTAGACTTGGCAATGCCAAGTTCCTCATGCAGATAGTTTTCGGCAAAGGAACCAACTTGAAATCCAACAGGCACATCGCTTTTTATCAAGCTGTCAATTCCTGAGATAGGCGATGAGAGCTGTTGCACTGTGAGGATCGAGGTCAAGCTTGCTGTGTAGCTTGATTGAATTATCAGTACCACAAACAGCCATATGAGCAGCACCATGCGACCAAGGGTGCTCACAGTATTCTCTCCTGCAAAAGGAGGGAAAGTCAATACAACGATTATGCTGCTGCATGAGAGATGGGATAAAAAGAAGTAGATTTTCACTTACTATGGGCAAAGAACATGGTTGAGAAGCTAAACCTGCAAGGAGAAAACGGGAAGGGGGATCAGGCAGTGGAGAAGCTCAGAGTTAGAAAGATTCATTCCCAGCTGATGGATAGGAAAATCAGTGCACAAATTCATATTTGAGGTGTGCTCAATGCACGCCAGGTTGTGTAGTTCATTTACTTGGAAGAACAGATAGTTAGCTAGTCAGTATTTCAGTCCCTTCTACATTTGAGGTGTCAATGGGTCGGAAATCAAGTTAAGCAGGAAACAGTTGTCTTTTTGCTGCTGCCATCAAATCATTACCAGTACCAATCACTAATCATTGATATGATCAGAGGTAATGAAAGCAGGAACAAATTATTATCCCAGTGTGTAAAATATTAATGGTCTACTCATGTTGTTTTGAACTAGACCTAAATGTTCTGCTATGCCACATTCATACTAGAAATATTTTATGCGAGCTTCTGGAATTTTCTGCAATGGTGTCTGTATTTGCCTAAAGATCTCAAAATTCCCAATCATCTTGATGAAAAAATCAAGGTTATCACTCAACAATCTAATTTATACCAACTGTAGAAACGAATATTTAGACCACTGATATGAACAGTTGGACAAATTGTAAATCCAAGAGACTGGGATTTTACGCGATAATTATCTCAGAAAAACTCCACCTATAATTTTATCATTTAAAAAAATAAAAATCATAAGGAATCAAGAACATTCAGATTATTTTGCACAGCCATCCTGTAAAATGTATGGATCTAATGGCAACCAGATTGAAGTGTCTGTGTAGTGGGTATTACTTTTTTTTTCTCTAAATACTTACCACAGAATGGTGACGAATTGTCTTTTGGGTGGGCCACGAAATTCATCATTCAGCCTATGCTCCAAAATCCACACAACTGTTCCAACAATAAGGAAGAATACAGCAGTGACAGCCCACATCTCTAGAGTGAATGGTCGAAGGAAAGCCCATGCACTTGAGTTTATCTTCTTCATTGGGGCCACTATGACGAGCCCTGATTCAATAAATGGCTGTGTAAAATCCACAATTTTTGTTCGGTTGGTGACAATTGTAATATCACCTACAACTGCATCAAATACCTACAAGAATCAAAATTCACAGAACCATTAGTAACAAATATCACGTATTCATGAACGTAATTTGAACTGGGACATGTTGTTAGACATAGAGAACTTCAAATATTAACAAGAAGACAAATTTTCAGAATTTGGATTGCCCTTGCTGCTTAGCTTAGAGGTCATTGGAGGAGAGAGAGAGAGAGAGAGAGAGAGAGAGAGAGAGAGAGAAGATCCATTACATCTTTAGTGATCAAAGTGACAAGCTCGGTGTAACTTGGATTGTTTTTACCATCTCCGAAAGGAATGAATCTATATGGAACGGCATAAGGCAATAGGTTCAAGGCAGCAGTAAACACATCTATGCAGAAACCTCTCATTGTATTGCTACTGTTTACTTGTGAAACAAATGCACGATAGCTAACTCTATTGGGGACGCCAATTCTTAGCTCCTTTCCATTGTTTGGGAAAACCCACCCACGCGGTCTTGTTGTAGCATCACCTGGCCAAATTACACTCAGTAACTGTTGATTTGAACTGGAACGATTGGGAGGCTTCAGGTAGAGGGTTTCTGGAGGTATGATAGATAATCCAGAATAGTTTGACCAATAACCTATGTTCCGAATTCCAGTTCCAACTACATTAATGATGTCATAAGCAGGTCGAACAAGGAACCTATCAGCATCAAACTGAAGCAGGCCCGTTACACCCATTCGATTAGTCTGATATATTTCCTTCAACAAAACATTGCCACCATCAAAGATGCTCATAGCTTCAAGGTTAAGCGTACCACCCCCTACAGCATGTAACCTTGAATCGTTTGAAAATGATATGGTTCCGCCATCACTCAAGAAGGCATTAATAGCATGTGCAAGCATCCATACAGTGTCATAAGCATAAAGACCATACGTATTCAACTTCAAAGAGGGAGCTCTCCTTTTTCTAGTCAACTGGCTCCTCCACCTTGAAACAAAATCACTTTTTAATTTTGAATCCGCTGTATGCTGGCGAAATGTGATGACTCCTTGCATTGAGCTTATGGTATCCATTGAGAGTGATGGTGAAGAATCTACAACAGTAGACAGCCAATCCGTAGCTATCCACACATAACCGTTGCCCATCATACCAAGGTGTTGTGCTACAGAGAGAACAACAAGACCTGTATTCAGATATGTATGTACAATAATAATGCGCGACTCCATCAATGCCACCTGAACCAGTATATTCATAACTTCATCCCTACCTAGCACAGGGGAAATTCCAGCTTTATATATAGGGGAAATTCCAGCTTTATAAGATATCTTACAGCGTTTCTCTGCAAGTTTATCGCCTAATGCAGCTATCCCATTTCTCCCATGGTCGTCATCAACATAGATTGCAATTACATTTTTCCAGTTGTAATAATCAACCAAATCAGCTACTGCAGACATCTGAAAGAGATCGCTTTGAGTTGTTCTAACAAAAAAGGGATACTGAAGTGAAGAAAGCGTCGGGTCCGTAGCAGCAAAAGACAGTAGTGGGACTTGAAGCTCATTTGCAACATGGGAAATCACGTGAGCAAGTACATCAGCCTGAGGGCCAACAATGGCTACAACATCAGTCGCCATGAATTGTAAAGCTGTTATAAATTGGAAAAAAAAAAAAACATTAGACCATTTAATTGAGGACGGTTGGTTTTGAAATTGAACAGATAAGTAGAAATTTTTATTTTTTTTTCATCAGAATCTAGGCTGCCCAATATGCTCAGAAAAGCAGCATATTTTCATGCCTGCATCAATACGAAAACTGATAGTGCATATACTACATGGACTCATAACATATAGTTGTCACAACATCCATTGTATTAAATTCATTACTAATTAAAAAATAATAATTTACTTAACATAAACTCATATGAATTTTTAGTGTTTAGAATTTAGATTGATCATCCATAACTTTCATCATCAGCTACAAGTTCTGCGGAAACCAACTCTGCAGTAATGCACCCTACTGTTATCCTGTGGAAACATGGTAAATTAATACCATCACTTAATCCTTTACTCAAGAGATCGAATGATGTGACTGATGTCTATCTTAGAGGCAACATTCGGCCTCTACCCAACACAGAGGCTATTGTTCTAAGTTCAATTCCACATAGAAAGGCCACTGGGAAATCTGGCTTCACTGTCGTCTGATTTTTAGCCCAGACTGTTCTCTAAAGACATAAACATGGCAGAGTAGTTAAAAGCAAAATCTACACAAGGAGATATTCAAAACAAGCGATTGTAATAAATGTTCTAAAACAACAATTGATTAAGCAGTAAGAAGATTCTTAAGTTTTGGGCAATAATTGTGAAAGCAAATAGATAGGCTTAGTTAAATTTTCAAGACAAAAACAGAGCAATCGATAAATGAACAAGCAAAAGATGTTCAACAGCAGTTACCCTCCATGATGCCAACAAGTCCACTGTAATTCGAGTCTTGCATGCTAACGACCAGCTTTGTTCCACCAAGGACACTGGAATTGGAGTTTATATCTTCCACTGCTGCCTCTATTGCAACCTTTGCAACTCTCCCTATTACAGAGTTGAAAGTGAAAATAGCACCAATGTGCACAACAGGAGGCCTTGAAGAAACATTCCTACTAATTGCTGCATTTGAAAACATTCCCCAACAAAGGACCAACACCAGCCCAAGAAACCCAACTCTTTTCATGGTGGGAAGGAAATGAGAAGTCCAAAAAAAAAAGGGCAAGGGCAAATTACATGACCCTTTCCCAAAGCTCAAAAAAATCCACAATACACAAAAGATACAGAAAAACCCCAAAGCCCATATAGCAACCTCATCTATGCGGTGGAATTGGGACCCTTTTTTTTTTCATGAACATAAACAGCAATAGTCTGGTCAAGACTAAAATAACAAACAAGAAGGGAAACTACTCCTCTACCATGAAATCTGGTGAGAAAGCAATAAAAAGACCATCAAAGTACACAGCAACATACATCTAGTAAAAGAAAGGTAGCAATGACTATTCTGACTCAAAACTTAAAACCCAAATCACTACTAGGGATCAAAAAGGACCCAAAAGCCCAAAATTCCAACACAGGTTTACTGAGGAAAGATCATTAGATAAGAAGAAACAACCATGAAGGTTTTAGGAAGAAAAGAATCAACTCGGCCGCTTTCCTATAAAGTTTAAGTCATAAGACACATGAAAAGTATTAAAAAAAAAATTAAGAAAAGAAGGTAGAGTATGGACTCCAACCTTCTTTTTGCATAGGAAAAAGACAACCCAACTGCTCAAGCTGTAGGAAAGAGCAAACATTCATCTGAAAGAACAAAGTGGGGGATGCATTGGAACAGGAAAAAAAAGTGGGAAAGAGTTCACATGCAAGCTTGCTTGATATAAGCCTGTGAAATTTGTGTTTTTGTAGTGCACAAGAAGGCAAAAGAAGAACCCAGTGATGGGTTTGTAGTGCACAAGAAGGCAAAAGAAGAACCAAGTGACGGGTTTTCGGGGACAAGATTGGAAGGAGGGACTGGTGTGGGTGGGGCGTGGGGCATATGAAATGCATGTCAATTTGTTTCACCAGTCAGGATATGGAATGCACGGTTGATCTTGTACGCGCCAGGACTAGATTCAATGATGGGCTATTTCGATTGAAAGGATAGCTCCTGCCCGTCGGCCCCCTACATGGAACTCCCAAAAAATACACCCTACAGGTGCTTTGATTTCCAAACATGTCCAAGCCGTGCTTGTGTCAAGGTTTGGTCCCTGCGGCTGTTTATCAATTTAGTAGTTTAGTAAAAGCAACGATTTCAAGTGATTACACCAAAAGTATATATTTTTCAAAAAAAAAGTCAAAAGACAAATCTCTTTTTCTTATATGAATGATAAAGAAAACCCCACCTTTTACATAAAACATTAAAAAGATTTCTCACCTATCCAGTGAAAATAAAATATCACCATACGTTCATAACCCTCTTGTATTTTATTCTCTTGATTCAATATTTTACATCAGTTTTACTTTAATAGTAAACTAGCAAAATACGCCCGCGCTTATCACGGGTAATATAATTTATAATATTAAAAAATAATTAATAATTTAAGTAATTAATATAAAATTAATTATTTAACTATAGATCTATGCATCGTATATCTTTATAGATTAGAAAGAATATTTGGAGATCACATGAGAAACCATCTTTATTTAAAAGTCTAATGTGTAGATAGATGTGTTGAATGTATTGGACTCTATATTTAAATGACTAAAATCGAAAATTTCTCCCAAATCCTTAAAATCTCTCCTTAAATTAAAATTAAAATTGAGTTTCAATTTTACAATCAATTGCGAAATCAGAGCTCAATTTCGAAATCGAATCTTACATTTATAATATATAATAATTGCAAGGGAGTGAATTTGGGATAGTGGGATGCTCCTACTTAATTCTGGTTATCCTTCATGCAAACTCTTCCGCATGTCATAGATTTCATAGTAGTAGTTAAAACTTTGGGTGAAGATAATCTTGTAAGTCTTGGTTCTCACTCACGTGGGCGGTAAACACGTGTGCCAAACAGAAGCTTTTCGACAACAGCTGTAACAAATACAAAGCAACAAAACTCCAGAAGAAAGGCCTTAAAAAGAAACAAATAGGAAAAAGAAAGATCCAAAGGGAAGAAAATGAAACGACAAACATCAATTTGCAGATTACAATTACATTATCATGTTGGACTGCTATGGAGGCTTTTTTTTTTTTTTTAACCGTAGGAGGTTCTCAGTTTTTTGGACTGAACTAATCTTTCCGGGCCCAGAGAGAAGTCGGGTAAACACCCATATGACCTCAAAATGGTAGTACTAGGGGAAATTGGAGGTCGATATCAATGTCTCTAGTTTCATAAGAGAGAGAAACTATGGTTTTGACCACTCGGCCAACCCCTGAAATTAATATTATTTTTTTTTAAAGGAAATACAGCCACCTTATATTGAGTTGAGTTTGAGTTCCCAAGCTTTAGACCAAGTTTGGACCACTGAGCACTTTCATTTGTATTTGTACAAACCCCACCAACTGAAATGTGTGATGATCATCAGACCAAATGTCAGTAACTGCGAACATGTGCAGTTCAAATGATGCTGGAGATGGCAACATATACACCATGCTATATATATGATCAACAGACGAGTCAAAATCATCCATGACCAGCACTGGGGCTGTGAAAGCTGACACACTTATTGCTCTCACTTTCTACATAGACAATCTAGGCTCGATCCCTGTGTTGAAGTCCGAACAGCTCATGTGAGTTGGATCTAGTTTGCTTGAGCTTGAGGCCTGTTGGAATATTTCACATTAATGTGGTCCACGTGACCACATTTATTGTTTGAAAAAAAACAAGAAAAATGTCCATCAATCTTCATCCGCTGTCCTTTTTTTCGGTTTCGTGGAATTAATTTGGATTCAATGAATCCTAGTTACATTTTGTATTGAACCTTATTAAACTCAAAAGAGGAAAAATAAATTTATGCTTATGAGTCTTTTTGAAGGAGAGAGGTCAATATCTCCTATAAATGCATGGCTCTCGGTCACTCTCTCCAACCAACCGTGACACTCCATCACTAATTCACTCACTAAGTGAGGTTTAGGAGGGAGAAAGTTGAGAGTCTCATTCGATCACAATTGTTCATCTTGAACATTTGCGATTAAAGGTTTCCGATTTAAACTTTTGACATGATGTAAGGCCAAGGCTATCACCATCAAGCTTCATCATCTGGATCGATGATGCAACGTATACTTCCGATCTAAAAGTTGATTTTTGTTTTGTTAAATGCATGCATCAAGATACATACCATTGATAATGTAATATAATAAATAAATAAATAATTGCATTATGTATTATTTACCAACAGAGCCAACTTGGTCCAACCCAAGCCAGTCTGAGACTCGTATTTTGTGACCCCTTTGAAGGAAATAAAACAAAGAAAGAAGGTGAAGTGGACCTATGGTGCATGGTGCATGGTGATGGAGATGATGTTGAGAGGTGAATGAGTGGTGGTGGTGGTTTTGGGCATGTGGATTTGGTGAGAGAAGAATGAGGTGAGAGAAGCTTTTGTCCATGTTGCGTACGTCCGGTTCATGTTGCCCTTCTAGACAAACAGAAAAGGCTCCCTAATTCCTTCACCTGATCATAACCCTTTTTTGACTTCTACAGTTCTACTGCTACACTTCCAGCTAGGTACCCCTCACTTGGTACCCAGGCAGTGCTCACGCTTATGAAAAATCTTCCTTTTTTTCTTTCTTCTGCCTTTTGACAAGTTGGATTTAAAACTTATTCAAGTAGATATTGATTGCTTAGGCTGTTTGGCAGAGCATACATGGATATATATGATTTAATCAGATTTAACCTTTTGTTTCATCTTTTAAAAGGTAATCAAAAGGTAACTTCTTAAATATACATCCATGTAAAGTAATAAGACCACTTATTGTGTTTTTTTTTTTTAGGTTGCCCTTGTGACGTTTATGATATGACAAATTTGCATGTGCTAGTTCTTGTTTCATAATACATTTGTTTATACTGTTTTTACTATATAACAATGTTTCATATATAAGTTTGACACATAGACAAGTTTATCTTTTCTAATTTAAATAGTTTTTTCTCAAACGAATGTATTGTATCAGCTCTATCTTAAACATATAAGGCTTGTGAAACAGGTCTACATCCCTTTAAATAAATAGGTACTCTTGTTTGGGTAATTTATTTGTAGAGTGAAGTGCAAGAAATAAAACAAAAATGCTAAATAACAAAAGGTCACATTTAGTGACATGAAAAGGCATCTTTTTTATTTTGTTTTGTTTTATTTTTATAAAAAGAAGAAGGCTTTTGGTCATCTAGTGGGATGAGAATATGTCTTTTTGACTTTTTTTTTAAGAAAAAGAAGTGGTTTTTGAGATTTGGTGTTTTTTTTTTTTTATATTTAATCCCTCTTCTTTTATTTTCTTTTAAAATGACAATTTACTTCACTTTACTATATATACAAGTCAATTACCTAAATAGGCAGTAGAATTTAGACCTTTAGCTACTTGGATCACTTATAAAACATAAGAATATAGAAATATTATGTCAAGTTCAAGTACATATTCATCGATTTAATAATGGTTTCAACGATTGTTTGAGTAAAATTTGGTAGGAACTAAAATACAAAAGCCAATTATATATTTTGACCAACCTAAACTTTCATTGATGAGCTTCGTTGAGGAGCCCTACGGTTTTTCTTACGAGTCCAAGCCTTAAAGAATCCAAAACTATACGGATAAGTTGATTGAAGGTGGATTAGGGGAAAAGCAAATCCTAGACCTTAGTTCTAGGCCTTTAAAATGCAATGGCTATATACGGTGCAAACCTTTGTGATAAAATTTAATAATTACTAATGTCTAAATTAGCATTAAGTTAGTAGCATCAAAACAAGAAGGGCTAGGCATACAGAAAGAGAGCTTCCTAAATGAATATAAAAGGAGGGGTCCTGTGAAATGGAGTGTTTGGAAGTATTTGCCTTTTCTTTTATCGTGGAAGCACACACTGTCCACAAATTCTGGATAGGGGCAAAAAAAAGTTCTACATCCTCTATGATGAGGGTGTCTGGCCTATTAGAGAACCGAGTATTCCCTTAAGCACTTGAAGTCCTGCCTGACCAAGTAGCCTGAAGGAGAAAGCACGAGTTCGAAACTACAATTTTTGGTTTTTGAGTCGTGGTCCTAATCAATTGCATCACCCCTCGGGGTTTCTTTGTCGGCTTTTTAGAAACAGTGGAACATATTTTTCCATATAGTAGAATATACTGTGGGTTTTAGTAACTCACTCCCCCACCAAGTATAAGAGGATTTATTGCTTAATTCCTTAAAAAAGAATGTGTCCAATAAATGTTAAAAACCATCCGATTTGGTAATAAAATAGACGATTAAAATCAAAACTTTGCACTCTAACCCACAAGCCATCCATTTAATGGCCTCACAATTTAGATGAGATAATTAGCAAAATCAAAGGAAGTTATTTTATTTTCTAATGACAAATCTCAAAAGTATAAGTCATGTTGGGTAATGGGTGAACAATATGCAGGTTTGAGGATTCCTCATTGTCTTTGGAATAAGAATCTTGTCAATTTTTATTTTTTTAGCTATCGGAGGGTTCCCAACCATTTGGGTTCGACTAATTCCTCAGGGGCCAAAGGGAAGCCAGATAAACTCCCATGTAACCCAGTGTGGAAGTGCGTTTCGAACCTACAACCTCCAGATACAAACCGCAGTTCTAGGCCAACTGACCTGCCCTTGGGGTTAGAATTTTGTCATTTAGGATTTGTAAGTGGTGAGGAGTATATACCTTCTCTCTTTGAGTTGAGGGTTTCTACATCCTATACCAGTTGGATTTGAGAATCCTCGATCTCTCAAATCCTTGAAGAATTAAGAATAAAGGGATAGCCCAGTGGTTGGGAGTCCATTCTCACTCAACCGCCTAAAGTTTGATTCTAGGCCCTTTTTCTTTGCATGTGCAAGTGGTATTCTCTCCTACTATATCGGTGATCTTCTCTCCATTATATGATGCTCTTGTTCACTCCTGCATCAATGGGATCTCGCAATGGCCTACGCACCTTAATTGGTACCAAAAAGAAGTTTTCGAAAATTTACCATTGCTAAAAAAAATAAGTATTTCACAATTTTGTAAAAAACAGAAAATCCTTTCCCTGAGAATTCGATTGGCAAATGTGACCATTACATCTCATGGAATCAATAGGCTCCACAAATTTTACTGCATATGAAAGATGCTGGGAATCAATATTTTTAACTTTTTCTTTCATAAAAGCACTTTGTTATACTCATATACCAAATTAGTAGCTTCTGGAAAGGAGGTGAACCACCGGCATCCAGCAAAGTGCCAGTAGATCGGCATCCAGAAAAGATCGTCGGACTCCTGCAACATATACAGAAAATCATCCACTAGAGACAACACTCAAAATATTCACACATGTTGCACTTTTCTGCAAACAATATTGCTAACTTATACCATCAGAATTTTCCAAGTATCTTGAAGAAGTGGGGTGGGGGATATTTTCCCTGTGTTGTTAGGAAAATTGTGTTGCCCAATTGCTATGGGGCCCATGCCAGATCGAAGCCAGCAATGTGCCGCAGATGAACTCCCAACAAGTCTTAATCTGATTGAGTCAGATAAGGATCAAACTCTTGGTGATAAAATTTAGATCAAGTTCAGACTCTCAATTGGCAGAATTCTCACGCCGTTAAAGGAGATGTGAGATTCCAGGAAGGATAGAGTTCGTAGTAGTTGTGACTCCAAGGGTTTGCTTTATATCAGGGAGATGGAAATCCTTACTTGATTATCCAGTAAATCTGAATGCATTCGCAGGTCTACCTCACACCGGAACGCATAATGATTGAGAGAGAGAGAGAGAGAGAGATTCTTGATTTTTTTTTTGTAGGATCTTATGCATCAGTGAGCTACCCTTCATTGCAAAATTCATTGGTAATGGAAGAGGACAACTCAATATTTTATATGGCATTTCACATCGCGTTTGCGGGCTTGTTTTTAAAGTGATTGCAGAGAACGGCATCGTGACACCCCTCCACCCCATAGGTTTTTATCTCAATATCCACAAATTCAGCTAGATTGTATTTAAAACCTCATGTATCTTCTAAGCTAAGCTTTAATTATAGAACCCATAAATGTTTTTAATTACTTTTATTACTGTCTTGACTTGTTTATTTCCTTTTACATACTTTTTGCAAAACATGGGAGAATGGCTTTTTTCCCTAGTTCTCAAGGGGGCCTTTTCAAGTAGTGAGGAATGGGAAGGAAAGTGGATGGTTTCCGCGGAAAACTCATTTTTCCGGCGTTTGGTGTGGAACAATTCTGTGGAAATGCTTTCCTGCCTCGTCAACATTTTCCTTGATAATGGTGGAAATGGATTTCCCATTGGGGGGGTATGAGAAATGGATTTCCTCAGAAAACTTCTCCCTCTTTTCTTCACTCTTGTCCATTTCAACCCAAAAACCCTATAACTATTTCATTTTTTATTTCTTTATATAAATTATTATTTAATATTAAATAAATAATATATATGTTATGTTATTTTTCTTCAAAAGATTATATCACCAAATAAGAAATTTTGATTTTTTATAAGAAATCTACAGCCGCACCAAACAATATCTGCACCAATTCAATGAGGAAACTCTTTTTACACTAAACATGAATTTCTAAATTCTACGGAAATTCTTTTCTGAGCTTTTTATTTCTATGGAATTTGTTGACGTGGCAATTTCTTCTTTCCGCGGAAAGAGTGTATACACAAACGTGCCCTAGGGCATGTTTGTGTAACACTTTTCCACGGAAAAGTGGATGGTTTTCCGCAGAAAACACATTTTTTCGACGTTTGGTGTAGAACAATTCAGCGGAAATGCTTTTCTGCCTCGTCAGCATTTTTCTTAATAATGGCGGAAATGGATTTCCCATGAGGGGGTATGGGAAATGGACTTCCTCGGAAAACTTCTCCCTATTTTCCTCTTTCTTGTTCATTACAACCCAAAAACCCTATAACTCTTTCATTTTTTATTTCTTTATATAAGTTATTATTTAATATTAAATAAATAATATACATATTATATTATTTTTCTTCAAAAAATTATATCACCAAATAAGAAATTTTGATTTTCTATAAGGAATCCATAGCCGTACCAAACAACATCTGCACCAATTCAATGAGGAAACTCTTTTTGCACCAAACATGAATTTTTAAATTCTACGGAAATCATTTTTCGAGGTTTTCATTTCTATAGAATTTATTGACGTGGTGATTTACTCTTTTCGCCGAAAAGGTGTATACACAAACATGCACTTACAGTCCATGGGGCTTGTGAGGACCTCTACCTTTATATAGTGTATTGAGAGCTAGCCTACACCTGACAGCCATGGAATCTGACATCTGAGGATTTGATGATTATATGGGCATTTTAAAAGAGTGGTCCCATTTGCAAATACAATGACAAGTATCAGTCAATCCACATTATCAGAGCAAGAGCAACTCAATGGGAGGAGTGGCACGCATTTGCAGGCCACTACAAAATCATGTCCATACCTAGATGAATCAAAGCATTGGGTGGGGCATAAATTAATGGATGGTGCACTCACTAAAGGCACATTTATACTATGAGAGGAATTTGCACTAAAAAGAAAAAATAGTTTGAAGTTTCATATGGCCCGTCTTTTTGGCTATCGTGGTGGAACAAGTTCTTCTCATGGAAAAAAAAAATGAACTAATTTTTCTTGATAGAGAAAAGTTTAGTTTTTATTGTGTGGGGTAGAAATACATGATTCTTTCTTTCATAGAAATAAATGTCTGTAAAAAATTAAAAAAAAATAAAAACAACGGAATCATCTTGTTGCAGAAACATCATACGATAGGATCTCTACTCTATCGTACGATGTATAAATTAGCGAGTTGGATTTACAAGTGCTCAAGTGCATTAGAAATTCAAGGGTGGCCATATTGAATCTTACTAATCAAAAATAAAAACCCATATCATTATTCATTGATATCTTCGTCACAGTAGCATGGAAAAATTCTAGAAAATTATTATATACAGTGGGATACGTTTGCATTTCACATAAACTGGTGTTTCTTGTCATTATTGATTTTTTTTTGTGTCACTGCATGAGAGAGAGAGAGAGACCATTGTTCTCTCTCTCTCTCTCTCTATATATATATATATATATATATATATATATACTGCGAGAATTTGGAGTTTTTTCCATGTGTTGTGTGTAAAATTTCAAATGTTGAAGTCCAACCAAAATTTAGGAGGCTAAAATACTGAGAATTCAAAATACTAAATGTGGCATTTTAGGTCTGTAGTTTTCAAAATTCCAGCAACTAAACACAATATTTGAAATGCGGACGTGACGTAACGACATCAGTATAAATAATTCTCAACTTCTCTAAATTCTGTCAAAAATACCGCCAAACAAATAAGACCGCCGAGGAAATCTTGCACATAATTAGTCGTACAGAAATTATATAATACGGTATGCACATTTAATTCAGGGGTTACACATTTATAGATGATAAAATTGAAAATCTCACACGGCTAGTGCCTTGATGCGCTAACCAATACACGAAAACGACATCCATGGGGGGCACAAGCAATACGAGATTTATGAGGATTTGATTGGAAGTGGGCTATAGTGGTAGTGGCCTCCATCACAATCGGGTGGGTACGGAACCAAAACCAATCGTCTATGATTCAATGCGTCATGCAGATGCATTATTCGAATCATCAAGGGGGCAAATGCCACAAATTTATGCAATGGGGTTGGGCCAAAAGAACCCGACAAAAAGAGCATATCATAATCATTCTCACTTGTAAGCAAGCAAGAACCATGGGGGATCACTTTCCCAATGGGGCCTTATGTCTCATGCAAACACTTCCTTAACTTTATATATATATGTCCAAATTGTTTGATGGTGGGAATTTGTGGAACTCTAGAGTCTGTTTAGAAGTGAAATGGAAAGAAAATTATAAATTTTTTTAGGAAAAACTTCAAATTAGTCATTAAGTTTTTGCCTTATTTAAAAAAATAATACAAGTTTTAAAACTTTTCAAATTAGTCTCTAAGTTTTTCATGAAGTTTTTAATTAAGGACATTCATCCATTTAAAGCTATTTTTCGTCAATTTTTTTCTTCAATTTTTTTAAACTATCCAAATTAACCTTCAATGTTATAAACCCCCTCTTTACTTTCTCTATATTTTCTTCATTTTTTTCACTGGCAGCCTTATAGTGATCGAGAAATATTAACATTTTCATAGAGATCGGTTAAATGTAGAAGCTGTCAGAACCATGATATGACTTTAAATGAAGGTACTCTGGGTCTTTTTAAAAAATTGACAGAAAATACCTTTATATGACTAGATTACCTTAATTGAAGTTTTATTGAAAAACTTAGGGACTAATTTGAAAAGTTTTGAAAATTGTGTCCTTTTTTGAAATTAGGCAAAAGCCTAAGGCCTTATTTAAAAACCTCCCTTTTTTTTTAATGAAATTCGTTCCCCAAAAATATTGTATTATCTTCAAATTGATTTTAGAATTGACTAAGGCCGTGTTTTTCATAAACGAAAAATATTTTAAATTCGCCCGCGCCCCCCCCCCCCCACACACACACAATTATTCCCACATTAGACAATCTTGTTCTAAGAAATTCATATAATTCGTGAGCCAAATGGACTTGTAAGGAAGAAAGTTTGTAAGGGCTCGCTCATTAAAAACCAAACATAAATTGTGGATGATTATATAGTGTTGGGATTAAAATAAGTTGCTTGGAGGATTTGGCTTCCACCTTAACTTTCAATGAATATAACTTTTGACCTATTGTTAGATTTGCAATTGGAGTATATGGTCCAAAGGCTGTGGCGATATCATTGATTATTATATTCACATTTTTCTTTACAAGTGATCAATCCGCTTTTAAATGCTCAATTGATTAGATTGATATGGAATGAGGTAATTTTATACCTGCCCTGATTCACACCTGCCTCAATCAAACTTGTAGCAATTTCAGAATATGTGATACCTAATTTATACTGTGATGAACATATATATGTCCAGTAATTAGGTTTGTTGCTAATTATCTGATAGCAAAACCTATAAACCCACATCTACTGCTAATTGATGGCACTTCTTCATTTTTTGTTTCCGAGGATGATTAGCAGAGCCCGCAGAGAATTTGGCCAAATGTGGGCCCACTTTAAGCCAAACCACACTACAATAAGTCGTGGTTTCAAACTTGCGCTCTCTCCTTGGGGCCATTTACTCAAGCAAAAGCAACCTGACTTACCCAGTGCCTGTGGGAGGCAGAGACTTCATATGACTAGGGGTATAGTCAATTCTCGAAGAGGCTTGACATTAGGGTTGTAAACGGGTCGGTTTTAGTGCGGGTCCCCCTAGAACCGAAACTGTTAAAGAGAAAGTGGAATCGAATTCGGACATAGAACTGTTTCATAACCGATTTCTTGGCTCCGGAACTAGAACCAAAACCATTTATGGGACGGGTCTGGATCCGGATCCGGGTCTAGGTAGATAATGATATTAAAAAAATATAATTTTTAGGAGAGATTTTAGAAAATTGAGGTAATATGTCGGGTATCGGGTCCAAAGGTCTGAACCAAGGTGGAACCGGACCCGGACCCATTAGTTATCGGGGCCTAAATAAGGACCCAGACCTGGTTTTTAATGGGTCGGAACCTCCAGATAATCGGGGACCTATTTACATCCCTACTTGACACATTGGACAGCTAAAAAAAACAAAAGCTTAACTCAAACCATACATCATCACTGATAAATATATAATAAAATACTTGCTTATGTCAAAAGGTAGTTGGTTAAATTCAAGGAATATTTAAGAAACCATAGTAGTCACATGCAACAAGAAGAAGTAAACAAGCATACGCCATCCAATACCATTTCTTTTATGCTCACAATAATATAACCATGTGTCTTAAAAGGAGATGCTAACTGCCAATGCCTCACTATTTGCTAACATGTTTAACATTTTTCTATTGCAGCTTGTAACGAATATTAAAAGTCAAAAAGTTGTGGCTTTTGTTGCAAGTTGTGAATAAACCAACCTTTGAGCCAATTACAGCTGCAAGAACCTTCAATTGAGAGGGCACTTTCTTATTAATGGAGGGAGCTTTCCTCTATAGAGGAGTCCTGCACGGCTGTCATGTATGAGGGTATTCATGGCCCAGCCAGATTGAGACATCTAGGCCCAGCCCGCCTTTAAAAACACAAGCCCATTTAGTCAATCGGTGGATCAATAAGCCACTAAATTACATTCTGCTATTTGGATTGGGCCGGGCTGTGCTTCGGAGTATTACTTAATCCAAGCCTGACCCATATAATAATTGGGCTAAAGACTTATATTCAACCCCGGACTAAAGTGGGCTGGCTTGAGCACCCCTAGGCCCTAGCCGTGTGGGGTTTCACCTTAGTGGGCTTTCATATAGAGGATCCTGTTGCTTAGGCGATGTGGAACAAAAGTCCAAAAATTTTTAGAGTTGTCTGACTGTGTTTTTCTTTCTTCTTCTCCCCATGACTATTTTTCTAAATTAGCTAGACCATTGGTTCACAATTCAATGGATCAGGATTCATGAGCCACAAAAATCTAGAATTTGTCCTAAGTAGGTAGACCCATATTTGGCCCAGGTAACCTTGCCAACAATTAATGCAGGTATCATGAAAACTCAACCCATAGTCTGGGAATGACCCTGTATAACTCATGTAACTCATTAAAAAGGTTGGGTTATGATTGACCTACATATCTAAATCCATGTAAATGCTGTGCTGGTTTAAAACTTTTGGTGCCCAGAATAGTTTATTTTGTATGGAATGAGCTGAGCTTGTGTTGGGCTTGTTTTGGCTTGCAAGCAAACTCAAATATAACCTTACTGTTTGACATGGGCTGGGTTGAGTTAAACAGCTTGACTCGTATAGGATATTTGATAGGATATGGGTTGGGGTTTAACGCATAACGACCCATGGTCAACCTAAACCATATATAGGGGTGTTCATGGGCCAAGCTAGGCTATGCCGAAGCATACCTAGGCTTAGCCTAATTTTATAAACCTCATGTTCGTATTTGGGACAAGCCTGACACAAGTCATAAATGTCAAGGTTAGGGCTGTCAATCCAACCCTTTGATGAGGGGGCCTGTCCTGGCTTAGCTTGCAAAAGTACTCAAAGCAAGGGCTCTTATTTTTATCCTAAAGCCCAAGGGTAGGGTAGGGCCAATTTTGAAATGGTCAAAACCTTAATGGTCAAGCTAGGGCTTGACTTAGCCAGCCCGATGGGGGTTTACCTGGCCCTTTGTCTGTTAATATATAGAATAAATAATATATATGTAATATATATAAGGTTTTTTTTACCAAAGAATTCATAAAGAACCCCTTTAATTAGCAATTAATGACAGAGACAAACAATAGTAATCAAATCTTAGGCAGATTTTTTTATGAGAATGTGCCCATAGATCACAATATTATCACCTATGTTTGATTCTATGCTTTTTCCCAAAACGAATATATTCTTCAATGAAAATGGAGTTCAAGTTGTCATTAATTAGACTAATTGTAATATATTAAAGCCAAGCGTTTTGGCACTAATTTTGACCATCAATTGTGATTTGGACTTTTTAAGTTGTTTCACCCACTTCTAATGGTAATTTCCCTCTCACGCAACTCCTTTCTTATCTCTCATCTCATACAACCAATCACTCCATGCAACCACCCAAATCTACTTTCTACTTTTCCATTCTCCTTTTCCCTTTGCGCAACACCTCCCTTTTTACCCCACTTCTATTCATTTATCCTCCGACTCCTTTTGTATATTACTTCTCCTACTCCCTTTTTACCCCCGCTCATAGTCATTTCTTCTTTTCTTTTCTTTCTAAATTTTATTTTTGCGTATAATATTGCAAATTTGGACATAATATGTTTGCTAATTTGTTTTTTGAATTTAGTTATTCTTCAAAGGTATGTATGATGTTTTCTTTTAATCATTGGTGAAGAGAAAATAATCTTGTTCAATTCATTTCTCTTTTTATTCTAATCTAGTTATTGTGATTTTCTCACCTTCTCGGATTGCCCAGTTCCTCAATTAAAGTCTATTAAAATATTTTAATTTTAATTTGTAGTGATCATTAATTAATTTTTTCTTTATATCTATTTTTTAATATATAGATGTTTAGTTGGCAATGTATGGACTTACACGTCCTTAGCACGGATTATTGTGTTAGTGTCACCATTTATGTAAACTACTAACTCTTACAAGTTTAGATGGATGGTCATCAACATCATCATTTAGTGGGGATGAGCTTCAACCACTAGCCACTGATCAATGCCAATTTTTCATCATCCCCTTACTTCAATGATTGTTGTTTCATTCAAATGAGCCCTACATCTGGAGTTAACGCTTGAGACTTTGACCCATGTTCAAATACATCAAATTGTCTTCATCATTTAGCTTAGGTAGTTAAAATTTAATTACTTTATTATAAAATCTAATGATGATGTTTCTAAGAACTACAAGCTAGGGTTAATGTTAATTCAAAAGTGTTATAATGTCTATTTAAACCACACATATAAAATAATTTATTTGGAAAATGTCTAATATCCATTTGAAACAAATCCAATTGAATTAGATGAGACTTGTCAAACAGGCTCTAATTATGACAGTCCATATTATTACTTTGTAAAAAAATGCACTACAAAAACTAATAAAAAAGGGTGCAACTAGAATAACTTTAATTGCAACAATCTTATTAGTAGCGCCCTGATCACAAACAAAACTTGACACATTACTTAAACTATGAAACTACTGCTCTTGCGCTAAGGTCTTTCAAAGCATATTCCCCGTCTTAGTTTCATTTCATAATACTATTAAATTAGCTTATTTTATTTGATCCTAAATAATAGTATTATATGAGGATAAAGTAACTTGTCTCATGCATTCTCTAAGAAGTGACACAAAAAGATTAACTTTTGCATTACACCAGCCATTAACTAGAATAAAGGAGGGTTAGCATAGAAAAATCATTATATATAATAATATTAAAAAAATCATTTCTTTCCGCGTTGACCCAAGAATAATGGCTTAGGTACTATAGGCCCGCCGAGGGCTTTGGCTCTACCTAGACCCGGCTCGAGCTGGCCCTTTGATAACCCTAATAAGGCCTAAGCTATCCCATTTAGTCAATCAGTCCAAGCAGCCTAGCCAAAGCGGGTCATGTTTGAGCTGTAGATGGACAGATTATCATTAAACGGGCCGAAATTATATATCCGGACCCAACCCAAAGGCTCTGATCTGGCCCAAGTTGGCCCTGCCCATGAGCACCGCCCACCCATAAGCCCATACCCTATCTTAAACACTCTTTTTAAGTATGGGCTCTTAAAATTAGGTCAACCTAATAATTGAGTGAAATCCACTGCCCAATTTAATTCATCATCATTGGATATGTTAAATGTGTCTCCCCTTTTCCCCATTTTAGGACAGCCATGACCCATGCCACCCTTCTTGACTTTTGGAAAAATCTTAAATTCAATTGGGTGGGTCCCAATGGGGTCACAGGGGTATTTATCCGGCTTCTTTCTGGAGCCGGAGGAATTAGTACGGCCAAAAGAATTAGGAACCTCTTGATAGAAAAATAAATAAATAAATTGGGTGGGTCCCAGAGATCCCCACAGTTGAAAAAAAAAAAAAAAAAAAAAAGCCTAGGGACTTAGACCCATTTAGTCAGGTAACCCATGGCCCATGGGCTCCACCCGTTTAAAATATCCATGTAACTTACGTGCATCTAGGTGAGCCCCAGCTTTTTCCTTCCTCTCTCTCTCTCTCTCCCAACTTTTCCTCCTCCATACGATCCCATTTCTTTCTCTCTCTCTCTCTTCTGCTTCTCTTCCTTGCGTTCATCTCTCTGTCTCTCTTCGACAAACGCCTCGTAAATGTCATCTTTGGTAAGCATAGCGTTTTGGGTTTTTCTTCTTCTTCCTTTTTGATTTCATATGTGGGGATTCTGGGCAGTTTTAGAGGCCATGGATTCGATTTCTCTTCATTTTCTTTCTGGGTTCAATGGTGGCAGATCATGAATTGAAATTCAATTACTAGGGTAAGGAAGATCCTTTACCTCAAAACCTGACATCATTTGTGTTGAGAAAGGTAGAAGAAAGGGAATGATTGAGACATCTATTCATTTGCGATTCGTTCCTTAGACATTGATTGATTGTAGATGGATAGGATTTTGCAGTTTCTGATTGAAATTACGCAACTTGATTCAAATTAATTGAAGATTAAGTCTTAATTATATCTAGTTTGGTGCTCTTTGATGCTATGCTATTGTAAATTTCTGTCTTTTGGGTGTTATGATTTCTGTTGTGATTGTGAGGTTTATAAATTTCCTTCTTTTTCCGGAATTTGATTTGTATTTTCTCCTTTCACCTCTCTTTCATATGGGATTGGATCATCAAATCTATGGAAAACTATTGGTTTCAACTTTCATCATCATCATCATCATCATCAAGGTCTTGTCCCAACTTTCAATAAAGTTTCAAAATCATAAAAGATTAGATTTTTAACTGTTTTTTATGTGAATTCTTGGGTTTGACTGATTCTTTTTATAAGGATTAATTGGAGGAATTGTAGCTTATGATACTTGTATATATATATATATATATATATATAAAAGTATCCTAAGGTTGCAATACCAGCATTGGTGCTTGAACTTGACATTGCATCAATATTCTAGTAGGATACAGTTTCAGTGTATCCTTGTGTGCTGACTCCATTATTTTTATTGTTGTTGTTATTATTATTTACTTTTCAACATAAAAAAAAAGGACAGATAGGACGTTGAGTAGTGAGTGACCATTTTATTAATAGGTGAAAAGTAGTACATTATATGAAAATTGATTTGAAGTATGAAATTTGATGTTTAGATAGGATAGTCATTTGTATCTCTGATCCTCATATCCATATCTGCATCCATATATGTAAACAACCATTATTGATTACAGCACATTGTATTTTAAGGTGGACCCATAAATTCTCTTATATATGTGTAGGGATTGTTTGATTTTTAAGGTGTTCAATTTACAGTGACATTTGAGATTCTAATCTGCTAATGAGGGGAGATTGAGCAACTTGTCCAGTTACTTATTTCTTTTGTTTTCTAGCATTTGATCCTTGAGGCATTGGAATTAAGAATTTTTTGAATTTGAGAGCTGTTGGACATTGGATTAATTGTTGCGTTTTGGTGAAAAATATCATTTGCTGTTGCTATTATTTGGAGATTTTGTGAGAGTAGGCCATTAAAGAGTCTTTGGTGTAGCGCTTTTGTTGAATGGTGTGCAGTTGAAAGGATTAACTGCATCAACGTCTGATGTATTTGTCTTTGCCAGTATATTCATGTCGATATTTTGTTTAATAAAGAAGCACTTACAATGAATTTAAAATTTCTATGAATCAAAGATTTGTGATTTACTTTCAAATTCAGTCGGTCAATTTAATTAAGCAAGCAAATATTTTGGGTTTTTCCTCTTTGGTTTTTTCTTTTCTTACGATAAAACAAGTGATTTGTGCCACCATTTGATGGGACAGCCTGTTGTTATTATGGATTGGAAAGTGGGAAGTTGGGTTAATTGAATTTGGTTTTTTGTTCTGTTATATTTGTAAGGGAAAATGGCTGCTGGCCCTGATGTATCAACTCCATTGACTGTATTAGAAGGTGGGACCAGTATGGAGCCATCCACGGAAGTGGAGAACATTGGGAAGCCTCCACGGAACATTTCGGTAATTCGACATTGCATGAGCAGTGCTAGGTTGGCAGAGGTAGTAAGCCTTCACTTTTCACACTATATGTCGATGCTTTCTTTGTGTTCACATTGTTAAACTATTTTATATAGAATACCTTGATTGTTGATGCATTTCCCTCTTCTCATGAATTAGTACCATGAGCATTTTCTGATTTTGGGAACTGTTTTCTAACATGTTTGCTCCTTTCATGTGTTTAGGAGTTGGATCTTGTGGGAATTGATTCAAAGTCACCAGGACGTGGGAAGTCTGGCTTTTTACCAGTGTTCCGTTCTGGGAGTCATTGTGAGATAGGGCCGAAACAGTACATGGAAGATGAACACATATGTATAGATAATCTACTCGAACATCTTGGAGAAGATGCGGATGTACCATCACCAGGGGCTTTCTATGGGGTGTGTAACTAAAACATCACTGCTGCACCTTGCAGCTGCAACTCAATGGACCATTCATCCTTATTAAATATCATATTTCCATGAATTCACGACTAGTTTGTGTTTGCTGTTGATTGTTAAATGATTTACTAATTAGTCAAATGAATGATTTTAGGTTCTTTTCTGTTATCTTCTGAGACCATCAGTTTCTCTTATTCTCCTAAAAAAAATCAAACTTTTAGAACTCGTACAGAAATGAGTTGTTTAGTAGACTGAAACCGCCTGAGGTTTATTGCCTAAATTCATTTGTTATTCAAAACAGATTATAGAGTGCAATGGAAATTTTACAATAATTTATTGGGAAAAAAAATGCAATTATGCAATAGCTGAAGATTCAGTTGTTCGTGGGTGCAGGTATTTGATGGTCATGGTGGTACAGATGCAGCTTCTTTCATCCGAAAGAACATTCTTAAGTTTATACTTGAGGATTCTCACTTCCCCGCATGTGTGGAGAAGGCTATTAAAAGTGCATTTGTGAAAGCAGATCATGCATTTGCTGATGCTCACACTCTCGACAGCTCCTCCGGTACCACAGCACTGGTTGCTCTAATCTTTGGCAGGTGAGGATTAGAATTCCTGTCCAAATCCTTTCTTCCCTTGCCATTGCTTGCCTGACCTCAATAGTTGTTCATTAATGCTACTTAATGCTGATAACTGATCAGAATGCTTCTCTTGTCTGTATTTTTCAATTGCAATGTTATGTTGTGGGACAAGTGTGCTCTCTTTTGGTCATTGAAAGCCATGGATGCATGTATTTGTCCCTCATGCTTTTGAATTTTGATATAGTAGTTCAGTTAAGTGAAGCTATTTATGTATTATTTCTGTTCGGCTCCTCTTATTGTACATGGATGGTACTTAATTCTTTCAAATGCATTTCACCTTTAACCATGCAGGACTATGCTAATTGCAAATGCGGGTGATTGTCGAGCTGTGTTGGGCAAACGGGGTAGAGCAGTTGAATTGTCAAGAGACCACAAACCCAATTGCAGCACTGAAAGACTAAGAATCGAGAAACTGGGTGGCATTATTTATGATGGCTATCTCTGTGGTCAGCTCTCAGTAGCAAGGGCTCTGGGAGATTGGCACATGAAGGGTGCTAAAGGTTCTGCCTGCCCATTAAGTGCAGAGCCTGAATTGCAGACGGTAACTCTCGCAGTGGAGGATGAGTTCTTGATAATGGGTTGTGATGGTCTGTGGGATGTGATGAGCAGCCAGTGTGCAGTGACGATAGTGAGGAAAGAGCTCATGCAGCACAATGATCCTGAGAGATGCTCTTGGGAGCTAGTAAGAGAGGCACTCAAGCGGAATACATGCGATAATTTAACTGTCATTGTAATCTGCTTTTCTCCTGATCCACCTCCTCGAATAGAGATTCCAAGAGCTCGAATGAGAAGTATTTCGGCAGACAGCTTGAATTTTCTCAAAGGGGTTCTTGAAAGCAACATATGATTACAGCCTGCAGTTGAAAAGCTGGGATTTTTGGGAGATTGACACGCTTGTATAAAATGCTTTTGGTGGGAGGTTTTTGTGAGCTTGCTTCCCTACTTGCCTGGTATTTGTCACCCATGCTGCCTCGATAATAAAATGATAGGATCTGAGATTTTTTTTAAATTCGGGTATCATGTACATCTGAGACAATTATTTTTATTAATGTGAAGCATCAAATTTGTTTCTTCTACAGTTTTTGCTGATTCCTCTTAGAATAGTTATCTTTTGATTTGATAACCTGGTATTCTTTTTCTTTCCATCTTGGCTTCTGTGTATGGGTCTCCTATGTTCTGCTAGAGATCCTTAAGCCAAACCTAAGAATGTACCAATTTCTGCTGTTTTGATTGGGCAAATGTATTATCACATTTGCCAGTAAGGGTCTGGTCTATCTGGCTTCATAAACTCTGGGCCTGCCAATTCCGAATTCCTAGCAACTCTGAAATGTGGACTTGCAGATGGACACAGCTGTAGGGTTTTCTTTTCTAGGACGTCTTCTGGGTTTTTATTTTAGGAAAGAATGATCTCTTTGAAGTGAAGATATATAAAAAGAATAAAAATAAAAACTATGAACAGATGCAGGATCCAGCATCAAACAAATCAAGCACAATTAGGACTTGTGTTGTTCAAAATGAGAGGATTCTGTACCCTGTGGATTTTTATTTCTACAAGAGAGAGGTGGATTTTTGTTTTCAAGGGAGCGAGGAATCCTACATTCGTACTCCTTCTATAGAAATGAAAATCTTCTCTATCAAGGAAAATCGGTATATTTTTCTCTTTTTGTAAAGAAAATGTATTGCACCAAACAACGGAACTATAGTTTGCAGCAGGAAAAATGAGGTCAATTTTCCTCTCTAGCACTGAATCCTTTCATTGCACACAAAATTCTATGTGGGGAGAAGAAATAGTACCTTTTTTTTTTATTTTTTTTATAACTGTTAAATTTTATTTCACTAAACAAAGAACAGAACAAAAATTAAAGATAACGGTAATTCAGACAATTATCGAAAAATAAAAATAAAACAACTAAAACAAACTATACACCAAAAATGATTGAAGAGCGAGAAAGCCCTTCTCTAACAAGACCATTCGCCATTGAGTTCGCATCCCGAACGATGTGACAAAAAGAAGCACCCATTTTTTTAGAAATATCTTGCACATCCTCTACCCAATCCGCAATTCTCTATGGATAACTTGCCTTACCAGGAGCCCACTGAATTGTTGAAAAAGAATCTCCTTCTAGAATAGGATAAGAGCCACTTATCTTTTCCAATTCATGGCACCCAATAAGATTAGCATATACTTCAGCTTCATTAGCGTCAAGAACATCTACAGGCCCAAAATATCTTCTAACAACATCTCCAATCCAATTTCTGATCACACCTCCAATACCTCCTTACCGAATACTCCTACAAAGCTGCCGTCAAAATTCAACTTGAAGGTTCCAACAGGAGGGCATAACCAGCCAACTCTATGAACTGCTTTTACTGCGTCAGTACCCTTTTAAAACCGCATCCTAAGAGCAATTAATGTCTGCAGCAGAGATTCCTCCAAAGTCCTTTCCGATACATGCCCATTCTAAAACTTTCCAAATAATGGATTGAATGATCACCTCAACTGAGTTACTGACATTTTTGAACAATTTTTTTATTTCTTTCCAACCAATTTTTCCAAACTGTAACATATAAAACTGATTTCCAAAGAATTTTACCCTTCTGATCCTTACTTCCCAAACGCCATTGAAGAAAAAGATCTTCAACCAAACCTAGCATAACCCAATTCATATCAAAGCAATTAAGCACGAAGTTTCAAATTTTACAAGCAAACTGGCAATGGATTAGCAGGTGAGGTGCTGTTTCCTCATCTTGTAAGCACATAGGACAAGCATTAACTATCACATGATTTCTTTTTCTCAACTTATCAATCGTCAAAATTTTATGCTGCCTTGCCATCCAACAAAAAGTTAACACTCTAGGCGGGGCAGAAGGGCCCCAAAAAGAGCTCCAACCATCCATTGATTCATTTTTATCATCCAGGACTTTATAAAAAGACCTAACAGAAAACTTCCATTTAACATCTGGTTTCTAGATTCTTGCATCAGATTTATCCACCGATAAATACACCTTATTGAGCATACCCAACAATTTAGCAAAGTTAGAGATTTCAATATCTGTCAGATTTCTTCGAAAAGAAAAGTCCCAAACAACCTGACCATTCTCCTTAGAATAGTTGTTAGCAACAATAACTTATCGTCTTTGATCAAACAGAAAATGATTTGGGAATTGATTAGCTAACACCAGCTGCCCCGCACCATTCATCATGCCAAAATTTGACCTGAAAATCATTGTGGACCCTGTACCGAATCCAATGTGCAAACTCCACCTGAATACATAGAAGTATAGAACAGACTTCCATATACCAAAGACCCCATTAGTTTGTATTGGAACACACTGACCACCATTATCCAACTTATATTTACAAATAATAATTTGCTGCCACAAGCCCTGTCCTGGTTCACCCACCCTCCATAGCCACTTTCCCAATAAAGCTTTATTAACTTTTTCAACCGGGCGGATACCCAAACCACCTTTAGAAAGAGGTTTACACACATTCTCCCATTGCACCAGATGATACTTTTTCTTGCCAATTGATTCATTCAAAAGGAAATCCATCTGAAGTCTTTTTATTCTCCTAACAACTGCTTTTGGGCAACGAAAGTAAGAAAGAAAATAGACCGGAATACTGGACAGAACTGATTTTATTAGAGTAACATGGCCTCCCATGGACAAGTATCTACCCTTCCATGAACTTCATTTCTTTTCTATTCGCTCCACAACTGAATCCCAAAGATGTTTATTTGGAAATCCCAAACATAAAGGGATTCCCAAATACTTAGAAGGAAGCTTACCAACCTTACATCCAAACACATCTACCAAAAAAGCAACATGATTGTTCTCTGTTCGAACACCAATCAATTCACATTTATCATAATTAATTTTCAGACTCGATAGGAACTCAAACCATTTCAAAATATACTTTAGATTTTGCAAATGATCCAAAGAAGCGTCACAAAATAAAATAGTGTCATCTACAAACGGTAAATGTGATACCTCAATATTAACATTCTCCACAACAAAGCCTTTAACAAGGTTAGAATGCTTGGCTTTCTCCATTACAGCATGCAAAGCTTCTGCCACTATAACAAATAGCATTGGAGATAGAGGATCTCCTTGTTGAAGGCCTTTTGAACTTTTGAAATAACATTTTGGAGATCCATTCACCAAAATAGAAAAATGAGCCGAGAATATGCAACAATGAATCAACTTCCTCCATTTCTCACCAAATCCCATTCTAACCATCATGTATAGAAGGAAATCCCAATCCATCCTGTCATATGCTTTTTCAAAATTCAGCTTGCAAAATAAACCCGGATGTTGCTGCCGATTTATGAAATCTATACACTCATGACCAGTAATAATACTATCAAGAATTTGGCGACCTTCTACAAAAGCACCTTGGAATTTTGAAATTACTTCAAGAAGAACCTTCCTCAAACGATTAGCAAGAACTTTAGCTAATATTTTGTAGAGACTTCCAATAAGACTAATGGGCCTATAATCTTTAATTGAAACAACTCGCTCCTTCTTAGGAATCAAAGATATAAACAAAGCACCTAACTCTCCTGTGATAGCTCCATTAGCATGGAGTTCATTGAAAAAGACTAATAAATCATCTTCAAAGATATCCCAAAATTGCTGAAAAATGATAATTGAGAATCCGTCAGGCCCCGGAGCACGATTACTACCTAAGCTGAACACTGCTTCCTTAATTTCCTCTTTATTAAACCGAAGCTCAAGAGATGAAGCACTAGAAAGAGAAAGCTGCCTTAATGAAA
Source organism: Camphora micrantha (assembly GCA_003546025.1). NCBI lineage: Eukaryota > Viridiplantae > Streptophyta > Magnoliopsida > Laurales > Lauraceae > Camphora > Camphora micrantha. The sequence continues at coordinate 2,470,579 of QPKB01000003.1, read as the reverse complement.
CTCCATCCATCCGAGGCCTAGATCGACCGTCACCAGTATATAGCTGCTTGAAAAAATCCACAATTTCCCTTTCTATATCCTGCTTGCTGTCCCGGATCTGTCCTCTTGCTGCAATAACATTTATCCGATTAACACGCCTACGGGCAGTAGCCATAACATGGAAAAACTTTGTATTCCGGTCCCCTGCATCCAACCATTTAATTCTCGAGACTCTCCTGAGAGATCATCTGCAAATTCGACCCAAACAACCCTTGGCCCTCCCATGGTCCAACAAATCCAACACTCAGGTCCATTCAGGAATTACGGGCCGAGCCGGAGTAAGCAAATGGGCTGTGTTTAGGTAGCCTCCACCCACCCGGCCCATCTGAAACCCCAGTGATGGGACCATGGGACCTTCCCATGAGATCCATATTAATCTTTCCCATTTCTGTACTGTCCACATGCTAAAGTGGATTACCAAAGATGGACAAGTGGGTCCCTCCATGGTGGACCAAGGGAATGGGCAACAAGGCCTCATGATTAGGGAATGGAGCCCCCAAAAGCACCAAACACCCAACCTCTCATGCAATCACCCAACATTGAAACTGTATGTCCCATGAAGCAATATGCAGCATTCATTTCTAATGTGGCCCACCCCCCACCCATTACAAAATCAATCGTCACCCAGTTATCAATATTCCACCAGTTCTTACCTAACTGATTAATTTCAAAGACAAAACACAACCTGGAGCCACATGGTTCACACCCACCCCCCCATATATGCATTTCATTGCAGTTCCAAGCCCAACAAATCATAGGGTGGGTGGGACCTATTACTCTTTTGGAGCGTAGCACCAAAAGTCACAATAAGAGAGCCATTAGTCAGTACTGCTCCGACCCAAATCAATACTAATGGAAAGCAAATATAAAATCAGTATTGGCAGTCATGTAACTAATGATAAAATATTTGACTGATTCCTGTAAGGTGCTGCATTCCTTTATCCCACCATAATGAGAGAATGCAACCTTTTAATTGTCGGTAAGCCTTTGCCATTTTAAAGTTGTGTGAAAAATAATACATATTATTGAATAGGTGGGGCCCAACAAAATCAATTAAAATTTAGAGATATCCCGTGTATTGGAGATTTGAGAGGGTGTTTATTTTGAGCGATTCAAATTTTTAATAGATGGGCTCCACTGTAAACTTTAGAGTATGGGTGTTTCAAGATTTGTTCCAACTATGTTAGCCATCTTTGCTGTAGTTTTGACAAAAACTTTATGCATGTCCCATGCCTGCCTGAATGGAAGAGGAGGGTCTCACCAACTTTGTAGATGTATGTAATCTCCAGACCCCTGGTTTAATCTGGTGGGTCCTACCAGATTTTGCATATATCTGGCCCCACTTGTGGAAAAAAAAATAAAAAACTGAACTTACTATGCATTAGTTTCTGGAAGAGCTACCACTGCCAGTTGAGAATTCAGGTGGAATGGGAGAAGAAAGGTACAGATGCAGTGCTTCAGCCACAGGGGGCAATGATGAACTGGTCCACCTCTTGACAATTCCCATCATAAAAGTGCACATGCTCTTTGATTCGCAGGACTACAATTTCAGTGTACCATCTGCTATCTTCTAAGTTCAAAAGTTGTAATAAAAGGTTGAGTCACATTCAAGGTCTGCACTATAAAATTGTAGATTTAAAACTACATTATCATGCGGTAGAGTTTATTCAGGACGCCTTTAGGCTTGGAGGGATTAGTCCAACTTAAAAAATTCAAAACCCTAGGATAACATTAAAAAAAAAAAAAAAAAAAAGAGTTTGAGTCATACATGAAATCTGTTTGAGCCAACCTTGATTTGGTGGGTTGGGTAATAGTATAGGGCCTGAATTGGTCACAAGTACAAAAGAGACACTATAATGATTAATCTAATTTAGGCTCTAATACTTTACCACTAATTTGATAATATTCAAAAGTTGTCATCATTGGCTACCTTTTCTTCCTTTTTTCCCTATCTATCTATTTGAGAATTACTATTGTGGCTTTAACATTTTCCACTCAACCCTGTTATTTTTTTATCTTTTTTTATTATGTTCTTTGCTAGTATCACCATCATTTGAATTTGCTTGGATACATGATATCCAAAGAAGCCACCACAATGAAAAATTATGGATGTGGATTAGAGGAAAACAAGGTATCATAGCGATCAAATTACCTAATCTTTAATTTTATGTCATCAAATTTTGAGAACTATACAACCTGCAAATTTAACATCAACTACCGTTAGAAATATCGGGGGAATGGATAGTCTTGTTGGGTCAAATACCTTGGAATCCTTATACTTCTACTTTCTCCAATTCGCGAGGAGTGAAGGAGGGGGTGAGTTTTTTGTTGGTAAAGATGAGATCGGAATACACTATGTTGGAGATCAGATTCGCCATTTAAAAGAAATTGTGGCAAGGAAGCGAATGACAAGAGATTTGTGCAGCTTCGGATTTCTTGAAAAGAAAGTAATCGAGACACGAGCAGGATTCCCTATTGCTATAACTCTATGGTACGGCCCACGTAATCATAATCTAGATGGTCGAAGATGATTAATTGTAGGGCCCGCATAAGTACTTTTATGCGGTCAACTTAGAACTGAATAATTGTAATCACGGATGTGGATTAGAGGAAAACAAGGTATCATAATGATCAAATTACCTAATCTTTAATTTTATATCATCAAACTCTGAAAACTATACAACCTGCAAATTCAACATCAACTATCGTTAGAAATAGCTAGGGAATGGATAGTCTTGTTGGGTCAAATACCTTAGAATGACTACATCATAAAAAATAAAAAAAAAGATAATAAAAAAAGTGAGATTAGGATTGATGTCGATTCAAAGGAATCTTTTGTGCACCTTATATGAAATCTTAAAAGGGAAATGAGACGTATCTTTTGGATGAGAGGGACAAAGAAAGCTATTTTCAATTTTATCTAAAATCATGCATGCACTATTTTTTCCAACTATTTTTTTTTTTCTGTCTAGGGGGCATTTTCATGGTAAATCACACAGATTTATCGTACTCAAGTAGAGAAATCCTCACTTAAAGGACCAAACTCTATTATGGAGCCTCCTATTAAAATCCAAATCGTTCAAAATATGCCTTTTTTAAATGTATCAGGGTATCCTCGATTTTTGCATCAATCGGAGTTCATTCCACTATCAGATTAACGATTTGATAAAAAAATGGGGCAATGGATATGCAAATGATCATGTTAATCACTTTTTTGTAATCATGTTTTTTATCAAGAAGTCAAAATATAAAAAATGCATTTATTTTTACCCATTTGAATTTTCATAAGTGGGCCCCACCATGGAGTTATGCTCCCGTGACTCAAGAATCTCAAGAGGGGTCCGAATTTCTAACAACCACAACACAGGCATGTAGAGCGAGAAATTTTAGAATGTCCCGCGGATCTCAGAAGCATCTTTTTCACTTCAACAAAGGAAAAGAAACCCAGAGAGCGAGAGAGAGGAGCGTTTGGACGAGCTGCTTCTTTTCCATCTCTATCTATAAGAAGAAGAAGTGGAAGAAGAAGAAGAAACGAGAGAGAGATTCTCCAACCAAACACAATCAGAAATCGCAAATGAGAGCGAAAGCCCTCCACAATTCGCGTTGATTCTCATTTCCTCATCAGGAAATCGACTCGACTCGGCTTTCCACCGCTGTAAGCAACCATTCCATTGCCCAAAAAGGCAAGTTTTCGTTCGTGTTTTCTCTATTTTCCCCCCTTTTTTCGCCACATTTGATTCTGCCTCGTTTTCTTGCAATTTAGCGGTTCAGATCTCGAGATCTGGACCGTTTTTGCTTTACTTGGAAAGAAAATGGTCAATATCTGAGCCGTTGATGTGATTTATCTGGATTAGGGCTTTGATCTCGTAATGAGGACGAGATCTGTCTCTTCTTTTAAGAGAAATGGTGGATTCTTTCTTTTTGATGTTTTTGATTGCGCGGATCTTGAGATCTGGATGTGTTTGGAGCGTTTGGGAAAGAAAATGGTTGATTCTTGTGCTCTGAAGGCATGATTCGTGTAATCGAAGGAGATGTGTTGGAATCGGAGAGGAAACGGACGACGGCTCCAAGTTTCAATTGTCAGGATCTTGTTTAAGACTAGAGATTTCATGTTTTAGCGACGATTTGTAGCCTATTTCATAATGAAAGAGCTGTTTTCCCCAATGCTCATGTAGGTTTCTGAGCTCAGAGGATTACTGTATCAGCGATCTTTCGCGGGAAAAGTAAAAGAAGCGATCTTGTTAGGGTTTTTTTTCTTGTTCTCAGGGGCATTTGAATTAGGTGTCAGCAATAAGCTATGATTTATGCTTTTAGAGCTGACGCTTTTTAAATGCGTTTGTTGATCCTTGACTCTTGATAATTAGTAATGGTTTTGGGTATTTTAGGGTTTATGGCTTTTGGCCTTTCAAAGGTTTGAGATGGGGAGTCTAGGTAATTTCAAGAGATCAGGCAGTAACGGCGGTAAGACTGCTCTCCTTCGCAGTGGTTCAGGAAAACAGATGGATAAAGGGATTGTGGAGGAGGGAGTGGTGGGAGAAGCATCTGTTCCAAATGAATTTGAGGCCCTAAGTGTTCCGAAACGGCTTGTTAGAAGTGTCAGCCAGAAGTTGAAGAAGAAGAGTGCGAGAGGCGATGATGGCGAGGATGAGGGGAAAGAGAGAAAGGGTTATGGATGGAAATGCCTTGGATTGTATACAAAGGGAGGTGGGTGTCGAGTTGGGGCTGATACAAGTGAGGAATTGGGAGATGGAAGTGGTCGAAGGAAGTCCAATGTTGGGGAAGAGTGCATGGGGGGTTATCATGCGATCCCAGGCACTGATGAAGCAAGGGTTGATTGTTTTTCTTATGGGGTAGCAGAGAGGTTTTGGAGGTGGAATAGCAGAAAGGCAAAAGAGATTGAGCCGCAACAGGCGAGTGGTGAAATTCACTTCTCACTTCCAGATGACATACTAGAAATGTGTCTGGCAAGGGTTTCTTTGACGACTCTCATGAACACCCGCCTTGTTTGCAAGAAGTGGAGGGCCTTGACAACCTCTCCTCATTTTATGCAGATGAGATGCAAGGGTTCCCATCAGAGTCCCTGGTTGTTTCTGTTTGGTGCTGTGAAAGATGGGTACTGCACTGGGCAGATACACGCTCTTGATGTCTCTCTTGATCGATGGCACCGGCTCGATGCTGATATTCTAAGGGGTAGATTTCTATTCTCTGTTGCGAGTGTTGGGAGTGATATTTACATTGTTGGTGGTTGCTCTAGCTTGGCTAACTTTGGCAGGGTCGACAAGAGCTCATTCAAGACGCATAAAGGGGTGATGGTATTCAGCCCTTTAACTGGACTGTGGCGCAAAGCAGCATCAATGAAGTCAGCAAGGTCGGGGCCTGTTTTGGGTGTTTTTGAAGTTGATTCTAGTTGCTCTATCTTTCAAACTCGGCTAGATCGGCAAGATCGACGCCCTTCAAAGTTGCGGCTGGGTGGCGTGTCTGATGTTTACGAGGATCCACACAGATTCTCACTAAGACGACAACTTAGAGATGCTTTGATTGAGACTGAGGACTCATCCAGAAGAAAACCCGGTAAGTATGTCAAGCAAGAAAGTAATCAATCAGGTGTGAAGGACCCCAGGAGGTTTGTTCTTATTGTTGTAGGAGGCCAAGGATACTGGGATGAGCCTTTGAATTCTGGCGAAATTTATGATCCAGTATCTAATAAATGGATGGACATTGCCAGATTACCTGGAGACTTTGGAGTTGTTTGCTCTGGTGCTGTTTGTAACAAAATGTTTTATGTTTATTCCGAGACCGACAAGCTTGCTGCTTATGATATAGAAAGGGGAATATGGATAGGAATCCAGACCTTGCCCTCCCCTCCCCGTCTTCATGAGTACTATCCAAAACTTGTATCTTGCCATGGTCGGGTGTTCATGCTTTGTGTATCATGGTGTGAGGCAAGTGGCCAAGTAAATCGGAGGGAGAGAGCTGTAAGAAAGATATGGGAGTTAGATCCCTCATTTCACTCCTGGAATGAGGTCTCAAAGCATCCAGATGCCCCCATGGACTGGAATGCTGTATTTGTTGCAGATAGAGGTATGATATTTGGAGCCGAGATGTTCAAGATATTTGGTCAGGTGTTGGACTTCTTGACTGTATGTAATGTGTCTGGTTCGGAATTGAAATGGGACCGTATCTCAAAGAAGCATGTTGCACATGAAGTAGATGCTTCTTCTTGCATGACAAAGACAATTGCAGTGCTGCACCTGTAAACTACTTGGTCTTCCTGTCAGATTGCAGCTTGTCATATTCTTCTCTCATTATCATTCTTTCAAGGTATAAAACTTTGGCAATTGATTGGTGTTGCAGTTTATTCAGATTTGTAACAGTGGTGTTTGTTTGTCATGTAGCTTGTTAGTTCACAAATGAAAATTTTAAATTTGTATTTCAGAAAGCCACTGTTGTATCAAGACTATCTCCATTGATCTCTTTAAATGTGAAAATCTGCAGATTTTTCATCACCAAGGTTTAATGATGAAAAAAGTACTCCATAGTTTAGATTTTTGCTGTTGGTCGTTTCTATTGAACAAAACTTTTATTTTGGATGAGGTTATATCATGTTGGCCTATGATGAACAGATACGGCATGGATATGGCAAGGATACATCATAGACACGGCCGAGACATAGATTTTACACATAAAAAGTGAAGTATCGGACATAATACATTGCCCATTTTAAAGTATACGTGTATCATAGATGTTGGCTATTCTTTTTGACCTTCTAGTTCTATCCATCCATAGTCTCGTTCATCTCTGGGAATTTACTTTCAGAATGTGGCAGGGAAGCACTGGTTCTGGTAATCCGTTTTTAAACCTTTCAAGAGTTTATAATAATTCATAGGGTTGCCTCAGTTTTGATTTTCCTTGGTGAATAGCTCTCGTGAGGCTCGAGCATTTAGTTTAATAGATCATTTCAGTGTGAACTCTTGTTTTCTTGTGAAGACACATTGTAATCTGACGATTGAATATTCATTATCCCATTTATATTACTTAATTCTCTCCCATCAAAGATAACTCAAGATAAGGATGCGTATGATATCATTGTTTGTTAGCTAACATTTTCACCCCTCTTGAACTAGTGTATAAACCCCATTCGCATATGAAACTCTGCTAAAATCTAGTACACAAATCTCAATTTTCTGTTTCAGTATCAACTCAAATGTGATACTGGTAACCCTCATCATTCTGCAATGTTCAATACATGTTGCTATGGGGTACACTGCATTGTGCCATCTAGATGATGCTTTCTGTATGGTCAGTTTACACTGGGAAATCTAGCTTAATTCAGACCACCATACTCACATTAAATACGTGATCCAAAAGTCCCTGGCCTGGACCATCCATCAAATGGTTCCCATTGTCGATCAGCCATTGGAGAAGATCTTCACTGATTATTATTTAGCAGAGTGGGTCCCGCTGTTTAAATTGTGATTAGTCAATTCCCTGCTCTAGGGCCCACCTTTCATGATGTCAAAAACTGTTGGACCAAACTCTCCAACCCTAAGATACATTAGAACCATTGAATTCATGCTGTGAAATAAATATGTTCACTTTAATCATGCAATTCACACCGTTTTATCCAGATGGTTTCACTCCCATCATGAGTAGGATTTCGTTCCAACACTTTTTTTTTTTTTCTCTCCCATCTTTCCTTCTCTGAAAAGATAGGACCCGCCCTAAGTAGTTGAAAACCATGATGTGGCATCACAACACTTTAATCATCCACAAAAAGGAAAGCAGAGGATAAGAAACTTTTTAGGAGCAACAACTCGTCCAATGACCAGGATAATCCGATCTGTATGGCTTTTTAGCTAAGGGATTATTACAATTTACAACAGTGCCCAGCAATGAGTGTTTGTGAAGGACTATGAATCCATGTGCCCTCATCATCATCTCTCTTTTGAGAGAATGTACTAAACCTAATCTTTATATGACTTAATTGTGGGGGTTTTAGACCCGTTTGTATAGCTCAGATGCACCTTTTAGGATTCAGCCCAAGGACAACACGGACCATGAATGTCAGTCCTAAGCCCACCCATTTAGTCAAACTGGGCTTTTATTCAGCTGTACAGACTCTCAAGCCATTGTTTGGACACTCCTTAGTCCTTCTTCAGATCGGTCCAGGCCGGATCAGGCTTTGGGCTTTCAATCACATAATAAAAAACTGACCTATATTTTAAACGGGCCTAGTTTATATATCCAAGCCTACTCCGCCCATAGCAGGCTGGACCCAATCAGGCTCCGCTTGCCCAAGCCCATGAGTACTCCTAATAACAATAGGATTAGATCTCGTTTGAGGTCCACTAAAGATTCATAGTTCACCGATCTTAAATTTTTTTTTATTTTTTTTTTTAGTCGGTGATCTTTACAGATTCAAAAAAATGCCATAAGGATTTTCCCCCCCCTGAACTGGGGACTCAGAAAGAACGACAAAAAGAAAAAAGAACGCGCACACAGGCTTGTTTCTAAGCAGCTGATCTCGGACTCAGAAAGAAAGAAAAAAAAGAAAAAAAAGAAGGCGCACACTGGCTTGTTTATTTGTTTCTAACCAGCTGATCTCCAGGTGAGAACACTGTTACAAGGAATTACATAATGTCGTAATCAAACAAATAACGAAACATAGACCCATTGCTTCGCTACGAGTGGAACAAATGAGGAAGAAATGTCACATTGCTTACCATTTCAAACCCATGACAATCATCAATCTACCACAATCTTACTGCTTACCAGTTACAACCCATAGCAATCGTAAAAATAATAGATTCCCTTAGCTTCTAAGGTCACGGCACAGAATGCACTGGACATAAGAACAAAAATAGATGACAGCCAATCTTTTTTTAAATGAATGTCTGGTTTTAATCTCAATTAACATATGAAATCACAAGTTTCAGAGTAGGTTTAAAGAACACGTTTTTTTAAACAAATTCTCAACACAATTTCACAAACAACATATGAACATAAAGAAATAACAAGATATCATACAGAACTTTGATCAGTGGGACTTCCAATCTTCCCTCAGACATTAAAACTACAGAAAAGAAACACACCAGTATCTCCAGATCCTGCATGCATTGCTGTACGTCAGCAGTAGAGATGGATAGATGCTTCACCCATCCTCTTTTCCTTGAATGGTATGCCTAACCCATCTTTTGAAAGATGCCAGAGAAATTTGGTATCTTGTCGACATGCTTAAGTGCACGCTCCGCAATCTGCCGAGTCCGATAATCCCCGTGCCGGAAAGATTCAACCAATGCAGTAGCCACATTTTGATTACCAGTAATCTCATATGCTATGTCTTCTGTCCTTAAGATCCTCTCCACAGCCCATACTGCACGCTGCCGGAGGATTTCAGTCCGGTTCTCAACCAAGACATCAAATATTGGCTTGATCCCCTCTGCCTCAAACAAGACGGTCACCCCTTGCTCCATGTTGACATCATCTTCCAACAATGTGCACAGAGCCGCAAGTACTGCCTCAACAACTTTCTCATTCATGTGATCTAAACATGCTACCAGCTTCCCCACTGCTTTTCCTTCCAACAGACAGAATGACTCCTTCACTGAGCAGATCCCTCGGTGGACCCGGCAAAGCCCAGTAATAACAGGCTGCTGGCTTAAACAAGGGAAAATTGAACAACAAAATCCAGGCTCTGGAACATCAGGCAATCTTGTCAGACGACTAGACTCTTTCGAGAGGTTCTCCAGTGCCATGGCAGACACCATCTGTACCTTGTCGAGGCCATTTGATTGGAGGAGATCTGTAAACAACGCAGTGAGATTGTGTTCGCGAGCAAATGCAACAGCCTTAGGGTCATTGGCAAAGACAAATGTGAGCCTTGCCAGAACCCCGACTAGCCCTTCTAAAAATGGTGTGACAAAACGGTTACCACGGGTCTCCCCTTGTCGGATCCTAACAATCCTAGAGATGACCATCTCAAATGCGCCTTCCTCCCGCAGCATTTCTGTGAGGCCTGAGTCCCTCTCTGGGAGGTTAGCCAACAGTCCAACAGCAGATGCTTGCTCTTCTGTTATCCCTCTGTTGTCTGAGATGACTTTTATTAGGCTGCCAAGCTGGCCTGCAGTGCCACAAAGGGCATCTGCAATCTCTTGACCCATGTGAGGAGAGAGGTTCTGTATAAGTTTTAAGGAAGACATGCGCAGATCCTTCTGTGGAGCTTCAATAAACTGAATCAAACTGATGGTAGCACCAGAGCTTTTGATGGCATCCACTACATTTAGAACTGTTGCAGAAGATCCTGTGAGCCCCACAAGAACTTGAAGAAGCTTACACTCAATGTTAGGACCAGTGTTGCTGATCAAATGAAGCAGCTTATGGATTGTATCTTCAGAGACCAGAGTCTGGTCGTTAGGGCCAATGGGAATAAATTCAAAATCACAGCCCAAGTTAACAACATTGGCAAGTACTGTTGCCGAGACCTCTTTCAGCCTCATAGGAAGCTGGTTGATACCAACAGTGAAGAGATCTTTGATGAGTGGCGGAAGGATCCCAGCATCAATTAATATCTTGGCACTTGCCTCACAAGATGAAATCTGGTTCAGAGCCTTCAGAGAAGCTTCCCTTGCTTGCATATTGCCACTTCTCAAGAAGTCAACCAGTGATGAGCCAACCGTTCTGGCCACAAAATCCTTCACATCATTGCTCAGAACTAGGTCACCAAGATATGAAGCCATAGCCACTTTGGTTTCTGGCGAACCTGAATTGATTTCCCAGCACCAGGAAAATTATGAGATGAATTATTTGTGGACTATTTTATCAGGAATGACAACTTTAGAAAGCCATAAGAAATCATTTCATAAATTATAAAATATATAGAAGAAAAGGTATTGAGAACATAAGCTGATAAGCAATGTTAGCTAGAGTTTTAAAAAAAGAAAACAGCTGCTAAGATTTTGCTGTAAATGCATGCATACATATTTCGCTGGTAACAAGATTCCAGCATGGGAAATTTCAAAAATTTCCTTTTCATATATTTAAGGAAAGCTTTAGAGTTTACAAGAAAGGGTTACAATAAAAATAAAAATAAAAACAAGCAGATTTGCATACATGATGACAACTGGAATAATTAAGGTGCAGGGTTCCCACTTCCGAGCTTAACTAATATTCAATCACTCTAACCATAAATCCAACTTAACTACCAAAATTGTGCTGAATACTTTTACAGACTACAGTGGCGCAGGTCGAGCCAAGCCCAAGCACTGGGCCAGACCCATGAGCTATTGGGTTGACGGACCTGACCCACTGGATCAGCCCACAAATCCTAAAGGGGATCAGCCCGTTATTCTGTGGGAAGTTGATATTTTAGTTTCTTAACTGCTTTGGTATTTTGGATTAGTAGGTTTCCTTGTTGATTTAGGAATTTTATGCTTAGCAATTAGAGTCCTAGTGGTAATTCTGTGGTAGGAAATACTATTCCATCTTTTCTATAAATATATAAATCCCCTTCTGGGATAGGTACGTCTCTTATTATTGAATAGAAGAACTGAGTTTTGGATTGAATTGTGCTTGATCGTGTGTTCTTGAGTGCTTTGAATCCATTTGGATTCGACCAAATCCTTGTTGCGGGTTTGGTCCATTCCTGGGCTTGCATCATACAGTTATCAAGAACAAGTACCTATTAAATATAAACTGAAACCCATTCTTCTAAAAGAATATATATTCGAAAATAAAGAAAAAAAAAAAAACCCACTCTCAAGTCTTAACAACCCATTCTTAAAGAGAACAGAACAACAACCGAAAGAGAAAAGGAAGCACCTTCTAGAAGCAGTGTGAGAAGCGGCTGCAGTCTACCATTTTCAGCCATCTGCCGCACATTGTTCTCACACTTTTCCAGATTCTCAAGTGTCCTGTCAGCTTTTTCAACAGTCAGAAGGTTCTCTGATTTACTGCTTGTCATCCCAACTAATATAAGAATTGCTCCATTGACCGCACCAACTTTTTCACACAAAGACTCAGATTTTGACAACTCATAAAGCAAAGATACAGCCTCCTCCCTCTCCTGGGAATGCTCATGGGACAGGAACTTAACAATTGTGCGTATAGTGTCCCCATCAACGATCACTTCCTGCAGTGCACAAATGATTCAAGAACAGTGAAATTTATGTGTATTTAAAGATGAGATGATCTGAAAAGAAAACCAGTAAACCTGCAGACTACCTTATTATCGAGATCTTCTTCAGCCACAATTCTAAGGGTTTCTAGTGCCGTACACCGAACTTTCCCACTGCTTCTCTTCAGCGTGTTGATTATCATTGGTATTAGCTCTGCATTACGGACAACGTGCTTATTGGTCCTGCTCTTCTGGCACATATGCTGTATATATTTCAAAGCCTGCAAAACATCTTTCTCTGAACTGTCCAATGACAGCGATCTACTGGCAAGATCGAGCTGAGCAGCTTCATTCCTTGCAGTCCATTCTTCAATTGTATTTCTTAGTGCTATACTAGGGTTCAGTTCTGTGCTTCTTAATTCTTTCAGAGTCAGGGGGCAAACAGGCTTCCTTCCACTTTCCTTGCATTCCTTGAACCACTGTTCAATAGCTTCTCTCTCAAAAGTCTGCCCATTTTCTAGGGTAACAGGGTCCCGCATTACTTGTTTTGTCAGAGGACAGACAAATGCATCATAAATAGGCTCAATGTGTGATCTTTCAAAGTGATAACTTCCTTCATCAGATTGGCTACCGCGATCATAACTTCCTTGCCAGATTTCTTCCATATTTCAAGGAAGAACTACTGCAAGAGAAGAAACTGACACTGTTTAGAATAGTATTTTAGTGCTGAAAATACTAATTACGTGTTCAAATATCATAAGCACAGACACAAATTGTTGTGAATTAGCTAGCACAAAACAAGTAAAGCAATACCCAAATTTGTCTTCAAAAGAGAAGAAAGCAAGACTAGTGTTGGAAAGAATCAACATCACAGAAAATTTTCACTGAAACTCTCGATTTAAGAAAAAATTGTTGATACTTCAGGAACTAACAAATTTATATATTTATGAACTCTAGTCTCCTACTTCGACTCAACTCTCAAATCTACATGAACTTCCCTTAACTATTTTAAGATACCTAGAACAGCCCAAAAAACACAAAATTCAAAACTCGATTGTGCTTTATCAGAAAATGAGTCATAACTTTCACAATTACTTATCGAAATTTCATGATTCTGAACTTGTTGGAAAGGTGTCCATCTTACCCAGATAACCTATTAAATACAAGTAATTTCATGCCAACCAAAAAAAAAAAAAAACATTTGGCACAGGAAATGTGGTCCTAAATAAGAAATATAAAATATTTGCTTCAAATCTTTATCTTCAACAAAGACTCCATCAACATAACTTTCATCACCCATTGTTTCTCTTTTCTTTCTATGATATCCCTTGATCTTTATTTTCTGAGTGATCATTGTGACAAAATGAAGCAAAGGATGACTGCTTCTCATTGCTTCTTCCCCTACTGAAGAAAACTTGTTCTCAAGTTAAATATCTGTACAGTGTCTTTTCTTTCCATCTGACCAAATTCTTGAAGAAATTATTTCCCCCTTCCATCTAGGGATTCTTCCTATAGTACATAGTTGTCTTTGGAAAAGTCCAACATAGACAATCCATGTGGGTGAATAGCTAACTAATGCAAACAGCTTCCACTGCTTACCATATGTTCACTTGCTCAATACACAAGACATGGGAATCAACCAGTTTAGCACAATAACCCCACCGAGTATTATACTTTGCAAACAACTGTATTGCTAACTCCATGGTTCAAAACAGCAATATTGGTGGGTGCATCAGCTGGCTGAAGTGAAACGGTAATTGATTGTAGCATTCCGTATCAGTTGATTATCTCCAAACAATATGAAAATATTCATAAAATCTAGAATAAAACGTTACCATTTTTATCCTTCTATGCCTAAACATGTAGTATATGTGTATCAGACGCTAAAATATTATGTGGGACATATAGCTATTTTATCCTAAACTATTGAGCCTGTTGAGGTTTGGTTAGATCCACTCTTTTGGCTAAAGGTTGCATATAGCACATCATATGTAACTAATGTGCCAGTTTAGTTTAAACCTAATAAAAAATCATATTTATCTGAGGTCAGCATTGCAAGTTCTACCCCACTCGTCCCTTTTTAGGGCTAAGTTTTTGTCACCTCAGATTCTAACCAGGCACACCAACAACTAACTTCTAAGATTTTATTGGTCTTACCCTTCTCTTGGTCCAACCTTGTACTTACAAAATGAAAAACTTCAACATCTCACATGATTGCAGTTCCCAGTCTTCTAAGCAAATACTCAAACCATCCCACACAACCGTTTGTTGTTTACATGGTTGGACGTTTTTTAAAATGAACATGGTTTGACTTGGAATTAATAAAAAGTTGAGATTTAAGGAATTCCATTGACTATTAAATTAGCAAATAACACAAATCAAGTGTGGGTCGGCAATCCCATTATAAAAAGGATCAAATTAACCTAGCTATAGCAAGTATAAGATATTCGCTAATATTAACACATTGCCATAAGATACCAGACTTGCTTTGATGGTTCTCATGCACTCAATTGATTTCTGGAGGCCTTATATATGCATTCAACAGTCATGAGACTAATAATTTCCTTTAAATAAGAGTAAAGACTTGTAAGAATTACCCAGTAGTGAGCAATTCATAAAAAAAACTGACACAAACCTCAGTCAGCACGAGTAAATATCAGAATCCAGATAGCATATAGGAGCCAGGGTTTCATTTTAGGCTGTCAGTTAGTACATACAGCTTAGCAAAGCTGGGTTTAAAGCAATTTAATGGGTACTGTTTAACTCTACCTTCACGGAAACAGCAAATACTTATCTATTTCCTACTGCAGTTGAGGAAGTGTAGGAACAAGGAATCGCTTTGCATGCCCTTTTTCCCCCTTCCCTTTTATCCTCAAAGCAAGTTTTTAAACATTTTAGGTCTGCTCTGAAAGATTCTTTTTGTTTTGTTTTTTTTCTAAACAGTGACCTGAAAGACTCTTTTAAAAAGAAAAGTAACCTGAAAGATTCTGACAATCAAGAATTATCTACATAGAGCTGAAGCAAAAGCAGTAAGTTCCAATAAAGTTGAGTGAAATCAGTTGTGCAGGAGCCCAATTCTTAACTACATAGCCAACTGCAACTCAAATGGAAATTTTACTGCCCTGTACCTAATCTAATAACTATATCACTTCCTTCCATTTGATACAGAGAACCCGTTACCAAAATGAGAACAAGATAGACAGAAGCACAACTAGTGCTTGATCCAAGATTCTATTTTTCCTATCCCCTAGAAAACCCATTGCAGTCAATTTCAATTTTGATTCTAATAACCAGACAATTGGAAATCCACAGAAAACCCTACAAAGTACAAAACCACCACAGAAATTCATGCAGTTCTGATTCCAAACACAACTCAGATTTATCAGAAGTCGGAATTCACAGCAATAAACCCTCAAAAACAACTGAGATTCAGAACAAGAAAATCATCAATGAAACAATCAGCGGCATCAAAGAGTTCTACTTTCATGCTGAAAATCGCATTATCTAGATGCGTTCTAGGTATAAATGCTGAAACAAAAAAAAACCAATCAATCAAGCAATCAATCCAACCGTTTAAAAACTTGTAAACAGTAAAAGATTATACATTTAGTATGATCTTGTGATTCTCTAAATTGGAACAAACAGAGCAGTGATTGCAGCTAAGAAAGGAATAAGAGAATGGAATGGGAAAAAAAAAAAAAAAAAGCATACCTTTCTAAAACCCTCGAAAGTCTTTATAAAACCTAATTCCGATCCCATGATCCCTTCTTCGTTGCCATGTGGAAGGAGAAGGCGATACAGTATCGTAACGTTTCGGAGATTTCTTCTCCGAGACGAGAAGAGAGAGATGAGAAAAGGATACCATACAAAATGTTTGACTAAACCTAAATACAGAGGGGGCAGAGAACAAACCAGAGTCTTTTATATATATATATGGAAAATGAAAGTTGTACGTATTTGACCCGGGGATGGGACGGACCCGAGCATCTGTGTTTTTCTTCTCGTGTGTATTGACTTCTTGACCAATATATATGGGTGTGGGACCCATCAATCCCAGCCATCCATGTGATGCCCCCCCCCACCTTGTCATGTGGGGGCCATGTTTAAATCTACTCTATGGGTCCCTTGGAACTTTTATCTGGTGCGACGAACTTGATCGTGATGAGATGGAAAAGTCGCCCTAGTGAGTAAAATATCAACCCCATTAGATTACCTCATCTTAGCCTCACTCGTGATCGCGAGATATTACTTTTGTAGATTTCAATTTGATGATAAGTTTAAAGATTGGATGAGTATCAAATTTGTACATGTGATTAATAATATATGCAAGTGTCATAAAACTGGTGGTGGGAGTGGGAGGTCATGGAAGGCTTTATTTTTTTTTTTTAATGGCTAGTTTGCAACTCTTGAAAAAGAGACAATTGCTTGTGATTGTGCAAAACCACACACCCTTCTGAAACAAGAGAGCCAAGTGGCCCCACCCACCCAGCTAGGCATTTGTTGTTCCACAATAAGGAAAGGGGTAGTTGGCCCTAGTCATCATTACCCAATAATTATCATGATTCTGACTAGTGATAAAGCTATAAAACATATGCCCTAGTTTTGGTTGAAATTACAAGAAAAAAAACACAGGAGATCTCAGGTGCCCCTGTAATGCGGCTATAGTAATAGGAGTGTAGATGTCATGATGGTGACCCGTTTTTGAAGGAGGAAGGGGCCCAGCCTGATACATATTATCATTGGGTATGGATTTTTAGACTTTTGCCAATAATAATAGTAATAAGCATGACCATCAATTACTACTTACTAGAGAGGTGTCCACAACCTAGGCCTCTCTTATCCCAGACTGCTTTGAGCTGCTTTGGTTGTGTGGCTGAGCCCAGACCAGCCATGTAAAGCCTTCCCTTTTGCAGTAGTAAAAGTTGCAACAGCAAAAATATAAGAGGTTCTTGGTCTAAACAATATGTGCACTATATAGATCACTCACCAGTCACCATAGTTCAGCCTTTGATCAAATGGTTTAGATTAACCATCCGAGTAAGGGGTCCACCATCACCCAATGAGAGAGACCACCTGACCAAGGATGATTCTCTGTAAGGATTATCCACCACTCAACTACATAGCCTAACCCAGCAATTGGATGAAATGCCTGACAGCTTGGGTATGAACTATGAACCCCTGTAGACCAACAATTTTGCTTTGATCAAAAGCTTTATCCACCATGTCCATGCATCACTTAGATCATCCATTTTAGATGTTCTTCTGATTATTATTTATGTAGAATGGAATAGTGGAGTTACACTATCCGATGCGACCAAAAAGAAACCATCTGATGGAGACATATATATTGGTACAAACCAAAATAACTGCAAAAGAGATAGTGGTTATTACAACAAAGGATTAATATTTACATGGTAATGAATCCTTTCTTAACCAAACTCAAATGTCTAATATTATTTCCTTCATCAAACACGTCTTTCAATGGATGATGCCAAGTTACTGCGTGTGAGAACATAAACAAAACTCTTTCAACTCTCAAATCACAAATAATCAGGCTTCATATTGATATAAAGAATGTTTGGTAGTAATGGACATCTAAGGAGATCTGAGGAAGAAAAATGAAAAGAAATGGAAAAAAACTGTCAACCTGATTCAAGAAAAGAAACTGCAAAAAATACATAGATGAGAAATCCCAAACATACAACCATCTGATAATTAGCGATAACAGCACACAAAAACCGGCCATGACAACCAAGAAAAAAAAAAAAAAAAAAACAACCAACGCCCAGCAAAGCCACAGCAAGCAAACTTGATTCAGTGAAAATGACTAGAAAGCACTCCAACCACCAGAACCCCGCCGTGGTGTCTGACTTTCAGAAGACTTGAAAGGCCCAGTTGAGCTGAATGGATCTGCATCGTCAAAAGAAGGGAACCCCCGGCTCCGGTCGGAATCCCTAGTGCTGCGAATGGAATCATACCTCGCAAAACTCTCATGCTGACGGAAGAACCCAGTGTCATTCATAGAATCGAACCTTGTCGAGCTGTCAAAAGAGTGCTCCACACTATACCTTGGTGGGGAGCTAGAGTTGAACAGTGGTGTGCTAGGTATAGAGTCTGCAAAAAATGAACTCTTCTCTTTCTTCTGGAACAAGCTATCAGAGCTGGGTGAGTCTATTCTAATCGGATTAAGACCTAAGTCTCCAGAATCAAAGAAAGAGTTCTGTCTGTTATGTTCATGATCAGATTCCTGCGTCAGAATAAAAATTTAGATGAAAAGATGTTAAGAGAAAGAACCTCCAGTAACAATTAGTGGGACATAGCTGGTACAAAGGAAACTAAACCAACACATACTACTGGAATCTGATCATGGGCAGAAGGAATATAAGTCAATTCAAAAAGATCGCTAGCTCATGGATGGTCCCACATCCATATCACCTCACCCTTGAAAATGGTAAGTTTTTTGTTCAACCATGAAACTCGAGCAATATAATTGATTCTAAATGTTCCAATATTACTCACACAATTTCAAATGAGAAGATAGTAGGTCAGTCAAATCAACCCTTTTTTAAGAGAGATCTAGCTTATTAACATCCTGATTGTATATTGGTTTGAAGAATACCAAACCACAAGCATTCCAATATCTAAGCCCATATTGTATATCGTTGTGGCAGCTTTTTCCCTTTTGTAAAGAGAAGAGTAATATACCTTAGTTTTAATCAGGTTAAAATCCCATACTGAGTCAGTATCGTCACTTGCATCATAGGCAGCACCCCAGGAAGATTCATCAAATTTGGCCCCAGAAACAGTTGATTCCGCACCTCCGTGATCACTGCATAAGTAAATGCTTAGAACAAAGTCAATCTTCAACATATTATAAGTGTAAACCAAATGAGATCTCTGGTCACCAATTGGTCCTATATCATACGAACAAGAATTTACCCCTTGCCCTTTTATGTCTGGACCTCTAAATAAAAATCATACAAAAAGGCCTCATACCTTTGACTTTTCACACGTGGTGAAGCATCAGCACTCAAGTTCTTTTCAAAATGTGTAGCCGTGAATTCTTGAGATGGACTTTCTAATGAGCTTCTTCCATGTGGACTCCCAGGTGGACTTCTTGCTAAATCATCTTCACTTTGGGCATATGTTGAACTTCCCTCAGTCATCCGTTCACCAGTGCTAGAAGGCTGGTCCATCTTGCTATTAACATCAGAGGAAGAATGACCGCCAAAGGCCTCATCAGTGGACATTCTATCATTCCAAACACGTGCGGGCTTTGGAGGGGCCGCTATGTTTTCCCCTTCAACAGTAAGATCCTTATCAATTGCAAAGCCTGAAAGAGGGAATGGTACATCAATGTGAAGTGATGTGCCAAATATTCATGGATCATTTTCTTTGTTTGGCTAAAGGAATTACATATTATAAGGAAAGCAGAACAAAAGCTACAAGAAAGATCGAAAAGGACAATATCAACTGCTAGACTAGTTGATATTTGATATTGTCCTTTTCGATCAATATCAACTATTAAAAAAAAAAAAAAACCAACTACTGCTAGACTAAATTAATAGTACCACTAGACTTCTACTACAAGCACACTAAAAAGTTATAGCCAAATCAAAACCGCCAGATGTCCTCTCGAAGAGGTAACATCACTAATGGATTCATGCAATAAAATCTTCATTGTAACATTTTATCAGCAATAAAATGTCCATTTTGTGAATCCTTTTGATGTCTTTTGGTTTTCTTTCTTTTTTAAAGTTTTTAGTGTTGGAAAAAAATCTGTTACCGTTTCAATACACACTGGGGCTGTCATCCAACTAGACACATTTTAATGGCTGAAATAAGTTGGGCCTAGATCAGAAGGCTAGGGAGATCTAGAATTGGTGTAAAACACTAAAACTTGATACACCCCCAATGTACATGGTTCCTTTCTCATCCAATTAGCCCAAGTAGGCCCCATACTCACATATCACATAAGGTTGCATCTCACTTTTAAAAAATCAAATATTTTATATTATAAAATATAAATTGAAGAATTTTCACTGAAGAACCAATTCTTAGTATGAGAATCAGCTTGAGAGAGAGAGAGAGAGAGAGAGAGAGAGAGAGAGAGAGAGAGAGAGGTTGCCCATATTTGACACTCATCCGACTATTACTCATCACTGGATTGAAATACCACTTTCTTCAACTGTTTTTTTCACTGTCGATCTTTTGGGCCTCAAAATCCATATTTATGACTGTCTAATTATGTTGATTTTTGGGTGACCCCTTATCCATGACCTTCTATTCCCATTCAATGGGTTATCCCCCTTTTAATAGCTAGAGACATCTAAATGGACCTTACATATCTGATCTTGAATCCCCATTCAGTTCAACAAATCAAAAATAAATTTTGGCCAATCTCGAGCATCCAATCTAGGATTTAGCCCATTTCTCTCAATTGGACCCTTATGCAAACAAAGACAGACCCTCCTAATCAATCAAATTGATCTAAACCTTCCATCCCCATATAATGGGATATTAACTTTTTAATAGCTACATAGGTCTAAATGGGCCCTTACAGATCTGATCTTGAATCCCCATTCAGTTCAATGGGTCTGTAAAGAAAGAAAGAAAGAAAGAAGCAGGCGTGCGCATGTGCCAATTATAAGTACTGTATTTGTACTTCATCACACCCACAGTTTCAACTATTTGTAGTAGAAACAAGAGCCCATACAACAATTGGAAGGTGCTCAATCTTGCAACTATTAAGATGCAGCATTGAATCAGCTTTACCGAGAGAGAGCTGCTGTTGTTGACATACTACACAGTAAAGCAGGAATAGTAATTGTTTCAAGAACTTTCAACATACCTTCATCTTCAAATTTATCCCAATCTTCATCCCAAACTGCTGCTCCCTCTTGAATTCCAGGTTGCCAACCTTAAGTTAAAAGAAGAATAACAGAAAAAGAAACATAAGTAACGAACATAGTATATGTTCGAAAAGGACACACACAGGAGAGCAAAGACTGGAAGTCAAGACATGCAAATCTGAAAGACATAAACAAATTCAACTTCAAACAATACTCTATGATGCAAACCACTCAGGAAAAGAGGTCCGGAAAATATTATCTTGTATGGTCTTTTGGAACATATTGAATGAGAAAAATTTAGGTTTTTTATGGACTGTTTCACCTTTTCACAGAGCCACTTATTTCATTAAAGTCAACATAGAATGTTGAATGGTCATTAAAAAGGATTTTAAGCATAGCTAAGTGGGGATATTTTTAGTGACTGGAAAGTTTAAATAGACCATACTGTTAGTCAATTCTCAGGATTTGATGGAACTTCCATAGTTATGCTTGCCTTCTCCCAGTGGACATTTTCTTTGCAATAAGTTCTCTGGAAATTAGTTAAGAGATTTGCCTGTAGATCTCACAGTAGTATGTGCTGTGTATCTTCTGGTATAACTTCCTCTGCAAATTAACTGAAAAAACAACCAAACGATGTTGTGGAGAACCAACCAAACTCCTTTTGTGATTTTGTGGTTTCTTTCGCCTTTGAAGCGTGCTTTTTCTTCTTTTACTTGTTACCGATAAAATAAAATTAAAAGAAAAAAAAAGAACAAGCCAATTCCTTCAAGGAAAAAGAAAAAAAATGTACATTTCCTCGGTTGGAAGATCAGTTCCTGAAGTCCATATATTCTGTTTTATGTTTTATCTATAGGTAAGAAGTTCTTTTAAAATATAATATTTTATTGACCCTACTGGTCAACCCATTATGTGCTAGTCAGGAAGTGCCTTGCTCCGTCATAGGTCCCAGCATTTGTTGGACGGCTATAAGAGTATTTTGGCAGTGAATGATCATTGTGGAAGAGGTTACACCGTTCCAAATTATTGATTGGGTTAAAAGGAGAAAGAAACTGTACAACTTTTTAGTGAAAGCAATGTAGATCGGACAATTTTGTGCCATCTCTTCCCTTCCTAAAAAATGTTCCATAAAGTGTTGGCAAAACATGTCTCAAGGGAATGAACCATTTCATAGGAGAGGAAAAATATTCCAGTAACTTACTATGGTAGTGAATTTATGGACAATTTTAATGAGAACAATCACGCGACCAACAAAAAATATCAAGTTCCCCAAGGATAGATTTTGGGGCCACAGTGTAGGCAAAAATCACAAGGCAAATAAACATAGGTGGGCATTCCAACAAAAGTGGTCTAGATAGTCCCCCGTTGTTGCTTAGCTAGTCAAGGACATGTAGCAAGTGTGAGTGCAAGAGTTCAATTCCCCTGTGATGCCAAAAAAAAAAAAAAGGGATAGGCGAGGGGTGTCTTGATAGATTCATTGGCGCCTCAAAAGGGAACCCAGAAACCCTTGAGTAGGGACTAGGGAGTGCTTCAAAGGAAGATACATGATTAGTGTTTTTAGGCTCAGCAGGGGTAATTGTTACCAATGAAGATGAGGCTTTAGCATAGGAGGCCTGAGGAGAATGTGAGAAGAGTTCCATACAGTGGAGCAAAATCAGCAAATCTTTTGGCTAAACAAGGAGTTTTACAGAGAGAAATGTGTATAGATTATAGAATATTCATTGACAGTAATTAATTTTCTTGCACAAATGGCTTGTAGTATTTTCGTCAGAAGCATTATATTTATTGTTATAATTAAAAAAATCCAAAAATGGAAACAAAAGTGTTTGCCTTCCATACCTAGATCCACTCTCATGAAAGATTCTAATAAATACCTAAAAAAAAAATCATTCTCATAAGCATTTCAGCATTTATAGTTGAAACTTACATACTATTGACCTATAAGTGGTTTAACCCAAATGATTAGGTTGGCCTTTATTACAAGCATACAATTCCTAACACTGGTACAATATTAAAGAGTGTTCAGACAATTAAAGATATTCCACAAACCACAAAGTAAACACGATGAATGTGTGAAATAAATTTCTACATAAGGCATATAGAATTCAATGTAGAAGCTCACTAGAGGACTCAAATCTAATGAGAAATTGCAAACAGCATGAACCCAAATCAGAAAGTTTCTGTGAAATTACCAAAGGGAAGCTCAATTACTGCAGTTGACTTCACATTTAATCCGAATTTCTTGCAGCGCTCATTCAATGCCTTCCCTAACTCCTCAAGATCTGACTGTATCCTATCAGCACGAACCTGGAAATGATTGCATTGAAGTAAAGTTAGCACAGCACAGAAATATAAAACCAATGTAGATTCCTCCTGATAAAATTTACCTGAAGCAAACCATCAACAGTTCCACCTTGTTCCATTTTAACGATTGCATTATATAGTTCCATTTTCCTCTCCTACAAACGAATGAGATAGAATCTCAACATGGCAATCACTTTCAAATACTCTCACAAAAACATGCTCATATTGAAAAGTGGCTGCATAAATCCATAAAGCACATGCTGGCAAGACTATTTCAATGGATGTCAACCCAGTAGATGAAGGTTATCACACCTGAATGTCACGATTTGTAGCCTCTTCAATAGTTAATTTAGAAGCAATGTCTCTTACTTGCTTGTACTTCTCTTCATATTTCTTTCCCAGTAATTCAACCTGAAAAATTATTTAATGCATCACTCTCAGGATAACAATAAGCTGTAGTAGTCCAAAGAATTTGAAGTCAAAACAAGTAAAATATCTAAGAAAGATGAACTTTGATTATCAAAGAATGGAACCTCGCGTTTATCAGCAGATGCCCTTTCAGTGATCTCATTAAGTCGATTGTCACACCTACTCTTGTACAGAACCTAACACATAAAGTAACCAGAATATCAATTGAAAAAATTCTCAAAGAAATTTGAGAAATTAATGCTCCTAAAGCTCTTTAGATTAGCATCATAAGCATGGGCATAAGAGCACATATCAGCTGGGTATCACTGGTTCATGATAACTTATCACATTTGAAGCTTAATATTATTGGATAACCTTTTGAAGGAAAAGAAATCAAAATTCAGGCAAAAAGAAAGGGGAGAAAATATGGGACCAAACCTTATAAGACAATCTAAAAAAGCTTATAAGAGCGCTTCTTGGCCTAGCCAAAGCTACAGTAAAGGCATAAAAAATCTCTAAGACAAATCAACCAAAATAATAGCCTTCTACAGTTTAAAAACAGGGATCTCTGAAGCATCCTGAGTGTCATGACATCAAAAGCACTATCATATCTTTAACATCTCCCAAAAAAAAAACTACCATATATTTGTAATTCCTATTGCCTTATTGCTAGCAGCCTCTAATTCCAAATCACATTTTCTCTTTTTCATAAGTTACATTAAAGCATAATTTATTTATTAAAGTTAAGCATTCACATGGAAGCACAAACACAACCTCATATAATGTAATTGTTTGGGCAAGTATAAGGAGAAAGGAAAATTGGATATTAGCTTCCAATAGATGAAATTCAGCATCTACCAAAGGGCCATTTGTCTAGTATGTAGGCAGGTGACTAATGCCTTAGAGAATTTGTTGGATAAGCAGGTAGGACTGTCACTGGACCAGGGTTGAGCCCACATCTACCCAAGTCTGGGTTTCAAATGCCTGGATCCGTTGTCTGATGGGCCCAAGGAAGACCCAAATTTATCAAAAGCCCTTACCAGGCCGGACTCAGATACTAGGGTCAAGGTCGTACTCTAGGTACAAAAAGTAATAGTATAAGTATATGCGTGTGTCAATGTTTCTTAGTTAATTGGTGCTTTTTTTTTTCTCTCTTTCTTTATTTTTTGTTTGCCTCTTATGAGTAAGGGGCTGTTAATTAGCC
Source organism: Camphora micrantha (assembly GCA_003546025.1). Lineage (NCBI taxonomy): Eukaryota > Viridiplantae > Streptophyta > Magnoliopsida > Laurales > Lauraceae > Camphora > Camphora micrantha. Next base: position 2,445,663 of record QPKB01000003.1, on the reverse strand, counting down.
GATTGCAAATAGATGGGATAAAAAATGTTGGTGATTAGAAGGTGGTGTTAAATTGGTATGGAAGAACTAGTAGAAACAATAAATTCATATACATTTAAATAAGACCAGAACTCAGACCTTTATTGATGCGGAATGCGATGAAGTGCTGTGCAAGATCTCATGGTAGGGCAAGCTTTAGCATACATGGCATTTGATCGAGCATATGGGGTCCAAACCCATGTGTGAAGGGTTCAGCTCAATTGGGAAGCCATAACAGCTCCATAGTAATCACGTAAACGTAAAATGGGGGCTGTTTTAATTTTCTAAAACTACAGGGGGTTTTATGCAATTTGCAGAAATGAACAGTACGCAGGTAGTTCGTTTGGGCCTAAATAAATTGAGAAAAGAAGGCCCAAACCCACTAGAGTCCGATGCCCTTTGGGCAACCTTCAAATGGCTGGGACCCACCTCTCCAGAATGTGGGCCATGTGAGGCCCCCAAATCAAATCATCCAGATTATTCTGGACGATCCAGCCAGCAGAACTTATGTTTTTTTTTTTTTAATTTTCTTTTCTTTTGAACTTCTAATTTGAGTAATCTAGCATCTTTATATTAGGAAGTAATAGTAATAAGAGTGGGCAGAGAGATTTGATTGATTTATAGAACATTCTAGGATTATATTAAATCATGTAATGGTCAACTTTATGAAGTCAGCTTTCTAAGCAGTCGAATAAAAGATATACAGAGCATTGTTTACACTTTTCCCTCCAAGGAATTGAGTGTCTTCCCATCAGAACTGAAAGTTAAGTGGATTATTCCTTTCGTAACAGTGGTTAATCTTGACCTGCCCTTTTATTTTCTTGCACTGATTGCAGCCTACAAGAAAATCAAAACACCAGATCTGATTGTTCCTGCAGTACTTCTGTAAAAATAGGCTAGCAGTGAGGTTTATCTTGAATCCGTGGCTGCATCATTTATTAGGCCCCAGCCTCCCATAACCTAATTAGGCAGACTAGGACCCATTCCAATGTCCGAACTGGACTCAGATTCAAGCCCTGAATCATTATCAGGTTCAAACCGATGTGAGTCTGGCCCCAATTCAGGTAGTGACAGCCTACAAGCAAGAAGTCAATATGAGTCATAGAGACTAGAGAGTTTGACAGTCGTTCACTGCCATTCTCTTCACAGACTTCTTGGCTCTCTTAGAGCATTGCTGTTGGTATAATATATCTTAATTAGTTCTACTGTTGCTTGAACAACCTATAAAAAGGAGCACTAATTCATAAGGAACTCCAAAGTCTGATCCGTTATAATTCTTACCACTTTGAAATGAACATGTTTCTAAAAGAAGTTAAATTTTGGCAAAGACATTATTTTGAATCTGAGAGATGCAAGTACTAGCACACACATTCAGCAAGTATGTTGCTGTTTCCAACAATTAATAGCACAATGAAGCCAATGAGGTGGTCCACAGAACAACTATTATCAGTTAGCAATTGAAAAAAAAAAAAACTTAAAAAGACCAAAATAACTGGATTTACTAGAGTAAATGTTGTGACACATCGATCTGGAGATCAAATGCATGCATTAACAATAGTAACCCTTTAATTGATTAAGATCCAGATTTCATTTTTACAAATACATGACGCACATTGTGCATATTTCAAAATACATAGAAAAGCAATAAACATAAGCTCGAAAAGAAACAACTCACAAGTTCTTGCATCTTAGTGCGGTAGAATTCAATCTTCTCTTTGGAATCTAGAATAACCTTCTCCAATTCTTCCACCTTCCATTTGCCCAAAAAAAAAAAAAAAAAGTTCATCCAAATCAATACAAGTACTCCAATAAAACTGTCCAAGTAATAAGACAACAAGTAGAAGCAAGTGACAAAAATATATTTTTTTTCACTGTCCAATCTTGTGAAAATTGCCTATTTTAAGGCATCCTTTAGTTCCTTGCTATTTCGATTTCGAAAGCAAAGAAAATCTTTCATGTTAGGACATCTGAAATGAAGATTTAAAAATGGGAGATAATTTGGAGTGGCTTTGCGGACTTTGGTCACTATTTGTAGGTGTTATTGCCGAGAGGATATCGTCCTCTGACCTCTATGCTGTGTTTAGCAAGGATATCTTGATTTTGATGTTTTTATTCCTTATCATAAATCTATGTGGAAAAAAAAAGAGCATTTGCTTTTAGAAGGCTAACGAGAGAATGGCATGCCGTCAAAGCAATACAAACATTTAAGGAAAATCAACTGGAAATCGGAAGATTCACATTATCTGGCTAGATATATTCTGGAGGATTCAGCACGTTGGATAAGGCATCCAAGGAAGGTTGAAGCACCTGTTAAGAATGTCTACATTAGTCATGCAAGCAGATGAAGTACTCCTGCTTAGGAATGGGCCCTGTATGATGAAAACCCAACCGGGTGTTGGCCCGGTGGTTAGGACACTGGGTTTGCTCCCTAGAGGTCCTGACATCGATTCCCCTTGGCATTAACCGTCCCCCGTCTATGTAGGTGCCCGCGTGGGGGCCAGGGATAGTCCTGCCAAAGGTGGGGATACGCCTTCATTAAGACTTTTGCTACGGTGAATATTAAGGAGGGCGAGATAATGCTCTGGCTCCAAAAACAGTTTGTATTCTGGTGTATAGTCGAGAGATTGTCTGCTTTAGATATGTCGTGGTGTCTCCAGATTCAAAATGTCCCCATCTTATAGCTCAATGGAATTCTCTCTTTCAAATGGACCCTTGCGTCAAATGGACCCATGGACAGAGTTGCTGGGATCTTCTGATGCCTATATGGATTCTTCTAGTGGGTATTCTTTCTTCATGCATGATCAGATAAATCTTTCATATGTTAGGAGCTTGTTTGGGATCAGTAGTCGACATTGATGAATTTTGTAGCAAAAGGGAATTGGTTGAATTTGTCAATGAGAAATTTACATCTTTCTCCTCGATGTTTTCCAAGGTACTTGAATCTGGAGATTGAAATCGGTGTATGTGTCATTGGCTCTTTTTTTTTTTGCCTGAATGACTGTTTTCTGTTTTTAGATTAATATTGGAGGTTGCAGAGGCTCTTTCTCTGGGGTCTGGAGCCAGTACAGATGTCACTGCTGACTAGGATTTCTCAGGAAAGTGACAATGCCGTGGGAACAGTATGCAGTGGATTCACTGGCAATTAAATTGTAGACAGTTGAAACAATCTCCAAATTGTGAAAACACCAACAGTGAAAGATCGAGACATCGAAGAAAATCAATCTGCTGCAATTCTAGGGGAAAATCTGAGTTCTTTCTTTGTCAAGGAGAAGATACCCTGTTCAGTATTCACGGGGTGGAAAATATGTAAGGAAAAGATTTAGTTACCGCTCCCGGTAAGGAGGCCCGCTAGATAGGAGATTGGGACATACATTTAAGTGCCTCCTGATTTTATCCCTCTCTTCTATTGTGTTAAAGAAGAAGACTGGATCCTTTCAGTTTCTCTATTCGGCAGAAAAGTTCAGATAAAAACAAATTGGCTACGTCAACATACCTGCTTCTAATAATATCAGAAGTCTATTTCCAGACTTAGAAAGGTGTTGTCAAGAGAGATATTATCAAACATCTGGATACATTTGTTGTTTTAAATCAGTTGGAAGAATATATGAATCAAAAGCAGATAACATTGCTAATCATAAGGAGAATTTAGTGATTGATACAGCTTCCACAAACATAGTTATTAGAGATGAGGTTTTGAACCCCAAAACTAGATGTCTCTTTTGGAAAAGATGGATGAAAAAAGTAACGAAATCGATAAAATTATGGATGCCTTTTTCATTGATGAGGAAGTAACTTGTAAAATGGTAAGGCACTACATCAAAAGGATTGAAGATTCTAATGGGCAATAGGATGGTATTTCCTCAATTTTAAAGAGAGTAGAGTAATGCTGTGTAATGGGCTGACCAGGTTAGTGATGAGGATAATAATACTGAAAATGAAAATGAAGATGTTTCTGATGCAGTGCCATTAATTGCTAATTAGGCTCATGATGAAAGGTTGGACAAGAAGATGATGAGACAGGAGCTTCTTTTGGTAAGAACCATGAAGATATGTGATTATTGTAACTTATATGTGGATCAAGAGAGGAAGAAAGCTGAGAGGAACTCTAAAGGGAAAGGAAATCAAGGGTTACAAAATCTCCAGAGTTCGATTAACTATGGTTGACCAATAGAGAGTAAGAAGAAGGATGCTTTATAAGTTGCTTAATTTGAGTTTTACCATTTGTTCCCCCTAGGAGCAGGATGGTGTCGGGGGTATTTTTGATGCTGATTATTTTGTATTGTATGGGTTTTGTTTAGAGGATTGTTACTGTTTTTTGTGATAGGTTACGACTCTTTGGTTTTCTTGGTTGTTCCCTATTTGTTGTTTTGTTATTCATTGAAATAAAACTACATTCCCTTTTCTAAAAAGAATTTTTTTTTTCTTCATTAAATATCTCTAAAATTAGGAAAGAACTTTTTCAGCCCCAAAACAGTGATATATTCATAGCATAGATTATGTGGCCAAAGGAAAGGATACCCAATTAATCGTACATGGATGCATGTAGACATGCTGAACACTCAGAATAGCCTCAACTGTGGAGAGAGAGAGAGAGAGAGAGAGACCTAGCATCCTCTAGAGATACAGGCTTCATTCAAAAATGGGAAAGTGTTCTTCCAATAACAAGAAAGATATAGGGGGAAGTGAATAGCTGATTCAAAAGATAAACATATAGCAGTCTCTGTCGCAAAGATCGGCAATAGTTGATATGTATGCTGTATGTAAGATGAAAAGTAAGAAAGATTCCATACTTAAACACCATCGCACAACCTAAAACATCTAATGATGTCTGCACAAGATTGATAGCATCCAGATCTACTCACTGTTTCTCTAGTGAACTGCTTTTTTACTAGCTTCCCTGTAGACATGTGAGAATGCCAATGGCATTTTGAGATTTCCATTTTGAGTCTAGGATTATAGAATGAAATGAGCCAAAACTAAAAGTAATACATATATATATAGAGAGAGAGAGAGAGCGCTACATAAGACTAATTACCCATCAGAAAATAAATGATGAGTCCTAAAACTACTCCAGCAAATACAGTGAACATATAAAAAATTGTGCCTACTTATGGAAGTACAGCAGATTAACAAGAGATACTTGTTTGTTGCAACAGGAAGGATCACACAGTAAGGTACTATATATGATTGATAACAATAAATAAATAAGGTTGTGTGCGTAGACACGAGCCCGTAGCACAGTTGAAGGTGCTCCGTGTCGCAACCACAAGGTTGCAGGTTCGGTTCATGTTAATTGTTAACATTACAAATAATAATAATAATAATAATAATAATAATAATAATAATAATAATTTCCATGCATATATCGAGCACAAAGAGGAGTCAAACAGCAATACTTTTTTATCTCCATCTGTCCCTTCTTGGAACTTCGAGTTCAGTGCACTCTGCTCCTCCGTACTGAGTTGGTTGACAAGGCGCTTCTCCATTACTGGCATTCTTGATTTCTGCTGCATGAACTGAGAGGCACCACCTGTATGAGGAGTGATTGGAACTTGTGCTGGTAGCCTTAATCCAGCCGAAGGTGGTCCTGCACGTGCTCCAGAGAAACCTTGCTGTGGCAAGCCTAATCAAGTATGAATATCAATAATAAGGGCATATCTCTACTCCAATTCCCAGGGAAAAAAGGGAAAATGGTCCCTCATGCTGGAGAGTGGGTGCATGTATAACTGTCAATACTTGGGAGGATGGGGAGAGGGAGGGAGAGGGGGGCGGGGGGGGCGGCAAAGAAAAAGACATCCATGCAAATTGGGTTAGGTCTACTCATTTTTAGGTTCAGTAACACCACCCACCACCCCTTTTCTCTCTCTTCCAGCCAGCGTAAAAAAAAACAGAGGACTGAAATTGAGTGGCTCTCACAGGTCTGGTAATGCCAAGGTGGCTTGCATACAAAAGATCAGATCCATCTCCAACATGTTCTGCACCATGTGGATGCTCCAGCACAACACTAAGGCAGGCTTCTTAACAGATGGGATGGGCTAGTGGACGCAGCACATGGACAGTTGAAAACACCAGGCCAATGGTCCATGATAAACATACACGAGAGGCCAGCCTAATGATTAGTCAGAACCACTAAATCCACACAGTGAGTCCCATCTCATGCATTATTGAATGTGCAACAAGTGTGGCAACATATGCAGTGTGGTCATATGGAAATGAGCTCCAAAAAGGGTGGAGTCTAACATTAACAATTTAGACTTTTCTTTTTTACTCTTTTACCTTCCTTTTTATCTCTTTTATATATATATATATATATATATATAAAGTACACTGGTAAGAATGATGTCCATTAAGAATACCAGGAGTGGGCTGCCAGCCATATGCAGCAGTTGGTTGACCCGTGGCTCGCAACAATATCTCGTCAAACCTTATGCTATCTGGAAGCACTGATGGAAGAGGACGCCCTTCTCGGTACCGTTCCATTAAATAGAGTGCAGTACAGAACTCTCTCTGAGAAAGCATGCTATCATTATCCTGGTCAGATAAGTCCCACACCTGCTTCAAGACATCTGACAAGCAGAGAGAAATAGAATAATGAGAATGCAACAATTGGAAGATAACTTCAAACTAACAGTCACTATTGGACGATAACTTCAAACTAACAGTCACGCAACTAGATTGAGAGGTAAATTGTGCTTTTCCACCTTTAACCAAAAAAATTTGGAAGAGAATGCAAAAGAGAGATCTGTTGGGCCCACATGCCCATAGATGTGGGTGTGGGGCCACACACAAAGCAGATGGATTTCAGAATCCATACCTGGCCCAAATACCAGCCAAGTCCACTTATCAGTTATCATGTGGACTGCACATGTATGGTGAATGTGACTTGTTGGAGACTTTTATAGTTTTAATAATTTTTCATGTGTTTCATACATGTGTGGCATTCCTAATGAGAAAGCTAGCTAAATTTAAGTAAAAGCACACACATTGTGGCAGTCCACCTTATGGATAAAGGCATGCCACACTAACATGTGTCACGCAGCATGGATGGGATGGAATGAACATAGCAGATCTGTGCAAAAAGTAAAATCACGCAGCATGGATGGGATGGAATGAACATAGCAGATCCGTGCAAAAAGTAAAAGCAGACACAAAATGAAATGGCCAGTTATGATAAACCACCAAAACCAAGAAAGCACAACTCGACAAGGTACCACCATGATTTCTCCCATGCATACATGAACTTCTACAAGATTCAAATAAGTTCATAAAGAAAAAGAAGAATTAAATTCAAGCAACTTAAGAAAAAGTGATGTTTAAAAGAAGGGAAAGAAAACTAGATGATGATAATATAAAGATCTGAATGCAAGCACATATGAAGAAATAATATAGTTTTGCAGCTGCACCTTTTTTTAACAGTAAATGCAGTTGTGCTTTTTATGTGTACATTTAAGAAAACAAAACAAATAAAATAAACAAACATGAGAATCCCAGATTTGACAAGTCAACGTCCCCGCTCTAACGAAAATCAAGACCCTATATGTTAATTTACAACAACACCAAGTCACCAACCTCTGGGCAGTCTCCAACTGAGGAACAGATTGCGTGCCTGTTCACCTGTGATTTTCCCATCTTTATCTGTGTCTACCTCCATAAATACCTTAGTGTACTTCTGAATATCAGATTGAGTTATTTTTGGCCATGGAGGCTGGGTCTGGCCAGAAGCAGGCCCAACTGAAACACCATCATGTTGGTTTTGCTTAACCTGAGATGGAGGCCGTTGAAACTGACCGCTCCCAGTTGGCGTTGCCGACAACTGGAAAGGATCAACCTGGCCTTGCTTAACTGAAGACTGAGTGGATAACGGGACAGCAGCAGATGAGGTAGTTACATCAAGCGTAGCAGTAACATCTTGCTTAGGTTGAGATGGAGTGGCAGAAAACACATCCCCACCAAAAATCGAGCCAGAACTAAAACCATTTCCAGAGGCAGTCAATGCTTTTGAATCCTTAACTGTGGGCTGGAATGACGATACAGCTGGATCTTGCAGTTTTGGAGGAAAATAGGGTGTTGGCCCAGATGGGGGTTGTTGTCTAGGTGGGACTGAAGATGTAGGAGTGGGACCCGATGATGCTAATCCGCCAAATCCATCCTGAGTCAGTGGAACAGAAGGTGTTTGCCCAGATGGCGCTTGTGGTCTAGGCGACACTGAAGTAGCACGACCTGATGGTACAAATCCACTAAACCCATCCTGTGTCATAGAGGGAGAAAACCCTCTATTAGGTACTTGGGAGGTTGCTGTCATTGAGGCTCCAGGCAGCCTTGCACCATACGACAAATTGGAAGAATTTGAGTTTGGAAAATGTGAAGCCATTGTATTAACTGCCCCTGGGAAACCCTGACTAGTTCCCTCCACTGGAAGTGAAGCACCAGCTGTGACTTGAGATGGCCTCATAAACTGGTTGCCTGGAGAGGGGAAAAACTGCTGGTTCATGCCAGCATTTGGAAGTGCTTGCAGCCCTCTAAACCCAAGATTTTGAGAGCCAGTCTGTGGTACTGCACTCATCTGAGGAGCAGGTGGTGCCATGGAATTCACCTGAGGGGCAGGTGTGGCTGCAGGATTTATCTGAGGAGCTGGGATTTTAGCTGCAGCAGAACCAAATAAGGCTGCTTTAACAATATCTGGTGTTAATTCTCGCCCGCTTTGTGCTACAGTCACGAGTTTGAGCGCATTATAGAACTCTGCCCGACCAAGGAAACCAGTCTTGTTCTGATCAGCATGCTGCCATATCTGCAGACAGCCAGTCGTATTTTGATGAATAGAATCAAAAGCAATTGTATGATGCATAAGTGGAACAAAAAAAAGCTGCTCATTTATGACAGTAATAGTAAGTTTGTATCCAAGAAAAGAATCTTACCCAAGGTTCTAAGTTTCGTCCAGCACTAGTTTGTCTCATTGGAGTTGACTCAATGCCAACCAGTATCAAAACAAGACAGCATCTATTATGCAGTATTGGGAGGGATTCATTCTTTTTATTTTTATTTTTATGACAAGTCAGAGGCAACTCCTCCCACCTTGTCTAGAATTGACCCGTACCAAACGAGTCAGACTAGTTGCCCTATGGGTCTGAAATTCTTTTATATGCTTCTTTTGTCCCATTTTGCAACCCCAACTCACTTGTTTTGCCTCCTTTCCTCCTTTTTTTTCTAAATGGGCTTTCTTTCCTCCATTCCTCTCTTCTAAGGCTTCCTAGAGGTTATTTTGTGATAGAAACTCATTTCTAGTTTCCAGATCTCGTCATCTGAAGTCATAGGATTTTGATTTTTCTCTCCCATTTTCGCATTTCCTTCCTTCCTACACTTCATTTCACACTCTAAAGGCTTCTAAAGCTTAGATCTACCGACTCTTGGGCTAGAAATCAAGATTTCAAGCTCTATTTTTTAGATCTAGACTCGAAAACCTTAAGCAATCAAATAAGGGCTTTGGTCATTTCAGAGGAGGTATTTCTTTTGAGTTAAATAATTAGCCACATTAAGTCATGAGCATTGGGTCAGCAACTTAGCATTCAACAAGATTAAAGAACTCTATGATCGAGATTAAATACTTTGTAAGGAAAATTAAAATTTACAATGAGAGGAGCCAAGGCCCAATGATGCTAAAGTAGAGTTCTATTATTTACCATCCCTTTTTCTTTTCTTTTCTTTTAAATGGTCATTATTTGCCATCTTTATGAGAAGGAGTTGTTACGTTTCACCCTATCCCCTATATAAATGCTTCATCATTTCACTAGTGATGTGCATGAATGGATTTACAATGTTAAGAACCCCTTTTAGTGTCCCACTTCAATGGTCCCTTTACAATGGCTCAATCCATTCATTTTTCTTCCTCAACAGTGGTTCCTTTTTTATTACCCGTTACCAAAGGCCCTTTCTTTTTCCAAGATGCATTGTGAATTGTGATGAGCCTGATGGCCCCATGCCTATGACCCTGCTCGATTTTCCTCCACCATGTGTCATTTTTTGAGATGTGGCCCCAAGCTTGGAAAAAGGGAGGCTACATCAAACAAGTAGTAAGCCATAAAAACTTTTCAACCTATTTTGAGCTCTATTTCGAGAAACGTAGCAATCAACCAAACCCAATTGGATTGGATAAGACTTTGGTGATATGATATGTATTCAAGCCCCATTTCTTTTTGTTGGATAATCAGCAAAATGATTTGCAACACAATGAAAAGTGCCAGAGAAACTTGGTCAAGATTTTCATCCTACAAATTGAGGGAGACTAATCATTTCCATGACACCTATAGTTACTTGGACATCTCGAACCCCTTAAGTGTTATAAAAGGCCAAAGTAAGACAGAAAGCATATATAAAATGTACCAAGACCCCCAGAAAAAAAAAAAAAAAAAAAATGCTAGGCATATCAGTAGAATCCAAAAAAGGATTAAGCTTGACCAAGTCCAGAAAAAAATACCATCACAAAGATCGTGATCATCAATACACCAGATGCAACTAGAGGATTCTGATATTCAATTATATCCATGGAAGTAAGCATAACATTAAACCACAAGAGAAGCTCTACATAGATGCATGTCAGCCATGTTTGCTCTCCAAAAAAATGTGACAACCTATGGAGAAGTTGTACTTGAATTTCAAGAGATTGAGATATGAAGTGACCCATCATATGCATTCCAACAGAAAACTCATACCAACAGGAATCTTGACTTTCACTGAGCTATAATACAATCCCTCTTATGTTTTATAAGAAACTTTTTCAGTAATTCAGTTCTAGGATTATAGCGTACAAAAGTAACATCTGAATTTCATTTTTCAGTGCCATTTCACAACCACTGGAGGAGTACTAGAGATCTGCCATTTGATCTGCAGCTCTAGTCTAGTCTTACAAACTTGAGTCGCACTATATGTCTGGTCATAAAAAAAAAACCTTCTTTCAAATTTGTTATCTGCTTCAATCTAAAGTTACAGACACAATTCTATACCAATTATGGAAATCAATCATCCTAACAACACAAGTCATTTGAGTAGAGAAAAAAAAAAACCCAAAAAAAATTAAAATAAAATTAAGAACCAAACCCAAAGCACCACAATGCAAGCTCCAAACAATTAAATCAATACACAGACAACAAAAGAAGCATCACAACTCCAATCAAATTCACGACTTGGAAAAACTCATACAATAACGAAAACACCCAAATCTCAAAAACAAAAGAAATAAAGAGGTGGGCCTTCAAATTACCTGGGCGAGGACGGGTTTAGGCAAATTCGATCCTTGAAAGAAAGCGACAGCCTCTGCTCCACTGATCCTCCCATCCTTATCCAAATCCGCCCTTCGGAAATACGCATCGAATACTTCCATATTCGCCACTGCCATTCTGGGAGCTGAAATCCGATCAAATTCACTGTAATTCACAAATCACGCGATCGAAATGAACCCAAACAAGCCACCAAACAGCAGATATCGAAGAAAATACAACACCCAGATATACACAACAGAGGAAGAATTCTATGCGAGGGTTTGGTAGATCTGAATGGTGGAGAAACGGCTGGAGAAAATGAGAAATGGGTTTCTTTCCCCAGATCGAAATATTCGTGGGTTTTTGTTTGTCGGATCAAGAAAAGCCGACATTAGAGATTGGAGCAAGGAGATCTGCGCTTTTTGGGCGGTTTGGGATATGAAGCCTCTTCAAAACACTCTCTCTCTCTCTCTCTCTCTTTCTGCCCTTCGTCGATCGAGGAAACGAGGACTGTAAACGGAGGATTTACATTTTTTTTTTGAGAAAATGACAAATATATCCCTCTTTTGATTCATGTTATGGGCTGGCTGCTCATTTTAATGGTCCACTTGGGCCTAATGGCCCATTGTGCCTCTTTTAGTTTCCCATATCCTCCCCTTTTGAACCCCAAAGGGGATGGCCCGAGTGGTCATGACCACGGTTTCTTCTTCTTCCGGAGTTAGAGATCTTGGTATCGAATTCCGATTCCCCCCTCCTTAGGAACCGAAAGTTGAGTCCACTTGTGCTACCACCTATACTATAAGGGTTTCATCCGGCCTCTCTCTAGGCCCGAATGGAATAGTATAGTCCAAAGGGTTGGGAACCCTCCGTTAGCAAAAACCAAAAAAAAAAAAAAACAAAATTCCTCCCTTTTGAACCATGGTTCTAAAATCATTTATCACATTTTGGCAACCAAATCTTTGGTAACTTTTCCTCAATTTTTCTTGAAAATTTGGAAAATGCACGTTTAGCAATTGTATATCATCGAGAATTCAAGCAAGTAGAAATTATTTTTTTTTAGGATTTTTAAGTCTAACCTCCTTCTATAAGATTTAAAAATCCTTAATTTCCAGGAATTTAAACTTTAATACTAATTATTTTCTGCTATACACACTCATATACACTAATGTTAAACTTTTGGCGAGGAATTATCAAATCTACGGCAATAAGAATCTTAGTACATGGATTCCTCACTTGTTACCAAGTGTGCCCTTTGACTCTGAAAACAAATCAACCTCCCCAAACCAACCCCCCCCCCCCTCTAGATTCTATATGCGTCAACCCTCTAGATTCTATATGCGTCAATCTCTTTTGAATGCTAGATTTGCCTTAATAACATGTCTCTTGCCTTTGATAACTTTTATGTTAGCTTTGAGTTTTTAGAATTAATTACACTGTCCTTGTGGGTCAATGTCATTGTCATTTATTTACTAAAATGATGATCTCATCATTGAATATTCTATGGAAATCATTCATCAAGGACATACTTATCCATTAAGTACTGTTGTTAAGTTGAACTCTGTACATTTCTGTCTATTCCGATAGTCTCCTTGGTACGGTAGGTCAGTGTACCTTGTCTGAACCTGCTCAATGTGTTACCCTGACTTGGACCATATGAGTTGAAGTGCCCTTTTCTTATACAAGCTTGGATAGTTATTGTAGGTCCATGGGCTAAGTAAGGCCTTTTGCTTCAAAGCGAGGCCTGTCAAATAAGGAGTCTGGATCCCCCTGAGGCTTTGAATTAAGAAACCCTTTAGCTGAAGGAGTAGAACTCTATAGTGGTGCTCACCTGTTGAAAATTCGAATCGTTCACAATGATCAACCTCCTAATGTATGGCAGATCTCCCAATTTTATGCCAATGGGTGTTGGTCCCAGTTTAAGGTTTTGATTGCTTCAATAAAAAAAAAAAATGATTGTGGGATCATATGGATCTTCATTAATCATGTATTTTATTGGAAACATTTTTTTATTTTTAAGAATTTTATGGTAAAAGAAATGATATTTTTTTTAGGGAATGAAAATTAGCAATGCTGTTAATAATGAGAAACAAAAATTAAAAGGAAAGATAATAGAAAATGTGACAGTCTATGAAAAATAGTGCAAAAGGCAAAGGGGCCCCCTAAAAGTCCTGACGCGAGGACCTAATCCAAACTTGTAAAAAAATTGGAGTAGCAGGCTTACTGCTAGTTGAATAGGGGGAAAAGCTCCAATTGTAGGTTTTATTATGGTTAGAGAAGAGGAAAAGCTCCAATTGGCAATTGCAATTTTTTCGCTCTGCAAAGGAAGAGGAAAAGCTGGAGGTTTTCCCCCCCGTAAGAGAAGAGGAAAAGCTGCAATTGCAGTTTTCTAATGACAACTTTATAAATACCTTTACTAAATTGGAATGTAACACCCTAGGCCTTTGAAAATATCTTTTCACCCAAAACACAGGATTAATTCTTTTTTCAGCCTTAAAGTGAGCTAGATAAAGAATATAAAAACCTTAAATGATGTGATGTAAATGAAGCAAAAAATGCTAAAGATGTTGATGGGAATGCAAGATAATAGATATTCCATCCTTCTAGATCTTCCTCGAAGCAATTAGAAGCCTTATAATTCTTTCGGAAGCTGTGTTAACTAATACAAGATGATAGGCCTTCTATACTCACAGATCTTCTTCCAATCAATAGAATTTCTTTTATAGTTTTTTCTCTCGAAAGGTAATGAATTCATGTTTTGAGTGAGAAAAGGAGTTATTAAAGCCATAAGCAATCGGGGGATTCACGAGCCGAATTGGGCTGGGCCAAGGAATATCCACACTCAGCCCAGTTTCAAAGCTATAGGCCCAATCTTAGCCTAAACATGAATCAGGCCGTTAGTAGCTTGGCCCATCCGAAAACTAATTTAAGAGTATAATTTAACTTATGGGAAAAAGGAGTTTGGTTATATTATCTCACGCGTAGTTCAACTAGTTTGGTCATACTATCTCACACATAGTTCGACTAGTTTGGTCATTGTATGTGTGTCTGTGTACCCGTGTTCAAATCCCTTCTTTATATTTACCTGCTATTCTTTTTACAATCGGAGCGGACCGGGCTATGGGCTCTCTACAATTGAATCCAAGCCCTATCCATCTATTAAATGAGCCCAAATAAAATATCTAAGCCTGGTTTGCCAGCCCAGTTCATGAGCACCCTACCTAGCGGGTTGTTTGGAGTGTTAAGTCCCAATTAGGAAAGGAATTTGGAATGTTGGTGTCTATAAGGGCTTTATATATGTTCTCCTTAATTTTCATGCTTCCCAAATCTTGTGGGTCTGTTATCTGGATGCAGCTTTACGGCCGCTTGTACCCGCGGTAAATCTGCAACTCCGAATTTTTTAGGTTTTGGTCGGGTTCGTGGGTATGGTCCTCGGTTCGGGTCCTTACAGGCCCGTCTGTAAATGTAAGAGCTGGCGAAGTTAAGTAGCATCCATGGACTTAGTTCAAGACTCGTCCCTATTTTAAATTGGTTATGAAATAAAACCCGAACCTAGAATCACTGGGTTGAAGTCCAGTTTCACTCAAACCTGAAAATTACTGGGTTGGGTCGGATTGGGATTGTTGGGTGTTTTTTTAGAGTTAATGAGTACATCAGGCTCAGTCCAATAATAAGTCAGACTATTAGACAGGGGCCCACATAGATGCATTCCCATCAGTGAAGATATGATAGATGGAAATGTCTCTTTACGGACAAGGGCCATGCAAAAGATCAATCCTATGAGATAATGTTGGCCTTTGATTTAACAGCCTCAAAGCTGTTAAGGTTTTTAATCATAGAATTTTTGGTAGGCAAATGTTGAATTACGGATGCGTTTAAAATTAGGTTTGGTATCAGATCACGGGAGGATAAGATCATAAAAGGAGTTGGACAGATCAGACGGGCCCAAGCAAGCCCCATAAAATTAAATGCAAATGTAATCTACTTGTAGGAGAAAATTCTCTCTGCGAGCAAAATATGAGCTCAGCAATGTTAACCAGCCTAGCCAATTTGAACCATATAATTGGACCTTTGATTTACACTAGCACAACAACCCGTGCTTAACACGAGCATGTTCAACAATAACTGAAAAGTATATTTAGTAATTTATTAAAAAAAACTCGGATTATGTAAAATCAATCTTCAAATACTCATGACAATGATTTTGTGATTATAATAGGGATAGAAATGAAGTTCTCGCAGAAAAGTGAGAAGCGAGAAGAAGAGATAGTTACATGAAGTGGATGAAATGAGTGGATACATCTCGAAAGTAGAGATGAGTGGTTACATATTGAAAGCGGGGAGTTATAACTCCCGGTCAAAATTAGAATTTATGGTCAAAATCATCTTCAAAACCCTTCAGCTTAATATATTATAATAGGCCAAATTCAGTCTCATCCTCATCTATTTAACCAAAAACTTCAGCCACACTTCTCTCTAGATTTGATCATCTCTATTGGTTGAGTTGATCTTATTGCAGTTCAATCCACTTGTGCATCCAAACGCACCTCATCATTTTTCCAATTGGGTACGGAGTCCAATCATCAACCAAATGACTAAATATGCCACGCTTACATGGCCAGCTTGACCTGCCCTAAACTTTTCTCTTTTCTTCTGGAATGCAGTATCCTCCTGTACTTCATACTTGCCCCAGCTACCACCATACAGGTCGCAAAGGTTCATGAGCCCAGACCCACCATTTGCAGAGCCACATCTTGGTCGAACCATGGCACTGCACAGTGACTTATAACCAAGCCCGAATTGGACAGGCCTAGACCTTCACTGATCAGGCCAAGCCCGCGCAGAGCACCAAACTTTTACATAGTTATAAAATAATATCGAAAGATTGATGGAAAAAGACTAAGACACTTGACTCATATGTACTTGCCAAGTCTAATGAGTTAAGTTGATATGTCAACAAGTAAAAGGTCAAGGGGCATCTCCACTGTTTCAGTAATTTATATCATCATCTCTTTAGTTTTAACATAGACAATCCTCTTGGAATGACCAAGTGAAGCAATTTTTAACTCATCTTCCTTAACAATTGTAACACCTCGAACCCACTTAATCTTGTGTTATTCCTAATTAATTATATTTTATATAAATTAAATATACTTAGTTACTAATTAAATTATTAGAGTAAATTAGTCTTATATCAAACTTTGGGTTAGACCTTGAGTCTTGGTTAGGTAGTTTAGACCCGATCTAGCCCATTTAGGCAAAGCCGGGGACTTTTTCGTAAATTCAGATTTTCTTATATTACATCATATGCACATCATTTTGGTGTCATCACGTGTATCTCGTTGAGCATGTCATCTTTCATTTTAACCATGTCTTCATTTTACCTCAAACTAACCAAGTAGACCCTCATTTGACTTAAGTTGGAAATATGACAATGAAGGTGGGCTTTCTTAACATTAAAAGACTAACCTTTTAACTACAAAACCCAACCCATTGGATCAGCTACTTGATGAACAGAGAACAAACTTCACTTCCTTCCTTTGTTTCCTTTCTCTCCTTCTCTCAAATCTACGAGGATATAGATCTTGCATGTGTGATCTAGGTTAAGGTGTGACCTCTCTATGCTCTTCTCTTCATCTTCATAGCTTGGTTGAACAAGACTCAGCCCTACAATCTTCATCAGTTCCTTGGTAAGAACGTCATTCTTGTCTTAGGAATTAGCAGTGATTGAACCATAGAATTATTGTCTATCACATGCATGCATTTTTAATAGTCCTTTTGGTACTATCTTTTAATAGGGTTGTGAGATTTGGGGGTTTTACTTGTTTTGACTTAAGAAGAAGATTGAGTGTGTGAAAAGCTTGGTTTTAAGGCAAGTATAAGCTCTAATCTTTTATGCATGTTGTGGTTATTAATTGATTCTATAATTCTGAACTCATTGTGTTATTTCTAGCCTCTTTCATGTGTTAATGTTGAAAGGGCTGTGTTAGTAGTGATACTCAGGCCCTTGTGTTGGATCTAAGCTTAATATTTGGCTTAATATATATAAGGGCAGGACATGAATAAGCTTTAACCACCATATCTTGACCCTTCACTTCATTGCAAATAATTTCTGCACTAGGCTCTTATGGTAATTAACTTTTAGTGACTGGTAAGTCTATGGCCTACTGATATGATGGAAAGTCCAATAAGACTCAGCCAATGCTAGAAATCAAGGTGTACTCTAACCAGTATAGGAGAATACAAGTGGCCCATTTAAATTATAGAACTTACCTTGGAGCCCCAAAATGTTTGAGACAAGGTGGCACTCATTCAATTATGGAAATCACTTAAACTACCTGCGTCTGAACTGTGTTTTGATTACTAGGTCAGAGCCTGATATGTACATTAAAATACCTAAAAAGGACTTTGGTTTTGGTTTGGTTAGTTTGTGAAATTCTGGTTGGACCTTACCAAGCACTTGGAGTGCAGGCAGTAATTCAGAAGGTGCTGGAATCATGGGAAAACAAGGAAGAAAACACAGTGATCATCTTGAAGACAATATTAATCCTTCATTAGTAGTTCGAAGGATAATTAGACCTTTTATATATTAACCAATAGGGTTTTGAGACTTTAAATGGACCTTGTAGGGCCTTAGACCAGAACCTTGGCCTGACATATGCCTAAAGGAAATAATAAATACATGATTAGTCTTTTGAGGCTAAAACTAGTCATGTACATTATCCGGTTGATTTAATTGTTTTACCATGAGTGTTGAGTTAGTGAATTCGATGTGATCCAATTACACTTGTGACACCAAAATAAAGAAAGCAACACATCGAATCCTTTAACTTTATATCGGAATGGAAAATGAAAGACAACGGATAAATAGTTTAGAGTTGGCTAGGACATCACCTTGACTCTCTTTTAATTTTATAAAACATGTGCATATTGAATTACTCTACCATGAGTTCACGTGTCATATCAATGTTCATATACATAGATTGTACTCCTTTTGTTTATTATTTGCATTTTCACCGTAGTATTAATATGTTTCAATTGCATTATAAACTTGAGAAATCTTGAGTAGGATGTGAACGAATTGAATTGTAATGTATGAAATGATTAGTGTGATCTACTCAAGTTCAGTGTGATAATTGATTGAATGAGTCGGTACTACTTAGCTTCGACCGAACGATATCCGACGGGGTTGACTCTTGGTTTAGATTGTGAATGTCATTGCGCAGTAGATAATCTGGAGCACCGGAACTCCAGAACCAGGATAGCCAGTTGAACCTTTGGCCGGGTCACTGGTGACATCCCAAAACGAGTGCCCTCATTGAGGGGATTTAGCTAATGTGGTTACCAACTAGTTGTATATGTTTTCAATATTATTGACTCTTCAAGCATGAATTATATTTGAATGCACAATTGCCTAGTCTACTTTATGTGATCTTCTTTAACCTTCCGTCATTAATTCTGAATTGATACAACATGTGTACTAGGTTTATTGCTTATACTCCGCTGAATCGTTGTATTCATTAGCTCTTCTTGGTGTTACAGACACAGGTCTCAATCTCGGTCCTGAGGAGACAGAGGAGGGAGAGGAGGAGGTCGTTGAGGTACCTTCAGGCTTAGAAGAGTGGACGGCTGAAGGAGCTGTCTAACTCTTGTCTTCAGAGAGCGCCATATTTCCTCCTTGTTAATAGTATACCTTTATGAAGTTGAACTAGATATATTTATGGTATTGTTGTACATAGATACTTTTGTATTATTGAAGTAGAGTAAGTTTTTAATTCTCTACTTCTTAATAGTAATGAAACCATCTCGTGTATAATGAACTTGAATGTTTGGACAGCTCATGATATGATACCAATATATGTTTTTGATTAAATGCTTCCGCTGATAAATGTACAAAAACAGGTGTCTGTGAGCATGTTTCACATGAGCAAAGTGGATTATCTTTTTCGTGACTCACACTTGCTCCAAAACAGGTGTGATGAGCACGGGAGTACGCGTGTTACACCTCGGAAATTACCGTTGGCCTGGTAATTTCGGGACCGGGATGTGACAACAGTGGAGATCAATAAATGGCAGGTGTAGATGATAATATAGAATGTTAAAGGCAGTAAGCTAGATGATCATTTTTAGTTAATCTC
This sequence comes from Camphora micrantha, assembly GCA_003546025.1. Taxonomy (NCBI): domain Eukaryota; kingdom Viridiplantae; phylum Streptophyta; class Magnoliopsida; order Laurales; family Lauraceae; genus Camphora; species Camphora micrantha. The sequence goes on along the minus strand of QPKB01000003.1, from coordinate 2,426,258 downwards.
TACATCATGATCTCTATATCATTCATGCATGTTTTAAGTTGAATTTCACGCTCTTCCTTTCGGAAAGGGAGGATTAGGATTTGCTGCATTTTCTTGGTTTGATCCAAGTTGAAATGTACTCAATTCAAATCTAAAACATTTATTAATCGGGTCAAAATATTAACCTAAACCAACTAATTGTACTACCTATTGATTAATGGCCACCCCAAAATTTTTAAGACATGGATTGCTCAATTAACTAGATCGTGTGAAATCACCAGTTCCAATCTTCTAATGGTTTGTAATTTGTATATACTCTATTAAAGCATCAGTTGGAGTAGGTGACTGAAGCCAGCCCAAACTTTTACACTTTCCCCTTTATTTTATAAAGCGATGATTGTTCTCTCTCCTACCACACTCAACCTGGGAACTTCTCTGTGTGAGGGATGGGCACTTGGAAAGATGTTCATCACAGTCCTATACATCCGGCAAATCATTCTAATCACACCATAATGACCATTTTGATTACTAACCAACATTGTAATGGCTGATGGTATGGTCCAACTACTGACTGGTGGATTGATGTGTGCGTATATATCATTTGTTGGTTTCAGGAGAGTGACCAGATTCAAGCCATTCACATATACTCTCAATCCCATATCTATCCCAGAATTGAGGTTGTCTGAAGAGGGCATAAATGGAAGTAAGGAAGAATTGCAACCCAACTGAAATTTGACTTCTACCAAAATAAAAAATAAAAAATAAATAAAAATTTGACTTGTATAGATTGAAAGAGCAAAATAATATATTTATATATAGGGAGATGCTCCTATGAGAGATATATATCACTTTTAATATCTCATTTAAGGTGAAAAATATCTTTCATAAGAGCATCTCCTATATATATATATATATATATATATATGAATGCAACATAATTGGAACAAGACTTTTGATTACAACAAGGATGATTTAAGCCTAGTCGTTTGTATGGAATAGTAAAAGTAAAATAGATAAATCATTAATAAAGTAAAACTAAAGGGGGTTAAAATAAAAGGCACTTTCTCATGAATTAAGTTTACTTCACTTAATAGTATTAAGAGGAAAAAAAAAAAAAAAAACAGGGCAGAAGGAGCGGTAAAGGGGGCAGGGGTGTCACATTAAAACTTTACTTCTCCCCTAGTTATTTCCAGTAATAAAATAAAAAAGTCACATTACCATCTTATTTTTCACTCCACATGTTTCATCCAAACAATAATTAAACGAAAAAAAAATTACATGCCTACTTTTACTCCCCTTTCACTGCAACTTTAGATGAACAAACGGGCAAGAGATATGATATCCCAAAGTGATCAATAATTCTTGTAATAGATGATAATGATGGTAGACAGACAGTGCCCCTCTTGACCCAAATCAATGTTCAGGAGCACCATTCTCCCAGTTGGGATTAAGGCTGTCGTGCTCGCTCATAATTGATTGCCTGAAAGATTCCTTCACCATCTTGTACTTGTTCTCTTTCCCATTGAATGGAATTCATCTCAGCTCCTCTCTTATCCTTTCATTCATCATCTGGGAAAAGCTACAAATTCAAGGGGTGGGATGATCATCACCTCCTTAAGATTTGGGGACCATCTATCAACAATAGGACCCACAGACCACATCTCATTTTTACAATAAGCCTGATCTTGTACACTGGAAGTCTAGAATAGAGGATGCAGATGGATGGCATGGAACCCATAGCTTCTATGGCCTCTAATTCAGTAATCCAGTTTAATCATCAAATGGGATCACATTTTTATGTGGGAGATGCATCAAAAACCCACCCCAATGGTCCATATTCAATCACACTCATCCAATGAATGGAATATATATGGGCCCCACCATGGTGTCAATGGTCTTCATTGTATTGAGGACCCAAATGCACAAAGTGAAGTTCTTTGCAGACAAGTCACAAGTCTCTCTCCCTCCCTCTCTCATTTCCAAAGCAACAGCTACACGGAAATCACAAGACCAAGATCCAAAAGCAAAAGTAGTAAAAAAGAGTCATCTCCTCAGAGAGAGAGAGAGAGAGAGAGATGTCTTGTTCTTCGTCGTCTTCGGAAGAAGACGAAGGATTCGAAGCATATAGGAAAGGTGGATACCATGCAGTCAGAGTCGGCGATCAGTTCGCAGGTGGTCGATATATAGCGCAGAGGAAGCTCGGTTGGGGTCATTTCTCAACCGTTTGGCTCGCCTTCGACACAAGATCCTCTGTACGTCGCTCACCCTTTCTTCCTTTTTGGCCTGAAAGATGTCGCCTTTCCTTTGATTTCTGTAATTTTGGATCGTTTCCTCATCTGGGTTCTCTTTGTTTTGTGCGATCGGTCGCTGTTTCATATGAAAAATTTCGCCTTTTCTTCTTTGGCTATCGTCTTTCCTATTTGGGTTTCTTCTATTTATGGATGATTGGACTTGAATTCTCGCTTTCTTAGGCCAAAAACACAATCTTTTGTTGGTTATTGGATTTGAAACCGCTTTCCCTTCCTGGGTTTTCTTTATTTTGTTCTAATTTGATGGGATTGAATCGAATAATCTCTTCTGAGCGTGTAAAGCTATCATTTTTTTTTTTTTTGTTTTTTTTTGTTTTGTTTGCGTGTTCTGCGATCGGTATTGTTTTCGGGGTTTCTTGTTTGCACTCTGATTTCCGGTATTTCTAGATTCTTTTTTGAAATGGCTTTGATATTGATCTGAATTCATTTGGTTTTCTTATTCTATGTTGGTGAACTCACTTTGGTTTCCTGAGTTCTCATCGATGCTGAAATGATGTGGAGGTTCCAGGTGTTTCCATGAAATGGTGAAAATCGATTTAGAAATCATGGATTTCATCATCTTTTATATATGTATTTATTCATGTATGTTTTCTATATCAAGAGAAGTTATCCAATCATCGTCATCGGCTTTTCGTTTGTGATGAGATTACCTGGAATTTTCTTATGCTTAGGTTATCTGCAACATCTACCTGGAGTTTTCTTATGCTTAAAGTTCTCACCTGTATATGTGGAAAAAGCTCATCATATTATTGCTTGTCTATTTACTGATCTCCCTTATGCCTTCCTTTTTTTTTTTTTTTCTCTCTCTCTCTCTCTCTTAGTTTAATAGTCAGGATTTCAAATCCTCTTCCATTTTACTACACCCTTAACCAAAAAAAAAAAAAAAAACTTCCAAATTCTCCATCTTTCATTCATTTCTGATTCTCAAAATCCTGCTCTCCTGAACTTTTAATTGGATACCACATTTTCTTTTCATAAAGAGATCAATCATATCTTCCTCTTCTGTGAAATTAACCATTTCAACTGATTCTTAGTCTATCTCTCGAATTTGTTTCTCTGGTTCTTACCTACTTCCTTCTCATCCCATTTTTTTTTTTCTGTATTTTCTTTCCTCTATGAATTATGTTATTCACTTTTGTGTTTAATTGAGTAAAATCTTCCTTCTTCAATTTCACTTTGCAGACATTTGTTGCCTTGAAAATCCAGAAAAGTGCAGTGGAATTTGCTGAAGCCGCTCTCCACGAGATCAAATTTCTCACAGCAATTGCCAATGGCGACCCCTCGAATTCCAAGTGTATAATTCGATTGCTTGACCACTTCAAGCACACCGGACCAAATGGCCAGCATGTTTGCCTGGTTTTTGAATTCCTTGGTGATAGTCTACTTGGCTTAATCAGATATAACCGTTACAAAGGCCTTGGATTGAATAATGTTAGGGAGATTTGCAGATGGGTTTTGCTGGGTCTCGATTATTTGCACAGAGAGCAAGGTATAATCCACTCAGATTTAAAACCAGAAAATCTGCTTCTTGTCTCTACCATAAATCCTGCCAAAGATCCTGTTCGGTCTGGGTTATCGCCTATCCTCGAGAAGCCTGAGGGTAATCCTAATGGAGGATTTGTGGCAACTATTGGTGAAAAGAAGCTGAAGAATAAGGCAAGGAGGGCTGCGGCAAAGATCTCTTTGAGGAGAGAATCTGTGGAGGGGATTTCTCAAAGAGGGAGGAGCTTAGAAGGAATTGATATGAAATGCAAGATTGTGGATTTTGGTAATGCCTGCTGGGTTGATAAACAATTCATGGATGAAATTCAGACACGACAGTATAGAGCACCTGAGGTTATTATTGGGTCCGGGTACTCTTTCTCTGTTGATATGTGGTCTTTTGCCTGCATTGCTTTTGAGCTTGCTACTGGTGACATGCTCTTTGTTCCTAAGAGCGGTCAGGGATTTAACGAAGATGAGGTAGGATTGGCTTGTTTCTTTCTTTCTTATGTTAATTGTGTTATTAGTTTTTTCTTTAGAAAATGAAAACCAAGATTCTTTTTTCTATGAAAGGTTCATGAAAAGTGCTCCTTTGTTTTGTTTTGTTTTTTTTTTTTTTTTCCCTCGAAATGGGTAATAATTTTGTGAGTGGAATAACCATGGTCAATTACAAGGCAATTGGATTATCTCTACTGATTGATACCTCTTTTTTGTGGCTTGTTGAGGAAGATTTTACCATTGTTTGTTGAGGGGGTAAGTAGTACTTGATTATGGAAACATAACAGTGGTATGTAGAGTTTTCAATGAATTGGAGTTTTTTCTTCTTGAAAGCCACTGAAGAAAAACTGTTCTCATTGCAATTTCTTGAACTTTGATTATGATATGTCATGTCATAGATGAAATAATGATGAGATTCCAACTCATGGGTTGATGGTGGCTTCTTAAAATGTCTTATCAATTATTAAAATAAACTATTTTAACTTTTTAATTGATTATTTTAGCCATGTATACGGTACATTAATAACAAGGAGATGGCACCAAAGAGGTGGACTGGAAATTTGAGCACTTTTGTTTGTTTGATTCTTTATGATGTCATGCCAAAGATAATATGATGACTTGGTACATTGGATAACTCAATTAGAACTCTATGATCTTATTTATAGTTTTTTTTTTTATTACTATTTTATGTGTTGTGGGAGTGGTGGTGTGGAGATGTTGAGAAAAAAATTGTAACCATTGATGATAAATCCCTGACAAAAAGGTTCCTGATGTTTCCATGAGATTTCTTCATGTATTAGATCCAAAGTCCCCATGGATCATCAATGAACACCAATACGATTTCGACTTGATCAAATGAACGCCCTTTCTTGTGTTCCCTGATTCGTCATGTAATGCTGTTGGAACTATCTGATGCATGACATGTGAAGCCTTGGTGTTTATTGTAATTTTGTGAATGTCTCCATTATTATTAGACTGTTTCATTTCTTTTCTTTTCTTTTTCGATCAGTCGATATTATGATTTTATGACCGTGTTGACATGATAAAAATGTTCTTTATTTGTAAAAAGACTTGGCATCCATATTATGATTTCAGAACTAATATAACTGCCTTTTGTTGATTTATGGAAATTTATAATAAATCAGTTCTAGCTAATCTAATGAAGCACTTTAAACACGTCAAGTAAGAAACAGTGCATTTAAATGTACTTTAACCACAAGCAGTTTGAATATCATTGCATAAGGGATGCTTATCTATTCTATTTTTTATTTGGAGTGGTGGAATCAGATACCACATTTGTCAGGATACTGAATTCTTCCTTTCCCACTCCTTATCATAATCAGCATCAATCACTGATATTGGATAATGGTGCAAGTTAGGGAAAACAGTATCCTGTATCCACACTGCCCAGAACACACAGTGGAACAGATCACCACCAAATGTTTCTAATACTCAAGGATCTGTTTTCGAAAATGGGAGACAAGCATTTTTTATTCGTAAACCCCATCTTTATTTAGTGACATTAAGAAGCACTGTTGAGGTAAACTGCTGCTATGATCATAGGCTGTCCCCTGCAAATCAAGAACTTTTGAAGAGCAGCTCTTATTTTCAGAAGTTTATTAGTTGTGGGAAGAAGTACGCAACCTGAACAAGAATTTATTTCCAAAGTGTTTCCGAGGTCCACAGACATGTTAAATAGAGTAGGGATTCTAAACAAACTGTAGCTTGAGTTGATGAAACCCATGCAAGGATATCATAGCAACATTGATAGCACGACATATGTTAGATTTCAGGTCATCACAGATTTCCGTTTCACATTTATTTTTTCATTCCTCAATAAATTGGGATGCTTATGCATTCATCTTTGCACTTGGTCAATTTCCATCACATCTGGGCTCTTTTTTTTTTTTTTTTTTACTGGCAGGTCTTGGTTTCAGGATTTTTTTTCCCCTTTCTGATCAGTGTCTCGGTTTCAGGATCACCTGGCTCTCATGATGGAACTCCTTGGAAAAATACCTCGGAAGGTGAGAACTCAATGCAGACCACATCCCTACTCTGTCTCTACCACAGTTACCTAATATCATAATCCTCTTGGTTGTGTTGTGAGTACAGATTGCTATTGGTGGATCTCGATCAAAAGACTTGTTTGATAGACATGGTGATCTTAAGAGAATCAGAAGGCTGAAATTCTGGTCACTAGATAGGCTTCTAATTGATAAATACAAGTTTTCCGAGTTGGATGCATGTGAATTTGCCGATTTTCTGGGCCCCATTCTCGATTTTGCACCAGAGAACCGACCCACTGCAGCACAGTGCCTGCAACATTCATGGCTCAAGAGTAGAAATCCAAAGACAAGCGACGAAAAGAAAGACTTGGGTGTAGACAAATTGGGGGCCGATATGAGCAAGCTGCAGGTTAAATTGGCCAAATAATGCATGGAATGAGGGCTTTGGTGTATGTAGCTCATCAATGATCTCTCTGTTCAGGTTCATTGTGTGATTTATTTCATCATCTTATTTTTGGCAATACTCATTTCGCCGCATTTGGATGTACCCCTGATCGCAGAACAGATGGCCATCCATCCCTCTGTGCCTTTTAGGACATTATAAAGATTAAGGTCACGCTATGTTGTACACGGCTGTTTAGACCTTTTCCGCCTCAGCCTACACATAAATGAACAGTGATGATGATACAGAAAAAAGTGTTCTGCCTATTGGTTTCATATTTGACGTCCGTCCAAACACAGTAGAATGGTTGACCATCTGTTCTATGAAAATATCTAGAAACTGCTGATAATTTTAGCTACATCCAATGTTTGATTGTTGATATGGTTGGGAAGAGATGGCTTCTGCGAAGAGTTCTTCAACTAACCGATAAGTAATTCAATAGTTTGTCATCCAGCAGCACCGACAGACTTTTGGCGACCTGTATGTTGTTTACATTGTTAAAAATACACTAGAAGATTGAAAATAGTATTAGAAACAGATCTGAGTGGGAAGGCTAGATAAAGAGGAGAGACCCCACATGTTTGTTCTTTCCAAGATGCCTTTTGAAATTAGGAGCTCAGCCATAAAGTATATCTGCAGTGCTTGGGCTTTTTGGAGGATAAGCATTAAACAATATGGGTAGTGGGAGCTCCTTTCAGCTTTTTTAGTTATGAAAAACTTGTGGGTGTCTTTATGTGTATGTGATTGAGATGTGTATTTTGAGTGTCTAGCTGTGCAAGTTCATGATCACAGATATTCTTGACTTGGAGGATACTTCATACAGTTGGGAAGTTCCTTTGTAGAGCTGGAGAAAAATGATCATGTATCTCTTTTGAACCAGACTAAAGCGACATCGAAATATTTATTAGTTCTTTTAATAGATTTCTTTGTTACATACTTAATGGGAGCTTCAGCTCTGTACCTTTGGGCTCCTAATTGCCACAAGCAAAATCTAGATTTTAATATAATAGTAAGAGCTTGTGGGATTAAATGATACTAGGTGCTCATCTGGCTCCTACCTTGCAATTGTCCACCTTTTTTAATCCCTTTATGCAGACATGGATATTCCTTGCATGAGTGATTGGAGTTCTGCTTCAAGAAGATGGATGAGCTGAGATTATCTGTCCTGAATGGGCCATGACCATGTTGCCAGTATTGCCTTTAATAATGCTGCCTATACCTGCTAGGCCTGTGGATGAGTTCATAGAGCTGTCGAAATTAAGCTTGCAGCGGGCGAAACCACCAGTTGACCGATCAAGGGGTCCTGTCTTTTTCACATGGGATATGAAAATGGTGTTAGGTAAACTTTCCATATTTGAACTGCAAGATCTTCTTTTTTTTTTTGTATGGAAGCATCATTTTTACATCAGTAAATGTCGAACAATTCGGGTTTCTTATGTAAATCTTTATATTTCTCAAAATCTATGGATATAAGACATAAAAAATAAACATTTTAGGGTTTAATGGGTCAATAAAAATTCGAACGGTTTGGCTTAAAATTTAAGGGCCCACAGGAGTTGTTATAAACAGTAGGTCTGGAGGGACTTGATACCAGGATCTGGCCGTGGGAATTTTTGTATTGATGCCCTCTTAAACAAAAAGATTTTTTTATGCGTGCCAGCACACTTATGCTTGAGTGGTGTTGCTAGCACCTTAGTCTCACAAATACCTAGCAATCTAAGGTTCGAACCCTAAGTACTGTCGTAAAAAAGCACCACTCCTAACCTGAAGTCCAACCTCGCAAAACAAAGAAAGAGAGTTTTTATGTGTGAATTTTTATATTAAAATGACCTATTTTTACACTTGATTTATGCACGTAGGGTGCTAAAATAGATTTATTTATTTATTATTTTTTTTTTTTTTGGTGCCGTTGGTGTGGGGGTTGTTAGGGTGGAGTGAGGGTGGCATTTTTTTCTCAGTGGCCCCAGAGGTATATTTTCTAGTTCTCCTTGTGTAAAAATAATGAGCGCAAATAAATGTGACCGAGTCTTAAATAGATGAGTTAAAAGGAGTTATAATTGGTGATGAAGCAATTATAATTGGTGATGCTGATGATTTCTTGAAAGACAATTGACAAGTAGTTAGATGGGCTACCTCATATCATGTTGTGCCTTTGAGAGGGTATGGTTTGTAGGATGTTAGAAATCAATTATTTCTAGAGGGAGACCTCTATGTCACCAATAATCCTACTCCACTTTAAAGGCCGTCATTAAATGGGTAGTTACTTTGGCTGGTAAGTGGTAGGTACCGGTAAGTGGTGACTATTCCACTCCAGATGAACAAACTGGAAAGGTACAAGGGAAGAAGGAGACTCAACATTATTCATTAGCTTATTGGAAGTTGACATCTTTCTCAATTATGAGAATTCATCTGGCATGGGTTCTCATTCATCGAGCACTTTATAATAGGGCAGGTTAAGCTCCAATGCATCAATCAATAGTAATCCATGGACAACTACTGCAATGGGTCACTCCATATGATGGTTGGGGTTGGGTGACATGTCAAGCCTCTTTTACTTTTGACTATATTATTATTGTTGTTGTTGATGATATGACTCAAATTCCACTACCTTAAGGTTACAACAGTAAATACCTTCCGCTATGCCACGGGCTCTTGTCATTTTGTAATCAATTAGTTAATGCAGACATTGCCTGCCCACCCAACGAGTATGGCGCATGTTCAAATCTCCAATGCAGTGGGGAACGCTAATAAAAAAAAAAAAAAAACCGACCAACCTTTGTCCATCAAAAGCTGGTTGATGAACATGCCACACCACTCATTTTAGATGAAGGTCCTATCGCATCCATCTTAGATATTTCACTCCCCACCTCATTTTAGATGAAGGTCCTATCACATCCATATTAGATATTTCACTCCTCACCTCTTTAATATTTCTTTATTGAAAGATGAAACCCTCTTTACCATAAATCCTAAGAATCTAATGCAAAATAGGCAAAGGGGCCCTAATCTATTAAGAACTGTGTCTACCACTGAGTTGACGCGCCAGTGTGTAAAAGCTACACCCCAATGGATTTCTTTAGAATCACTGAAAATCAGTTCAAAACTTTCACTTCATGCATAAAAAAGGGCCAACCATTGGATATGTGGAGTGATGATGAAGAAGGATACATGATATTGATTCAAAAGCTGAATAGAAACGAGCATTACGGATTGGAGAAGATAAATTGCATGTTGACAATATCATCATCCATTGACAATATGGGCAATTGAAATATTTTCGTTAAAAAAAAAAAAATGTACAAACCACTTACTAGTAGTTTCATTGTGATTTTCTTCATGAAACTGTTCAATTAGAATTTAAGCTTAATTATTTCATAAAAATTCCAAAAAAATTATGTTCGTGGAACCCTAGACACCAGGGAATTCTTCCATTTTTAGAAGTGATTAAAAATAAATAAACAAAGGAGACCAAATAATCTCCCTTTCATAAAAATGAATTAAAGGTCGGGAATTGGATATTCAACCACTACCCCAGTAATGCAAATCCTAAGAAAGTCAAGATCCCATCGACATTTTTCAAACTTATATTTTCACCCCATCAGCTCTCTAATAATCCATTCTTGGAGCCCATTTGACCATGGATTCCTATATATTCAATTCCATGAAAAAAAAACGGGGGCCCTGAATGCTTTCTAAAAGCTCTAATTCCATAGTAGAAACTCATGGATCAACATGTGCATAGCAACATGGATCGGTAAAAATTAAGATAAAATGTTCCCTTCTTCCATAAGACAACCTCAAAATCACACTTCTGGGGTGCCCATAATCCCTGGTTCAATTACCCACATTACACATTAAATTAAAGATCATAGGCTGTTATGATCAGTTAATGGCTCGATTTTGATGAACCTCCAAAGTCAGAGAGGTCAGTCCAATTTGATGAATAAGTAGAATTGAATGAACAGGTGATGGTTAAGGTTAATAAACCAAGTTCCAGAGTATGTTCATACACTAAAAATCATGAAGAAGCAACTGAAAATGTAAAACTATACAACTAATGGTTAAAGCACACCAGGTTTGTGCTGAATATGCTCAGAAAGTCTCAAAACATCAGAAAATGGAGAGGCATGCTTTTCTCCAACATGAATGGGACCATAGTGCCAGAGAACACACCTCGGTAAGGACGACGACACTCAGCAATTAACTGGGGGGCCACAGGACTTGTTCCGAAATGAATCTGCCTTGATTTCCTTATGAATGAAACTGCACCATTACTAAAATACAACGCTAGCAGTCACTTGAAGATGTTAAACTGATATTGCGGCTCCATATACAACTGTAATTAGCCTTGAATCTATTATTCTTCACCAAGCAGGAAGTTCAGAAGATGGCTCGGATTGGTTCACTGCTCATTTCAACAGCCCCCTTGTTTCCTACTGTTACATATTGGATCTGAAGTTGCAACATCTATATTGATAAGCAAGAGACTGAAAGGAATGAGGCACAAGCATTCTACATAATAAATGCATGATACTTTATTCTTTTATCAGTAATCAATGCACACAATACCCAAAAACATAATAACTCATATATATGGCAAATTGGGCCAGTTAGTGGCTCCTTCCATTTTTGGTTATCATTTTATTAGTAGTTTTCAAAGATTACACATGATTTCCAGTGTTAAGATATAAATGATTCACTTAATGGCACATAAACCAAATAGTAAGTGTTTAGAAATCATAAAAGCGCATGCCTGGCAATGCAGCAAACTCCAGTAATGGTGTGTATTGGAGAGGGAGGGAGGGTGCATGTTTTGCATTTTCAGGATCTCTAAAGAATGTAGACAGTAAAACAAGCTTTATATTTCTGGTTCTATGAAGATCAAATTTATTCACAAGTGCAGAAGTTTTATAATATAATCCAAATCCCGGGTCCCTCATAAAATACTCATTTGCTGTTTCTCAACCAACAAGGGGGTCAACTGGCATCATGTAACACAACGTCAGAACCAAATACTAGATGCAACAAATTTTTGTGAATTTCACTTTGGACAACCTTGTCTATTGGAAACTCAAGAGCCGATAACCTGTTGCATGATGTAATGTGAATCTGAAATATGAATATAGGAAATCATTCCCCCCAAAAAGGGATCAATACAAATAGCTAAAGCTGGCTGGGGGAAGTGGGAGGGGACCACAACCCTTGAGGATATCATTAGTCTTTCCCTGTTTGATTAGATGCTATTTAATCATAAGTAGAATATACATCTTGCAGACATTATTTTCTGCGGTTGATGGTGGCAGCTATCACTGTGCTAGATCTACTATATGGGGATCCAATCGACTACAAATTGCCTGTCTGCAACCCTGATCTCAACCACCCCGTGGCTGCATTACTTTTTCCAAGCACTTTTTTGTGTCATTTTTTCATTGCCCATCAGAGTCAGAATGTCACCACTGGATGCACTATCAGAATTTCAACAGATGAGAGATTTTGCAATCCAAAGTGAGTTGCAGAAGTCATGGCTGCAATAGGAATACAATAAAGATAATTCTGTTGTGATTTATTATATGTAGGATCTATATCTTCTAAATCTTTATTTTGTCACTTAATTGTGCACCATTTTTTGACAAAAATAGAGTAGAAACATAACAAAACGGGGACAGCAGATGACCTGTCAACATATCGATCCAGTGGGCCAAAACCAGTTCTGTGGTCCTTTTTGCTTCTTCCATTCTGAAAAAATAAAAAAAATCTAGAAAATAGAAGAGTTGATAATCTTCTTTCTTGATGGCTTTTTAGGTTCTCAAAATGAAATAAACACTAAAATATAATGTGCCAGAACATATATATGTTTTCCATATATTTTATGCTCCGGACAACCATTGCACTCACATAATGACAACAGCGACAGCCGAACCAGTACATAATGGGTGGAACTACTAATGAATGATAAAAGAACATCACCACTGCACTAGTTATATGACAGCTTAATAGAAACAATAAATGAAGACAAACCTAAATTCAATTTTAAGCAGTGTTAGTGCACTTGGTAGTAAATATGATGGCACCAACCTAATAATTACCTTATTAAAGAATTAGTAAGGAAGAGGAACTCACAACTTTTAGAATGCTATTTTGTTTACCATCTCGCCAAAATGAAAAATAGATAAATAAATAAAAGATAAGAAAAATAACACAGCTATTGTAGCCAACTAATCATTCTGGCAACCAAGGTTCACATCAACAGTAAAATGCTTCACCAGGAGAATGATGCTCTTACTATGTACAGAGTAAGGGACAAAGGGATAAATAGTAAAATTTAAAGTATTTCCAAGAACTTCTCCACATGTTGGATTCACATCCCAACAACAGCAGCAACAAAGCAAAAAGGTACTCCAATGGCACATATACTATTATTCTGTCCAGCTTGGCTCAATGTATTTGTAAAATTAATCCATACAGTTCCACCAGCAAATGAAATAAGTTTTAAACTAGCAGTAATCAAGTATACTGAATGTTACCTCATTGATCAACTTTTATCATAGTTGACGATACTGTAGTCATGGTTGGTTTTGAACAAAGATGAAATAAGTTTTAAACTAGCAGTAATCAAGTATACTGAATGTTACCTCATTGATCAACTTTTATCATAGTTGACGATACTGTAGTCATGGTTGGTTTTGAACAAAGATGTTGCAAGATTTTACTTTCAGCAAAACTTTTGGTTGCTGCTAAATCTTGGCATTTGGACATTGCTATAGACTCAACTGAGACCCTGCCTTTATTTGAAGGTTGCACAGCGGATGAAGGCATGGTTCTTGGGATGCATTTCTCTTCAGTTGATGAAAAATCTTTGGACTCTGTTTTTTCTTTGGGTTTTTTACAATCTCTTCTGCTACATAGGCTTAAAGGCAACTTTTTTTGTTTAATTCTAGCCTTCTTTCCATGACTAAAACCTTTTGCACCGAGTGAATCGCAGCACTTCCTTCCTCTCTCTCCCTCATGCGGGGTTTCCACTGCATCAAAGCAATTAGTTTCAGCAGTGCATAGCTTGACTTCCTCATCTAATTTAGACAAGCTTGCTCTGTCCAAAATAAAACTAGCACAATGATCAACAGCTTCAACATTCTTTTTACAGATAGAAGGCAGTGAGATGCCTTCACAGACTACAGAATCTTTAAAATTCATAGCTTCTCCTAGAGCAGGTTGCCTATGTGTCTTCGGGCTGTGAATTTTCCAGTTTGAATCTACATGATTTTTTGAAATTCTAGGGGAACTATTCATAGCTCGATGCAATCTTCGAGCCAACTCCTCATCACTCTCATGATTTGCGGTCAGTTGGCCACCCTTATACAAAAGCTTAACAGGGACATGTTTTCTGAGTTTGCTTCTTCGCCGGCAAGTCTCAACACTAGCAGACCTTTTTGTCATTGAATCTACAAGCTCTAGTGCACTCTTGGCAGCAGCAGTCGCCTTTACCGCTGCTGCTGCTTTCTCCATGGCATTGGCTCTGGCTGCAGCTGCAACCTTAGCTGTAGCTAATGCAGCCGATCTCGAGGCCTCAACAATCTGCTCAGGTGACATAAATGGCTTCTCAGGGTCAATGGCCAAAAACTCATGAAGACGTGCACCAAAATCACGTGAAAAGAAAGAATGGGATGAAGAAGCGTTTCCACAACTTTGTGTCTTCAGTCCAGCAAGGAGACGCTTTCGAGGAGGCAAACACGCATTGATATTTATATTATCAGTATGACATCTGTTAGTCTCCATCCCTTGTAAAGCAAGAACAAGTTACTCAAAACTTTTGAAAGAGAGTCTAAATTCTTAATTTTCATTAAAATTTGCAATGCTCAATCATAACTTGAAAAAGCCTGCCTCATGTTTCACATATTCCAGCCAGAAGAGACTAGTTCTCAGAGGAGGGAAAAAAAAAAGGCAGAAAACCAAAACCATGAAAAGTAATGTTAAAACTTAAATTCATTAAAATCCGCAACACTTGAAAGAAAGTTTACAAAATTTAAGATAAAAATCTGATGAAGATTGTATCATTAGTAAAACCCCAGTAGTGGACAGGGTCTGTTGGAAATAAAATGAGCCTTATCATTAATAATTTCATCACATCAATGATTCCATCAAATCTATTGTGAGGCTCATTCACATCAGCCTAATACTATCCAGCTAGTCCTTAAGATAGTATTGGTACAATCAACAATGTTAATAATTATGTGTTCTTCATATGACACAGTTAATTATGCATGTCAGATAGCAGATGTGCATGGTCCAAAGATTTTATCAACATCCTCCAAATCTTGTCATCTAAACCCAACAAATCCTACCCATAGCCCCAAATGTCTTCCACCCAAAACCCTATATTCCAAAAATTGAACTACACAACATGCAAAAGAAAACGTGAACAAACTCGATGAAGCTCAAATCTCTCAATTCCAAGTCATGAAGACAATCATTATCAGATAAAACCACCAAAATGTATCAAATCAAGAGACCCAACCTCAATTTTGACTTGTTTTCATTCTTCTAAAAAAAATCCCATGCAATGGAATCTGAGAATTGCTAAACCAATGTTTCAACTGGGAACATATGATCGTAGAAATCGTACGGAATTACTGATAACAAGAAGGAGAAGAAGAACAAGAAGAAGAAGAAGAGATTACCTGAGAAATCTATAAATGAGAATTAGGGTTTCGTTTCATCGGAGTCGATGGAGGTTCTGGAAGCTCCGAAGGAAAAATGAGAGAGAGAGAGAGAGAGAGGGATAGATTTTTCGAGAATAATAAGATTGTTAGAAAGAACCGGAAAAGTTTGAATTGATGAATTGGACCTTAATTGGCTGTAAATTACAAAAAAATGCCATGGAGATATTAAAAGAGAAAAACTGCTTATTATATCCTAATGGGCCACATAGAGATCATCCGGACCGTTCAAGGTGAATTTCATCCTCTCTAATTGTACACCCTCAAATTTCAGTTTACCAAAAGTGGATCCCACCGTCTGATGTGGTATCATGATAGAAATATGACTGCACATGTTGTTGTGGTGCTAATCACATTGTCATCATGGTGCTCAATTGTACGATAGAGCCTGCCTGCTCTCTTTGAGGCTACACTTCGGATATGTGATTGTGATTGCAGGGGATGAGATTCATCTTCAACGGTCCAAATGATTTTTATGTGGGCCCCCACGACAGAGTACCAAAATTCTTGTGTAATAGTTGCAAAAGAGGATCCATACTTAAATGATAGATGAGGTCCATTTGTAGGCCCATAATGTGAAAATGATTTGTTAGATTGTAATAAAGTGATAAAAGTCCCATTTTGGGTGGGGTGGGGTGGGGTGGGGTGGGGGGTACTATTAGTAGTCCAATGAAAAATAAATAAATAAAAGTAGATTGATAAAAAAAAGGATAGAAATACTTGGCTTAGAATCATTGCCTTTGATGGTGTATCTTGGGTGCATTTATGCAACAAGAGGGTTTTGTGATAGGGAGAAATCTATTTTGATTTTTGGTGCATCCTATTCTATTGTTTGGTACGACACTTTTTATTTTAAGGAAAAATGGACTGATTTTTTTTTTTATAAAGATAATTTTATGTCATTGGAAGGCGTAGGAATATAAAATTTCTCTCTTATGTGAAAACAGAAGTCCACCAAGCAAGGAGTCCTCTTGTTATATAAACAAGTTCACATTTAGAGGGAAATTTTGCCTTGTGGGATTCTCCAATCTATATTTTGCTTTTTTTTTTTTTCAAGATGTAGAAATGTTGTTTAACTTATTTAGTGCAACAATGGATTCTTGATATGGAGAGATGAAAGAGGGAAGATAGGGATAATGCTCTCTAGAAGTATGATCGATCTCAAGGGCAAGAGCGTCACATAAAAAAGTATGAAGATTTTGTTTTATAATGTTGTTGGGAGAGCCATTAAAGTTAGTTTCAAATTAGGTTTGCGGTATCTTTAATTAATGCATGTGTAAAGAAAGGAGACATGATTTTAGATAAGGTTTTTGGATGAAAAAAAAGAAAAAAAAAATGCCACTAAACAACCACATATTTGTTTTGAGTGAAAACTTTCTTAAAAACGGAACAAAAACACCCCCCACACTAATATTTCGCTTGATCAATGACTAGAGATGTCTAATGAGACAAATCTATCCTAGAGTCATGTTTCTCCATACTTACATAGTGATATATACTATTGTGTCCAGTGGGAAGTATGCAGCTAATAGAAAAAATGTATGCATGTGGAAAAAACAGAACAATACATTTTATATGGCATCTTGGAGTCCTTTGTGTTTCATACAGGGTCTAAGCTAAATGGTCAATCATGGATATAATGCTTGTGCTTAATTTTAGAGCAAAAGCAAGCTTTTCAAACAACTTATCTTGATTGGATAGTGGTCACTAAAAATTGGAAGAAACAAAAAAATAAAAATAAAAATACCAAGAGACAATTTGATGCAGACTTATATTTATGGAACTATGCCCGCACTGGAGCTATAGAGGAGTTTATCCGGCTTCCCTTTTGATCCGGAGGGATTAGTCCAGCCCAAAGAATTAAAAACCCTCCGATAAAAAAAAAAAAAAAAAACATATTCATAAAACTTTTGGTGTAAAACCAATACAACGTTGTCTGGCCTTGATTGGATTAGTGTCATGTGAGTGCCATACCACTTGCTTGTTTGGGTGGGCCTAAATCGTTTTCAGGCTGTGTGATGACAATGATTTATAACGAACATGCTGACATTTTTTTTTCTAATTTGTTGTGGGCCCACTAAAAAGATACATTTCAACCTTGCTGGGGTTGTGAAATGATAGTGATTGACCTTTTGCAGTTGTATGTTGCCATTACTATACTCTCCTTCCGTGGGTAGGGGTGACTTTTATAAAGGTAAAACAAATTATCATGTTTGTTTGGAAGTATTATTTTTAGACAGTTCTAATTATATAGATAAAATTTTTATTTATCTCAAAACTTATATATATTTAAGACACAAAACTAAACGTGATTTGATTCCGCATCTTATCCCAAGCAAAAATTATGAAGACGCGTGTATAAATTTTTTATACGGAAATGGACTTATTTATATGACATTTTCACACATGCATAAATGAGCGTAAATAAACGTGCGTATGTATAAAAATTACATATTTATAATAATTATATATATATATATGTAAATGAGTGCAAACAAAAGGCACCCAAGGGCTTTGATATCGTTGAGTTTCAAGTCTTTTTGGGACACTATGAATGCATTTAATCTTTTCACCTACGAAAACCTCTGAGGCATTGTTTGTTTTCATAGAATATATAAGAATTTATTGTCAAATGAGCTCCACCAAAGTATAGGTGATGAAGATGGGATCTTAACTTTCTTAAAATTTAAATTACAGGAAATTCTCTCCTACAGCCGTTCCTGCATGTAGATATCCACATCATCACCTATGAACACTGTGAATTCAAGGAGGTTCCTGAGCCCCACTCCTTTTTTGACAGGTGGATTGGAATGTCCACATGCGAACATTTCCACGAGTGAAAATTCCACTTTAAATTACTTGGGTGAAGGCTGAGTAGTCATTCCTTATCTTCTCTTAATTCAATTCTATTAATACGGAGGTTATTCGATGGTCATTTCGGATATTCACCTGTGATATTGAATTTTTAACCACTTTTCAATTACATCAAACAAATGGGTCCTTACTGTAACATTAGGTTAGTAAGATCTGATGATCCCACAAAAAAGGGTGATCATCTTTAGTCATCTCCCAAATGCAAATTTCATCTCACATATTTTACTGGTTGGATCTCATGTAATGATCATCATCCATCAACTGATTTTTATTTGCATTGTTAATTTGGAAGTTGTATATGATAATTAATAATGTCGTGTTATACTATTTTGTTCCCTACCCAAATCAACAGGATAAAGATAACTCAAAAAATGCTGATTCCACTTGTATAGATAAGTAGATAATAAATACCCCATGTAGTCTACTGGCCAATAGATTGGCACCATTTCCAGCACTATCCTGTGTCTTTCTAGCACTAGCTCAGCTAATAGACATCAAGGAGTCCGAGTGTCAATGTCAAGCCTGCTGATTGAAAATCCAAGCCACTTAAAATGAACCCCATCCCTTTGTGCGATGCTTCTAATTCTCGCTTTACTAGGAGCTGATTCTACTATACATTGATAGTGAGATTAATAATGTGATGAATGAATATGATTACCCATGCATTATACTGTGTACCCTACAATGCCTAGGTACATGCACAAATATGGATACGGGGATGAGGGATACAACTCTACACTTTTTGAAATGTAGGATAGGGATAAAGACATGCGTATCTGAATTTTTTCTTTAAGTCACATTTGAATTAATAAAATTATCACTGTTTATGTTCCTTTGTAACATTCTTTTTTTTTATATATTGAGAAGTAAGAGAGTTTAAAGAACAATATAAAATAAAGGACTTGCTAAGTAGGATATGCTAAACTTATATATATATATATATATATATTTAGAAGTATAGATGCAGTATCGGATACCAATATAAGTATCATATCGATTCGATAGGATATGTTGGGTTTATACAAATATTTGGATATCATAGATGAGACCATCTCTTACATGAAGCCTGTATTTCAATAGGCAGGCCCACTGTGGAGTTCCGCACTTCCGCTGGTTTCACTCCAAATGAGACACTCAAGAAGATCCAAATTCCAAACTCAACATCAAAGTCCTCTTCTCAGGGAAAGCTAGAGTAGCTAGGTTCAAGCCTAGATTGGAGTAGGAAAGCATAAACAAGCAATGCTATAAGAAAATAAGTTGGGGTAGATTAAGATTTTTTTCTTTTTTTTGTATATAAAAAATGTTTGGTAGTCAGGTGTTTCTAATCTGCTGGTGTTGGGAATTAAGGAAATCAGATCTGGCTTTGATGACTGACCATGATGTTGGGGTTACAACTTCAGCTTATTCATGTCATATACCCTTTTTGGTGGACCTCCATGTGCTAGCATCTAAATACAAGCTTTACAGTTAGAAAGTCTTATTAAGACCAATTCTTCCAAGATCAGAGGTCAAGTGCAGATTCTAGAAAAAATTTCACCCCACTGCTGAAATACAGAATAATTGAGTGAAGTATAATTGATCATAGGGGAAGGATCAAAGACTACTCCATTTTTTAATTTTCCAGTTTAATTGAGTGCAAGTATAAAGAGCATAGTGGAACCCCATTCTTAACTGAAAGGGTCGGTAGGATGATGAAAAGACTGATCTCTTTTCTGTATTGGGTCTCTATCTCTCTCTCTCTCTCTCGCACACGCACACAATACAGTCAAATATTGAAGATGTTAATGATGCACAAGGAACTGAATATAATTGGTCCAGTCATTTCTTCTGATTATTATGTTTTTGCGGCTGATCTAAGTTGTTCCATTTCCACACAATTTTTCATAGAATAATGACACTAACTACCCATTTACCAAAGGTCTCAATCCTATCCCAATTCGATATTAATTTTGTCCAAACCCAAATTCAGGGCCATTGTCTGTTTTCAGACTTGGTATTCAATAGTTTAAGGGGATGGTGAGCCCAGAAATGTTTAAAGGCATGACTTGGACCAACATTTCTTTTTCCTTTCAGCTTTCCATGGAACTCAAACTCATGCACACACAGGCAGTAGGTCCCTAACCAGCCGACCAACAGTGTGGGACGCCTGGACCAATATATTTAGCTCAGAAGTTGTGTATATTTTGTAAGTGTGTTGGTTTGTACTTAAATTTCACACCCTTTACTGGATCTGGCGTCAATATTGCATTCGATAGCTAAAGGGGCCAGGAATGGAGACGTTTCAACCCTGCCCGACTCGCACAAGAACATCATAAATCAGTGGATTATTGGCTGAAAGGACATCTGTTCGAGTCATGGGATTTTTACTCATGATCAGAGTAACTACATTCATTGTGGGTCATCTCAAATTTCGATCCTCTGCAGTCAGGACTAATCAAAATTTTCCTACAGAGAGCCAAGTTTAAGGACCAGATATAGAAAAAGCATTCTGTTGAGAATTAGTCTGATTGATTACTTCTAACCATCAGAACTAAGGCGATAAAATGGATAGGGGGAAATGATTTTGTTTCTAGATTGAATTTATCCATCTATCATATCGTTATAGATCTTCTATCCAATGGAGAAGAATTTCAGAAGATGAGTTCTTGGTGGGGCCCATCAGCCCCACCTTCATGCCTCACGGGCCCAGCTGACCTAAGGAAAAATACCTGTACTTGGGATGAAAAGCAGTGGGGTCTGTCATGTATCGCTGGGGGCACTTGAAATTGAGACCTCATGTATTCCACATGAAGCACTTACCATTTGCACCTTTGGCTCCTGAAATGAAGGCTCTTAATTTCACACATAAAATTACTAATAGTGCATTATTTTGAATGATTTGCTCCTAGATAGTTTTCTCCACTCAAACTCAAACTCAAACAGTTGAGAAACTACTAGAGAAAAGCAGTGATTCTCAACAAGAGGATCCTTCACCTCCAGTTTTTTTTTTTTTTTTTTTTCTCATTTCTCCACCAGTAGAGATTTCCACTTGCCATTTTCTATACATCCAAGAGAGCCAAACATGCTTATCTGAAAACTTATATAACACCGTAGTCAGCTAGTTAAATCCTAGTTAAACTAACTTAGATATGTAATTATTTTTTTTGTCAAACAGAAAGGAAACTTGTTCCTCTGTTTCATAAGTCCTGGGGAGAAACTAAGGTCGAAAAGTAGGCCTGCTATCTTCATTTGGATTGAACAACAATCCTAAAGCATTTTTCATCAAGCATAGTTGCTTCTTACAACTGTCACATGTTAGCCTCCAGAGCATAGAGATTGGTGAATCAAGATGGATACTATTTAAGGCAAGAAATTTCCCACTAGCTTTGCAAGGTATATCTTTGCAATAGCTTTGATGTAGGTAGAAAGACACCCTTTTCATTCTAAGAGATGTCATGTCCAGACCCATGTTTTCTTTCTTTTAAAGTTCTATGAAAATAAAAGAAAAGACCCAATTTCGTACAAAATGCAAAATACCATAACATGAATACACAAAAGAGGCATCACATATACGTACGGAGAAGCAAAACAAGGATTCCATTCATTTAGAAGACCATATCCATAGTAATCAAATTGCAATTTCCGTAGGCCTGAAACTCAACAGCACACTGACAGTTCAAATCACAAACAGAACCATGGTCCTAATGACTTGGATATCTAAATCTTTACACTAGAAATGGAAAGAGACGGATTTGTAAATTAGGTCTAAAACTCTATGCCATCACCAAATGCTAAATGCTAAACTCCCAGAGTCATGCAAAATGAAAATTATGTATACAACTGTAAACATGTACCACCTTATGTGATGCATAATATTTCTGCTCAGTAGTTCTCTAGCTTGTTATATCAAGCTCAGCTGCGACAGCTCAGATTTAAGTCAGCCAAAACTCAGTAATGAAACACAATCGGTATAGAGAGATGTCACCCAAGCATATCATAGCCTTCTCCTGACCGAAAAGGACTGTAGCTCCCAGGGACTTCCATCTTCCCCATCAAATGGTGGTCAATTCCTGCATCAATGGACTCAAAATTAATAAGAACATCTTATGTCGCCCATAGTGGCTAATAGAGAGGCATCATACAAAGTCCTGAATTTTTGCAGCTAAATCATTAGAGGATGTAGAGATTCTGTACATAAAGGGTCCATGTTCAGTAGTCCAGATAATTGATCCTACAAGCCCATTGTGCATAGGAGAAACCCCAAGTGTCCCAAATTGGAAGAGGCAGTTCGTTCACCAGAGAGGTGTACAAATAAAATGGTTAAGAGAAAATACATCCCAAGACCTCAGTCCTTCCACCAGAGGCCCACAACAAGATGGTTACAAAGAAATCGTTGGGGTGTACCGACTTTGGAAAAAATTGTTGGGGTATCCACCATTCACAACATGCCCCATCAGATAAATAGTTCGTATCACTTAACATGGGTCCTTCATGTAGCAAAATCCTGCATCTCAGTGAACTATACATTGTTTGGAGATCAGGGTCACAAAATTTCTCTTGGGCAGAATTGATAGCTACATGCACGAAGAAGAAATGTTACACACTTGGGTTTGACAGCATGCTCTCAAAGAAAGGTCCATGGCCCATACTGCCAGCAGACTTTGAAGTGTCATTTAATGGAAATGCAACCTGAGCTTTACTGGGTTGTGGGTCCAAGGGATGCACGTCAGAGCTAATTTCTGCAGTCTGAAAGCAATGATCATCCACCCTTGGAGCGGGCTTTTCATGAGGGTGCATGTCCTCTGCCTTGGCTTTCTTTTCCTTGGGAGAATCAGTTTCTGTCTCAACTTCAGATTCCCCGTTATTTGATATGGGTTGCAGCTGCTTCCTTTTTGACCTGGCTCGTCTATTCTGAAACCAGTTATAAACATTTGTTTCAGAAATTTGGCCATGTTGTGTCAGTTCTGAGGTTATCTCTTTTATCCTTTGCTTGCTTGGGGTCCCATTGCCTTGCTCAAAGATACTCTCAAGAATTTGGAGCTGAACAGGAGTGGGTGTCCACCGCTGCCTAGCAGTGATCTTGTGGCCTCCCGGCGTCATTAAATGATCACAGTACACGTTTCCCAGCCTCATTCCTTAAAAAGCAAGAAGATGAGTTAGTCAAGTGCTAATCTGGATAGATACCTTGCAGGATACTCAGATTACTATCTTCTTGTGGAAGAACTTGAAATGAAAATAATCTATAAATAAATGAAGAAGCAGAAGTAGTATCTCTTTTAGTCTTGCAACATAACAATAAAACTCGCTCCCTTCTTGAGCAAGTGTTTTGTTGACATGAAAAAACAGAGGAAAACAATAAACAATGCTAACCCTCAATCAAGACCGATTATTTTGAACCTTAATGCCTCTGGTTATGACATCTCCTGAATGATCATTAAAAAATCCCTTCCTAACAATCACCCAATTCTCTCTCAGTTTACCGCTAAGACTCCCAATGACCCTTTCCATAGATGTAGGAATGTCCTAAAAAAACTGTCTGCTTCGCAATTTTCATATGCCCCAGAAAACTATATTGAATTTTTATGTGGACTGTAAAATACATCATGGTGGCCACCCTATGGATCTCCGCGATTTCCTCAATGGTGCTAAGTCAACAGTGTCTGCACCTACCTGCCATTTATTTGCACCACGAGACCCAATAACCCCCTCTCTGCATTAAAATGACTTTGATAAGAAAACTAAGAACATGAAATTAAGACTTTCTTTCTTTCTTTCTTTCTTTTTAATTAAGGCTTGAGTTAACAAAAATAGTAATTATACATTCTTTCTGTAAAGGGGGAGACTTCCAAGCCTTTTAACATCTTTTCCCTGTTTTCTAACAAAAGATTTTATTGTAAAGAGAAAGACCTTCAAAACAAGAATCAAGAGGCATAACTTCAAAACAAAAGAAACAAGGATAAAGTAGAAAACAACTACCAAACAACGGTGGAGCAACCATGAGAAAAGTACGAAAGGATCCCTTCTCTCAAATTAGAAAAATCCAGTTTCTAAAAATGCTATCTAAATATAGAGTAACAGTTTTAGCTGAAGAAAGTAATCCAAGACCTAATGAAAATTCAATTTTATCCATAGTTAATCAAAAGGGAATAAAAATGAAGTATAACCTATGTATTTTGTCCATTTGAAAATGCTTTACGAACTCCAAGTATTCTTGTCCTGCAATATTATATAACACCATGTATATCAATCATAAAAGTCTAGAACAATCATATCCTTCCAGGAATATCACATCCCTCAAAGCTCCAAATTATTCTTCACCATCTCATCTCTGGTCATTAGGCTGCAAATAAACTATTGATAAAACTGAAAATAGATAAGCAGAATTGATACGATCTTCTCAGAGAACAACAGAATTCCCCATTGATTTTTCCCCTAAATGGATGGGATAATGATTTCATTTATCGCCATACTTAACAGCCTTAACCAACTTAATCTTTTATAGAAGAATGCATAGCTTCTATCTGCGGTTATCTCTATGCAGATCAGGAAATAAACATTGAGAAATTTTCTATGGTCTCTTATGATTAAGATGACCATTTGATTTTAGGATAAGTGAAGGGAAAGAAACACTTAGTCAAAAAAATAAAAAGAAAGAAAATTTTAAAATGGCCATTTTGGACAAAACTTCCAAAACAAGCATTGGCTAAACACATTATGTCATCAAACCAATGTCATAAACTGATACAGGACTCTCCAGCTACCCAACCTTTAATCTCAAATATAGACTGGTGTTTTAAACTGCTAATGCGTGAGGTGAGTCAATTTTCCAAACCATGAGACATAAATTACTTAAAATATATAGCATATATTATAAAAAATAGAAGCAGATGAAGTTTGGCTGTTTAATTCCTTCGATTGACCAGGGTTGATTTAAAGTAAAATTTAATACAATAATCTTTAAAAAAAAACCTCTTGAACGCCCCGGTTCTCGTGCTTGTAGCTAAGTGGTGAGGTACCTCCTTTCTATAGAAACAACTATGGAACAAAATGGTGAGGGACTTGGGTAGGGTGTGTGAGTTATTCACCATAGAAAAAGAATAAGGTACATAAAATTACAAATTGCCACTCCCCTTTTTTTTTTACTGAAAAAAGGGGTTGCACACCTCGATGAGAAGCATGATTGAAGCATACGCTTCATCTAGGATGTATGCTTCAAATATGCCTCATACAGTGAGGTGTAAGCCCCATATGCGAGCAACGCCTCAAACTTTCATCTGGGCATTTTAGGACGCCTCACCCTGAGGACTGACAGACAGAGCTGAGGCAAGTGAATGAATAATCTATAACAGATCCTCAATCGATATTTGATACCATCAGTTCAATTGACTGATCCTAATGATTTTTAGCACAAGTCAGAGATGTGTAACAAGTAAGGAACCCAATAACAGATTCTCAAATATTTAAACTATCAGCATCACCAAACCAAATAATGAATTTCAATAAATGAATAAGAGTATCTTTGGATGATGAAGATCAACCCCAACCAAGTATCCAAATGGCAGCACAATTATGCTGGTGCCAATTTGGGGAGGAAGCATGCTGGTTCTGTTCCAAAATGGTGTTGCAACTGGCCTTGGAAAAAAAAAAGTGCATTATGCAGAATTTAATTAACCTCAATACTAATTTAGTGACACCTAAACACTGCACAAATGGGTAATGAAAATATAGAATATAGTTCTCTTTTGGAAGATCCATTCACAGAGCTCCCCACCCAAATGGTAACCAGAGTGGAATTAGTCGACTCATTTCCTCCAAGATTGACTAATTCAACCAAATCCAACCAAAGAAAGAAATAAAAATGGAAATGAAGTAGAAAAAATAGGAAAGGTGGGTATCCCTCAAATTCATTAAAAAGGAAACAAGAATCTCACAGCGAAATCTTCCCCAAACCCACTTAAAGGAAAGAAAATCCAAAAAGAAGGAAACCCAGAAGAAAAAAAAAAAAAAAAAACCCATGAGGAGAAACAAAATCTAAAACCATAGGAACCCAAAAGAAAAGCAAAAATTATTCAGAAACAGCCAGATTTTCCCAAAAAGTAACGAGAGAGGACAGCTTACACAGAAAAACATAAAAACAGAGACAGAGAAACACAAAAAATCCAAAAACCAATCAAAACCTTCAGAAGAAACAGAATCTGAAAGAACGGGGGAAAAAAAAAAGCAGATTGATTTATGTTTTTGAATGGTACCCCAGAAAGATTTATTCAGAAAAAAGAAGAAAAGACTGAAACTTTACGCATAATAAATGAGAGAGAGACCTGAGAGAGAATCATGTTGGGCAGTGAGGGTTTTGTGCAACTCAACTAGCTGCTCACATATGGTTGCATAGGCAGAGATTTGCTGTCGAAGAACCTCCAATTGCTCATCTGTCATCACTTTCACATACATGACCCCTTGTTGTTGCTGCTGATCTTGCTCTTGTTGCATCCTCTTCTTCTTCTTCTGCACTATTTCTTCTTCCTCCTCCTCCTTACGACCATTTCCTACAACACCCATCTCCATTCACGCGCCTTCTCCTTCATCTTCTCTCTCCTTTTCTCTCTCTGAAATACAAAACGGGGTAAGTAGTACTAGTATAGTATGTATTGTATGTATCTATATCTATATATATATTGTAGAGAGAAGACAAAGTATAGAAAAAGAGAAGAGTTGAAAAAGGAGCAATACATCGAATGCAGGACGAAAATTATGAATATATATGGGGGGCAACGGCTGTTCATGTGTGCCACTTTGCACGCGTGTGGAAATGCATGGCATGGGGACTTTGATATTTTAATACGCAGATGAGATGGGCCATGAAGAGAGGTCATTGACCCAAGTGGTCCACATGAAAGAACTTTGATTTAGCTCTCAAACTCAAATGAAAATCAATTGTAACATCATCATCATCATCATCAACATACTATGTTGCTTTATCTCAATGCAGTGTGATTTAATGACTATCATCAATGACATGGACCCATGTCAATAAGTGGGGGTGAAGGCTGAGTAATCATTTTCCACCGAGGATAATCATTTATGGATCTTCACCTTTGTCAATTTGCTTTCTGGAACTTTAATGAGAATGTATTTTCCTAAATACCTTATTTTTTATAATTACTTCCTCTCCAAGAATCGCGAGCATCTTTTACCTTTACAGCGGGAGTGGATTTTTCACATATGAAAACATCCTCTAAAAAGTGCACCCTATCCTCTCCTGAATTCAAGACAATAACCGCAACAATGAAATCATTTTCTCCCACATCAGGAACAATTTAGTTTTACTATTGGATGTAGGCATTGCCAATTTTAGTCTTTTAAATTACATTAATTAAATTTAAGGTCATAAAATGAATGATTGAAAAAATGAAAAACTACATATTGACTATTGATCTTATGAGCTTAGATTAAACACCAAATAATATTTAATGGCCCTGAACTCTTATAATTGACTTGTGCACTTCAACACCATTTGCATTCAATTGACTAGGGCATCCTATGAACTCTGTATTGTCTCCCATTGTAGTAAAATATTAAGGAGGTTTGGATAAAAGCAATGCGTTGGGGTTGGGGGTGTACCAGAAAAGCATTATTTTCGGTGCCTTGTCATAAGATGAGGTGCCCAAATCATCGTTGAATAGCATGTTTAGATGTAATTGGTCTTTACCAGAACATAATGAGATGGTTTCATTTTGTTTTTCTCTTACAAAATTGGATCAGATTAGACATTCGGCATCATTAATATGATGCTATGTTCTTTGACCATGTGAATACCACCAACAAAGTGGGTGTGTGAGTTCCATCACAGCCAAATCGATGTGGGTGGGATCCACCATTTTCATGCAATCAAAAGATTACCGGATATCCAGGACCCACAGTCTATTACTTCAAGACCTTGCACTTGCCTTAACCCTAACCACTTGGTGCTCCATGGAATGCAATCGGTTCGAATCCTATGTTACACCAAACCACAGCCTCTGACTTTAGCGCCCGCCATTAGAAACTCTCTTCCCTAGATTATTTATGTTGAATTTATAAGGGCTTGTTTGTGTAACGTCCGTTAAAATGAAAACAAGGATTTTAAATTTTTCCATAATGCTTTGCCTTTCAATCCTTCGTTCGAAAATGATTTTTTGAAGATTCATGAAAAATGAAGTCGCTTTTGACATTTTCTTTTTTTTTTTTTTTTTTATGAGAAATATTCTTCACACCAAACGAAGGGGGATGAAATCTATGGATCGCTTTTCCTTTACTTGCATGTAGGTAACATGTTATGTAAATGTGCCCTAAATATCATCTTTAATTGAAGCAGTAAAAAAAAAAAAAAAATGAAAAAAAGAAGAGGAAGTTTGGCATGAGGTGTAGATGAGATAATCACTTGACTTGGTTTATTCATGATGAGTGAATAATCATTTTCTACCGGAAGGTAGAGTGAAAGTTTTTCACATAACCGCTTTTAGATATTATTTGGAAAAGATCAATTTTTATTGGAATAAAATTTGACCATATCCCAAAAATAGGTTATTCATCATGATCCATTTAGATTTTCACTGGATGGAGTTTCACATGTTAACACTTAAGCAGTGAGAGTTTCAGAGGGACCAAATCATGTAAATCTCCATGGATGACTGGATGGACTATCAGTGTTTGCCATGTGTAATGGCCCCACTTGTGGCAAAACACATGCTCTTCACCCAGTCTTGAAACAACTAAAGTGTCTCACTTTTACCTCCTATGAGCCGAAGGAGCGGAATTCTGTGGCACTGCCCACCTCTTTAAAAAGTTGAATCCGTCAAAATTAACATCCTTTTTTATAGTGAAATGTCCTCCAAATTTCACTCAAATATGAATCGGTATGCTATAAGATCGAGCATATAAATAATCA
Organism: Camphora micrantha; assembly: GCA_003546025.1. Classification (NCBI taxonomy): domain Eukaryota; kingdom Viridiplantae; phylum Streptophyta; class Magnoliopsida; order Laurales; family Lauraceae; genus Camphora; species Camphora micrantha. The sequence continues at coordinate 2,397,051 of QPKB01000003.1, read as the reverse complement.
CGTCATCAATGCATAAGATTACATTAATCATATCATTAATTTATCCTCAATCTTAAAGTGAGAATAACTCCTTTTGAAGTAAATTTTGAGATTCTATATGGAAAGACATTTATTTTTAGCTTTCCAAGTTTTAATTAGGCAGGCTCTACCATGGAGTGCCACTCCCACTTACCCAAGAAGGAGTGAGACACTGAGAGTATCCGGACTTCAATGTCATCATCATTTCAGTCATCAACTTTACTGGGAATTAGTGCATTTTGCTGCTGTGGAGGATAGGAACTGAACTAACGTCCAACGAACTCCTTCCACTGCTAAAGCTGCAGGTGGGTTACTACTTTGGGGAGAGCAACAGGCAAACAGGTTGTGGCAGTCATCAGGACCTGGAGTGGTTAAAAGACTCAGGTCTGTTGTATGTACCACTCCCCACACTTGCATTTCTTTATTGTTTTTGTCTTTTGTTCATTTTACACACATGCTTCCTAAAATGACCCATCATCATATCACAAGATTCCTTCAAACTGAAGATTTTAGTTCCCAACCATCCAGTGGTTGACAATATTTTGAATGGTTGTGAGAGATGTGATTCAAGCTAAGTTGTAAATAGATATTTTTTATCCTTTTGAGTGGAAACCTGTAACTAACTTCACTTTTGCAATTGGGAGAGAAAGATCAAGATGTTAAAATATTTATAATCATCACCATTGGTAAAACACTCTCAGGGTAAGAGGGGAATTTTCTCCTCCAAGCAAACCGCATGCTCCTCTAATGCAATTCATCTCATGGGGCTTCCTTAGATGCCTGCTTATTAGTAGGGGTGGAGTAGCTGGAAAGGTCACCTCATAAGTAAGGGTTAGGAAAAAGATCAAGTCCATTAGATCATCATGGCCCTAGATTTGATAAAGCTTAATAACCTTTTAACCATAGATTTTTTTGAAATTCAATCCAACAGTGAGAACAATTTGATAAAGAAAAATTGAACTTGATGCCAGATGATGAGGGGATGAGAGTGTGAAAAGGTTTGTACTGATCAAAGGTAGGCCCATGGAGCTCGACCACACATATTGTTGCTTATTGGAAAACATTTCTCTTCTATTAAGAATTGAAAAAAAAAAAAAAAAAAGAAGGTGAGGGACGATTATTTTACTCTCATATTTCAACGGAACAATGAGAACTACAAATGATGGGACCCCACACAAAAGCAAATGTTTAATTCAGCGAGATTGCATACATGGTAATGTTCATCATCCTATGATCTACATTGTTCGTCAAAAGGGTTTTATTATGTCGAACCACTCAATAGCTCAGTGGTACATGCATTTCACTTCCCAAAAGAAAGGGGTCCGATCCCTAGTACCTTAGGTTAGACTCACAATACTGTACCACTCATCCAATGTAGTTGAAAAAAAAAAAAAAAGAACCAGAGAGAGAAGCTTCATTATGATTTTTCTCCTTTCAAAAGTCTCAACTATTTTTATTTTTTTTAACCGTGGTGCATTCTTTGAAAGAAATTTTCATAATTTCATGTGCCTAAAATCAAAGTGCCCAGCATTGGATGCTGCATTCATGGTTTGTTCGGAGATTAGTAGGTTAGGGTTTGGCAGAGCCTGAGGAAGCTGAGCCCTCACATTGGAGTAGTTTGTTGTATCCATCAACACTCACTGACTACAGTGCCCCCCATTTATTAGCACAATGTGCCACGTTCCCTCACTCACTACAGTTAGAGGTCCTGTCTATCTACCCAACAAACCTTCACCCTTTTTGGGGAGGCAAAAACAAAATAGTACTTGTACACCCTAGTCAATGCATTGGTGATACTTGTACACATTGAGCTCTGTCCCTTATTCCTATTCCTGCAACTATTAAATCCATGAAACATTGGAGCAGAGATGCACTAGACGTGTACCTGCAAAATAATGTGGTCACTGGACCCGTTTGGTAATTTACTTTTAAAATAAAGTGGAGTGAAGTAAAAATAAAATGAATGAATAAAATATAAGTGAGTTATGATGGTATTTTATTTTTAGTTATTTAGGATGAAATATTTTTGACTTTTTGTATGGGAAAATGGAGTTTTTTTTGTCTTTTAGTGAGTAAATGTAGTTGTTTTTTGACTTTTTTTTTTTTTTAAAGATGGAGGGAATTTTTTGGAAAAGTGCTTTTGATGGGATGTTTAACTTAACTTCCCTTCACTATATTAGAAAAATTATCAAACGGCCTGAGGTCCTACTAATCCATGTTTGCTTTCTTCCTTGATTAGAATTGCCCCATCATAAGTGGAGCCATTGCAACAGTGGTCTTTTTAAGTCTAAATCAAGGGCCTACTCTTTTCCAAAAATTTTAAGAACTTTTGTCTCGAGAATTTAAAATTTTAAAATAATATCTCCTAAGTGAAATTTCAAATGTCCATTGGCCCATTTAGCATTCAGAATATTTAAATTTTGCAAAGGCTAAAAGTGACTTTTTAAATTGATCGGTATTCAAAGTTCCATCAATAAAGTACAACATTTGAAATGCTAATGTGAAATCTTTTACATTAATCTCAAAAATTCATAAAATTCTAAAATTCTTATCAGAAATACCTCCAAAATATCAGACCTAAATGGGCGTATGCTTGCTTGAATTGAGAAATTTTCTTTTGGAGAGAGTTTATAGTTCTCCAAGAGTTTCTGTGGCAAATTATATATATTAAAGCAAAGGGGAGGTGGGCTGTAAGGGGTGTCACCTCAGCACCCAATTATTCTCCTTTAAGAAAAATCACTTAGAAAATAGCGAAGGAGGCCTTTGCCTTTTAAGTGGGGCTCTAAAATCTCTCCCCTTCATCAAAGCCTAAAAACTCTCTCTCTTCATTAAGAGATAAGAGATCTGAATCCCCTAAAATCTCTCTCCTTATTCTAACGGTTTGCGTCCCCTAAAATCTCTCTCACTATTCTAATACTTCCTAAAATCTCTTGACCCCATAATAGAACAACGTACGGGTCAATCATGGGTTAAGAGAACCTGACCCCAAATAAAAACGGGTCAATTAAGGTCAGCCCACACAACCACCTGACCTATTTAAATGAGTTGGTTTAGGGCCCACCTGCATACATAAACTCATTTAAACAATTTGGTGGTTTAACAGTTTGGTACTTTTCCATTCATTTTCTATTTGTTTTGTTTTTATTGAATTCTGTTATTTACAAAAGTGCTAGACATTTAATGTAAATATAATAAAATACTATAAATTTTATAATGTATTCTAGAATTTAATTTAACTTTTAAATATAAGTTATATATAGTGTTTTAGAAAAAATGAAGTATTCTAAATAAATTTTATTTGGGGCCCGGGCTTAGCACGGGGGTTTGATAAAAATGGGTCAGTTAAGGTCAGCTCACACAACCACCTGACTTATATAAATGGGTTGGTTTAGAGCCCAATGCCCACCTGCATACATAAACCCATTTAAACAATTTGGTGGTTTAAAAGTTTGGTACTTTTCCTTTCATTTTCTATTTGTTTTGTTTTATAAATTCTATTTTCTGAGCACATGCACATATTTCTTTCTCCTTGAAGTAGGCTCATGAATTGCTGAATCCTTCCTGCTACTCAATTTACAATTCAACTTGAGTTGAGATAAAATGTATTACGACATAATCTAAATCGGATCAAGTTCCAATCTACATAGGGTGTGCACAGGGGCCTGACACGAGGCCAGTCCAAATTGTGATTGTAGTTGTAGAGTAAATCATGCCTTATCCTCTTGCCCTGCCACTCTAACAGGTCAGTCTTCGTTCTATTTATGCCTAAAATGTTCAACCCAGCCTGACATAGTAGGCACAAAAGCCCTTGTACGCTTGTAGATTTTGTAAATTGGTTGGATCTTAACTGAATTTGCTTTATATTTTGGCATAATAGCTAAATGGGCCAAAGTGCAGTGACCCATGATGATCCCCACAAAATTTACCTACATAAAATAGAGGTGGAACTTGGATGGATCAAATACTAACTGACCTGGAGTTGCACCCCGGTGTCATCCAAGTTAACCAGGGATCTCCATATTGTTGAAACCAATATGTAATAATGCATTTTTTGAAGAATGGGATGAGGGTAAGATGATGAATTGATGATGATGATACATTGTTTAGTTAGGGATGGTTTTGGGAAAGGATTAGTTAAATTGACACTGGTAATGTATAAAATAAATGAATAAACGATATAGTAAAAAAAGTTAGAAAATTAAGGGATAGTAAGGTGATTAATTTAAAAATAAATTTAAGACTATGCCTTCTTAGATGGATGTTTAATTTCATGTTCTTAATAAAGTTAGAAAATCAAAGAGTTGTTCAATTAAATAATCTAAATCTATGTCTTTCAAAATGCATTGATATTGTTTTTATTGAATTCTGTTATTTACAAAAGTGCTAGATATTTAATGTAAATATAATAAAATACTATAAATTTTATAATGTATTATAGATTTTAATTTAACTTTTAAATATAAGTTATATATAGTGTTTTAGAAAAAGTGAAGTATTATAAATAAATTTTATTTGGGGCCCGGGCTTAACACAGGTGCTTGTTGCTAGTCTTATCTATTTGAATTAGACTCTTTCGGTCTTTGACTCTATAAACCTGTAATACATCGACTTTAAGAGCTAATTTATTTGCCTGAAGTTGATATGATAGGATTTTCAGTCAAATAGGCATCAAGAACCAAGTTATTAAAGAGATAAGGAGTGCATGATTTTTTTTATTTTTATTTTTTGTTAAAAGGGTGAATGATATAAGTTCGAGACATAAATGAGACATCGACTTTCCTATAATTATTGGGGTGAAGACAAGTATTCAATTCTCATTTTCCTTTGATTCATTATTCTTTAAAGGAGAGATTTTTTTTTTTTTTAATGTTCATTTTTGGATATTCAACTTTGCCTCTTTGATTTAAAAAAAAAAAAAAATCTAAGAATTCAATCATATGAAACAAAGGAGCTCTAAATGACTGTTACTCTAATCCCAACTAATTTGTCCGTTACATGATGTACCTAATCTGCCATGCAAAATCACAAACTTATATTGATGTTTAGGACTCGTTGCCTGTGATCTTTTCGGTTATTGATGGGTGTAGTGAGTCTCAAACAGAAGGAGCATAGAACAGAACACCTCATTATTTTGAGCCCTTCTAAGTTCTAACACTTGTGATGGTCAGCCATGGCCCATGGGCTTACCAATTTAAACAAAACCAACTCATGGGGTATCAACTAAAACAAATCCAAAAATAAAGACATTTTCAAAACATGGGGTTGTTGGGACCACTTGAATTTTATCCAACATACCAAAATCATGGGTACCCATCATCACAAACAGTACTCTCATAGTTCAAAATCTCCAATCAACTTGGGTCAATTTGGCCGAGTCAACTTGAGAGTCGAGTCGAGTCGAGTCGAATTTGGAACCAAGGTGGACCCATTCACTTCCTTTAACGTAGGGGAAGGATTGTGAAGAAAAAATAGAAATGAGTCACCAATAATGAGTGGTTCACACTAGAAAATCACAACTAGTGGTAGTCAGTAGTAAGTAAAAATGAACCATTGGTCTTTGTGGTTGTATGCAAATGCAAGTCAGTCTAGTCCTTTCCTGCACCAACCCAAGATTTGGGGTTTCCCCACTTTCTGTTCATGTCCAATTTTGGAGTATAGTCATTTTATCTAAAGGATCTTTTGTTGTTTTCCCAACTACTATGTTTGGAGGAGCATGGGGTTTCTCTTGATTGGAAGAGGCAATATTAGGTGGAATCTTCTAACCGAAACCAGCCCCGACGTCGGTGCTGAAAATTGGGGCCACCATCAATTTAGGTGGGTCACACCCCATGCCGCCCTTGACACGACACACACTCACACATGTCTGGGGAGTTCCAAACAAAGGGGATGGTCAAATAAGACATGAAATATTTTGTTATTCATTCATGTGGTTTATAAGTTTCCAATTTTAGCATTTTACTATAAATATTGGACCAATTTTTATTGAAATAAAGTTTGATCGCAACCGCATTTACAAGTTCGAGTTTTGCAACAAATTCTTAAGGATTCATCACCGGTTAAAGGGGCATCGACAAACGCTTAAATATATTGATTCCTCGCCGATTGCCAAATATATCCAAAAAGAGTATGCAGTGTATTTTGAGTTGTTTGGGTTTTCAATAGGTGGGCTCCATTTTTGAATTCCACTTTTGTCACCCTTGAGGAAAGCAAGGGAGAGGAGCATTTATCAAAGAACATGTTTATTTGGAGGAATTTAAGACAGTAATTTCATGTACTAGGAGTTTACGATAGATAGTCAGTCTACCGGGCATTTGATATTTCTTACTTGATTGCTAGAATTTTAAATTTGTAGCTTTTTAAAATGTCACTTTTGGCTTTTGAATTCTTTGGAGTGTAGTATTTTGAATGCTAAGTTATATTCTTTAGAGTCATTTCAAATTCTTTAGCCCCTTTAAAATGGAAGCTTGCCTTTCATCTCTCCTATATGCAGTTTTTTTTTTTGAAGAAATCATATAAGCAGAACCGACTCTTGGACAAAAACAGAACTCCCTCAAAAGTTGAGAAAAGTGCAATTTTCCCAACTTCAAATCTCTTGAGCACTAATTTCCTCCAAGGAGGACAGACAAGAGTGAGGTGAAAGATAGAAACTATTCAACCTTCAACCTAAAGTTTCTTCACTTTTACAAGTTTTCTTCATTTCTTCACTCAACTGGAAGTCAATGCTTGTTGAAAAAAGCAAGATTTTCACAAATAAAAAGGAAACATACATTTTTTTTTTCCACTTTAGTTTAGCTCTAATTCTCACCCAAAAAAAGGAGGACTGAATTTAAAGATGGATTTTTTTCACCTCTAGGATTTTGTTGGTTTCTTCTCTTAGTGTGAAATCACCACTTCCTGGTACAGGAATGACAAGAAGAAAAGAGGCAAGAGGGAGACTTTCAATCTTCCACATCCTTGATAAGGTTTGTTGGAAGCTGTCACAGACCACAATTCACAGTGGAGAAGCCGCAACCCATCATAGATGATACCTAATGAATTAGAGTGCACAGCTTCTTGAGCTCCCTTTATCAATTCATTTTTGTAATGTTTGGACTTTGAAAGGTAAGGAATACTGTCATTATTAGCAACAGGGGAGAGGCCCAAAAACAATACAAAATCAAGCATTATCAAAGTGCCAAACATCCAACATTTTTTTTTTTTTTTTTGTTATAACTCACGGTAGGTTGACCCTAGTCATTGATTTCTTGGCGGGTATTTCATCCAATGAACAGCCAAAGATCATCAAAAAGTGGGGCCTTCCTGCATCTAAGTAGGGTAATTTTTGCCAGGTCCAGCCAGGCTAAAGCTTGTCTAAGCCCAGCCTATTTGCAAAATAGTCTCAGCCCTTGGCCTAAAAGCACAGCCCAAATCTAGACCAATGAGGGCTAGGCTAAGGTCAAGCCAAGCTAGCTGGGACCAACACTCAAAATTTTTCTCCCTGTTTAGGTTTATAGGCATGTCCCACTCAGCTTTACCTAACAAGTAGAAAATGAAGGAAAAGAAAAATGAAGATGAATTTTGCATGTGCCAGCTCTTGACCTTTCTGCCAAATCTCTCTCTCTCTCTCTCTCTCTCTCTCTCTCTCTATTTAAGATTGCTTGGAATGTTCTTCTGGTGTTTTATCAGCAACACTGCTCATGCATCATCTAAGGCCTCACATGGGGTGTAGGAGTTTTGTTTCCTTTTGACAATTTTAAGGTGTAAATCATTCAAAATGTCATTCATGTGAGTGCACAGCTGAGATGCATATGCTCCCACACGATCATCATCATCATCATTATACATGACAATAATCTATTAAGGGGCATCTTACCTTTGAGTAATCCAACCCACTCACACTTGATAATTCATAATAGCCACATGCTCGAATTTGATCCTAGTTAGAATTCAATTCACGGTCGGATTGCTCGAAGAAGAAAATGCATAAAAAATTATTATTAAAATTCTAAACCCGTAAGTTCCATACATTTAAGCTTAAGAATATTGACTGCCCCCTGATTCTTCCATTGCACGAGCTATTTTGCACGAAAAAGATATAGCCAGACCTTTCCTAAATTAAGAACACTCCAATTTTGTGGGCCCTGCAGTCCGAAATCATGCCAAATTTAGCACTCATCTGACTTTATTTGGCCGCTATAAGGATTAGACAACGTTGACTTCCTCTCTTGATTGGATGATTTTTTTTTTTCTTTCTTTAACAAAGATAGAGTACATCTCTCATGATTTTCATGCTTTTAGATGGTCCCATAGGTTGGACCTTTCCTAAGCTAAATTTGGGGACGCCTGAAAATGAATAGACACACCATGTCTGCCTGTGGATACTTGCTAGTTGTGCATTTGGAATGTGTGGACATTTGGGAACCTTTGTATCCCTTTTCAAAGATATAGTTGTGATAGCTATCAGGTTCTTTGACCATAAGCCTAAAACACTCCCCTTCCACCAAACAAGGCTTTATTTTTTTTAAGAAAGATTGTTTATTGGGTCAAATATAATAATCCACTTTTTAATACATAGATGAGAATTTAACCTCTATTTGAGGGGTTTGACTGGGCCCCACTTCAGGATTAAGCATCTTTTTAGGCCACCTTATACTGAGAATGTCCAACATGTCATGTGCGCGCCTACCGCTAATTGAATCTTGATGGTGACATTAGATGCCAAAACTCATGTTACAAGGAAGTGGTTATCTGTTAATCTGATGTTTAAAGAAACACTTAACACTACTAACTTTATTTTAAGGATTATTTGTATACTTAGTGTGTCTACTTCTCTACTTCAATTCTTTGACTATTATAGCATTGAAATGGTCCATATTACTAGCCTGAGAGTACTGTAGATGAGGTCAGGCTCATGACTGCTGGTACCAGAAGGAAAAATCAAATCTATGCAAAGTGGAAGCAGTACAAAAGTATTATTTGAAGATTATGCAAGAGGATATCATTGGATACTCTGAAAAAATGTTCAAGCAGCATGCATCTACTTAAGTCCAAACTTTTCAAATAATGGGTCCCACAGGAGATCAATTGGTCACACCCTTGAATTGTTATTTGATGGGACAATTATAGCCTCTGATGAATGGTTGTGTGTGGACTTGGGCTGATGATTATGTTTAACTGCAATGTGTCAGGGGATGGGCCAATAAAAAAACATGATTATTCAATCCAGTCATTATACATAACCCACTGCTTGGATGGTAGGATTGATACACATTTTGAGCCATGGGTGTAGATGTCCACACAGATCATTATACTCTTCAACTAGGCCTAGGCCCATCTCAAATGCAAAATCCATACTCACCTTTGTTAAATGTATTGGGAATTTAACTTCTGGGCCATCATAGCTGGTAATGAGAGACAATGAATGAATTCGGATCGAATGACAGTCTTTATGGGTCGACCCATTTTCAATATCCAGTTTCAATCTTGCAAATGGAATGGGGTCAGCCAGTCCATATAACCATATTATGCAGGCCGGACAGATTGAGCCCACAGTCTTGACTAAGCCCAGCCCATTTGCACAATGTATATTTCTCTAGCTTATTGGGTCAGACTGGGCTGGGTTTTAAACATATAAAGGCCAAGGCATGGCCATTTGGGCATGGCCCTTTTGTTGTTGGGTAATCAATGCAGCCTACAAACTCGACCCAAATCGAGACTAACATGGGCTGGGCCCCAATTGGATCCTGGCTGGCATGGCCTGCTCATGGCCTCCTTTTCTTCTATATATTAGGTTAAGCACTATACAATTAGGCAAATCCCAACATGGTTAGAAAGTCAAGTAGGTCTTGGACCTTTTATCACTAGTGTGTGAACATGGTTGTTAGTGCCAACTTCTCAACTTCGTAATGATTAAATGTGAACCGTTGGTCAAACCACTTTTGGCCACTCATCAAAATCCCACTATCTTTTTGCTAGTAGGACCGGTCCAGGTCACATCAATGCAAATGCAATGGGAAAGCAGAGAAATTATTTGTTTAATCTCTGACTTTTGCAAGTTGTTAAGGGATTTTTACCGAAAAAAAAAAGAAAGAAAGTGTTGCAAAACAGGTATTAGTACGTTCAAAACAGAAATACACTAAAACACCCGTATTGGTGTTCGTACACGTATTTTGGACGCTTTTACCCCGAATTTTGCGAACGAAATCGTCATGAAATTATAACCCTAGCACTTCAATCGAATGACTTCGTTCTTCTTCTCTTTGCCAACTTTCTCCTCTCCCACCTTTTCTCTCTGTCTCCTTTGCTTCCTCCTCTCTCTTGCCCTCATCTTGCCTATTTGAAGGTCGAATAACTTCCTAAATCATACCTGACGATCCCATCGATAATGTCTCTCTCTCTCTCTCTCTCTCTCTCTCTCTCTCTCTCTTTGAATCAGATCTTGGGTACTTTTTATTTCATCCCCATTTTTGGATTTCTGGGATTTATAGATGGGATTTGAATTAGTATCGTCTTCCACTTTGAATTTAGCTTATGCTGCCCATTTTTTTATTTTTTTTTATTTTTCTTCTTCTTAATCCAATCTGGGTGTCCTTTTTTTCATTCTCATCTTGAACTTGTTCTAAAATTTGGATATGGGTTTGAGAGGAATGAATGTGTTTAATTTTTTAATCACAGTTGTTTGGGTGGACATTTTCAGATCCAATTGAAAGAGGTTTGGTCTCAGGAAAGTGCAGGAAAGATCGTTATGTATTATAAATTATGGTTGAAGATTGTTGGCAATTGAGAAATGCATTTTTTTATTTTTCTTCTTCTTCATTTGGTTTTTGTGATTATTATATTCTCATAGAAAGATTTTGCTTACAAATATCTGTTCTTGGTTTGTTAAATTATGGTAATCTCTTGGAGAGTAATTGGTTGATGAGAGTAGATGATGGTGTTGCTTTTGCAAATAAAGGAGGAGATCAGTACATTTAAAGCTTCTAAAGGGCCTGCACGTCATGAGACTATACGAGGTAACTCTTTTTCCATATTTTGGTTTTGTCTCTTAGTCTCTATTTCAAATTTCCTGTAAGGTCTCTCTCTCTCTCTCTCTCTCTCTTTCTCTCTCTCTCTCTCTCTGTTTGTGTGTGTGGGTGTAAGTTTTGGGTGGATGAGTTGATGATAGTGTTGACATTGAAGCTTCTGAAGCATTTAAAACGTGATAATATGACGATTTGATTGCCTTTTCTCATCACAAAGGGTGTAACAACTGTGGCCCACCAAATAGCCCACAAATAGATATTGACAACAATGGAAATTATTTCCCTCAATGCTATTGTAAATAGCAAAGGTGACGATGTACTGCGATTATAACTTGTTATTTTCTTTCACGTATCACTTATAATAATCCACGAATAGAGATCTTTCCAGTTGCCATAGTTATCTTCTATAAGTATGGGAAAATTCGGTTTTCTGTGGACTTCATTTCCACCGTTTGGAACATACAATTTTCCACAAGGAAATACAACTTTTTTGGCTTTATCTATGAAAAAGCCTTTCTGATTTGGGTGGGAGGAGGGTGGGGATTTGTAATAGGTCAACGTTCTACTGATGGTCTTGATCACGAGATAAATGTGTGACTGAACTATAACTATTATTCCGCTTACGCCCCATTTGGATCATTTGAACTTGGGCACTTACTTTACCTATTAATGTACCTATTAATGTAATTACATATAGTTCTATTTATTGAATGACAATCAAACAATGGACATAAATTAAACAAGATGGAGAAATATTTTAACACAGGCACGCGGCCTTTTTTATTGTCACTGTTGTTAAGTTCATTTCTTCCTTTTATGTTGATGGTGAATGTTCTAAATTCAAAAAGTTGAGGTGATTGCAAGAGCATTTGGCAGGTCCTAGAAGAAAGCGTCTTTCCTGATTTGGTTGCCAAGATTTGTAGTTCTTAAACATTCTCTTTGAATACATTTAAAAATCACTAATTTGGGTGAAATTATATAGTCCAGGCCAATCTCGTTGAAAACTCTAAAGGATCGTAACAATATCGTTATCAAAAAATTTAGAAACCATTAATCTGGGTAAAATTTGTTAGCCTTTTTCATTGTTTATGTTTCTCAATTTATAGTCAAGGCCAGTCTCGTTGCTGGACAACAAAAATGAAAGAAAATGCTCCAAAATCATAATTGTTGATTACTAATGTAAAGCAATAAAAATTCAACCGTTGTGGCCTTCCAAACTTATAATTTGATTGCTATATAGACCACTTTATCCAGAACGATGCGAGTGCAACAACAATACAATGACGATACAATAAATGGTCAACGCAATAACAAATTTAGAGCACAACTGTCATGTCTATGTCTTTAAGGAAAATATAAACAATGACGGACTTTATAGTAGCAGCATCAGCAACTATGGTACAGCCAGTGGCGATAACCCTCCCATCAACCAAATATGCACAAACAAGGATGGACACTGGCTTCTTGTGTATGACTACAGCCCAATTCCTCAACCTTATTTAGGACAAGCTATACCATGCCTACAGACCGCCTCCTTCTTTCTGAAGAATACCCTCTATGATCGTCTTCCACTTTGTATCTCTTCCACTTATCAAAACCAGAAGGAAGTGGCTGTATTCCTTGCAAATCAGCTTCAGGTACAACAGGGGCGGATCCAGGACTTCTAATTTGGAGGGGCTGTACTTAAGTTACACTAAAAAAATAGCAACAATGTCTCACCAAAAACTATAAAAAATAGCAATAATGTCCCACAAAAAACTATCTATGTACTATCTTCAAAGAGTGATCATTTTTATTATACTACTCAAAATCAACAAAAAAATGTCTTCACAATAGATCTTGACAAGTATAACAAAAGACAAACAAAAGTTAAAATATAACACTAGTGAACTCTTGACTTGCGTGGCTTCTTATCAAATTCATCTATTACCAACTCTAAGTCGACTTCATTAGCAAACTCTCTTTCGATGTAAATAACCATGCAATCTGCGAGAAACTCATCATCCATCTTGTTACGGAGTCGTGTTTTGACAAGTTTCATAGCTGAGAAGGCTCGTTCGGCAGTCGCCGTGGAAACAGGAAGAGTCAAGACAAGACGAATCAATCTATCAATCAAATGATAAATAGTTGACTTTTCTGTTTCAATTAAAGCTTGACATAACTCAGAAATGGTAGACAATTTCTGAAAACGGGGATGACGATGCACATCAAGCTTATAATGTTGCAATTGACTTCTCAAAATATGTATCTCTTGCTCCGTGAAGTCTTCACAATAAAACTTCTCAGCGAGCTTGCAAATATCATCAATATGAAAGTACTTAAAAGCATCTTTCGGGTCCAAAGCTGAACTAAGAGAAAGAAGCTCAATTGCCTCCTCAGAGAATCTACTCTTCAACTCCAGCAACTGGAAATCTATTACAGCATTGAAAATATCAACGCGATAATGATGCTCAACTGTAATACAATCATTCTGTTGGCAAGAACGGCGTGTACCAATCATATGACGGGAACTCATATCAGGAATATCAATGTCATGTTTTCTGCAAAAAGAAATCACATTCTCAAGGAAGCTACCCCAACATGTTTCTCTCAACTCTTGAAGAAGTTCATTCGTACTTGAGACTAAACCCATGGCATTTAGAATGTCTTGTGACTTTACTTGCAAAGCTTTACATAGTATATTTGTGATTCCCATAGTCTTATGCAATAAATGAAACATAAAGACAAATTCAAAATTTCTCATAGCAACATAAGAACCCTTAGCTTCTCCACGCATAGTGTTACTAGACCCATTCTTCATGATACTTTCAAGAACTGTGCAAGTCGCATCATACATCTCTATCAAGCTACAAACAGATTCATAGTGAGAGCTCCATCGAGTATCTCCAGCTCGCTGCAATGTGCGAACTTGATTAGCACCCCATCCACTCTCAAACACACCACTTGCCAACAAATTATCGATTTCTATTTTTCGAGCTTTCTCCAACTCTTTCTTCCGCTTAGGCGTAACATGGAGATTAACAATGGATGCCAACTTCGAAAAGAATAACCAAACGTCTGGCACATCTTTAGAAGCCGCAACTAATGCAAGTTGTAGTCGATGCGCAAAACAATGCACATAATATGCATAAGGACACTCCTTAAGAAATAGTGCTTGTAATCCATTCCATTGACCACGCATATTACTAGCACCATCATAACCCTGGCCTCTCATATTTCCAATAAGCAAATTCTTGTGAGCAAGAACATTGGAAATCTCTTCTTTCAAGGTTAACGCAGAAGTGTCTTCAACACCAACAATAGCAAAAAACCTTTCTCTAACAAAACCACCACGATCAACAAATCGTAGAATAATGGCCATTTGTTCTCTATGTGAATTATCTTGTGCTTCATCCACAAGTATACAAAACTTTGCATCACCAACATCTTCGCGTATTTTCTTTCTCACATTTTCGGCTAATATATGCAAAAGTGTTTTCTGAATACCATGTGAGGTATACTTGGCATTCCCTGGACAATCACCTACTATTTTGGCAACTTTCTTGTTCAACATTTTCGAAAACTCGAACATTGCAATGAAGTTTCCACAATTCTTTGATTTCTTCGATTCATCATGTCCTCTAAAAGGAAACCCTTGTAGTGCAAGCATCCGAATACATTGAATAACATTTCGGAGAAGCAACCGATTATTTGCAATTGCTTCTTTAGAAAGTGTATTGAAAACACTATCTATATGTCGAGAAGGATTCATTAGATTCTCACAATACATCGTCGCCGACCTATGTGGAGAACAAAGACCACCTTCATATTTCAAAAAAGGACACTTCTTTCCATTGTTAACCTTCTTCCAATTCTGAAACCCATCAATGGTAAATACCGGATGCTTCGGAGGATTTGTTTCAAAGAGAAAGCAATAAAAACAATATGCTCTATCCTTGTGGAGTGAATATTCTAGCCAAGGGAATAGTTTGTACCAATTAGCGTTGAACCGTCGGCCTTGCTTTCCAAATATGGTCACCGGATAATCTTTTTCTTTCTCATGAGTAGGTCGACAAGGTCCCATTCTAAGATAAGATACCCGAACTTCATCATGTTTGTTAAGCGGGTATTCATATATAGCAATGCGTTTACCCGGATCACATTCAAATGAAGAAGTGACATCAACTTCCATAGGTGCAACTTCTTGAGCTTTGGAAGAATGTTCAACTACGACTCTTTGGACTCGAGAAGAATGTTTAACTCCTTCAATTTCAGCAACTTGAACTTTGGTAGGACGTCGCTCATCCTCATCAAGTTTTGAAATATCAGGAATAGATGTGGAAGTTTTGCCACTCTCAGATTTATCATCTTTTCTCTTATAGAACGATAGAAGAGTTATTGGTTTTTTGGGCGCTTGATGATGCGACATTATAACCTAAGATTAAGATAGTAAATAATCATTAATATACAATACAAAACACCGGTTATTTTAATAAATCTTAGATCTAGAAACACCTTATAAACCCATTTTTTAAAATAAACTTCATATGTAGATTCAAAGAAAATCTGATTTAGCTATATGAAGATTTAACTGCAACATCATTGTTGTATATTTGATTGTGTCTTCTATAAATGATAGCCATGTTCAGAATGGGGTCGGTGTCCCCTACTATATTAAGTAGTAACTATGTGTACTCTCATTCCATTTTATAATGCAATTCTTTCCATCGGGCACCTAGTGGGGCCCACCTAGTTGTATCTTCTCATTCATACATCATGTTCTATGCCCTAGAAATGCTGAATGAAAAATCATGGATGTAAAAATTTGAGCATCCATTGAGAGGGCTCTTGTTAGATGCCAACTTATTGAGCATACAAATGGACTACTAAATAAAGAGTTTAATTCAAACAAAGGAAGAGTCGACTGTCGAGGAGTATTAGGAAATAATAAACCCAACAGATTTATGTCACTTGGACAGATTCCCTCTTTAACTCCTCTCTTAAAAGAGAGTTCATAGTCTGATTCATTTCATAGGATGTTAAGCACATCCCATACAATTTCTAGGCAACAAAAGCTGATTCATCAATAGACAATAGGGCCGAGATCTAGATGTGGGGTCGATCATCCTTTTTTTTTATCAGATTAAAAATAACCAAAACCTTGATGATTCTGACATTGCTGGGTGAATCAATCTCTCATATGGTTAACCAATACCTGAATCCTAATAAAGAGTTAGACCCATGCCTAACATGATATTTTTATCATTGAAAAATAAAAATAGAAAACGAAACTAATTAATGGAACTTTGAGACCCAGTTAAACGGTAGGAAAAGCGAAGTCTAAATAGCCAAGACTCCATCCAACCCAAAATGGGTCATTTAGAAAGAGGGGTTAATAGTGTTGGTGGGGAGCTTTGCATTGAGATAGTTTTTTGGACAGACTCTGTTTTTTTCCCCTAGTTTTTCATCTGACTCTTTGCAAAAACACCCCAAATTCGTACCTGAGATTTGGAGGCAGAGAGAGAGTCGCCGGAGAGCGTCGTTCTTGCCGGAGAGAGTCGCCAGCAATCGAGCAACGAATTTGCAAACAGCTGAAACCAGCGACTTGGAAACGAAGGCAGCCTCAATGTTACTGTGTTACAATGGGTGATATGGGTATTGGGTGGGACACTGGGACTGAGAGAGAAGAGACAAAGACAGTGAATAAAAAATGGGTTTTGACTTTTCACTTTTGAGTTTTCAGTTTTGATATTTGAGTTGACAGAGTTGTGACTTATGAGACATTGGGACCGGAACCCAAAAATTTCAAAAACTAGTTTTTTTTTTTTTGGGCTGAAACCTTGGGTGGGCTGCAGCCACCCCTGGCCCCCCACTTGATCCGCCCCTGAGGTACAAACTCACGTGGGTGCTTCTTATCATCCATTTTCCTGAAGCTCATCTCACCTATAAGAGCAACGTATGAAGTAGTAGTACATATAGCTCATAACTCAATGCTCATCTTCCTTATAAGAGTAACATGTAAAGGAGAACTTAGTGAGTCAATGAGCAAGAAACTAATCTCCCTTAAAAGAGAAACAAAACAAAGTAATATAACAAACCTAAGCAACATGAACTTATTAGTAGATGCAGAGATGCTGAAAGTAGCTGGCTTGCCTCTCACCACTGGATTTGGAGATATCTTGACTCCCTTGACCTCAATGTCAAAGTCACCTCACCTCTCTGCAATCTTCATAAAATCAAATAACACAGTCACTGAACCCACTAACTATTAACTAGTTATCGAAATGGATCAAAATTAGACCTTGTATTGAAGCATTTTTTTTCAATATTCATACCTATACATTTAGGAAATCTGAATCGCTTATAAGAAACACGATCAGAAAAATACTTTCAATAGAGCAACATCTACACACATTTTATCTCAAATATAAGCAGAAGAATCGAGAAAATTGGTAAAAGAATTAATGATGATGATAACTGTGAACTTCTTAATTATCAATAGAAGAGTATTATTATCAGCAAAATGAAATCCGTAGGTTTTTTTATACAATTGCAAAATAATAGAACTTAAGCTAATGACCAAAACCTAAAATAAAAAAAGGAATCAACATTATACGCAATACTTTAAAAACTTGAATGTTTCGTTATTCTATCCAAGTATTGCCAGAATCCATCACCCATCATGATCACAATCATCAAAGCCTTGTTCCACCTGTCTATGACCGGCTTTAGTTCCATTCTTCCACTCAACCCTCAAAAGCAGGTTCATCATATCTCTCCACAATCTATCACGTCATTCCTCACTACTTCATTCAAGGACTTCATTTCTCCCTCTCCTTCCTTGAACTTGTAATATCCAACTGCATGATATAGGGGCTAGCTGTTGTGATCCAAAGCTTGCAAGCCCAAACTATCTCAAACAACATTCCTATATTTTTTTCCCTTTTTCTATTGGTTGCGATTACCTTTTATGAACACAATCATTCCTAGTTCTATTCTTGTAACTCCAGACATCCATCTTAGCATGTTGAAGCAATCTAATGGAGTCGAGCATGATTACAGAGATTCAGAATATCAGGTTATATAAATCACCAAGTAAAGTTCTCCCATGTTTTAAAAATTTGATGCCACCAGTAGTAGACTGACATTTAAAAAATCAATTGAATACACTGAATAAAGAAATGTCTCTAGCAATAAAAGAGAATATGAAATTGTTTAGAGCTGAGGAAACTAGGGTAAGGCCAGGATTTTAGAATTGGAAGAAAATGAAGATAAAGACATTATCAGAATTATTGAATTGAAAGTCCATCTTATTTTCTGAGTCGATTTTGGAATAAAAGACTCATATTTACAGTGACACTGCCACCTCGAAAGCTGCATCCAATTGTAATTATGTTGTTGGGTATAATGCTCTTATACCTCTTTTCTTTTTTGGTGTCTGGTCCTATAATGGCTTTCCTTTTCTCTTAATAAATTTGTGGTAGTTACTGATTTAAAAAAAAAAAAAAAAAAAAAGTTACATCCAATATATTGCAATCATAAGAATTGTATTTTATATGGAATAGGACCAACTTTTAGAAAAAGCATGACTGAGAAATTAACATCCTAAACTGATTTTGTCAAACATCAAATTAACAGCCTTTGAAATTGCATTTAGAATGATAATAAAAAAGCACTAATGGGAATGCAACAAATCTTTACAAAAGGTGTGATTGCACAATAATGGGAATACAACAAATCTTTACAAAAGGTGCAATTGCACAATTTTCTTTAAATCAGGAGCACCATTTTTATTTTTTTTTTTGAATAGTTAAAACATGAGCACCATAATCATAAATAGTTCACCAGAAAAAAAAATTCATTGGAACAAATTCCCCTTGTGTGAAATCGATAATCCTTTTAAACCACTGAATTCTTGAACTCTAGCCAACAAATATTAAAAAAAAAAAAAAAAAAAAACCCGAATCATAAAGAGGGAAAAGAAAACTCTGGATCATTTAGTGAAATCCTCATCTTACAATTCTCATAATAATGGTTTCAATGATGGAAAATGCTTCTTCTCATAAACAGTAAGAAATCTACATCCCTGTATAATTTCTCAAAGCATCAAGTTATCAAAATTGTTGAATCAGTTGCTTCTAATAACCATATAAATAAGAACGTCATTGTTGAAGTAGAATGGATCTTACAAAAATATTCATCAGTATCCTAACATGATCGGAAACAATAATGAGTCATCAACAGAGCCTTGTCCCATCATTTTGAGGATTGTTTATTTCATCAAACAAATGACTTAGACTATGGCTTCACACAATCAAGTTCATATTTCATTCAATCACTTCCATAGGAATGATTTTCTCAAGATAAGAAAACGATAAATCTCAAAGAAGAAGCCATTGAGAAATCCACTTCCATATACAATCCTTTCAAAAACATCAAATTGTCAGCTTTATAGCATCAAACTTCATCTAATTACATCAGATCGATTCCGATAGAGCAAGAGCGAGATTATTGAAAAAACACCACCGAAGAATCCACATCTGGTCCCGATTCTTAAAAAACCAATTCCAATGAAGATATAAAAAATGCAATTTCAAAAAATCAACATACAACACAAAAATTCCTCCAACACGAAGATCTTATCAAAATCAACAAGTAGAACTTCCATTTGATTAACTTCACAAGAACTGATTCCTTCCTTTAGATTCAAAAGATCTAAAAAAAAAAAAAAAAATTTGAAAAAAACAAATCAGATCGAGCATCGAAAGAGAAACCATATATGGATTCGAAGATCTACTCACCACATGTCACGACCCGTGTCGCGTAGTCAATTATACTTACTTCCGTAGACTCTGAATTAACTGAAGTTAAGACGCAATCCACAAGGAATCAATCATGCGTACCTGTCAAATTTACATTTTTGCAGAATATATATATATATACATTGACAATTGAAGAATACATATAAGTACTTTACATTGGAAGTAAAGTTCGATATACAAATTTCATTTCCTAACAAGTCAACCACTGCATATTCAAATACAATGCGGGTGACATCTACATACTATTCAAAATTAATATACAAAAGTGTTTACCAAAATATATCCATGATTAATAACAAGTTCGTTCTAAAATTTCCAAAATAGCTTTCAAAATGTTCCAGTTCACTCGCCCTCCGATCTATGTCCATTCAATTAGACTTCCTATAGGAACCGGATTGGCCTCCTCCTCTAGCGGAACAGCCTCTGCGTGACCGGGACGGGCAATTGAGCCTGTAATGTCATCAATAACATTGTGAACACGACGGTTCAACAATTTTTAAACAGATCTTTGATAGTACATGTTATCATTCATAATAACCCTATTCAATTTAACCATTAAACAATTCTATAACCTGTATATTAGAATTCAGTGGTGTCAAGTAATATCAATTACTAGATAGCAACTACAATAGCATTTATTTCATTCAATTCTTCCCAAAAGAAAGCATTTATTCATATTCATTGATTTACAGTAAGTACTCATTATTAGGTGGCTTATCATTCAGTGACTTTTCAGTCTAATCTATGTGGGATCTACCAGTCTCTTGATCAGAGATCACTGGCATCACCACGGAGCTCCGGAACACCCCATCCATCTACTGTAGTAGGATTATTCATTTCATTGTTACATTTAGTAACTATTCATCCATTCATTCATTCACTGTATTATTTAGTTTAGCTCAGAAACGAGCTTAAGAAATTACTATGTAGTGCCAAACTCAGGAATTACATCAAATCTATTAATTCTATTCAAGTTCGTAATCAAATCTCTAAACCAAACAAATGGGTGAAACGCTCGTTATTGAATGTATGTGTTATTCTCGATGAACATCACTTTGATAGTAGTTTGTACATTCGATAACCTTAGCTAACACCTATGAAGGTTTAGATAACACAATTCTCGATGAATATCACATTGTTTAGCCTCAATACTAAGTTATAGACCTATTTACACGCAAGGAAATAGTTTTTGATTCAAATAGAATCACCTTAATACGGACTCATTTTGAGTTATCCAATCAATCAGGACTATAGACCGTTACATTCTACGTTTCAAGAGCTTTCCAACGGTATATAGAACTCCAAAATTTGACGTATGGACAAAAAGTTATGACCGTTTGAAAATCTACCAAGTTCAATGGTCTGCCAAGAGTTCGAACGTTTAAGTGCAGAATGCTCCGAGCCAAAAAAACAGTAAGATCAAGAGTTCGAACGTTCAAGTCAAGAGTTCGAACGTTCAGGCCAAGAGTTCGAACGTTCAAATGCAGAATTTTCAGAACAGAGCCTGAAAAATCCTGTTTCTGCACTGATTAATTGCCCACCTTTTCTACTCACTTCTAAGTCTTTCCAAAGGCCATTTAAACATAATTTGAGTCTCTAACACTCCATAAATAATTTAATCATCATACTATAACCATTTCATATGAAATAAAATTCTAAAACAAATGGAAATTGTTCACAAAACCAAATTTATGAACAATTACAAACCTATACTATAAGAACTTATTATACTTGCCTTGTTGGAGATAATTGACAAGAACTCCTCTTTACTTAGCTTGTTTTGAGATTAAAATCCCCAATTCAAAACTCTTTTTTCTTTCTCAACCTAAATCAATATCAATTAAAAATAGAGTCTCTATGAGTTGTTTGCATTACAAACAAATCCAAGTCACTTATTAGAACATCATAGCTCTTAAAAGGATCTAAGTACTCACTTGTAGCTCAAAGAAAAGGAATTCTTGAGTTATTTCTCAAGCTTTATCACTCCAAAAATGAAAAACAAGTTGAGGAAAAAGATGAAGAAGATGAAACCTCTTCAAAAATCACTTGAATCACCCCGAACCTCACTCTTGATGAAGAAGAATGGAAGAAGAACGAAGAAAGGAGTCTAGGGTTTGCTCTCCACTTCACTTGTGCTGGAAATGAGTTGAATGAACTCACTTGAGTTCATCTTATCCCTTATAAGCCTCACTTTTACACTTAGGTCCACCTCCTCTTCCCTTATTACATTTTGAGTCAAATGAAGACTCACTTGATCCATTTCAAGTCAAATGTAATCAAGTCTATTATGAAAATTAATTCACTTTTTGAGATACACGTGTTGGTATCAAGAGTTAACGTATCCGACAAAATACGCGAAAATTCATAGTTACGAAAAAGTCCTCGTTCTTTTAGTTTGAGTCTAAAACTCATTCAATCAATTCAATTTCCTTCATTATCATTTCATTAAGCCTAACTCATTAGTTTTAGGTTAATTCAATTCCATTTGGCCATAAACCATCATTAACTTAATTAAGCATAGTTAATTAGCATATTAATTCTAACAAATTAGAGTTAATCTTGATTAACTCGGGACGGGGTCTAATACCACAGTAATCGACTTGCGTAGAGTGGATTGAACAGGGTAGGAGAAGAACCGAGAAAAGCAACAGAGAGACGAAGCCGACGAATCTAACGGCCATGATTGAGAGAATCCGTAGGAAATACAGATCAAGAACGGATCTCTTTTAGGAAGATAGAGATAAAGATAGAGATTTGGTGGGACCTTGTTCTTCGGAGGGTTGGAAGTTGGAACGACTAAAACCCTAGATTTTCTGTGAGGGGTAGAAGGAGAGGGATGTCGGAGAGAGGGAAAGAGAGAGCGGAGAGGGAGAGGGAAAGAGAGAGAAGCGAGCAGAGTGGGAGAGCAGGAGCGACGGAGAAAGAGAGAAAGGGCGGGAGAGGTTCAATTTTGGGGAAGAACGGGAGAATGAAATCGATTGAGGTATAAGGTCTATAATGACATGACGATGTCGTTCGCCCAGCAAGGGGTAAAAGCGTCCAAAAACGCTGTACAAACACCAAAATGGGTATATTGATATATTTTTGTTTAAAATGGTCGTATACATGTTTAGCACCATTTATTTGGTAAAATTCCCATTTGTTAAAGTATTATCGTTTTTTTTATTTTTCAAACTTTGTAAGATGAATATGCCCATTATGATGAAGAAAAGTTATTTGATCCTTTTGGTTCTTTTACTTTTAAATATTAACATGGTTTTCTCACGCATGGTATTTAGGGCAAGTTTGTGCTGCACTCCGGAAAACTATTTATGAGGAACCAATTTTCATTTTTCATGGAAAACCTTTCGGACCTCTTCCATTAGAAATGGTTTTTCATGAAATCGGGGAAAAATTAGTTCATATTTTAGGTTTTTCTTGAGGGAAAATGGCCGCACCAAATGTGAAATTTTAAATGCCGTGGAAAATCATTTCCATGTTACATGCATTTCCACAAAAATGTTGTTGTAAAAATGCGCCCTTTGGGGGTGGCAATTCCTAACTCTACTTGCCAACTTGACTTATGATTCAGGTCGACTATTTTTGCTTTTGGGTTGGACTCAATTTGACACCTCTATCGTGATAAATGAACGAGTTGGGTATAGATTGACTCCACTCTTACTAGTTGACTAGCCAATCCAACCTAATCCAACTAATTGTGCTATGACCACTACCCAACCTATTGATCAAGGATTCACTTTGTCATTTATAAAAAATAAAAACTAAAAAAATACATGTTGGGCTAGGTTTGACATTTTTTACCTGATTAATAGAGTTGAAAATGTTAATAACCCAACCTGAACCCATATTTAGAGTTCGGGTTGGGTAGGCGGGACATTATGCAATTAGTCAGCTTGGGTTGGGTTCAACTCAGGTTGGTAGGTCAATTAATAATAAATATCACAAGTTAAATCAAGCCCTTGGTTTTAGATCCTCTAAGTTTTCATGTTATAAATTGTGCAAATCTATTGTAATAGAATCCAGCAACAACTAATATCTCGATACAATTCAACAACGAAGGTGTGTGTAAAGAGATTGAATAGATCGTAGATGGACCGATCATATGAAAACTAAAAAATCGATAAGACCGGCCGTTTTGTAGAATTAGCCTTTCTTAATTCACCATATATTTTCTAATGGTACCAAATGGCTACATTTAGATTAGGGTTCCACAATCTGCCAGATTTTTTGCCAATGGACCATTAGTGGTGTGGCCAGCAAACATGGTGGGGTAGCTGATATGTGATCAGCACTAACAAGTGGATGATGGATGGCTAATCATGTCTAACCAAAAGGGAGATTATATGATGGCCTGGTCAATTAACCACTGTAGTTCCTAAGCCTGACCCATCTATTAATGAGTTACAAAATCTCAACCTAAAACCAATATGAAAGTCAAAAGGGTCAACTCATACCACTGTTAATTAACAGGTTGATTTTGGGTTGAGTTGACAGGTCAAAGTGCAATTGGTGGGTCTGGTTCAGGTGTAGGTCAGTTGCTGGGTTGAACTATAAGAATGGACTCAACTTGAGCCCAACCAATTTTGTAAGTGGGTGAGAAGTGTTAACCTGAACTGAAGCCGATTTTCTGTTCCCAAACCTGAGTAACCAGGTCAGGTTAGGAATTATCAATCCTAGTTTCCACTGGTCCCTTGATAGATATGGAAGCAGGTCTTCTAGTCCTTTACACCCTGGAAGAGAAAAAAAAAAGGGGGGCTGGGCCAGTTGAATCGTATTCCAGCCCAGACAACTTAGGTCTGGATTTCAGATCATGGGCCCACTCAGCCTAATTCTCTGGCCCCAAAAATAAAGGCACTGAGTCTCTTCCTACTATCCTTAATCAAATGGCCCAACTGGATAGACCAGCCGGCCAGATCCAACATATTTAATAAATCTGGACTAAATAATTTACAACAGAACTGGGCCTTGGCTCATTATCAACACAAATGGGCTGGACCTGGGCTCGTATGTATGGACCTGGGCTTGTATGTATGGCTCAAGAATTAAAAGGCCTAGACCTTTTAGAAGCTTTGGTCTTTTCAATTACAATGCTGCTATTTAAATCCACACATTATGCTTCATTCATAGTACTTTACATCAAATTAACAGACAATTATCATCGTCGTTAATCGAGTGGACCTCAGAATTTCACAGGCACTCTTGTACAATGTATGTACCATTCTGATTTCATCCTAATTCCTATTTCTTACATCAATGTGGGCAACCCCATTCCAGGAAAATGTACATCATGCAGGTGCATCCATTCCATTCCTCAAAATAAACTACCAAAGAATCACCTCTAATTGAAAAATTCATGAATAAGAAGCACACATCATCATCATCATCATCATCATCAAAGCCTTGTTCCAACTATGTTGGGAAATAAGAAGCACACATATCCTTCATTGTTTCCTCAACCAGCTCCCCAAAAATCACACACTCCATCTCCCTTCCTATCTCATCAGTCTCACCTTGCATCATACCTGACCAAGGTGTCCTCCAAAGATCACGCGGCACCGTGTCGTCAAACGAATGACATTCATCCTGGGGAGGATTAAGATAAGTGTGAATCATCCGCCACACATAATCCAACAATTTTTTCCCTTGTGGCACCACAGGGGGACCAACAAGTCCTCTTATGGACCCAGACCTGGTTATAGGAGGTCTTACTACAGCTGATAGTGCCTCATTCAACAAATCAAACAGCAGCTTGTGATCTACTACATTCTTCCCACCATAGGCCTTGTCAGTTCCATCACCTTCCTGGCCATCCTGGCCATTTCTTTTATATGCTGATTCTACTTCCTCAAACACCTTGCTTTGAATTGGGCATGTTTGCATGGATGGCCCATCATAAATGTCCGCAGCTACAAGGACATCTCTTATGTAAGCTTGCGCTTCACCTTCTGAATCAACCAAATTGGGCTTCGGGGGATCTTCTTTGATCACTACTTCATGGGACATATTGCACTGAAGTTGGTCCAACTGCCTTTTTAGCTCTGATCAATAATGGAAAAAAAGTGTAAGGTACATATTGCTAGTATCGATTAGTGCCTATACTAGGGAGTATAAACAGTCAAACAATAGTTGTTTCAGAAGTCTGAATGTAGCAGTTTCAGTCACTACTTTAGTCATGAGGAATTAGAAGGTCACAGGCAGCAGCAAATGTTAAGCTTGCCCTGCCCGCCTAAGCACCATTTTCTGCACGTGCAGGACGCATTGCTTGGGACCTTAGAGATTTAAAAGTTGTTTGAAGGGTCCTACAGTAAACAAAAAATCTACAAACTTTCGTATCAGGAAATCCTAACACTTGAATGAATGAGATAAGAAGTTATGGCTAAGAACTTGCTGCACACCATGCAAAAGAAGGCCGAAGTATGGGGAGATAGGATCTTCCAAATAGAAGAAATTTGGGGCATTCTACTTTTTTCCCCATATTTTATACCTACTGCAGTGGTAACTATGTAATAAATGTTGTCCAAGATTATTATACATCAAATGCAAGATAATGAATCTGGCTGATAAAATATTTACAATCAGTGAGAGTGATGATAAATGGAAAATTGTCACAAATAATCAACGACAACCATGAATGAGAGACCACTGGTTGAAAATCAATCACATTGGGTGTGCCTTAATCGAACTTATTCTAATGCCTGACTGACTACTTGATCAAAGGTCAGATGGTCGTGATGTTGGCCTAATTGTGGTCAATTCACACATGATACATATACGTATTAATGTGAACTTGTCTTCTTTAATTGTATGATGATTTTATAAATGAACTAACAAAACTGTCCCTACCAAGGAGGTTACAGCTGATCTCTCTGAAAACCTGTGGCATGGGCTGATCTTCTTCAAAATCAGGTACATCCAAAGTAGAAACCAGGTTTGAGTGGTCATCAGGCCTAGAGAACTCCCTGTGTGGACTGCTACACACTGATGCAGGGCTTGGCGGCACTTCAGTTGAGTTGTCCTGAAACAAAACAACACAAAAAAATTCGTATATTAGAAAAAAGAAGTAGCAGAAACAATTTGTTGACATAAATATCAATACAAAAATTGAAGAAATAAATCAAAATATTTATTCTTGCCTTTGCGGAGCTGAAGTTCCTCATGACTGTTGGTTCAGTCATAAAAGCCTTCATCATATCAAATTCATCCTCTTTTGATTCTTCCACTGAGTGTAACTTTCTCCCAAATAATCTACCTCTAAGATTGAAACTATATCTCAGATTGGAAACCTTTCCTCTGAAGCCAACCTTTTGTTTACTGGCTTTCCTCTCTGCAGCACAAACATCTTCAGTAGCTTCATGCTTCCTTCTGATGTGAGCACTTGCTAGAGCATCGGGCTTGTCTGAAAGAAGCTTCCATAATGATGTCCCTGACAGTGTAGCTGATGAAGATCTGACAAGGCTTGTTGGCAATACTTCTGTGGAACCAAATGCATCATATTTATTCTGCTCATACCTAACTGATTTGGTTTTAACCCCACAGTCCTCTTTCTTGTTTCGGCACTGGCTTATCTTTTTAGCAGCAACTGAAACATCTTCTGTTATCAGTTGCTCCTCATTGCTAACTAACGAGGAAGTTGATGAGTTTCTTTTGATGATGAAGGGAATATCGACATTTGTTCCATTTATTAGAATGTTCCTCAACCTCTCTGATAAGAACTTCCCTGTGTCTTTGTCAATGAAGTTAGAATAACCTAGCTCATTTAGATGAGCTTCACTTTTATATAATCGGGTTGATTTGGACTGAGGCAGATTTGTTTTGAACTCCCTCATAACACTTTCCCTGACCTTTTTTGCTATAAGTTGTGCGATCATTTTTGGGTCTGTTGGCCTTTCGCTTAAAGGAATAAATGCACCCCCAGTGATAGTAGATTCCTTCTTAACATTCCCATTTAATTCAAATTCGAGTTTTTCCTTCACCTTCTTCAGAAACTCCTCTGTACCACTTTCATCTTTTACTGCCTCTGGCGAGCCAACCCAAAACTTTTCGCCGTCGTCAGTCCTTTCAGGACCAGGCTTCAAGAGTACTATCTTAGAGCATAATGAAGATCTGCCACATTTCTCATGATAATTCTCAAGAAGGGATTGTCCGAAATCGTAACTTTTGGACCTGTTCCTCTGCTTACTCTTATATACATGATGCCGCAAATCATCAATTTGTGCGCTCGAAAATGAAGTTGGAGAGGAATAACCCATCAGTGCTGTATGCTTTTGGTGTGAAGCATTTCTCCTAGAATCAGTACAGTAAGCCATCATTTCATTGTAAAGATTATCTTCTGAAGGGCTTTGGTTATTTTTCACTTGTCTAGGACTATTCTCCAGATCAACACTACTTGAACATTCCCAAGCCTTAGATGCTTGCCATGCTTCAAATTCTTTCTTGAATTTCTGTAACTCTTCCTCTTGGGGATGTTCCCGAGACCTGAATTCTGCTGACTTAAGGTTATTATAGCCATAGTCATGATCTTGACTGTAACCATGGGGAAGAAAATCGTATTTTATTTCCTTGATATGCTTCGACCTGGGAGGGTTGAAAAGAGTTGAATGATTTTCAACTTCATCTTTTTCTCCAATGTTGTTTCTAGCATTTTTGTTCCTTTTAGCATTGGCTGCAGTTTTTATATCTAATGGTAACGTATCCATGCCCATTAGACGGGCAACAACACTGGGTGCATTGCATCTGGCACTTGTTGGTTCAGGCATTGCCTCATCAATCAGCCTCTTTGAGGGAGTTGTGGTTGGATAAAAGTTCTCTTTTGAAGAACACTGCTTCACATGATATAGATACTGAAAAATAGAAGGATACAAAATATTTTTTAATAACATTTGCGCAAAAGAAATGATTCGATGATATATATATAATACAGGCAGCCAGTAGGTACCGGTGTCCAATGTTATTGGAACGTATCGAGGTACACATGACACATTGTTGAAAAAAATTAAGTCATTTATCATTATATCATATACTGTTAAAAGTTAAAACAGAACAGAAAAGCTTCAAATTAATCGAAGAGTAGGAGTATAAGAAGAAAACCAAGCCAACTTACAATAATAACTTAATTAGAGTAGTTATTGTACAGAAAAGGAGCAAAAGTGTATCTGTATGCAACTGTTTGTGATTGTTATAGAGATGATACAAATGTAACATTTTTAGAAGGAATTGATAAATGATATACATATATATAGGGAGATGCTCCTATGAGAGAGAGAGAGAGAGAGAGAGAGAGAGAGAGAGAGAGAGAGAGAACACTGGAAATGTGAACACCATGTTAGAGAGATACTATAATCAACAGACGATAGTGAACTGATGGAAAAGAAAGGTATCTGAAAAGAGACCAAGTGGTCCAACTCAGAACAACACAATTCAAGATCACAATACCAAAATGGACAATTTTTTTATAGGTACCAGGTAAATTATATTATGAAAAGAAAAAAAGAGAGAACATATAATTAGTATACTAGTGGACAATTCAGCAGAAGAAGGAAAAGGAAAACATGCAGTTTGATTTTGTGCGGTTCGACTTGATGAAGTCTGAGATTTTTTTCCCATCAATATGATTCATACAGTATGTGAGGATTCTGATTTCTGAGAGACATCAAATAAGAATTTCAGAATCCACATCTAGAATTAAGAAAAATATTTCATTGCAGAATAAGAAGAAGAAGAAGAAGGAGAGGGCAATTCAAATGACATACAACTCTTAAGCAAAAAAAAAAAAATGACATACAACTCTCTCCACTGGAATTCAAACAGAAAAACAACAAATAACACATCAATTATCTATCTTCGCACAAATGACAAATTACAAACCATACAGAGTCACTAATCATTCAAATTTCATATACAATTCAACCCATCAAATTCACATACAAAGAAAAACAGAGGGCACCCCAATTTGCATCAAAGGACAAAGATTACCGTTAAAGCAATGCATCAAACAGTCAGTAGACATAGCAGATAACTCATTTCGACATCGAACCCAGAACCCAAATCCAATTTTGGACAGAAATCAAAACACACTGGATTCTTGTGCCCCCCCAATTGAGTGAGAAGAACAGATGCCTCTCAAATTGCACAGAGAGCAAAAGAAGCAATGGGTTTTGGAGTTGAAAGTGGAAACCCTAGGAAATGAAGGAGAAAGGGGAGCTTTCTCAAGTAGAATCCATGTCTGGAAAGAGAAGCTGGAAAGGGAAGTGTCTCTTTCTTATTTTTATCCTTCTCTCTCTCTCTCTCTCTCTCTCTCTTTTACCGTTGGTAGTTAAAATTTGGAAATCATGGAAACATGTGTCTCGCGATCCACCTACATTTGTGATCTCGCGCCGTTTGCTACCGTCTCTTTTACCGTTGGTAGTTAAAATTTGGAAATCATGGAAACATGTGTCCCGCGATCCACCTTAATTTGTGATCTCGCGCCGTATGCTGCCGTTTAAACGATTTAATCTGACTCTTCTGGCCTCCTTCATGAAGATGGATAGATGGCCCACATTTGAAAAACAAAAGTTATGTGCTGAAAAGTGATAAACCTAGTTATCCAACAGTGGGTTCAAAATGGATAGTGGAAAATGAAATTGTTGCCTATTTTTTTTTTTTTTGGCTGCTTGGCTCAGTGGCCAAGTTAGAGATGATTAAAGCCTTCCATTAGGGATTGGGAGCGGGAGCCGTTACCACTAGGCCAATCGCGTATTCCCCATTGGATCTGATTTTGATGTAGAACAAGTGTTATAACTTTTGGAATGCAAAAGTCAATGATATCAAGTTGAAGGATAGTGTCAATTTCAATGACCATAACTTTTGACCTAGCTTCATCTTAGAATGCACAAATATTCGTTTCGAACTTATGGATGTACTCTATATAGTGGGCAACTTCTAGGGCAAAATGAGGCCATTTTGAAGGGCAAAATAAAGTTGAATAAAACGGACTAGTTATAGTAATATTTTATCATACTCATTTGGGGGGTTGGGGTTGGGGTTTAGTCCGTTGGAATAAAGATTTTATTGGAAGGTCTTAAAAAGCAATTTCGACTTTTTAGTTCAAGGGTTTTTATGTACTTGGAATTAATTTTTTTCTTGGCTGGAGTGGAGTAGTGGTACAACAAAAGTTTGTAAAACAACTTATCCGCCGAGGATCAATCCGTTTTATGAAACTAACATTATTGAATAATGTTGAGCTATTAGTGCAAAATGAGTTTTAGTTTCTGTGATTAATTTAGATTCTAATAAATTTCATGAACGGACTTGTCACATGGCCTAGACAAGAATAAGGGGAGTTGCTCTGATACCAACTCAAAAGCTTAAACTGATAGATGGAAGGCCCATACAGGTATATTAAGACATGTCAAGCATATAACTCTAAGGATGTGGAACGTGACACTTCCCAACAAATTTTTAAGTTCCAACCTGGCCTGACCTATGGACACTTTTATTTTTATTTCGTGGCCCACCATACCGTTGGTTGTGATCATGCCCTGGTCAAAGGGTGGAGTTTGTGGTAAGCGTAGCAGTCCACCAAATCACATGGTGAAGGAGTGCAAGGCACATTTCTTGCGTCAGTTGCTTGCTGGTTCTGTACAAGTCCATGGGCGGATAGAGAATCTCTAGATCTTTCTTGGAAATGCAGTTACATTTAAAGCTAATTATCAGAAAACAGCAGTATATATGTTCTTTTTCATTATTATTGTGTATTTAACTCTCAATTGCTGATTTTATCAATTAAGACTTAAATGAAGGTTCACCTGTTTAGTTAGATAAGAGTTATTTTGTTCTTTCCATGACAAAGTATAGATAATTGCATGTGATTTAAAAGTTAGGGGTGGCCCATCTGGTCAATATTAAAGTGTTTAATATGTGGTCAATCTGATGAAGACTCGCTCCATCTGAAATATGAGATTTTGAATTTCAGTTACACAAAAAAATTTTAACGTTTCATGCAATTGGAGAGTATGGAGGAGATCCGAGCTCAACCAAAAGAGCCCTATTTCGCGCTCAACTAAAAGAGTCCTATTTCGCCAACACACTCAAGATTGAGTGACATTGCACATTGGTAGCACACATAAAATTAGGAATCAATCTTTGGGTCTTCGAGTTGGAGTATCACTTCTCCACCAGTAGCCCAACCAAGCAAAAAAAAAAACATATTTCTTGAAAAGCAATAGACAAGTCATTTATGGCATATAATAAGGTTTAGTATAGGTTTGAAGTATGAACATGATGAAGGGGTTGTTTGGCTGGTTGTAAAGAGCAGTATGCAACTTGCCAAACGAAGAAAAAGAGTTCATGAGGCCCCCCATACAGTTCATGTGGGTGATAGCTTTTGTATGGATAAGCCTTTATGCTTTCTCCTCTCCAGTCTTTTAATGATTTTAGGAACATGTCGACATGTGCTTGTTGCTTAAAATCCGAATTCTAGGTGTCCCATTTATAGCTTTTTGCTCCCTGTGGTCCAAAAAGGATAAACTTTACTACAGAAATGTCTCTCTCTCTCCTCTCTCTCTCTCTCTCTCTCCATCCAGAAACTTTAACCCCTACGACCAAGGGTTCGTGGGTTCGGGGGGTTGGGTCCAGCCTTTAATGATCCACTGGAGACCCGTCAAAAAAAAAAAGAAAGAAAACCTATCGAATTGAATGTATCTCTCCGAAGGGTGGATTTGATGATGAAACATAATTCACTTAGTTGGGTGTTGGAATAAGGCTGCAATGATGATGATAATGATGATAGAATCTAATTCGATGCAATAATGCCCTTCCCATGTTGGTGGTGTGTTTCCTCATAGTGGGTACTGTTAAATGGCTTAGTTTAGGTCAGGGCCACGGTGCACTCAAGCAAGACGGGTTTTTTTAATAAGACCGCATCCCTAGCAGGGCCCTGGAGGGTGTATCCAAATGGACAATAGGATAAAAAAAAACCTTCATTCCATGCTGGCCCACATGATGATGGAGGCCATGGTCATCTTCATCTACATATTTAAGTCAAGGAGCTGTATCTAAAATTTTTTTTTTAAAAAAAAAAAAAAAGGGACAATGAGGTTGTAGATGGAAAATTGCAAAATTATTAAAAAGCTCCCGGTGAGGATCGAACTCACGACCTTTCGCTTACGAAGCGAACGCACTACCACTATGCTACGGAAGCAAGTTCACATCACTTTTACTTCTAGTAATTATTTATGTATCATTAAGTGATCATAAATTACCAATGATTGTAAATAAAACAAATAAAATTATTCAGAGATGAATCTCACTAGACACTACTGAATGGGTAAAGGGAGTCCGCACAAAAGGAAACGCAGACTTTGATTCACATATCATAAATACATAAAAAGTTGATGAAGAACTTCCAAAGTGAATAAGATTCATTCTCTCTCTGTTGAATCCTTGTTTTCATTTTCCATGACATGATCTAACCAAGATAGTTAATGTTATTTTTTTTTAGTGTGATTTTGTTATTGAATAAGGAGATGTCATGGGAGTTATTTAAGACTTAGGTGTTCGTTAGCTATATATTTTTGAAACAGATGAATATGGAGTACTGATTTTATGAGTAAGCTGCTATGCTGGTGGCCTCATTGGCAAGGTTCAATTGGGAGATGAGGAGTGACAAAAGTAACTAGCCTAGTGGACCCTCCTATTTTATTGGCTCTTCTCTATGGAGTGAAGCACTCAAGCCACAGCTTCCCAAGAATTAGAACCTAAACCAAAGCCTGGGAGGCCTTTCCCAATGCCAATTGGAAGAAATAATACATTGGAAGTATCAGAGAAAGTAAAGAGAGCAAAGTCCAAACTGAAACTTACTAGAGAGACAGTTTACATCTTCCCCACAAAATCTTTCCTTGAAGCATGCTTACTCACATATAGGTAGGAATTCAAAGTAAAATGGGATCAAAACAATTCAGATGAAAGAGGATAAGGGTCAAGGATATAAGATGAAGATGCAGATGGAACCTTGACTTTTTTAGGATTTAAATTACTCTTGGGATTTAAGTTACTAAGGTGATGGCTTGGCTTGGTATTCATTTACTATCTCCCCTCAATTCATTTTTTATTGAAGGGAAATTACCTGATTGCCATTTATAGATCTTCACTTTTGTTTCTCAATTTAACCACTTTAGGAATACATTTTCCAAAATTTCTTAAGAATTTAGTTTTATGAAAACAAATGAGCCCTGATTTTATTTCCCCCTAAAAAACCAGTGACAAAAATAGAGAAATTCTTTGGGTTAAATCAGCAACTAATATTTCATATAATATCCAAAAATATCAGATAGAAGCTTGTCTCTATTAAACTACATAAAGTTTTATAAACTATTTGAAGAAATCATGTGGCCCACCTGCCACGGGACCCACATCAAATTAAGCATATAACTAAGACCATAGGTGAGACTCGCAATCAAGTCTTAATCTATGAACCAAGGAGGGTTCGGATTAGAATCAAGCTCTGCTAAAAAGTCTTAGATCAATATCTAACTATAGGTAAGGCTCATTTCTCAAGTTGGTCAAGAGATGTGAGATTCCAGGATATCATCTAACTCCAAATTTTTCTAAATGAGTGAGATGAAAGCTCTTGGTTGATCATTCAAAAGATCTAAGAGCATTCACAATTAGTTCATAAGATCTATCTCATACCAAAATATATAAGGTTCTCGGCGAGTTCAGTTACAGCACCCATTTAATACCAGCAATTCCTAACACTATTTGCCCATCTACATTTGTTATGCATTGCTAAATTTCTAACTGAGGAAGCTATTTAAATTCTTAGGTTTATTATGTGTTTTCAGGAACATGGGTTCTTAAGATGGTAGAAAGCAAGCATAAAAACCATTAACGGAAGTTGCAGGTAACCCCTTTTGTCAGATTTTTTTTTCTTAAGTTATTTTCAACTACGCTAAAGGCAAAAGTATATGCATGCAAGCAATTGAGGTTTTACCAAAGTTCCATTACCAGTTTAGGCTATGCTGAAGTGAGTGCCTATGACCCATCTCTGCTATTATTGGGAGGTCAACAGAGACACAGCTCAGTCAATCAATACAGGAGACGACAGCTGCAGCAAAATTGAATAGTCAATAAACGAAACCGGTTTGTCACAAGTCAAAACCCAGTGGGGCAAAGAGGTCAGACACGGGTTCCTTGGGTGTGTAGGTCTCGCTGTAGTCTCTTCCCACTAGACTACTAGAGGCAAAATATGATAGCCAAAAAGAATAAAACCACCGTGTACATATTACAGGCTCCTCATCATAGGTTATACGGCCAAATATCGATGCCTTATATTAACAAAAAGTTTACTTGGACAAACTTTTTTGCCAGAATTTTAGACAAATCCTATGATATGCCTTGAATATCCCTTATAATATTCAAGACATACTATAGTGTTTGTCCAAAATTCTATTCAAAAAGTTCGTCCAAATAACACTACTCTTATATTAAAGGTCCCAAGCACGTGCGGCCAATACAATAATCAACCATCAGGCTAGCTCAAGTTTTACTGAAGCTCGTCTGCCTTCGTTTCTACTTTGGCTAGAATTCCTGGCAGGGACAGTGGGACCCGAACAATAAAACTGTTGTTGTCCCGGTACACGTGAATAAATAAATACCATTATACTCCAATCCAACCAGAACCTACCCAACCACCATGACAGGAATTCAAATTATCCGGTCGTACAAGAAAAGAATATCTGTCAAATTATTGATGGATAAGGAACGGACCATTCTGAAATCAAATCAAATACATAAACGGTGTACAGCAGAAAAAATTTACAAGAGGAATAATCCAAAGACAGCTAATAAACGTTACTTCTGACTGCCACCATCAGTTCAAATTCAAACACCGCGGCTGGAACTATAAAGGCTTGAGATGATTCATAAATCCAAAATGCACAAATGGATAGCAAGTGCCACAAAATAGTGATTAGAATTTAAAAAATGTTTGATTTCAAGTCTTGTACATTCTATCCAATCCTCAAAAATGATAAGTAATGACATTGATAACAAGTGTCAAAATACTAATTACAATTTAAAATATGTTTGATTCAAGTCTTAATACATTCTATCCCGTCCTTGAAAATGGCTTGGACCTTGCAAGGATATTTACAAAACATAATCCTCAAATTAATTCTTCATCCCCATTTCTTTCCTTGAATGTGATACTCCTTCCCTACTTCAGCAGTAATAATATGAAAGGATACTAGAGCCGGTGCTGATCAGATACAGCTAAAAAGCATGCTCAACATGACACTGTTAGCAAGTTTATGATCAATCAAGGCACAACCAGTGAAATGAAAAACACAATGAAGGTTTAATCTTGGCTACAATGACCATAACCTATAATCTCCTCCCCCTCCTCCAAAAGATTAGACACAGTTCATAATAGCTACAGATTCTAGAACTAATGTCATGATCATTTAAAGAAACACAAGTAGAACATGCACGATTTTGGTGGGGAACGAAAAAAACCTAGATTGCATGCAAAGAAGGGGGAAGCCTACATCTGAATCATTATCATTGAAGAAAGTAAAGCTAAGTAAAAATACAGATACCACAACCATCTCTAAGAAAAGATTCAGATAACATATTCAAGGGAACAAAAGAAGACAAAAGTCCACTTCTCTAAGAATCACAAGCAACTTCAACAACGATGGAAATCTGCACATCCATCAGTTTAGAAGACCATCTCCAAAGACTTGCTCCCATTCTACCATTCCCCTTTAATCATCATCCTCTTCCTGCAACAAAATTAAATGCAAGAAAGTATTAAAACAAGTAATCATTTTACATTCAGTAGCAGCTTTCACAATCAAACTATTGCTTGAACCGAAACAAAGGGTTTAGAAAATTACAATCAAATTTTCTACACAAAAAGCTCCTAAGAAAACACCCTTATAACTGAATTACCAATACAACCTCAAGGCAAGGCCTGTTTGTTTGCACATAATACATTAGAATTCTTGGTCAAATTGATAATTAAAGATATGAGGCAAAGGATATGAGAGATGTAGTTGGGACCATGACTGTCCCTAGGATTTGAATTGCTAGGGTGGCGGCTGGGGGCATTTGTTTCCCATCTTCCCTAGATTGATTCAACTTCAAATAAAGGGTATGTTATTTGACAGTCATTTTCAGATATTCAGAATTGATTCTTCATTTTCAATCATAAATAGGTCTTAGAATCTAGGAATTCAATCAAGTGAAACAGAAATGCCACCCTCAAAACAAATTCCAAGGCATTGTTTGAATGAGAAGAAAGCAAGCAATTTACACAGAAACCTCATTCTCCCGTCTTGATTTTATTTAGAAGGCCAAAGCAATTCATTTGACGGACGACACAGAGAGAAGTTCAACACCACACACCAATCCTCTCAAGTGAAATCTAATTAATTATCATTAATGACCACTTTTTCAAAATAATGGTCTCAACATGGTTCCCCTGCATTGCTTTCTTCAGTCATTCAAACACAATAAAAGAATCAAAGCAACAAATCTCCACAAGAGAATTCTTCATCCCCTGATTTGCAAAGAAGTTCCCCCTAGTAGTGGGCATTTCCCACTTATCATTTTCTACACATCCAAACTAAACAATAACATTCTCCATGAAAGAAAGAGATAAAACACCCATACTAACACACCCAGACACAGATCTATTGCTGTTTTCATTTATAAGTTCAGAGCAAATGAATACCTCTCCACTCTCATCATCATCTTCATCGTCATCATTTATTTCGGATTTCGACTTGTCAGATCCATCTTCCTCCTCTTCATCATCATTTGGCTTCTCGGACTGATAAGTATAATTAAAAAAAACTTAAGAACAAACCAACATAAACAAAACAAATTAATCCTAACAGAAGAAATAGCAGAAATATACCTGCTTCTTATTGTATGCTGCCATGTTCTTGTTGTATTCAGTCTTCCTCTTTGCTGCCTTTGCCACAAAAGGCGCTTTGTCCTAAAATTTTATGAATAACAAATCATTTCATTAGGCAACTCAAAAACATGTTTTTAGTGTAATGAAAGAGTAGCCATTCTTTCTTCAGATTTTTAGGTTGAAGTGGAAATACTCACAGCATCTGACATAGTCTTCCATTTATCACCACCAGCCTTACCAACCTGATTTCCCCAAGAAGAAATTGAAGAAGATGTCAGCATAGAAGAGGAAAGATTGAGCAAATCGGCCTAAGTTAAGGAAAAGCAATCGGATCTAATGAAAAAGAAATGAATTTCTTACAGCAGCTACTGATTTGTTGTTAGGATGTTTCTCCTTGTACGTCTTCCGGAAATCCTCCCTTCAAACGAATCAAAATCAGATTCAGATCTTCCCTAACCGATCCGGGCACAGATAATACAAATCAAAACAGAAAAAAAAAAAAAAAAAGATAAAACTTTGAGAAGGAGAATCGCTCACATGAAGACGAAGAAGGCGCTTGGAGGCCTTTTAGGCATGTTTGGATCCTTCTTTGCCTTCTCCTTCTTTGCAGGCTTTTTACTTCCCCGATCATTGGTTTTCTTCACAGATAACCTAAATCACAACAGCAACAAAGCAGAAAATCGACCAAAATCAAACGAACTGCAAACGAAAACCCTAAGATCTATGCGAAATGCTAAAAAAACGTATCGAAACGCAGAAAAGAAGAAAACTCACTTGCTGTCTGCTTTCTTTGTGGTTCCGGCCTTGGACTTCGCTCCTTTCATGGCGAGATCTGTTGGAGAAGAGCTCAGATCCGTGAGAATCGACGAAAACAGAGCTAAAAATAGTAAGAATCGAAGGCGAAATGGCTGACCTTTTAGGGTTAGGGTTCGAGCTTCCCGAAAGAGGGCAAAAGAGACCGAGAGAGAGAGAGTAGATATGTATGGTATGTTGTGCGTAGTAGAGTGAGTGACTCGTTATGTGAGGAAACAAGGATAAGAAGGGAGGGCTGGGGGGGCGAGTAAAAAATTAAAATTCCATCGCCAAGGGATATGAGAGAAGGGTGGGGGGGTTTGGGCGGGATTTGAAAATCTATTGCCACGTCATCGATCCGTGTGAGGGAATATCATTTGCGCTCTCTACCTCTCTCCTCTCCTTTCTCTCTCCTTTGTGTTTTGTTTCCTTTGTGTTTCTTCTCTCTCATTCATTGATTGATTGATTTCAAATAGGGCTTATCATTGGATAAATTAGCCGATAGTCCGGTCTTCTATGGCATTAAGGACAATATTTTTTTTTTCTAATATCTCTAGCTAGAGATATTTTGGTAAAAGGTCCTTAATATGTCACGTCATATATTTTTCATGACCAATTTGTCTCTTTCTCCCACATTCCTAGGCCAAGTTCTCTCTCATTATTTGTTGTCATGAATAACTCTTTCCTTCTTCTCTAGGAACAAGGGACTTCACCAGAGAACTCTACAAATCGAATTCAGTCATCTCGGACTACACCAGCCATGATGGCGATGGCCTGACGATGAAAATGCGACCAGTCCCGGCCTTCTCCGGCGACGGGTTTTACATAACACAAAAACCCATTGTTGTCTTGCTTTTTCGTTGTTTTTTCCGTTTCATGTAAGTCTATCTCTTGCGATTATAACAACAAAAAAATGGGGTCTCTGTTTCTTTTTTGCAAGAATACTATTGCTATTTGAGTTTTTGAAAATTTATCTGAGTTTTGAAAATAAGTAGTTTGGAATGAGATTTTTCCTGTTTCGTTTTATGGGTTGTTTTGTTCTGCTTGTTAGCAGAAGTCTACACATAGCAACATCCTTCTTCTTCTAAAAAGTTATGTGAGTTTAAATAATTTATCATAATTTCTAAGAAACTCAGATAAATTTGCCAAGAACTCAAACAAATTTTACAGAAACTCTGATAAACTGGACAACAACTTAGATAAATTTGCCGAAACTCAAATAAATTATCTAAGTTTTGGCAAATTTATATGAGTTTCTGGCAGAAATTTTTCTCACGTTTATATGTCATACATTTTTCTCATTACCTTCTTTAACATCCATTTCTACAATATATGATGTATACTTGGATTATATACTATTTGGAGCTTGCCTCTGCATGAAGGAAAGGAAGACACATGCATCCATGTGTTTATTTCTCTATGTTCAAAACCCCATCCATGTGTTTATTTCCATCTGTTCAAATCCTTCTCTTCACCTGTGAGTAAAGGGAAAAAGTTTAATCACCACAAAATTCTTGAATGTACAAAGCAGAACTAACAGAATTTTGAGTTGTGCTAAGTGAGTAGAATTCATCTTAATAGAATATGGAACTATGCCAAATATGTTGAAGGCATTCTATCTAACTAAAGTAGCTCTCTTTTGCATTTCCCCTGATAGTAGCATTCTTCAGGTGTTGAAATCTGACCAAATTATATTTGGAAAGATACTTTGAATTCCATTGATGGAACTCAAATCTCAAGACCTTTAATGTGATATATAGAAAAGATTTGGCATTACATTTTTCTATTTTTTTCTACTCATAGAGTTATATACTAGTGACAGGAGGAAATTATGACAGTTTATTAGATTTGCTTATAATAGTACAATGCCTGATAAATTTGCTAATAACTCAGATAAATTACATAAAATCTCTGATAAACTGGACAAAAACTCAAATAAATTTGCCAAAAACTCAGATAAATTATCTGAGTTTTGGCAAATTTATCTGAGTTTCTGGCAGAACTCAGGAGGGGAATGATTACTTTGGTGTCAAGTTGTTCTCTTCTAGCTCACCGGCCATGTAAATTATGTTGGACATCTCTGGGAGTTGATTGAGAGCCAGCCCTTGTTCATCATAGGTCCTTGTAATCCTATGGAATTTTTAGTGAAAGGTGTCTTATTCGAGTCAAAAATTTTTTTTTTTTTAAAAGGCTACAGAGAGCTGAAGCATACTCTTGTTCAGGACAGAGGGTTTTTTTTTTTTTTCTAATTTGGGAGGACAAAGAGTCGGGTGCCAAATGAAATAGTGATTCTTGATAGACAATTTTTTTTATACAGTGATATACATTGTAAACTTTTGAAAGGATACACTGATGTTATTATGTTTCTCTTTTGAGTGGTTTCCTTTTTATTTGAAATTACTGGACCATCTTGTGGTTACATTGAGATGTGGAATTGAGCGCCATCGACCCAACTTTGTAAGCACAACTTGGGCTAAATATCTTGTTGCCTACTACTACTACTATAACAGATGAAGAAACTGAAAAATCACTTTGACTTTAGTTATTCAAGTATGTAAGTCTCTAGCATCCCTTCTTTCTCATTTCACAACATTACAAAAAGCAAAATAAATTTATCTAACAACAAACTCGAAAAAATAAGAAATTTATCTGAGTTTTTCTGAAAATTTATGTTAATTTATGGTAAAACTCATTTGGCAAATTTATCTGAGCTTTGGTAAAACTCAGATAAATTTGTCTGAGGTCTGCTTTTGCTGACATATATAGGGGCTTTTTTGTATTTTTCACTGCCTCATTTTTATGAGAGGACTTCTGTCGGTACGATAAGTTATTGTGTACCTTAGTCTTTAAAATCAAATGTTCAGGGACCTCCTCCCAAAATCCCCTATATTATTCCCTGTCGTGCCTTCTATACAGGAATTATCCAATGGGTCACCATAACTCCTCCATGGGTCCCACGTAGAGATAATCTCGACAGATGAAGATAAATTTCATCATCATAAGTGATGTGTTCTAAAATTTATACTCAACGGGAATGAATCCCACCGTCCCATAGAGCACATGATTGAGACATGATCATGCCGCACGATGCCTTGGGCATTTTCAAGGATTTGGGATCCTCTAGTTTTAACCTACGGTGACCGTGGGTGAACCAATCATTGCCCCTCATATCATCGTAGGGCAGTCACACAGTGATGTGGTGGACCATGATAGGTCCAATGATGTCACCATCAAGTAAATCCTCACAGGATCTAACCCCAAGGGGTTGGCCGAGTGCTCTTCCGAAGCTAGAGGTCTTGGTATCGACCCCCGGTTCCCCCCTCTTCAAGAACCGAAGGTTGAGTCCACTTGTACTACCACTTAGGGGCCACAGGGGTTTTACCCATCTTCTTTCTGGGCCTAGAGGGAATAGTCCAACCAAAAGGGTTAGGAACCCTCCTTTAGCAAAAAAAAAAAAAAAAATCCTCTTAGAATCCGGACTCTTTTCAATCGTGTGTTCAATTTTTACTATGGGACCCACTCCTACTGAAGTTGATTCTAACGGCGTGTCACTAGAGGACATGGGATACATTTTAAACGGTCTAGATTATCTATTTGTGGGGCCATGATAGAATTACACATGCATGTCAAGAGTCCGAATCCCCTCTTTTGTTGAAAAGCGAAATTACTGTTGTAAATGTCTAAATTAATGCGGACTTGATTAGATGGATGTAAGACTTTTTGTTAAACTTCTTGGGAAGGATTGGATGCCTGAAACCTGAAAGGGTAGGAAAAAAAATGGTTAGAGCCCCTGACTGCTCTCGGCCGAAGGCACTCCGACGCCTAGGTTAGTTCTATAACTAGACAAAGGGTGACTGAGGAAGAGGAAAAAGGAGAGTAAGTGTGTATATGATTGCATATAAGCTTGGGTGTGCCTATGAGCATACCTCTTATGGATTTTACCTCTTGTATATATAGGTCGAGAGTTGACCTTTTGATGTAGAGTCTTATCGGACCTTATCCTGATATGTCAGCGGTTGAGTCTCATCGAACCTTACCCTGATATCTTGAAAGGGACGTAACCACCGGATAATAATAACCTCTTATCTCTATCCGATGCATGTCCTTATCTCTTGACACATTCTGTAACGTAGTCAACACATTCTATAACGTGGTACAGCTGTCATGAGTCAGAGCTCGTCTCGGTTAACCGAACTGAAGGTGGTACTGAGGCCGAGCATAACCTTAATATGGACGCCTTCTGGCACTGTTGCCGAGATGCGTTATGCTAGCTGGTACCGTTACCGAATTAGAACAATCTTACGGAGGCCAGGATATACCAGC
This sequence comes from Camphora micrantha, assembly GCA_003546025.1. Classification (NCBI taxonomy): domain Eukaryota; kingdom Viridiplantae; phylum Streptophyta; class Magnoliopsida; order Laurales; family Lauraceae; genus Camphora; species Camphora micrantha. The sequence continues at coordinate 2,354,215 of QPKB01000003.1, read as the reverse complement.
TGGTACTTTTACCTAAGTTAGGATGATCTCACCGAGATCAGGGCATGCCGAGCTTGTACCTTTACCTAAGCTAAGATGATCTCAATGCTGTGAGAATATCTTTACTGACACTATTGTCGAGATGTATCTAACTGAGACCAGAATATACCGAGTTGGTACCTTTACTAAAACGAGAATAATTTCGATGTTATGAAAACCCCCATACAACAGTTTCGTCCAAATTCCCAGAATGTCATATGTATAAAGAGGGTGGAATGTGACATCACAGTTTTATAAAAGTAGCGCCGGAAAACACTATTCCCCTGTTTCAATCAAATTCGGATATTTATGAATAATGTCTTATATAACGGTTGCCCCTGCGATTAGGTGTGAGAGGAGATCCGGACTGTTTGAGATTAGAATAGATGTTGAAATCCCATGTGAGTCTTCTTATAAGTGGGAACGAAAACATGTGGCGACTCATCTGAGAAAATATCTATTTGCCTTTTTCCGAATCGAGCCCGTTGCAATGGTGGGCCCTCGTGGTAGATAGACTATTCTGTGGTGGTGAATCGTTTTAGTGGACGGTTTGGATTGGCGCACGTGGACTTGAGTGTGATGGTGTTGAGCTGCCACATTTTTGGTTTGTGCGGGGGGATAGATACTCTATAAGGTAAGGTGCCTTTCTTTCTCTACAAAGAATAGATGCCCAAGTGCGTGTGGGGTCTTTCTTTTGCTAGATGGTGATGTATGCAGGACTATATCCTCCATTCCTCCTTTTGCGAGTCTGCTACAATATTGGGTTGGGTTCACACACATATCCTCAACTAGTGGCCTTTTTCTTCTTCTTCTTTTCTCTATCGGAGGGTTCTCAATTTTTTGGAATGACTAATCCCTTCGGGTCCAAAGTAAGCCGGATAAACTCTTTTGTAGCCCCAGTGTGATAGTGTAATTTTGAACGTATAACCTTCAATTGCAAACTGTGGTTTTAAGCCAACTGACCTACCCCTTGTGATTCCTCAACCAATGACCTTATCATTTATAATGCACAATAACAACAACAACAACAATAATAATATAAACGTTGTGGGTAAAAGTTGAGTAGACTAATCAACACCATCAAAGTTGCAATTGCGAGCACCTTTGTATGTGTTAATCATTAAGGGCTTTAAAGTTGCTCGGCTACATAAAATCCATCAAAGGGATCACCACACTGTCCCTTGGTTTCCACCCTAGTCATGTAAAATTCAAACCACTTGTTTACAAAAGTTCTCTCCTCCCTTTCCTCTGATGCGTTGGATTTGAGTTAAGCTAATATGTAATCGATCCGTCTTTGGACTAATTTGTAGGAAGTATTTGTGCAATGTGATTGCGATCAAAATAAGACTGGAGATTCCCTTCCTTTTCCAATGCATAAAGAGATGTTTGTTTTAATTTCTATAGATTTTATGGTGCAGCCGGTGCTTTACTTATAAACTTGGCCGTCTAATTTCACTTATACCTAGTGTCTACAGCTCTTGAGATTGATCATTGGTTGTTTGTAGAAGGGAGGTGTCTCAACAACTGAGCTACTAATGGATAGTTTATAATTTTCTTAACGTTGTCTCTCCAAATTTCCTAAATTTTTCCGAATTTACAATAATTTCTAATATATTGCTCTGCATTTATTTTTTTGCTAATATACAAAAATAAATAAAAGGAAAAAAAAAAAAAAACTTTCCGAAGAGTGGGTACAGGGTTATAGAAAAGGTGAGGCTCTTGATTAAGCTAATACCATACCTGACTCAACCTACCCACATAGGCCTAATTAAATGGCATGTACAGTGACTCAAGTGAGCATGGTGATATGCCTTGGCTCATAAAATCAATACATGGGGTACAGTGAGAGTCAAAATTGGAAAGTGCAGTCAAGATTTAATCGAAAAGGTTTATGCTCCAATATATTCTAATGATCATATCATAAGGATATGGAGGTGATTCCATACCAAAACAATTCTCTTTTTTTTTTTTTCTTCTCAGTACAAAATACGATAAGACTTAATCAATAGGTAGAATACTAGCAATAAATGGAAAGAATAAGATCAACCCAAATTTTAATTAAACTTATCCATTCCACATATCCAGATCACACATCCAACATAAGTGATGCGGGCCACACACATGTGCACTGAGTAAGTCTGGGCCGAGATTCAAGCATACAACGTGAGGAGCAAACCCGCATTTTATTTAATGCCCCCGTACAAGTTTCTCTTATGATTTTATGGTACAAGTTACCTAATAGGGCTCACTTGGAACCCCGCAAATTATGGAACAGGGGGTTCGAAAGATCCAATTTGGGTCAACCTAAATATCAAACTTAAAGTCAATCTAATACCTCTAACTCATTCATCCGTGGTCCACAAGTTTAATGGCTTTATATAAAACAATAAAAACGACCATTGATCCAATTGTTCATTCCATTTGGATCTATCAAAACTTTGGTGGGACCTATGTAAATCAGAGGGATGAGTTTGGATGGACCAGTAGGCAGCCGCACTAGGTGACTTGTACCATAAGACCGTAACGAAAGCTTATACGGAATATATATGGAGATGCTCCTATGAGAGTTACTTTTAAAGTACTACGAAAGTAAGAGGCGTGTGCCCTCACATTTAGGCTGCTGGCATTGGATATGGATGTAAGGGCTCCCACCCTTACTCTTATAATACCATGAGAGTAACTTTTATAGGACTGGGACGAAGGGGAATTGAAATATCTCCCCTGACCCTTTATCTTTGCAAAAAATCAGCCACATCCCTTACCCTATCATCTCCTTTTGGGCCCCATAAAGTTAATAGTGTGCAATCCATTCGAATGGGTCTGCAGTCGATCCAACGGTGTATAATACATTGGATGAGTGTAAAGGTGGCCCCCATGTGAAATGGGGGGTTGTGGTCCATTCGGATGGACCATCAGGGAGGCCACACCTTGCGCACCGATAACTACACTATATATAATGAGTTGGAAGTTGAAGCCCAAGAATATGGAGACCGGATTCTCTGAGCAGCTAGTGACATGATCATATGAATGATAGATTTTGGATTGAGGAAATCTGTTGGCCCCACCATAGCTTTGGACGTGATAATCTTAGCACATTTCCATCAACTCCACAAATGGCAACATAAGATTATTCATTTACTCATTTGATTTGTACAGAGAGATTTCAGAGAGACAAAAAAGAAAAGAAAGTAAATGCATTAAAAAAAAAACACGCACACGCACACAAATAAATCTCTCCTTTTCACTCCTTGTTGGGATCAGTCCCTGCTTACTACCGATTGGCTTTTACTCCTCAATTTCTTCTTCAACAGTTATGATGAACCCCAGGGAAGATCAAATACAGTCTAGTGAGGAGGGCGTGGCATATGATAAGGATTTGTCTTCCTTTACAGCAGGTGAAAACGTTGAAGAAACATGTCCTGTTTCATCTCATGGTGTTGATAAAGATGGAAGCAGCTTGGCACTTTGTCGTGTATGCCCATGTGTTGAATCTGATACAATGGCAAATGCTGCCTTAGCTTTCTTGAATATTATTATCACCCCTCCTTCACAGGAAGGTTTGAAAGCCAAGTACGATACGATCCTGTTAACCCACAAAGCTTCTGTGAGAGATGATGTTCCAAATGAAGTTGCTCATACAAACAATTGCCAAAGAGAAAGCCCCAACAAGGAGAGATTCATTTGTAGTACTGATGTCAAAGGGGGCTTCTATCAACATCAAGATGCACTAATCAATCTTGGGTGTTCGTGCAAAAGCGATCTCGCCATTGCACATTATGCTTGTGCATTGAAGTGGTTTATTAGCCATGGATCCACTGTGTGTGAAATTTGTCATAGTTTAGCAAAAAACATAAAACCTGCTGATTTCAAAAAGGTCAAGGATTCTCTCAAGGAGTTGAGGAAAATGGCTGCTGCGGGACAACTTGCAAACGCACATATTCAGACAAATTCAGATGTTGATCCTGATGATGCTGCTGCATTCAAAGGCAGAGACTTCGCGAGGTTTCATTGTGGTTTCATCCACACAATAATTCCGCTGCTCCAACTGAGGTTGCTGTTCCTACAGAAACTACAACCATAGGGCTTACAGAAAATTTTGCGTTACTATTTGCTATAGGGTGTCTTACTTTTGCACTAGGATGGTTGATGGCTCCTCTTTTTGGAAAGGTATGCCTTGAAGTCTTGTACTTCCTTTGTGGATGCTTAAAAAAGTTAAATAACACTGGGAGTACTTTTTTTCTAAAACCCATGGTTTCTTACCAGGTTTTAGCAGTCAAATCAATTAGGTTTTTCTCAATATATAGTGCTGCTCCTTGCATAACAATCAGTATAAATGCATTTTGTTTTGCTGGCAATGCACCTTATGCATTCTAAGATGTGTTGGATAATGTTTTTCTTCTGATAAGTTCCACATTGGTGAGCAGATTACAAAAATTGGTTCGCAGATTCAGATTCTTCTTGGAGGTATATGTGCTTTGACAATTGCGACCTTCCTTCTCTTTGTAAGTTGACCAAACGTTCCTCTCTCTCTCTCTCTCAAATCCCTGAGTATATATCAAGTAGAGTTCATATTTTTGCTCATGATATCTTATGTAGGATACTCTGAATAGGAAAAAATGGCATCTTCTTCAGTCTTAAAGTATTAACTGGACGTGTGTAGCTATATATATTTTTCCATTCAGCTTTTGAATCTCATATAGCAAGTTAAAAACTGGTAAAAGGATGGCTCACATTTTATTTTATTGGTAACTTAACTTGAACCCACAACCTCAAGTTTGCAATAATGAGTACTGTCCATAGGGCTCTTATCCAAAAGGTTGTCATACTTCCATGCATGTTCATTCTGATTCCTCCTCCTTGTCCGAATACATATTTGGTTTCATATCAAAACCAAAGAAAAATAAGTGCAAAAATAAATGAAATGATAACAATATTAGAGGAATGTGGTAAATGGACAAATCCGTGCTATTCAATCTATTTGAAAGTGTTTGTCCAGTTAATCTCCTGCAACCAGAGATTCATCATCTTTCATGATGCTTGTTGGAGCCACTACTTGTGAAGAATTTTTTTTTTTTTTCTGATAAAATAAATGGGAAGTTGTTATAATTAGTTTTATCTGTGAATCTGGTGCCTACTTGTGTATCCTTTGTGTAGTTGCAGAATAAATACCTTTTTAGAAAAGAAGTATTTTGCCAGTAAGATCCAAGTTGAATAATCAGTCATGTAGCTCAAATCTATGAGGGTGTAGCTTAACATTAAAGGCTGCACCTGATTAAATGCAAGGCTTCCACATCCTAACCCACTGGCTAGTGGCTACAACACTGACATTATGCCAAGTGCACCAACTCCCTGAAAGGAGGTCTACGACTTCAACAAAAAAGAGAACCTTGTCTGAGATTTGAAAATACCTGTGATTTTTCAGTTCTTTCTGAGGCATGAATTTAAACTTTTCGTTTTTCAACAGTAGAATTTTCCTTATGGATTTATAGTATAGGATTTCAACCCCTGTTTCTTCTATCCTCTCTGAAATGTTGGACTGGATCTGCTTGGCAACTTCCATATCTTGTTTTAAAATGAACTTTGTACAGTTGGGTTCGTTTGAAGTACACCCCACAAGTATCTATGTAGTATCTAGAGCCAGCATCATTATCTTATCAATTGAAGCAAGTAGCTAACATGATAGGTAGATGAAAAGTAGACGAGTCGAGTTAAAAAAAAAAAAAACCAAAAGTATGTACGTGCAACAAGTATCTATGTAGTATCTAGAGCCAGCATCATTATCTTATCAATTGGAGCAAGTAGCTAACATGATAGGTAGATGAAAAGTAGACGAGTCGAGTTAAAAAAAAAAAAAAAAAACTAAAGTATGTACGTGCATACACTGCAATATATTTAGGCCTAACAAGCAAAAATGAAGAGCAGTTCTGGCAAAAACTGCCAAACAAATTGAAAAACTGATTGCCAATTATATTGTATGATACAGGTGTGTTTGAGTTGGATGACAATATCAAATTATTTTCTTGGGGTCCATAATGAACTGATATATATCAGCTGGTATGAATGTATTAATTGATTTCTGAACCATGTTAGACCAAATTCTGTAAATTTATTCCGTAGTAGTGAAATCTGAACACATATGCTGAAGAAAACAGGTTCTGTTTGTGTATAAATAGGATATTATTTTCATAAGGTTTTTTTTTTTTTTTTTTTTCTCTCAATTTGGTTGAATAGCCACGTTGTATATACATTCATGACTGCTTGTTATTATAATTTTTTTAAGGTAAAATTTGTATTAAGCAAAACAAGTGCAATGCCCCCAAAATCCAATTGGCTTGTCATTATGTTAACACTGCACTATACTCAACTTGTACCTTGCACTCTTGTATATTCATGAGTGCATGTTATTTTGAGCACTGCACTGTACTTGATTTGTATATTATCTTTCTTTCTCTGCTGCTATGTTCGATAGTTTTATTGCAGTTTTGAGTAATAAGATAACCTTTGTTATTCTTCAAACAGGCAGGTTATACTGTTTAGAATCAAGGATTGGCGAGCCCGCTATTTGGTTATTGTGCTTCTCTACTACTTTCTTGGTATTGTGATTTATATCACACGGTCTCACAGTTGGCACAGGATATGATTCCATTGGTCTACTTTGTATGCACAGATGTTTAAGAACATTTTGATTCATGAAATAGAAAACTCATTCAACTTAATTGTAGATTGCATCTGTTTGTGATACTTCTTCTGAGGTGCACCTGCAGTTTACTTTGTCAATTGTCTTCTAGCCTAAAAGGTTTCTCATTTGTGGCCCTTGTTGGCTTTGATTTGTTTGACCATATGATTCATCTGTTAGGGCCATATGCTGGTCAGGCTTTAAAACCTCAGAGGAGCTGTGGGCTCTGTTTGGTCCTCAATGTAAAACTGTGGAACACCATTATCATTTGTTTTGTTTATTGGTTATTCTCTGTTGGGTTTTTTTTCTTTTTCTTTTTCTTTTTTTATTTTTTATTTTTATTTTTATTTTTGGGGCCCCAAGAAGCATGGATGATTGCTTTAGTCACTCCTTCTACTCTAGAAAACAAAGTGTGTTTTGTTTGCTTCTTGTGACTTACTTCAATGTGTGTGATGCAGTGGCGGGCCAAGGAATTTTATTTGGGTGGGGTGAGAATATTTTAGACTTTGCTAGACTTTTTTTTACATCAACAAATAGTGCAAGAAAAAAAATGAAATGCATTTAAAAGAAGAAGAATAAATAAGTAGTTAAAATTCAATTTCTATAATTTCTATAATTCTATACGTGAAAGGCCTTTTGATTTGATGAATGAGATCGATTGGCCTATATTGTTTAATGGGGCTATGTGTAAAGCATCCAAAACATCATATTCGTTCTTATATGGTTTTACTCGTGTTTTGAGCAACGTTGGGCTTTTCATTGCACTTGGACAGATATCGAGAAAAAAGAGGGGAACATTGCAGTGGAGCCCATTTACTTGAATCTAACCCCTGCAAAATAAATGTCTTCAAATGTATTTGATATCGAGAATTAAAATTAATCCTACCGTTCGATCGACTTTTTCATAAAAAAATGTGATTAATATTATTTTATGTATATTTATTTCTATTTTTTTATCAAATGATTAATCAATAGTGAGACCGTTCAAATGGATCTCCATACCAATGGGGCAGGGACGTTGGAATGTGGTATTGGCTGTATGGGTTCTTTAAGTTTTCCTATTTTATTATTATTCCAAAGCATTTGGAATTTTAACAAGGAGATAGAGATAGAAAATATTTTGAGGTTGGGGCAGCCTTTTGGGAATGGCCAGGGGACCATTATCAATTTTTAGGGTTTGTCCTAGTCACCCCAGGTGCTTATCACCTAGGTCCTAAGCCAATTATAAGGACCCCATCATCTCTAAGTGGCACAAATGCCTTCCCCATGTCATAGTGGTGGGTCCCATCCATCTCAGTCTGGACAGAGAGCTGGCATACACTAGGAGATGTTTGCCTCTGCGTACATGAGCATCAGTGGGACCCATGCCCCATGGTCCAGCCCACGAGTTTTGTCCTCCTTGACATATCCAAACCCTGCTTTTGACTGCAGTTTGTTCACCCTATTGCCAATTATGGTGCACCTGGTGCTGGATGCTTGAGTTGCCATTACATACACAGTTTATCTAAGGCAATTTAAAAATTGACCTGGGCCGGTAGGTCCACCATTGACTTGAGCTGCCATTACATACACAGCTTATCTATATTCAAAAATTGATGTAGGTCCGCCACTGGTGTGATGTCAAACCCCGACCTAGATTAGCTCAATTAGTGTTAATTAAGTATGTACTTGGACTTAAGTGGGATTAGCGATCGCTGGGTTAGAATGTGTTTTGACTTAGCCTTAGACATAGCTTTGTGAATTTTAAGAGCATTTTGTTTTAGTCAGACACGCTCAGGGGTGCCCAGGGAGGATGAATTTGGATTTTTGATAAAAAAAAATTACGATTTTGATTGCTTTTGAATAATTTTGTTGTTATCCACAACTTTCATATTCATTTCATCTGTGTCTGAAGCCTAGAAACCAGAGTTTTGGCCTAAAAGGGGTAAAATTGACTCTCCACACTCAAATATGTACACGCCTTTTGAAATCTCAAAACCATGCAAAATTTATACTTTTTGGAAACTAGATTTTTCAAAAATCATTTTATCCTTCTTCATCGATCTCGTATGAGGCCCACAAGATGATGTTTTAGCCATTTGAAGAATTAGAGCATTGGGGCCCACTTTTCACTCAACTCAAAAAACCCTCTCCCTCACTCACGTTCAATTCTGCAACTTCTCATTTGTTTCAAAACCTCAGAACCTTGGAGAGCTCTTTCCTCTCCATCTTCTCCACCTTGCATTCCATAGCTATTGGACTTGGATTGGAGTTCTGATTTCATCTTCTTCTTCCTCTCCTTTCAAGCTCTCCATTGCTATCATTTGTTTGGTGATTTCAGCTGGACAACCACTTCATCTTCTTCATTTCTTCTTAAGGAAACCATTTTTCAAGCATGCAAAACCATATTCGAAATGGGGTTTGGTTTTCAAAATTTGTTGGATGTTGAGGTGTTTTCTTGGGGCTTTTGTAGATTTCTTGGTTTAGCTATTGAGTAGGATCTTAAGGAGGAATTTGATTGACAATTTGAGCTAAGGCAAGTGATCTCTCTAGCTTTCTTGTACATGTTGAGTATGGAGACTGCTTTGGTTATAAATTGTTTGATTTCATTTTCTAGTTTCATATTTGTGTTGAAATCAACTAGGTTGGTTAGTTTTGAAATTTATTTTTGAAGCTTGCATGTATGTGCTTCTAGCATGATATGAAAATCCTCTATTTAGCTAAGTTAATTATGTTTTTGTTCAATGTTAATTGCTTTGTATGGACTGTTTGATGATCTTTGATTTTGGAGAATGGAGGAGTTTGAGGAATGTTGAATTGATAGGAAATATGGTTGTACTAGAGCAGTGGCGGACCCAGGATTTTCATTTAGGTGGGGCTAAAATTTTGATAGACTTAACATTAAAAAAAAAAACTTTTGCTAGACTTTACCAGACTTTTTTCATTACCAAATAGCACCTATATGTTTTTCTTTAGAAAATGTCCAACTCGTGAAACTCAACCAGATGCATGAAGTTATTGAAGATTGGGCAATGAAGATGTTAGGATGTTAATTAGAAGTACCCAAAAGCTTTAGATAGATAAAAAAAATAATTCTAACTTAGATTTTAAATACTCAAACTCACATTATCATGTTTCATTAAATTTATATGTCAAAATCAATGCCCAATGGATGTTGCTGCAAATTCAAGGTAAGTGGGTGTGTGAAAAAAACAAAATATAAGAACATTTTGAGGACACCCATCCTTTCCATTTCTTTCACTTTCTCAAAGCCTCCAACCTTTGGATAATGGAAATGAGATTCAGTCTTTGAATCACAGCGGGGGTAAGAAGACAGGATAACAAAAATGAATTTGGTCATCTTTGGATTTTTATAGATATGCTCAGATTTGGTGGTTTAGGGCTTAGGGTTTGGATTAGGATTTAGGGATTTGGGGTTTGGAAATAGAAATTGGAGATTAAGCATTCAGATTTAGATATATAAAGTGATTATGAAGAATTATTCTATATATGTGTTGACAGATGAAGATGCAGTAGTCTACACAGTGCATAAGGATTGGCAACGAGGAGCTCAATTGACAACCGGCACACAGATGTTTCGAAAGAAGAGGAAGTGATGTGTTGCCGCAACGTTTTCTTTTCTTCTTTTTTTACCAACTAAGTTTTATATATGTGGGGCTATCTTTAAATATATGTGGAGCGATAAGTTTGACATATGGGGCATGCTCCAAGAGCCCATTCAACTCTGTGAGGATTTCAATTCCGACCTGAGGCGATTGCACCAAATCATGCCCCAAATCTATCTAATGGCTCTGCCCAAGGTCCCAACTTTGAGGTAATTTGTTTAAAAAAAAATAAAAATTTATGACCTGGGGCGACCGCCCCAGGTCACAACTACATGGGTCTGTCCCTGTACCAGAGCCATGGAGAAGGTTCACGTTGTGTAAGAAGGATGGTAGAAGTGAAGGGAGGAGAGAGGGGATCAGAAAATACAATAGGGATGTATTTTTCCTGCAACGGACGAGCTCAGGCAATAGCCTTGCCCGCTCGAGCGAGCCAGGCCACTGCCTGGCGAAGAGCAGGCTAGAAGCCCTACCCTCTCGTGCGCGCTATAGCCCGCTCGAGCGAGCTAGGCCTCTATCTGGTGAGGCGCTGGCCAGGGACTCTGCCCACTCGAGCGAGCAAGGCTCTGGGCAATCCACTCGAGCGGAGGGTTACCCGCTCGAGCGGACCTATATTCTGTTCTTGAGCTGACTGAGTGGAGAAAAAGATGGATTTTTGAAGAGTTTTGAGGAGAATGAAAACTAGAATATGTTGAGGGGCTTTTAGCTTAATATTGTGCACTTGGAAATCTGAAATTTTGTTTAGCTTCGAGGGCACCAATCCACTTTTAATTCCAACATTTGGGTTTCAATTACACAAGGATCAGATGAAGGATCTTAACATATACTTGAAAAACTTGTTTGAAATCTTAGTTTTGACACAGAGAATATCGTTTTGTATCTATTTTGATTTACAAGTATCAGCCTTGTTTTGAAATGTTTCAAGAACAAAAAAGGGGATCACTTCTTGTGTCTCGATATACCTATAGCTTATGCTATCTCGCTTTGCCCTGCTTTGTCTTGCTTCGATAAGTGATTTTTCCCTATTTTTGATCTGTCTTGTATATATAGCCTTGTTTTGTGCATTCATGAATTTAGTTGAATACCATTAAGCTTGGACTGCCTTTTCAATCTGATCCACTGTCCGGGATCCTTAAACATATGAGCTATCTGCATACTAGTCAAATATATATATTTTCGTCTTGTTTCCGGTTCCTCGGCCGGACCCCGTCTACCTCGTGTGGCGTGGGATTTTGTTTAGCTTTGTCTTGCTTACTATTTTCATCAGTATGATAGAGAAAGGACGAGCTTAATGTGTATTTACTAATCATGACGTTATATGTATTCATGCTAGATTCGTTTCGTATATTGTTCATGGACTTTCGTTCTTAACAAATATATTGCTCATGCATTGTTTTAATTATATTAAATCTTTTAAATTCGGTAATTTGTTTTACATATTGATTTCTTTCAGACTTTATAATTGATTTATGCTCATACCTAAATTGATCACCTGCCAAATCGTCATGTCTGACCCTTGTGTTTTGGTGCCCTGGTGCAGGCGCGGATGCCTTTAAGGAGGAGTGTCCGGAGGAGGCAGTTGAGCCGCCGCTTGCTCGATAGTGTCAGCCCGATGACGTCAACTAGACGTCGGGTGGGATCTTGAGATACGGACCACATTGCTTATAGTTTCATCTTTTGTTTCTTTTAGGATTGTATTGGGATCTTATTAAGTTGTAAACTTAACCAACTTACTTTTGGTCAGCTTTTAAACTTGAACTGACTTGGGGAAATGTCTTGTTTATATTCTCTCTTTGAATTTATGTCTTGATGATTTTTCTTATGTGTATTGATATTATTTTTTTGCATTGATGTGATTTGCTATACGCTTCCGCAACTATGATCGTGTGATTTCCCGTCTCTTGGGATCCTCACCACGGGAACCTCTCAGTTCGGGATTGCAACATGTGACCTTGGAATGAAAATTTTCTAGTGCAACAAGGTTGTGTTTCTTTATTGAAGAACCCAAAACTTTTCCTCCAAAAAGAATTGAGGTATGGCAACTTGCAAAGTTGAAGGAGTTACAAGACTAAAAAGGGGACTACTAATAACCTTATAATATAAGTAGTCAGAAGTGATGGTCACTACTAAATGTTGAACACTGCCATATTAGGCCGAGGACTAGCTACTTGCACTGTAAGAATCATTGAGACACTGTTTCTTTGTGATTCAATGTTTTCTTGTTCCGTAATGTCTGGTTGAAGTAATCTGTAGTGTTTGCTTCATGGTTTCTTCACAAGCCAGGCCCAGTGATCCATCAAATAAAATACAAATCAATAGATTTAACCATAAAAAGACTTGAAAAACTGTCAAATTGTTGGGATCCTGTTGAGGTTGTCCATTCTCGTTCATGAGCGGTAATAATTGTGGTCAAGCCTTCACCCTCACTATAAAACCATTATTGTGCTGTTTCCCATCACCAATTGATTTTGGGATAAGTGGTAGTTCAATAGGGTATAAGATCCTACAGATCCTTACACCCTACAGATCCCAGCAATCAATGCTGAGATATTTTGGCACTAATTATCTTTTTAATTATCTTCTCTTTGGTTAGACATAAAGATTAAAAATATCATATATATATATATATATGCATAAGGATTGATGCTGATCTCCAAGTTCAAAGTATCACTCTTCAAAAAGGCATATCTGACTAAGTTATGATCCATTTTACAGTTTTTTCTAAGTGCCTTGTAGCAATTAATAATATCTAGGCTGTTCATTACCAATTTATTCCTTCTAATTTGATACTCATTGGTCTCATGATCTATTTTTTTTATTCAATCATAAGGTGGTTGGCGCTAATAATATTTGGTACTAATTCAATGTCTTGTTTCTTTTCTCTTTTTTACTGACCATTATTCAAAATCGAAAGTCTTAAACTTATACAACTTTTAAAACTTTGAGGCTCTTGAATCTTTTGCACAAACTTATTTCAAAGTAGGGTCAATTTATCTTTCCACTCCATTATCTGTATGTATATCATCAATTTGGTCCTCTAGAGGTGCTCATCAATTTCTTCTAACATGTTTTTATTTTAATCCTTCCTTAGCCACAAATAGAGCACAATCTAGAACAAGATAATTTCAATAAAGGAAAACTTTTCAAAAAGTACAAGAACTTTTGCTCAATTTAAAAAACGTGCATGAAAATTTGAATATCTCAAAAAAAATATAAAAGTCATCAACAATTGTTTCATTCATGTCCTCTCTATGAATCTCTTTTGAGAAATAATAAAATTTCTGATTTCTTTCTTTCCTCTCTAAAGCTGCCCATTATGATTTTGGCAATCATAACCATTTAACAATGTTAGTTTTTTTAGTCATTTGAAATCTCTGTTTTTAAACCATCCGTGTATAAAGGTAGTTGGAGTGGGCTCCACTAGGTCATTTGGGATGGACTCGACCATTTCTATTAAATGATTTATTAATGTGAAATCTTGAAATTCAACATAGTGCTATTTTTGTCATTTTTGAAAATTTTATTATGTGGAGGACTTGATTGAAAGAATCGTAAAAAGCTTTTAAACTTTTTTTGAAATATTCAAATATTTATATACTTTTTTAAAAATGCGCTAAAAGTTTTATCAAGGTTAAAAAAACTTGTAACTCGAACTCGTCAATGCAAATAAATTGACTCGTATAGAGTCAACGTGAAGACTTGAGAGTGTCATATTTTTTTTATCATTTTAAAAATATTTAAAAATAAACTAATTACTTACAAAATATAAAAATACATTTATTTACCTGCATTCTTAATAATCAATTCAATTTAATGAAGTTGTATATGCAAGAAAAGTGCAACAATAAGAAAAATAAAAGAAAAAAATTGCATATTATACAATTTGTTAGTCCAAGTATTAAATGTAAAAGATTGAATATACATTTCAAATTACATTATAGTCATTATTTTTAAATCACTAATTTTAAACCCCATGCATAATTACTTATAAATAAATTTTACAATAACTTAATAAAATGAGATTATTCGGCCGAATCTTTCCTATTTTTGATTCGACCCTAAAAGAAACCGAGATGCAAAAGTCCACGAGTTTTATACCTTTTGAAACCTACCTCTTGAAACTTACATGAAGTGATGAAACTCCCGTTCCGAATTGGCCTTCTTTTCTCCAACCACGAGAAATCTCTCATCGTATCCATTCCACACGATATGATACAGTAATCTCATTCATTTCCTCACGTGCCAACACCTCAACACGTACGACTGTCACGTGCCAACCCTGTCCCCAAAAAATAACCCCTCCGTTCGTAGAGAGAGAAAGAAAAAGAGAGAGAGAGAAAAAATGGGCAAGAAGAAGAAGACAGCAGAGGAGAAGACGAAGAAGAAGAAAGGTCGCCCTTCGCTTTTAGATCTCCAAAAACGAAATCTCATACAACTCCAACAACAACATCAACATCATCATCATCATCATCATCATCATAAGCAGAAACGAAGCCCTAACCCTAATTTCCGGAACCCAAGCCCTAATCTCCGAAACCCTAGCACCGCCTCCGTCCGCCGTTCTACTCGCCGGAACCCTTTCCCGGACGTAGATCGGACCGACGACGAAGAAGGAGATGAACTCGACGGAAAGAGGAGGGAGAAGAAGCTCAAGGTCGTCCTCCGCTTGCCGCCCCCGCGGTCGTCTTCCGGTAACTCCCGCGGCGGTGGAACGGACGAGGAATCGTACGGATCTGGCGATCTGGATGGAGAGACACCGCAGAAGAAGCGGAAGATCAATGCCGTCGGAGATGGAGATGGAGGTTTCGCCGCCTGCTCTAAGCGGGAAAAGGTGAGTTTTTTTTTTGGAAGCTTGAGGGTTTTAGGTTCGTTTTCTTGGAAATTGCAGTACTTTTTCGGTGGGAATCTATTTAGCTGTTCGAATTTTCCAATTACGGCGAAATCATTTCGCGTTTCCAGTCCGGAATCGGACTTTTCTTTGAGCTGACTTAGTCAAATTTCAATTTTTGTTCGAAAATTTTGGTCAAAGATGTCTCCGTTTTTTAATTTTCTTTTGAATTGTGGATAGAGTTTCTCAAATGGTCGATTGTTGTTACTGAAAAGTTCAAATTTGTCTTTTCTTAAAAAAAAAGAAAGATCTCTCCTTTTTGCTCAGTACTTGTGTCTCCTGTTGATATTTACTGCAATTCCTTATTTCCAATTCACTTTACATGAGCTGATTTGTGTAAAGTAGAAAATTTTGATCTTTGGATTCTTTTTCTTTTCTATATCTGGACTCTGTTGATGCTTCCTATGTTTCAACCATCTGATTTTGGCATGGGATTTATGCAGGCAGAAAGGCATAATTCGGGGTCGAAAGGGACAGAAGCTCTTCATGGTCTGCTATTAGCTGTATTTACTGTCAAGTGAATCTACTTACCCACCTTTAAATAATCCCTAATTGATTTAAGTACCTACTGACAGGGACTCCACTTGATTCTGGCCCTGGGACACCTTTACCAGACAAAAAGTTGTTGGATTTTATCCTCGACAGGCTTCAAAAGTGCGTCAGCATGTCGGTTATGTTCAGTTTAATTAGTTTAGTCTTGTTTTTCTATCATGGGTTCCATGAGATCGATCCTTCTATTTATTGCAGGAAAGACGCATATGGTGTATTCTCAGAACCTGTGGATCCCAATGAGGTAAGGTGGTTTCTGAGGGAGTGCATCTGTTTTTTTTATGCAAGATTTTCTTGTGTGAACTGATTTTGGGTTGTTTCTCATACAGTTGCCAGACTACCATGAAATAATAGAGCATCCCATGGATTTTAGCACTGTGAGGAAGAAGCTCTCTGCAAGAGCTTATGTGAATTTGGAACAATTTGAGGTTGGTCAATTTGCATTCAGGATTATGATTATTAGGCTGTTATTTGGGGTTGTATAAGGGTCATTGCTTTCGTGCAATGGTATAAGTCTCGGGTGCCATGCGTGATAATGCAAGTTCAAGACTTGCGAGGAGCCACTTTGTGCAAAATTGCCAAAGGTTAGGTCTGTCTCTAGTCTGGACCCTCCCAAGACACTGCTTCGGTGGCACCGCACCGGGTGATGACCATTTTATTTGGGGTTGTATATTTCTTCACCAAAATCTGCAGTAATTTGTTCTTTCATCAGAATTAACAATATTTGAATTATTATTCTTATTGCATAAGTTAATTGTTGGGAGCCAAAGGTGCCTTGTTTGTGAGCATTGTTTTTATTCATGTCTTGGTGATGTTTTGGTTGGCTGCCGAACAAGAACAGCTGTTAAAAATACATGTTTTGAAACCTTTTGTTCTTTCTGTTCTGCTTGCAATGCCTTTTTTCCCCCTTCCTATGAATGGTTTGTGAGGATGCCTTCTGCCTTAAGAGTCTTTACTCTCATTCTTTTATTTTGGTCATAATGATTTCAACTTCCCTCCATTGTCATGCTGGTTATTGTAATACATGCCATGCTGTTATTTTCTGGGTGTTACTGTGATACTTTTAGATGGTTTTGTTTTTTGTCCATAATGTTTATCATGTTTATTACAAAGGGTCCATTTGCCCCTCTAGTGAAACACCAGAGGTCCGTCCCTCCATACGTGTGGTGATGCTTCCAAATGGGCTTCCCATGCTCTTTTCCTGGTCTGTATTTTTTTCTAGCTAATACTTTGTCTCTTGTAGAAGAGATATAGCTTGAAAATACCATTAAAAAAAAAGGAAAAATGGTTTGAAAAATGAAAATGCTACTTTGTCTCTTGTAGAAGAGAAATGGTTTGAAAAATGAAAATGCCTACATTCATTCACACGAGGAATTTGGGAAAGTGTCACCTCCACATGAAACAGACATTTTCCTGGGATTACCTATTTCCTACATAGTTTTAATTATCTTCTCTTTGGTTAGATATAAAATACTGTCTCCAGGAACTTCGCCAACGGTACATCTTGTATCAATATATCTTCATAGATCTTATTGCTACATTTTCCTTTGGAAATGTGGACCCCTTTTCGATAATATTGCCTATTTAATTAGCTGGATTCTTGAATTTAGGATGGCTTTCAAACTTTGGAATTATTGCAATGTTGCGGTATCATGTGATGAGATTTCTGTACTTTTAATGTTCTACAGAGTGCTTATGATGGAGCCCTGTTGTGGTGAGAACTGAGAAGTGGCATTGGGGTTGGCTATGGTGTCCTCTAGGAGTGACCTGAAAAAAAAAAAAAAAAAAAAAAAAAAACCAGTTGCTGTGAATAAGGTACTGGTTCCAATGCGTTTGAGGGAAGGTGAGGGGTCAAGAAACAAGCCCAAAATGTTGAAGTTCTTCCTCTTGGCGTGTGAGTACGTTGACAGAGAAGGGACTGGATGATTTTTTGTAGTGCAGGAGGTATCTTTCTTGTAATAATGTCAAGGAGAGTGAAGGTTAGGTTACTAGGAATCCATCGGATAGGTTTACGCTTTCCTAGTCATTAAAGTGTAGTTTAAGAAATAGGATAGTTGTTGTAGTTAATAGGGATTTAAAGAAGATTGCAGAGGCAAGAGAAATGATGATAGTAGTTATACTGGTCAAGAATGTTTTGAGGAAAATCTTAAATGTAATAAGTGCCTATGTGCCTCAAGCTTGAGTGATATTATTAAATAAAAGAGTTTGATACTTAAGGGCTATGAAGCACGGACACAGATACGGGACACGGATACGATACGATACGGATATGCAGATACGCCATTTCTCAAAAAAGTAGGATACGATACGTCGAGGATACGTTGAATTTTTTTTTTTTAATATTTTTTATATGACTATGTAATAAAAATCTAACATTATTTCAATCAAAATAGCCATCAAGAAGCCATTACAGTAAAGACAGCATAAAAAATGCAAATGACTACAAGAAGACTACAAGAAACAATGACTTAAGCTCTTTCAACTGGCAAATCACAATAAATTTGGCAGTCCACACCGGTTTTGACCACTATAGATGTACCACAGCTATCAGCAATTAGTAACCAGCAACCAGCTGCCTGCTATTTTCCAAAACAGTGACTATCCTGTTCCTAGATGGCATCTCGAACCATCCAGGAACTTTCTGTTTGGGCCAAACACATCTAGACGACAACTATTTACCTTCCAAACAACATACATATAATTCATCAATGATAAAATAATCAGTTAAAAAAACAATGCAGACCAAGGAAACACTTTGAGAAGACCCTAAAAATGCTGTCTTATTCATCCAAACAAACCCTAAAAAGCAAGTTCTGAGATAAAAAGAGAAATTTCAATTGAGGAGAGTTCCAACTTGTAGCAGTAGAGAAAAAAGGCAAAAAAATAAAAAAAAGGAAAGAAAGAAGACAAAAGAACCTAGGCGAAGTGGCAGCAGGCACAGTTGCAGTCGTCCCTTGCAGCAGCGGCACAGTTGCAGTCGTCCCTTGTAGCAGTGGCACAGTTGTAGCAGCAGAGGCAGCGGCAATGGTGGAGGTTGCAGCGGCGACTGTGAAGCAGCCCTAACCCTTTCACCTCATGTTAGGGTTTGATGACAACGACAACAACAGGTGTGATGGTGATGGTGATGGTGATGGCGAGGTACTGCTCGTCTGAGGAGTGCTGGTGATGGCGGATGCTGACGGCGATTTTGATGGCGAGGTACTTCTCTTCTTTCCCTTCTCTTTCTCTTTCTCTCTCTTTTTTTCCCTTCCCTTCTCTTCTCCCACGTTTTCTTCTCTCCTGTTTTTTTTTCTTCCCTTCCCTTCCCTTCTCTTCTTTCCCTTCTTTTTATTTCTCACTTAACGAGTCCCGTGCGTGTCCAAGACGAGTCCCGCACGTGTCCGATATTCAAAAATATTAAAAATAATTCAGATACGAAAAACATGTATCCCAGACGTATCCAGCCCGTATCCGGGCGTATCCGTGTCCGATACGCCCGGGATACGGATACGCCCCCCAATTTCATGTATCCGTGCTTCACAGCTTAAGGGCCCGTTTGGATAAATGAGGAGTGGAGTAAAGTGATGTAAATTTCACATGAGGAGTGAAGTGGAGGAGAAGTGGGTTGAAGTTAAGGTACTTCATTTCACTCAGTTTGGATGCTTGGTAAGGTTTGGAGAAGAATCCACTTTTACTCAAGGAAATTGAAGTATTTAGGGTTGAAGTGAAATGAGCTACACGTGGTTGTCAACAATACTTCATTTGTTGGGCCAGACTCATCCAAACAGAGTAGAGTTGAAATTTTAAACTGTTAGGGCCCATTTAACTTTACTCTTTTTGCAGGGAAAACAAAAAAGGGGGTTGCACCGTTGCACGATTATATGTGGAGAACATGGCTTTGGAGAAATGATTGGTGATATGGAGAAATCTGCTTTTTGATTTTTTAGTTGGTTTTGATCTTTTAATAGCATAATGTAATATATATATATATATATATGGAAATGCTCTCTCACCGACTCACCGTCTTACGGTGAGAGACACCATGATGGGGCCCAGCTAGGGCCCCACTGATCAGGGGACTAGGGGGAATGGAAAGAGCCATCCTTGATGGGGCCCCGTGCCTCTAACCCTAGGTCCAACGGTCTATTCCATTCGGATGGGTGCAAATCCATGGGCTTTAGCGCCATTCGAGGGGGGGGGGGGGGGGGGGGTCCTTGTCTCTCACGAATGGAATGGACCGTTGGATCTAGGGTCAAGATTTTTCTTTAATATAAGTCATTAAACTTATGGGCCACGGATCAAGGAGTTAGAGGCATGCGATTGAACCCAAACTTGATAGTTGGGCCCGTCAAGGATGGCTCTTTCCATCCCCCTGATCTTGTGATCAGTGAGACCCTGGGTGGGCCCCATCATGGTGTCTCTCACCATAAGACGGTGAGAGCTAGCTCTCACAGGAGCATATAAAAGTTCCGTTAGATTTCATTTGTATGAAAGTGAAACAAAATATTGGACTTCTTTTTTTTTTTTTGAATGGTAAATATTGGACTATTATCATTAGACATTTATTAAAAAAGTTTTTGTACCTCGATTACTAATTCCGTTTTGGTTATTAGTGGTTCCATTTTTATTTTGAAATAATTGGAACATTGGATATATTGTTTTTGGCTTGATTGATAAAAAGACTAAAGCTGTTTTTGGCTTTTGTTTTGGAGAATTGAGAGAGGGATGTAAAATGGGTTGGGTCCAAGGTGGGCTCGACCCTGGACCCAACTCTGACAGACTCTTCTGGACCCAAACCTGACTGTGGAATTGATTCAAAATAAGTTAATGTTAAAAATGTGTGCAATGAGGATGCAAACCTGCAACCTGGTTGCTGCAGAAATGAGCTGTTGCCACTTGCACTGTATGCGTCTTATGCTGTATAAAAAATATTGATATAAAAGTTCTTGATATATATTTTATATAATACATGATAGTGTGAATATAATGTGGTAACCAGATATTTGGGTATGGACCTCAATGGACCCACACCTGGACCCGATTATCAATTGGGTCCGAACTCAGAAAAAGGAGGGTCCATACCTTTTTTTTTTTTTTTTTCTCTTTTCTTTTTTTGGCCTGGAACCTTTGGGTGGTCAAAGGCCCATTGACATCCCTAACTGGTGGAATATTTGGAAATCTAACTTGACTTTGATTTTTTTTTTCTGCCTCCGAAGTGAGGTATCGAATATATTAAAGGTCAAAAGAGGAACTTAGATTACAGGCTTGACATGGTTTTTACTCGAGATATATCTCAGCTATCCATGAAGTACGCATTGATGCCATCGGGAGGTGCTGAAAATTCAACATTAAATGATTTGTTTATAAATTTCAGCTGCTCAACTTGATTGAAGTCCTGGATTCTTTTGGCTCCTGTTGAATTTGACAAAGGGACCATCTCTAGGTTTCTAGGTTAACTTGTTTCTGTTTTGCTAAGGATTACTCTGCCTTCA
This sequence comes from Camphora micrantha, assembly GCA_003546025.1. Taxonomy (NCBI): domain Eukaryota; kingdom Viridiplantae; phylum Streptophyta; class Magnoliopsida; order Laurales; family Lauraceae; genus Camphora; species Camphora micrantha. The sequence goes on along the minus strand of QPKB01000003.1, from coordinate 2,333,011 downwards.
TATATGCTTGTTTACATTACATTGCATACTCGATCAATATGAAAGGAGAAAATGCATATGTATTTCAATTCTTAATTTGTTTCTTAGGTTAGAATCTGAATGGAATTCTACCAATATCTTCTTTGAAATGCATGGAAGTTGGCAAAATGTGATTCCCTATGAGAGTTGCAACTGAGCAAAGGGCATGTCTATCATATTGAGCCTTGATGGCACAGCCTAGCACCTTGCATTTGATATTGGGCCTTAAATTAATCCCAAACCATCTCCAACCTATGTTCCTGTATACTTAACATGTTTTCAGATTAGACTTTGCTGAAAACATGCTGGGGCTAGGCTGGCCTGTCTCAGTTGCAGTCCATTCCCATGCAGTCATTAGCTAGTAATTTGGACAAGGAGGTGGTTTTACATAAAATCCTGGAGTTAACTCATTGTGAACAATGCAGAAAGATGTCTTCTTGATAAGTTCAAATGCAATGCGCTACAATGCACCAGACACTATTTATTTTCGGCAGGTATCAGTTTCTCGAGTTGGCATATATATATTTTTTTTCAATTTTCAATCCTTTCACCTACCATCTCGTAAAGAATGCTAATTTAAAGTGTGCATACTTTTTCAGGCACGCTCAATACAAGAGTTGGCAAAGAAGGATTTTGAAAATTTAAGGCAAGATGGTGAAGATAATGAACCCGAGATGAAAACTGTGCGTAGGGGCAGACCACCAGGCAAGAGTTCCATCAAGAGAGCAGGCAGGCTTCCCTTTGAGCGTGCTGGCTCCGATTTTTCATCAGATGCAACTCCTGCTAATGCTGGAGATAATACTATCTGGTTTAACTCAACTCATGAATTATCAAGAAAAACACAGCTTTCAAATAAGACTGGCACTGCAGATATATTTGCAAGAACTTCATCCCACAATGGTGAGAACTATGGTGGGTTGTCTGAGCATAAATCCGACAGAAAGGATGAGTTTCCAGGTATGTAAATGAGAATCTGCATGTGACATGAGATGTTCAATTGAGTGGTTTCTGGTTTTACCAGCAATGGTACATGTGTAGTCTTTGGGAATTTATCCCTATCATTTGGGGGGCCTGTTATAAAATTGGAAAATGCCCTAAACTTATTGGTGTAACATTGCAAGAAGTCAACACTTTTTCTGGAGCATTTCTCATCCACGGCAGTGCCCATCATATGATGATTTGGGTAACCTAAGTCAAGTTTCACATATATTGGTCCACTAGGCCTAGAAAGTTGATCTATTGACTATATTATATTTACTCTAGCTGGAAAAGTTCATTTCTCTGTTACGTATGCATTTTCCTGTTTGCGTGGCTGGTACAATTTGACCTTTTTTTTCTCTTGGTTTTGTAGGTTCAGTATTAAAGGGCATTTCAAAATTCGGCAGGAAACCATTCGTATTTGATGAAAACCGCCGCAGCACTTACAGGCTATCCCAACAGTTGCTCACTGGACGCGAGCCATCGGTGTTGACCACATTGGAAGGAGAGGAGAGACGGCTGATGGCTGTGAGTGTTACAAGCAAAACTACAGATCCTATAGCATTTTTGATGTATTCCATTTCATTTATATTTAGTTCCTTTGAATGGTTTTGTCTATTCAAATGACCAAGTTATAATCTGAATCAGGTTGGGCTCCATAGAGAACATGCATACATGAGGAGTCTGGCTCTATTTGTAGAGAATCTAGGTCCCATTGCTCTTACAGTTGCCTCAAAGAAGATTGAAAGGGCATTGCCTAGAGGAATGAAATTTGTACCTGGATGGCTAGGGAAGAATGAAGCACCACGAACACAGTTCCCGATGCTGTCAACTTCACTACAACAGCCACGGCCACCCTCCCAAAGCCCTTCCAAACCCAAAAGCTCATCGCATTTGATGCCTCATGTGGTTGAGTCAAATGGTGAGGTGTTACCAGAAAAGCAGGTACCCTCTGTAGACCTGTCTTCGGAATCTAATTCAGGTAGAGATCTCCCTGCATCTACCGCCACATCTGCAGTTGCAAACAGATCCTCTGGCCCCACAGATGCTGCTGAAACTGCCAGAGGAATAAATTATGGAAGTGGTTTTAGTTTAGTGGGCACTGGTGGTGGTGGATTAAGACCCAAGCATTCTTTTCAGCCTTCTCAGAACTCTGCAATCCACTCTCCCATTAATGGTTTTAAGAGTGGGTCTGCATTTAATAGATCCCAACATGTTGGGAAGCTGGTTGGTGTCGGACCACCTAGGCCAGTTGGAAATTTCCTGTCAGAGGCGTCCACGCCTTCACGACTTACCAACATGGTTTCTAGCAGCAGCAGCGGCTGTGACCAACAGATGCCCATGAATCGATCAGAAGCAGTGGATGCAAAGCTATTGGGCAATTTAAGTTCAACAAATCGCATCCTGGATTCTTGTCCACAGGGTCAGACAGGCACTGGGGCTGGGCTACATTCACAACCACCTTGGCAGGGGAAGTCGGATTCAGTTCCCCCTGACCTAAATGTCATTTTCCAGTCTCCTGGGTCACCAACTTCTGCCGTGTCTCAGCAACCTGATTTAGCATTGCAGCTTTGAGGTGTAACTATTCTAATTTTATTTGGTTGACATAATATTGGAAGTTCAGGGAATGAGAAGAAGCTGAGGGTTTCTTCCAAAAGAGTGACCCATTTATGTTGTTGTAACACCCAATTATGTTGTTGTAAAAGAGTAGTGGGGGGCTTGTACAGATTAATGTATCCAAATTTTTAGGCAAAAGAGCAAAAGTGCATTTGTAACAGATCCCATGATTTAGTAGAACTATTGAACTCTTATGATGAGATCGATCAGATCAATTGTGTGGACTGTAGGAATGCAATTGATTGCTATCATTTATATGATTAAACAATAACAATGACATGATCGGTAAGAGCCATGTGTTTTCCTTTTCACTGACCTGTTATTATAAAAAACTTTTCCACCTGTGGAAGATTGTTGCTTTTACACACATCTACAGCGAAATTGAGAATAAAGGGATAGCCTAGTGGTTGGGAGTGGTTCTTTCCCCTGCCCATGCAGGTGGTCTTCTCCCTAGCATGTGCTGGGGTTCACTCTGGTGGTCTTTCAAAGGACCCCCTTGCTGGTATTAACATGCACACACAAACAAAAGAAGAAAAGCTGCAAAATTTATCTTTGAAAGTTATGGTATCTGGATTACATTCGATGAGTATAAAGAAGATGAATTGGGAAAGAAATTGTCCTGGGCTTTTGCATAATTGAGGCAGCGAACCAGTGATAGGATTGTAAGACATTTTGTTTGAGGTGTGTCTCCCACAGATCACATATGGGTCTGTCTTAATTCATAAACAGTGTTGTGATATTTCTTGTTCTTTTTCTTTCTTCTTTTGTAGAAACTTGATTAAAAAATCTAGTCTAAGTCATACTTAGAAGCAAGTTGGTTTGATGAAAAACATGGCAAAATGATGCATTCTGGTCCTCTCTCCTCAGCAAATAGGACAGTTGGAATTGGGAAAAGAGAATCCTAGATAGTTGCGTTCAAACTTTAGAGTCCATATCCGTCCAGGCCAATGCTTGTCCAAGACCCACCCATTTAGTTATCGGGTCGAATGTTCATGCCCAATTCAATCAGATTGGCCTGGAAGCCAGACTAGGCCAGGTCTATTTGCCAGGCCAGGTCTACCCAGATTTGGCCCATTTAACGATAAGGCAAGAATTTAGCTCTTTTCCCTTGGTCTAAAAGCATTGCCCACCGACCATTCATAATCCTAGGGGTGCAAACCAAGGTGCCATCCCACAAATCAAGAAAGTGAAAAAGGAAACCTGCCGTTTCTTTCCAAGAATTTCTGATAGGAAATTGTCACCTTGGAGTTTTTTTGGATACGATGTGATATCTTGTCTTTTGATATTTGTAAATACCATATTTCTTCACAAGCATTTACAAATTATAGACACAAGAAATGTCTCAAATATCCTTTAAAAATTCGAAAATCTCGACCCCTTTGATTTTTTTGTGAAAATTCTGGATGCTCAAGTACGAGAGAGCATTCAGGAATTTCACCTTGTCTGAAAATTTTAAAATTTGCCAAAAAAAAATTCCATGAATTTCAATGAAGAAACATGTCAGGCTTCATAGTAATAGAGATTTTTGCCAGTAAAATCCTCTTGAAATGGTCCATGTTAGAGGCGCACCCATTATAGTTAGTGAATGTTCCATGAATATTAACTTGTGCACTCACCTTACCTTAAAATGGGAAAATAAATCAGATGTCTCAATGCATAGGCTAATTAGATGTATTTGTTGTATAGCTGGGGTGCCTATGTGGATAGAAAATTAGGATTATTTGGTTGAGAGAGACTTGCCATCCAATACATCCAACCAGAAAAGAAGCACCCACTTCAAGTCCATGTCTGAACAGTTACATGTCCATGTAGCTTATGTTTGTTTTCTCTAAACCAATCATTCTCCATAAAGAAAAATAAATCACAATTTGATACGAAACATGGTTCCAACAAGAATCATCATGACCCTAACTCAATTCAAGCTGATATATAGTCTTTGCTTGATTTTCAAGAACCTTCTGGTGGGCCATGTTACAAATCTAATTAACAATTTGGATTTGGTATGAATGATCTTTCAAACAGTTTTGTATCTTCTATGAACTGGCACTAATTTCTTCTCTCTTATTATCAAAGTTATGTAAGTCAGTATCCTAACCTGTGTATTAGGAGTGGACGACTTGGACCAACCTGACCCAATCCAAATTCTAGGCTTCTGGAATCTAATCTGATTCAACTGAACTAGACTCCAACTTGGATTGATCAGATCCTGGATCCTATTCATGTTCTGACCGGAGTCAAGCTTGAACCAAGTTGCAATCTTGTTAATTTGAACTTGACCTGAATTCAACTTGGGTTTCAGTTTTAGGTAGACCAAACTCGAAAACTACCCAACATTAATTCGGGTTTTAATTGAGTCGGGTCGGTCCGGTCACGGTCCGCCCAGCTTTAAGTTTACCCCATAAATGAGTGCCAATGCATGAAGTAAGAATGAAATTATCCAAATTTCCAAGAACTGTGGTTGAAAGTTTTCACTTCATTTCTCGTTTTACATCATCAAGGAATAGAACCACAAAGTAAGAATGATAATATCCACATATTCAAAAACTGTGGTTGAAAATTTTCAATTCATTTTTCGTTTTTCATCATCAAGGAATAGAAGCATGTTCTTATAAGAAGGCTAATCAATCTAGCAAGTAACTAAAATATAATTTGATGATTATAACCATTGAGATAAGAGCCTGCAATTACATTTCGCCCAAATGTTTTAGTTTTCTATTTATATATAGAAATAAAGGAGAGATATCAAAGAGAGCACTAGGGCTTGGTTGTGTGCGTGTGTGTGTGTTTGTTTTTGGTAAAGGGCTTTATTGGGTTAAATGTCTTGTATTCTGGTTGATCGGTGGCGGTTTTTCTGGGTCAGGCATAATCCATGTTAGGGTTTAAACTTTAAAGGTAATTTCATCATTTGCATAATTAGTTTTTAGGGCTTAAATGATAAGTTATAAATACATGTGACTTATAAACTGTAATCCAAAAGAGAAAAATGAAAAAGAGGCGAGAAATAAGGATAAGAGACTGCTCTTTGGCAGTAGAGATGGACACATCGCTAAACCACATTAAACTTTACTTTCCCTTTTTTTGTGTGCGCGATAGCTTGAATGGAGTGTGCATCGTGTGTTCATGTGAAGTCTGGATCGCTTGTCGATCATGAGTCCGGATCACCTATCATAGTTGTTATATTTTCACCGTGAGTGGACCAATAGCAATCCGCCACGTCATCCAAAAATTTATGTGATTTTCTTTTATTTGATTTAAACTTTTTAAACCTCAAAATCACCTAAATTTTTAGATGACGTGGCGGACTGCTATTGGTCCACTCACGGTGAAAGTATAATAATTGCGATAGGTGATCCGAACTCGTCGATCATGTAGGTTTGTAGATGACGTGACTCACTCTGATTGGTCCACTCACGATAAGTGTACATCAAGTGCGATGAGAAATCCAGTCTCCTTCGTGTGGGTGGCCGCAAATCTTTGTTGTGTTCAATGGGGCTTTGGATGGGTTTTTGATTGCTAAAAACAACAAATTAGTCAAAATATCTCCTTGCGAACAATCAATGGGATTAGATTTTAGTTGCTTTCTAATTTCTACGACCTCCTTGATTAGGAATGCTACCCTTGTGCCAATTTCACTATCATGGGGGATTAAGATGAGAAGGTGATGGGACGTGACGAGCGGCTCTCATTCTTTCTCTCTGTCTCATCCTCAATGTTAAGATCCACACTAGGTATCTGTGTATATGTTTCATCCCCTTAGTAATAGAAAATGCTATTTGAAAAATCAGGAAGTAGAGATTTTCTCTCATTGGCTTGCTTAGAAGCCCAAAATTCTAACCCATCAGACTCATTAGAAATCACATCTTTCAGTGTTATTGTCTCATCATCATCATCATCAATTATCCCATCAATGCTGGCTTTCCTTTATAATATTTTGGCTTTTCTTGCTATTTAAGTTCTTTACAAGTCTCCCTTTTCTTACTGAAATCACCTTTTCTCCTATAATCTCTTACTCAAAATGGATGATTATGATGGTCCAATCAATCTATTTTCATGGCCTCATCCCATATAAGGTGGAGCTTACCTCATGCAAGGGCATAGCCAAGAAATTCTACTTGGGAGAGACTTATGTAATATATATATTTCCGGGCATGTTTGTTTCATGTAATTGAATACATAGGATTCGTAAGACCTTCATTTTTAAAAATGATTAAAATTAAAGAAACAAATGTGAATTTTAGAAATGTCCATCAAATAATCACCCCTCTAATCGAAAATGAATCAAAGGGACGTGAAAAATGAATGCCACCACTCTAGTAATTCAAAATTTTGGAATGTGAGGATTGTATATACATCATTACATTGCATACCCTACTCATATTTTTCACCCTTTAATTCTTTAATAATCCTTAGTTGGAGCTCCTTTGACCTTGAATTCTTATGCATTCTATGCAAACATACATATCCTAAAATATACAGAGGGCATATGCATTCAACAGTACTGTAGTTTATGTTAGGAAAATTGTGTGGCTTAACTACCATTGGGCCCACGCCAGGTCGAGCCCGGATATGTGCCGCCGATGAACTCCCTATAAGTCTTAATTTGGTTGAGTCAGATAAAGATTAAACTCTTGGTGGTAGAGTTTGGATCAAGTTCAGACTCTCGGTTGGCAGAAGTCCTATGCTGGTCAGGAGATGTAGATTCTAGAAGGGGTAGAGTCCTGATAGAGTTGTAATTCATAGGGATTGCTCTATATAAGGGAGATGAAAGCCCTTATTTTATTATCCAATAGATCTGAGAGCATTCACATCGAGTTCGCAGGTCTACCCCACATCAGAACACAAAAGGTTCTTGGTGAGTTCGGTTTCGACACTCATCTGGGACCAGCTAGTACTTTTGGTTTACTACATGAACTCTCTTGTATTGTGTCCCCTGCTTTCATCCATGATCATTCCAATTCTTTCACATACACCACCCCACCTTAGCACCAGCACCAGCACAAGCACAAGTTTTATATTATTCATACGTTGGATTGTATCATTCTGTGTATAGCTATTAAGCTTTGAAGACTTGACATTAAGGTTAGAACACTTGATCTGTCCGAAATCTTACATTTCTCCCATCTATATCCACACCATTTCATCCTAGCATCCCTCTTGACTGTCATCCATCTAAGTGGGCTTTTCCGAAGGATAAAAGAGTGCACACAATGTTTTGCAGCCAAATATATGTGTCCACACTCCAACATATGATATATTATACCTAATAAGGTAGGTAATAACCCAGCATACCCTGACAAAATGTAAACATCAGGAAAGCTACAATCTGCATTTTTTAAATACATCTACAAATGAATACAATGCATGAAAATCTTATCATAACAAAATAAAATTGCTTTCATGCTAGTGTCAAATGTGGCTTATTTGAGGAATGACAAAAAAGTATACACAATACGCTCTAGTACATAATCACTCATCAGCCATCATCTTGCCCATGTCTCGTTGAATCCACATCTTCTCTGATGGCACTCAGAAGACTCGAAGGCAATATCAAGAGACCTGTCGGTACCATATTTCATGTCTGTTTTTGTCCTCCTCATGTTTGGAATAACAGGTAGGAAATCGTGTTTCCGTATGCCACAAGTTCCACATCAGGTCAAGCACGGTTGTTACCATGGGCCACACGATTTCCAATATAACCCAGATTGCAATCAAATTGATTTGATTGAAAATGAAAAAATATGGTGCGTGGGACATCGATTTGAGTAGTGCTACTTGGACAAACTTTCTAGACAGAATTTTGGACAAATCCTATAATATGCATTGAATATCCCTGCGATATTCAATGCATACTATAGGGTTTGTCTAAAATTCTGACAAAAAGTTTGTCCAAATAGACTTTTTGCATCGATTTTGAGTGGTCTTGGTTTGATCATTGATGGGCTCATTGTATGAGACCCGTGGGTCAGAAGAGGATTCATCCATGGTGTCATGGTGCATGCCCTGCTTGGAGAAAGCTTAAACACCTCAACCATTCCTCACTAAGCACTGTACATTTTCTTATGCAAACAAACTGAAAGCCAGTCTCAAATTGGGTCAGGACTCAATTCAGGGTTCATGGACCCACCTCTCTTTTCCTTCATTCATTTTGCCATGCAAATCTACCACCCTCCTGGGTCGAACTCTCTAACCCGAACCAACTTCGGCCCAAGTCCCTCAACCCTGTATCATTCACTTCACAGAACCTACTGGCCCACCCTTGAGGCTCAATGGGCTCATTCCCAAGCCCAGGGGTCCGATCCTTGGACGCAGGGTTCAGCGAATTCCTCCAATCATAAACATAGGCCGAGACCCTCCTCTTAAACTTGTTCTTGAACTCGGCCCAAACCTGGTACTTGTAATGGTTCACCAACCCTTCATGCAATGTCAACTTCCTCACCTTGTATCCATCCTTCATCTTGAAATGGTGGACCGCATTCTCAAGTGATCGATCCACACCGTCCAACAGCACGATCGATTTGTGCCGTTGATGATCACGTACTCGACAAGTGTACCCCTGCGTAACGCCCTCGATCGGATGCGATCGACGGTTAGATGGCCCGAAATCGTAGCATTTCATCGTCATCTGACCGATCATCGCCGTTGATTTGGGCAGGAGAGATTGCAGCATGTGTTTGGACGGTTGAGATGAGTTTTTCCACCTTGGAGAGAAGACGAACTCGTCCACGTCAGCAAACAACATCCATGTGCATGAGTCCCTGAAGGCCATTGCACAGTGGGAGAACCCGGCCTCCTGGGTCTTGGGCCAGGGCCAATAGAAAGTCGCCACGTCATGGCCCAATTCAACAAGCCGGCCCACCTCCTTATAAAAGTCGTCGTCGCTTCCATTGTCGTAGAAAACGAACTTTTCTACCCCAATCGACGCGTGGTAAATCACCCACTCCCTGACGAATTTTGCCACGTCGTACACGACCGTACACGCGCACAGTAGCGCCTTCCCCTGCGCCGGGGCTAACGTGCGCCGTTTAGGGTCGTAGATGGCCAAAGACGGGACGGCCCGGGTCTTATCCGACCCGTACCCGATCTCGAGGGAGACTCGGGTCAAGGGGGGGATCCGACGGGGGGGATGCGGGCAGCGGAAGACCTCCTGGGAGGAGCTGGTGACATCCGTTTTGACGCCGTTCGCGAACACGCAGCGGAGGGAGGCGGCGGGGACGTTGACGCCGGGGTGCTTATTGATGCCCTTGGCGAAGACGACGACGTCCTTCTCCGTCGAGAAGGACTCGTAGACGTAGAAATTCCACCGGAGCATCGTCGCCAGAGAGGTGTCGTTTTCCGGCGAGCCGGCGAGGGTGGGAGTAAGGAAGGGACGGAGGCGGCGGACGGAGTTCGGCATGATGCATTTGAAGGTGGGGCGGCCGCCGGAGGCCAAGACGCCAACTGGGGTGGCGGGGGAGGTGGCGCCGCCCTGGAAAATACAGGAATATGGGGTGGCGGCGGCGGTTTGGGGGGCGGCCGGGAGGAGGAGGAAGACTTCCCAGTCGTGGAAGAGGATTGATTGGGTGGTCAAATTTCCGGCAATTTGGTCTCCGGCTGGTTCTTGGATTGCAAGGTTGGAGCTTTGGGTTTTGAAGGTGGTGAGACGGGGTAGAGGGAGGCGGATTCCGACGTCTTCGAGGTAGGCGTCGTCGAGGATACGGAGGTGGCGGCAGAGATGATGGAAGATGGAAGCTAAGAAGAAGAGGGAGATGAAGCACAACTGAATTCTCCATGCCATCTTTCTTTCTCAAAAGAGAGATGTTTTTTTTTCTTCTCCCAAGTGTGTTGTGAAGAGGAAAGGGTGGAGAGAAGATAGAAGGGGTGCAAAAGCTATTATAGTTAGGAATGTGGGGCCTGATTTTCTCTTTCCAGTCTATTATTTCATTTTATTATGAAGTTCCTAAAGATGCTTTCATGTAGATTTGATTGTTGCCCATTAAAAGATGAGGGGCGGGTTAGCTGGACGTGAATAAAAGTAGTAAGAATAGATCTAAACAGGAGCGGACCCAGAAATTCTTCATTAGAGGGGCCACTATGTAGGAAAAGTATTTTGGGAGGGCCACATATAAAAAGTAAATGTAGTTTTTAAAATATATAGGGTCTTTTCAGAATTTTTTTTGGGGGGACATTTTTAAAAATTGATAAAAATATTGTAAACAAAAGGGGTTTTTTTGAAATTTTGGGGGGGTCATGGCCCCTGCTAGCCCCCCTCTGGTTCCGCTCATGGATCTAAAGAAATATAACCTATTTAAGAACTTAAGTCAGGAGGTATTGCAATATGAAATAAAATTTACGTAGACAAGTCTTTAATGAGGATGTAATGATGTTATTGTATGCATATAGAGCCCATTTGTTGGGAGATGCACTTTTGATGAGAGATTTCTATCTTGGAACTTCTATATATGGTAATGAAGTTGCTTTTTCCAAGACTTTTGAATTCTTATTAATTGTGGGTAGAATTTATTTCATTTTCCAAAGTACTATCTTGTAATTAGCATTTTTGAAATTAGAGTGAAGAATATCATTTGGAGAATTCATAAAACCTTCCAACAAAAATTTTGAGAGTTCTTGCAAATAATGGGCGAATAAAGTTTTAGTTGGATAAGTTTCTAAGGCAACTATGCTTAAAGTGATCAGCATTCAAGTGTTCAATGGAAGCAACGTCTGCTAGAGTTTGCTCGGATATGAAATTTTAACAACCTTTTGGATGTTATAATGATGTAGGGTGGGATTGAAAGGCTTTTTAGCATGCATTAAAAGGTGGCTAAGGTTGAACTCATGTGATCATGACAATCAAATTAAAAGCTGTAAATCTTGAACAAATGTAGAAGTGAATATGCATAATTGTTGATCTTCGAAACCTAAAAATGGGGGGTCACAATCATCCCATTTATTAGGTCTGGTCCACACATTGAATTTGGATTCCTACGACGGGATCTAGTCTTGGTTTGGACAAAACGACATTGTCATACTGTCATGTGTGAAAGAGTCCTACTACATGAACCGAATTTTGGGACCGATCTTTGGACTGGTCCCAAAATTCGGTCCAAGTAGACTTTTTCTGTGTGAAAGCCCAATTCAAATCTAATTTAATAATAATAATAATAATAAATGATTTATTAATCATAAATTCTTAATGTTTTTATGCTTTAAACCATCGCCGAAATAGGAAATTTGAAGAGAGTGTGAGAAGGGATTAGATCCGTCTTGGTAGCTGAGGCCCTAATGAAACATTGGTAAAAGAGACATCTCCGGTTAAATCTTACGTTAGTTGTTAACTTGGAGTAACTCATCTTTTTTATTCAGACTTGAAACTAGCCGTTATAATAATTGAGTGGAGTTTAATTAGCACAACCTATATGGAAATCAAATTATGAAACATAAGTTAAAAAAAAAAAAAAAGCATAAAACAACTTCATTAGAGGTGCTAATCAATGATTCATTATGGGGCAGAGGGTTTCTAAGACATGGGATGGGGAGGATCTTAACTCAACTAACTAAAAGACCCCATTTTTTTTTCTCTATATATAATTGTTAATCATTGCACCAAATCTTCAGAGAGAGAAATATAATGTGCTGTGGAGGTGTACCTTTCCAGTTTTGCTTCTTTAGATTCTAAATAATGATAGTTTTTGGTGACTTAGGTCAGAGTCAGACAAGGAGATGGAAAATGAAGAGGAATAGTACTGAGCTGATCATACATGATGGGGCCGGCTTCCACACCTTCTTCCCTTTTTTTTTTTTTTTTTCCACTTGGATGCGAGTGTGGGACACCACAATTGACCTTGGCAAAGGGCGGCTAACTGGTCAAGTTGGGTCAAACCGGGTTGTTGTTGTTGTTTTTTTTTTTTTTTTTTTTTTTTTTTAAATTTTAGACATGCTATTGGAGGGTTTTCAACCTTTGGACTTGACTAATTCCTTTGGGTCCAAAAGGAAGTTGGGCAAACTCCCTTGTAGCCCCAGTGTAGTAGTGCAATTTCGAATTTACAATCTCCGCATGCAAAAGCGGGTTGGTTCAACAGGTGTATTCCATAATTTAGAGTGCAACCAATCTAATATCTACATCTAGATGTACATGCCATGCATGTCAACAAGACCCACACGTATGGACCACCAACTCATGTGGTCAGCCCAAACTGACCCGCATTATACAAACTATATGGTTAGCCTAGATGGCTCGACCTGATCCGACCTGCTCTGCAAATGATCAGCCCAAGCTCAACTTCAGTTCAAGATATATATATATATATATATATATATATATATATATATATTCAAGTGCATCTATCCCTCATCATGTGTGGTGAGGGACACCCCTTTTGGGAAAGTTTCAAGTACAAAAAGGCTTATGAGGTCCATTACTAAGTATTCTGTCCACAAACTGATTCAATGGTCGTTAAACAACAAAGATTTGAAAGAACTGATTCAATGGTCAAGGTTGAAAGAAATAATATTTCATCATCAATTCCACAAATCTAATTCTTGGACTATAATTTGTCAATAAGTTCTGATGATGCCAAAAATTGGTTTAGGACACCACCCGTCAAGTAATAAATGCCAGTGCAGTAAATAAAGAAGATAGAGAATTTATAGTGGTTCGGTCAATATGACCTACGTCCACTTCAGAAAGGCAAAGGTTGCCGGTAGCTTTACTTCCAATATGTAGAGATTACAAACTCAGAGATTACCAACTTACTCAATACATAAAAGTTCTTCCTCTCATGGAAAATATTGCTCTCTGTATTTATAGCCTTCCCGAACAGATGAGAGCGACTTTACCTCAACGCTCCCTCCACTTCGACGGAGCCTTTGAACTACCCTCGATTGACGAGGCAGGTGAGATATTCTCCGCGGGATTTGGTAAAAGCAGGTTAAAGACCGACGACTATATCCAAAGCGACGTGGTTGCCTTGACGTGGTAGTCTTTGTAGACTTGGGCTCGGATCCCAACGGACCGGATCTTCACAGATTTAGGCCCTGGCTCATTAAGAATTGAGTCACTTGGGCCTGACTCATCAATTTCCAATAAAGTGAATGATCCAAATCAATAAATCTTGATTCCCATAAATACACACTGACAACTTGACAATAATAATGAAATTTTCTCCCCTTTGAAAGTCCTTGTAGAAAGGAAGAAACTTTCCTACTAATTGTTTTAGAGGATTGGTAATAACTAATTATTTTAATAATTAATTATTTTTTTAAATGATATCTCATTTCTATATTTATATCTACCCTTTTTTAATTCTTATATTTAATAAAAAAATTGGCAACTCTCCTTGAGTCAACTCCCTGAGTCACTGAGTTGACTTTATTCCTCGGCCTTCCGAGTCAGGTCCAAGTCCAAAGAGCAAGTGGGTCACATAAAGCCCAATCTACTACAACGTAATGCAATGCAACCATATTCACCTAGTTTGGACTCACTCTTTGTTGATGATTGTTTATTCTTTAGTTTCACTCAAAGCCTTCAAACGAATACAAAGTAGGACTTGATCGAGTTAAATTCAAGCAACCAACCAACCAAACAATTAGAAAACTTGAAGAAGAAGAAGACATTCATGCAAGAGTAAGAGATACTAAGGAAGACTCAAATGTAATCGAATGATACAAAAGTCTCACTATTTATTGGCTGCAGTGGTTAATAACAAGATTAACAATATCCTAAGAAGTAAGAACCTTTCACTGCCTGTGTCATTATTCCCCCTGCAAGCTGATGGAATTCTATCAGTTACCATCTGCTTGGACCTGAAAAATTGGAAACGCCTGCCTTCCGTGAAGATTTCTGCTATTTGATCTTGAATTGAGACATAGTAAACATCCAGATCTTTGCGTAAAACTCAGTTTGGAATAAAATGACAATCAACCTCGGTATGTTTTATTTGAACATGATAGATAGGATTAAGTGTAGTTCTGAACCCACAACCTCCGAGTGCAAACTGTGGTCTTAGACCAACTGAGCTACCCGTTGGGGTTAAAATAGAAATGCTTAAACTATGAACGTGTCGGAATAATTTATCCATACACTATCATTTTAATTTCTGAATACAGAGAGAAAGGTGAGTAAGTGTGGCAAAAGATGACCTGACCCTCATAACTTGAAATGCATTTTTTTTTTTATAGCTAATACTCGAAATGCATTTTATACAGGTTGGGTGGGATCAAGTTACATGGGTTTGAAGCACGTTGGATGTAGGTTCCATGGATTGGGTAGGGTTAACCTACATCAGGTGCGGGTTGGGATTACCTAACCCATTTTAAAAACAGGCTCAATTAGAGTTAGGTTTCAACATATAGCAACCCAAGTTAACCCGACCCAATTGACACCCCTAAAAAAAGGAGGAGATCGAAAGCTTCCTTAAGCCATTTCCAAATTAATTTTCATGAATATATATGGCATTACTTGAGGGACCCTTTGTTTTGATGGAATTGAAATCAAATGATTCCAAAAAATTCATTACTATAAGCGGCTAAAATTGAAAAAACGAAAGTGGTCACCAAATAAATTTTTCTTTCATTGAAAACAAATTAAATCCTAGGATAGTTAACGTCCATCTCCACCTCACATCCTTCCCCCCCCTTATCTCTTTAATATTCCTTGAAGGAAACCACTTTTACCATAAATCACTGGTAATTCATGCCATGCACCCAATTACAGGCAGAACGAAAATGCTGTGTCATTGTATTGAGCTTGAGTGCAACACCCTTCTTAAAAGACACGAGCAGGGCCCACCTTTCAAAAATCCAAACCGTTAATATATATATATATATATATATGGGAACATCTCTCACCTTACTATGAAAGATAAGGTGGGGGCCCTTACATCCATATCCAATACCAAAAGTGAGAGATTTTCCTATACTCTCATAAGAGCATCTCCCAATATATAAAAGCACCCATTACAGTGACACTCTCAAAATACTAAAATCAATTTCAGTTGTATGGGTCCCATCTAGTAGATGCAATGGTAAGATCAGGCCTCCATAATTAATATCTTATGGCGTAGATAATCTCAAACATGTTTATGGCCCACCAACTCAACATTTCCTCCCTAGTCCCTTCAACTTCTGTGAAACCGGTGCATGAGTGCATATAAAAGGTATTCCCATGAATGATGACCATTTCGTTGTTACCATTTTTATTTCTTTCTAATTTCACTCTCTTTCAAAATCAGAATCTCTCATGTTCTTCTAAAACTTACCATGTATTCCTTCAAACATTTTGAAAATTCTAGCCGTTAGGCATTCTAAAACTGTCATCCCAAACTCATCTCTTTCCTTCATATAAACAAAGATCATGGGTAAGAGAATCTCCTTTTAGATTTCACAAAATCCAAGAGAGCTCATCTCTGGATTTCTCCAAGATTGTGAAATCTCCAATTAGATTTCAATTATTCACAATGTCAAATCATAGCCGTTGTGCAGCTTGCAGGTTCCTTAGAAGGAGATGCCCTGAAGATTGCATTTTCTCTCCTTACTTTCCTTCAACCGACCCACAAAGATTTGCTTGCGTTCATAAGATCTATGGTGCCAGCAATGTTAGTAAGATGCTGCAGGTATAAATATAATGGATCTCAGTATCTTTTATTGCCATTTAATGAGAGAAGGAGTTAGAGTTCCTCACTTGTTTTGAACATTAATTAAATAGTCATTTGATGGGAAACAACAGCAATTTATTATAAGACAACAAACATCAATATCTAAATGAAGTCATTTGATCTTTATTTGTTTAAGTTAATTGGTTTCCATTCTCACTTCCTTTGAAATCAATGTAAGCTATTTAGATATTTATGTTAAAAGAAGGAAGTCATTATCCTGTGCATTTATGTTCTTTTTTTTTTTTTCAACTCATGGATCAATTTTTTGACTTTATATTATACGGAAAACTTTCTCCTGTGCACGGTGCTATATTCATGGAGTGCTCGCCCCAAAGGCGAGGCCCTTTGAATTTCATGCGCAACGACAACTACAATCCGAATGGACAGCAGCGTAGGAGAAAATCATCTTATTTTATTCTTTTGTCTCATGGAAGCATATTATGGTGTATATAAGAGTTAATGAGACAGTATCAAATGCTGCATTTTGGCCCCCATATCCGTTAAGTTGAACCCATCATTGGGTGCGTAGCAATTTTGGGGATGGTGGGTTTGATTGAAGTGGATTGGGTCCATGCTGAATTGGTTGGGCCACCTGAAGCTGCTGGGTTCCTAGAGTGATCATTTCAGTGTCATTATCTAAGTTGTTTAGTTTGATAATTCTCATCGTGAATGATTTACGTTTTTCGATTGAGGTGATCGATTTTAACTACTTTTGTAGTTGAACACAAAAACTTAATTAGGTTACAATTAAGTTCTAAACACTTTTGGTGTGAACAAGTAGCTTATATTTATTAATTGTGTGTATTGCCATTATGTAGAGATTAACTTGTTTTTCCACAAAGTATTCCTACTAATAATCCCTGAAATCTTCCAAAGATTGGGGACAACCCTACACTTTTTTTAAAGTTATACTTTCCTGAAAATGATGTTTGTGACATTGTTGCTAACAATGCTACTAATTATTCCTGTTATTCCTATATCTCTTGGATCAGCAAATCCCAGTTCATCTGCGGGCCCATGCTGCTGATTCGATCTTCTTCGAAGCTCATGCGCGAATTCAAGACCCGATCTACGGTTGTGTTGGGATCATCTCCCGTTTACAACATGAGATCTATGCTAATCAGCGCGAGCTGGCCAATACTCAGGCAGCAATTGCTTTCAACAATGCCCAACAGGCCCAGGCCCAGGGAACTCAGATCCAACAGCTTCAACATGTTGATGAGGCCCCAGGCTTCATTGGCTCATGTCACATGGATCAACCCTCATTGGACCACCATTATCATGTACCTGGATTTCTCTCAGAGAAAACACAAAAATCTCTAAGTAGATCTGACTGATGACTAGAATGACTGTCAGCTTTGTTCTGTTGTTTCAATTCAACAGCTATGTAGTGTGTGTTAAGTTTATGTTATTGTAATAAAGTAATGTCACTGCTCCAGCAGGTGGAACTTATTAACTTGGAAGAACCCCAGAACTATCAAAGGGGATTTAGGAACATATAAATAATTTCTCTATCTTTTGAGATGGTCTGGTTTATAAGGTTCTCCTCTGTCTTGAGCAGTAATTGGCATTTGTAGTGTCTTAAGGACTTTTGGGCCTGTGTTACTGCTGTGTCTGGTGTCGGATCTGTCTTGTATGTCCTATCCTTTTAGTTAATATATCTCTCATGTTTCTTGCTGTAGTACTTAAAAATATTAACAAACTGAAAATACCGTTATTGGGGTGAGAAAATCAGGTCCATCCATCCCAGAGCCCGTGTCCAGTCTGAAGCAGGTTGGGCTAGATCATTCTGGCCCGGCCCCTTGGCTCCCCTGAATGGTAGGGGCCTAGGAGGAGCTTCTTGCTCTTGGGTAAAGCAGCTGTATCCAGTAGTGGAAGGGGATTTGGAGGCAATAGACATGGAATTGATAGGACACATAGGCCTGTCAATGGGCCGGGCCAGGCCTGGCAATGTGTCGTCCAATCCCGTCCTGAATATTGGACGGGCTTGCCGGGGATTATCCAATCTCAGCACTAAATTCAGCGGGCCTATGTCAAATCCCATCCCGTATGGGCTTGGGATGGGCCCAGGCCCGATATTTTCATCAATGGAGACGTCCTTTTTCTTTTTATTGGGTGAAGCTCTATCAATAAAGATAATAATGATGGCCAGATAAGGGGCGGACTAAATCTCAGCTTGATCAAATTTCAAAATGTTTAGATACTAGATATTAGATATTAAGTCTTCAAAATGAAAGGTGATAAATCTATCAAAAATCTCAAATCTAAACTCAATAGTGGATCCAGTCCGAGTATCAAATTGAGTCGACTACCAATTCATCGTGTGGGTTTTTGGTATGGAGTGGGAAGTGATTGAATTCATGAGAAATGGTGGAGTAAAGAGACATTTTGGAGGTTTCCATTGAAATATATTAAAAATAGTAAAATAACGTTACAGCTGGGCCGGGCCAGGCCTGAACGGGCCGGGAATGCTCTGCCCATTCCCAGTCCCATTTTGACCGGGCTTTCAAATAATGGTCCAAGCCCAGCCCACTGGGCGCAAATTAAAAGCCCTGTGTTTTCACGCTTAGTAGTACCCATTTCAACGAACTAAATTAACATCCTAATTGGCAACACATTCTCATAAAAGGGTTGACTTCCCATTTTGTAATACTTCATTTTTGTTTTTATTCCATAGGAAGCTAATATTTCAATACATCCATGAAAAACAGCTGTGAAAGGATTCCACATTTGGCTTTTTTTTGTGGGCAATGGTTAGGCCCTTCTCCTAGCCTTTTCCCCACCTCCACACTCCAACCATATGGCAGTGGAATTACATGGAGTCGCAGAGTGACCTTTTTGCAGCGGCCACTATAAGGATCTCTTATGTTTTCACTGATATAATTTACTGGAATTGTTTCCTCACTTCATGGAGATCCACACTAGCAAATGGATTCTTGGTCTCAATTGAATCAACTTAGTCTCCAAGCAGAGCACTCCCAGATGACTATTTAGAACTCCCAGATTGAATTTGAACAAAGGGCACGATATCTACTCTAATAGCAACATTAGCATTGTTGGATATATCTGATGAAGAAGTGCAACCTATTTGACAGTGCAATGGCAAATGAAAATTCATGTAGTATAGACTCCAATGTAATTGAGACAAAACTTTGATGATGATGATGATTAGTATTACCACTTTCTCGCACCTATAATGAAATTCCCTGTGAGCATTAAGTATTCCTTTCATAGTTGATACCTTAAATATTGTTGTTGGTGAAGTTGTGCTGGTATTATTTCTTCAGAACCTGCATCTGGTGAAGGTCTTCCTGTTACAGCAAGGATTAGGGAAACTTATGGTTGTTGATTCATTGTGCAGTCGCTCAACAAAATGCGGTCTGCAGGCTAACTGGCTCATGCCAATAGAGACAGATTTTCAAGAATGGCTGGCTAGGCTCGTGGGGTCCACGACTCGGGTCCCATGATCAATTCAAACCAGTCAACCCAAGGCTAATTAGCACTCATCCACATTTGATACTAATTCCTTGGATTGTTCATGCAAAAACACTTACAGTGCGACTTGATCTCAAGGCTAATGTCTAAGTTTGAGGCCCTTTAAAACCAGCTCTACCACCTGGTGAACCATGATCTGGGTCATAATGATCTAGATCGTGGGTTGGTTCAATGTGTCACAATATTGAAGAATCTACATTATGTGATGTAGCTAACTAGAGCTGTTCATTTTCTAACAAGATCATCTCGCGAGCGGGAACATTTAAAACTGTACTCTTGGATTTGGATGTCAAACACTCCTAATAGTCTAGTTATCCATTTGTTAGATTCTGTAATATGAATGAGTTTTTATGACTTATGGCAATTGAAGCACTGACTAAAGCCTCTTATTCCAACATCAGGGGTTCTATATATTATTACTTATGTCATCAGGGGTTCTATGTATTGTTACTTATGTCATCAGGGGTTCTATCAATGTATTGTTAATTAGTATAATGAGAGTATAAATGACAAATGATTAACAAAAAAGGTAAAAAAAGCACCATACACACAAGAATTTACTGAAAGAACAATAGTAGCAACAGCAACAAATAGCACTATCTGCATTATCTTCAGATACCATCTGGAGTAATTCAAAATGTTGATCAAAATGCCGATGATATGCCAGAAAATTAATGATTTTGTATGGTGAAACATTTGTTGGATGTGATGCCTGAAAGCATCTCAGGAAGATCCAATGGCTCCCCATTAAGGTGTATGGTTGGGTTGATTGTATGGTGACAATTTCTCTGTCATTGTCATGTCTCTCGGAAAAAGAATGTGGTTTTCAGTGCCTTCATTTCATAGCCAATAAAAACCATTGCTAGTGCAGCTGACTGCTGACTCGTATAGATTAAATGAATGATGCATGACTCTTTTGCTATTTACTAGCATAAAAGAGTCCAGGCTTCAAGTTAATTATCTGAGTCCATTCCTTTAAACCAATCATTGAGGCAGTATAATATAAAATCTAAGCCACTCAGATGTAGGCTCTCTGATTGTAGGCCGAGGAACTTTACTCGAATGATGACTTTTGCCCATCATCAGATTGATCACATGGAGAATATGTGATGATACTCTCCTTTGCTTTATCTGTTTTTACCATGTATTCCATATGTGATCAATTTGAATTTGGACCCTATTTTGATTGGAGCGGAATTTTACCTATGCTTCAACAAGGTGGAATAGTTGAATTTAGATTCTACCATGGGGCTCCACTCATGAGATTGTAAGGATCAACTCAGAGAATTCTCTTCAAGGTCTGGCTCTAGAGGAACCAGATTCATGTCACAAATCTTCCCTGTATTTTTTTTCTTCTCAGAATATAACGTACATATTTTTCATGAGAAAAGTGATAGAACTATAACTTTGACTTTATCATCATATTTTCAAAAAATAGAAGAGAACGTCTCATTTAACTTTGTTATGGTGATATGATTGTGAGATACATCTAAAATCTC
Organism: Camphora micrantha; assembly: GCA_003546025.1. Taxonomy (NCBI): domain Eukaryota; kingdom Viridiplantae; phylum Streptophyta; class Magnoliopsida; order Laurales; family Lauraceae; genus Camphora; species Camphora micrantha. The sequence continues at coordinate 2,311,773 of QPKB01000003.1, read as the reverse complement.
CATATTTTGTTAATGATCCATATTAGCATTACACCTAGAATAGATGTGTTTTTGTGTGGTTTATTTTTAGTAAGATTTCTTGAATAATATTACCATTATAACAAAAGACCAGAAGTTCAAAAAGTTTGCTAAAAAATTACTCATTAGATGTCCTCAGAAAAGATAAACTCTATTCTGAGAAGAATAATAAAGATGCCTGCCTTGACCATGCTGAAGCAGATATGTTGACGTATTGGAGATGGTCATCAAACTTCAAAGTCTTCCATGGAGTTCTTAAGGCTGGGCCAGAGTGCCAGAGTACCAGATTATTACCCTCCTTTCCGGCAATTGTTTAAACAAAGTATTGTCATATGATTAGTGGAGGACTTATGATTTTGGTTTGACGGGTGCGGACTCAAACATGCAATTGGGTTATAAGGACAAAAGCAGGATTTTTATTTGGGTTTTGGGGGTGGACACGGGATTTTTATGTGAATTGTCAAAGCCGAGCCAAAAATTTCATCATGATTTTAGAAATTTACCGATGCCCAATGGATGCGACAGTGCCCATATAAATGTACTTGGATTTGCCCCTGCATATGATAGTGCCAAATAACTTACTTTGATGATTGCTTGAAACTCATTCAAAATAAGAAAATATAAAAAAAAACCCAACCATAAACTTTTAAAAAAATGCAATTATACATTTTCTTTTCACATGTTCATTTGTTAGTTTATTGGGATTAGGTTTTCAATATTGATATAATATTAAGAACAAGTTTATAAATTCATATGTAATCTATTTATTTATAATTGTTTATGGCATTATTTGCAGAGGTTCCTAGAATAATGCCATAAGTAATATGAATATGGGCATACAAGAAAACTGGTTAGGTGTTTCTAATAATAAACTAAGAAGTTCAGTTTATCTACTATGCACAAAAATTATCCACTGTGGGGCTCACCATTTTAATAAACAGTTTCTCAATGAATTGAAACAATGAAAATTACATGATTGACTTAAACACCTAACATTGATCACATTTTAAACACTTTTGTTGTTTGTTTGATTAATAGAACTTTTTAATGAAATTTTTATAGAAGTCATATCGTCTAACCTTGTCCATCTTTTAACAGAAACCTGATATCATTGCTAAAAAGACCTTTAAAATGCATTAAATTCTAAAATTTCAAATGTTTCTAGGGATCGAGATTTGAAGAATGTCACATTTTAACAAGAATTTGAAGGTATCTAAAACTTTTTAGACAAGAAATTCTCAAGTTCTTACGATCAAGTTGACCTTCAATAGTTTATAGATGTAGCTTAGCTAGTCAGAGACATCAAAGTAAATCAAATCCCAGGGCAAGGGTGGAACTAAATAGAGGCAGAGAGGAGAGCCACGCCCCTATCCAACCCCCAACCCCACCCGCACATACAAGAAAAAAAAAAAAAAGAAAATCCTAAAACCGCCCTTATAAATTGCTTGTTAGTGGCCCTTTATATTATTTTACTAAAAAAAATTAAAAATGAAGATTTTAGGAGAGGAGAGTACTAGACAGGAATGAAGTGTATTAGGTGATAAATTATAGAAAATGAAAACAAAATTTAAGATCATATTTTAAGAAAGACAAAAAGAAACAAGTGCATTGGATTTGACAACAATAACAGTAGGAAAGAAATTCTGAAAAGAAGTTTGCAATAAAATAAAAAAGGCCACCAATGGTTTTGATAGGAGACAGATATGCAGGTAGTCTAATGCTTTTTCAGAACTCTTAAGATTCCAGTTCCTAAATGAAAACTCTTTCATTAAAACAAAAAAGATCTGATATCCCAAAATGCGAATATTGAATCTCCCTGGCAGGTTGTTGCAAAAAATTCAAGTCCATGTCCAAGGAAGGATTAGAGGAAGATGATAGTTAAAATAAGGAAGATGTCTAATATTCAATGAGTGATGGGACAATGCAACGGATAATGGATTCTTTTGACCAATTGATGTTTCATATCTCTTTCTAAATTTCATCCAGTTGTACTGAATTTGAGCACAATTTATCATAATGTGCTGTAAAGCATTTACTAATCTTTAACTTTTGTTCAAGTGAATGTAGGGCCATCTTCTACTTATCTTCCTCATTGTATTTTTTAATGTGGACTCTTGAATTTAATACTAGCATATTGCCATATTCCATGGAACCATATGTAAGGCAAATCTTCATTGCCTCAGTGAAGAATCCATAAACCGCAAAACCATGATATTATTGGCGTGCTTGTTTTGTTTATAACTAAATATATAAGAATCGGAAGAATTCATATCTGGGTTGTGACAAAGATTTACATATGCTGTTAACCTACCTAACACAACCCTCCTTCTTTATTCGGGTTTGTGATCGACAATCAAAATTAAAGAAAGATTCATGTAAAACATAATTGGGACAAGATTTTGATGATGATGATAGAAATTACAAGATTCTTATTTCTAAGAAAATAGTCAAAATCAAAGAAATAAATGTGAATTTTAAAAAATGAGCATCAAATAACCTCTGCCATAATGGGAAATGAATCAAGGGAATGTGAGAAATGAATACCTAAACACCATTCTAGTAATTCAAATCCTCAGAAAGTGAAGATTGAATCTACATCCGTACCTTAGATCCCTCAATCATCCCACTCCTCTTTAATATTTTTATGGTGGAGCTTATTTAATCTTAAATTCATATGTATTCTATGCAAACAAGCGATCTTTATGTGTATAGAATCACGCATGCACATACTTGAGACATTAATCACACATGCACTTCCTTGAGACTTTCAAGGCTCAAAACAGTATAAACGACTGTTAAAAGAACTCCACAAAGTACATAATTGTTAAAAAATCTTCATAAACTCTGAAAAAAGGGCAGATTCTTCCTAATAACAATTATGGTGCTTAATTAGAAGTGGGCTTCCATACGTTGCATGCTCAAGGCAAACAAGAATTAAGTGGGTAATTAATGTAGTCGTGTTCAAAATTATTGTCAACTTATATAGTTTGGGCCCTCAAAAATAAATTTTACAGTTCTGGCAAGTATGATCTAGTGGTAGGGGTTCCATTTAGTTCTCCACCTTACATCCTTCACTCTTTACCTCTTTAATAATCATTTATTAGAAAGAGTTTTATTGTAAATTCTTAGAATTTAATCCCATGCAAACAAAGTGACCCCAGGAGATTAGCACTAGAAATCCTTCAAGGGGGCATTTTTTTTTTTTTTTTTTCAAATTCCAGCCAAGGGGTCTGGGACCCATGAGAGAGCCCACTCCTGGCCATTATTATTGTCTTTAATTAATCACTTTAGAAAAGCTGAATGAAAATGAACTTTGGAAATTCTGTCTTTTGCCTTTGTTTTTACGAAGTAGGTCGCTCTCACTTGAACTACTTTGGATGAGAATAATTTTGGTATCTTGAATATACCCACACCAATTAAAGATTCATCCAAAGCCATATAAATTCAAATTAAGATTTAACACTGGAGGTATTAAAAGAAGCATTCCCAAAAAAACAAAAAAAGCACATCATTTCAATCGCACATCCAAATGCATGGATTAGGGCCTACATTACTACATGCTCCACCCTCTTCATATTTCAACCACAAGAATAATTCCTTCTAGGGCTTAATATAATACCCTTCAAATTTTATCATTTCTAGCTATCTAGATGGTCCACCACAATATGCAAGGACCCTATGTTTTAGAATGATTGTTATTGAGTGGAAAAGTCAGTTGAAACAATTCAAACCATTTGTGTTGGTGTTACTAATCCAATATATAGTGTGATAATATACCAAAATCAACATGAGCCAAAAGGCTCTGGCAACATTACAATAAAATAGCGCATGTTCAATTGACTCCTGTCTAAACTTGTAAATAGGGCAAGCTGCATTAGATCAAACTAGTTTTGAACTGTGAAGAGATTTTACTGGAATTGTGTTTCTCAATCATCTCTAACCAAAGAGAATAATTATTTGGAGAGGGTAACCTTCCAAAGGGATTCCCAACTTCTAAAAGAAATATAAGAATTACTACATTTATTCCTATTAATTCTCTTATATGATGATTTAGTAGTCACATGCCACTTTTAATAAAAGGCCAGTTCTTTTTATCCTTCCTAACTTTTCAAGAAATATAAATCTTAAGAATATTCTCTGCATCTTAAACACAGTTAAATCACCTCCTAATCATGTTTCTTAACGACTTTATTCATCATGTAACCAATCATATGGTGGGGCCAATTTAATTGGGTATTGGGTTTCAATAGGTTGGCCCAATTGCAGAGTTTCACGCCTTCCTTGACGAATTCTCTTAGTAGAGACTAAAATAATCTAGACTTGAAATTCATATATGAAGTGGAAAGAAGGCTGCACGCGCCGGAAGAAAGTCCACACACATTGAAAGAAAGCCCGCACGCGTAGAAAAAACACGGTATAACCAGAAATCGAACCTTAGACAGCTGGGTGAGATATGAAGTTGCCAACCAATTGTGCAACCTCAAGTTCTCCAAGGGGGCCTTTGAAATCCATATTTCGGTCTCACTTAGTTTTATCATCGAGACAACTTACATTTAAAGAATTACACCCATCTTGGAATTGATCATGTCTTAAATACATTACTTAATGTGAAAACTGAAAGGGAGTCAAACCATGTGTTTCACACACCACTGGCGATACAAAGGTAAGTACCAACTTGTTCCCAGATTTTGCACAGATAGTTAGGGACATGAGTGTTTGAGACGCCAATGTATTAGAAAAAGAGAGGTGCGGACAGCTCTAATTTGGAGTGGAATGGTAGCATGTGAGGTCCACCTGAAAGCACAGCAATTTCATTTTTTTGGATTGTAGGTGGTTTGATAAGTCTTCCTATGATCTACCTTTGAAAAAGAGAGAGCCTAATACTTGCTCAAGGGAAACAATGTTATATGAACTTCTAACCCTTGCATAAGGTTGGATTCTGAAAAACTTTTGCAGATCGGCCTGGGGGATCTACAAAATCCAATTATGTTAATTCTTTCCTTTTTTTTTTTTTTTTTTTTAAGTAACTATAAACTTGGGTTTAGATTGACAATTTCAACTAAATCATTAAATTAGTGAGTTTCCGCGTGAAGTCTCTACATTAACCAAGGTGTTTAACAGGATGAAAATCTAACAACATCCATTGTTACCCATGATGCCAATATCATCGGGTAGGGAACAAGATACATGTCTGAGGACATATTCGTGCCATCTTTCCATGGAAACGTATAATGAAAAATCAAGATATTATCCCTTAGAAGTATTTTTTCATCATCGTTTGGTACAAACACTTTTAAAACAAAATATCAAAACCAATGCAATTTTAAGTGATTTCACATAAAAAAAAAAAAAAGTGTTTTCGATGGGGGGTTAAAAAAGATTCTGCAAAAAGTGAAAGCCTATGTGAAAACAAACTTGTCTAGGTGCATCTTATGCTATGATTTGTTGTGGCAAAGAAATTAGGTAAGAATCAAATTACTGGGATTAGGGTGGGATTGTGGATATCTTGATCATTTAAAAAAGATTCATTTGATTGATGAAAGCATTAGTTTTTTTTCAAATAGTAGCAGAGTGTATTCCCTTAAATTAAAAGTAACATCCAAAGTCAAGCAGCCGAGTAAGGCGAGTCAATGAAGGCAAGTGACAAAGATAAATTAAAACATCTTCCTCCTTCCACGCGTTATGCATCTTCTCTTGTGACCCAATCAACTACCAGGAATCCCGAAATTTCCCAGCAGTTGAAATTCCTGCTAGCTGAAACAAACAGGCCATTGAAAACTCTAGGAAAGAACTCTTCTCTGCATCAAAAGTAGTCGAATTAACTTCCTCTATCATTTCGTTCTTTCCAGGAAATCATTCAATGAGGGGCCCACCAATTCTTTCTGCTTGTGTGCGGGCTTTCTTTCCACATATGCAGGCTCCTTTCTCACTTGAATCGGTTGTCTTTCCTTGTATATGCGGGCTCTTCATTGGGTCCCACTCCCTTGGCTGGATTACGGAAAAAAAAAAGAAAAAAAAGAAGAGTCCTCTTAAGGTTACTAGCAGGAAAGGTTAGACTTTTAAATCCATATTTTATATCTTTTCAAAGATTTCTGCATAAAAGAAACATGGGCCAGCACACAAAGTTCTATATTGCATGAAAAAAGTGCGCCCACAAACATACCAATTCTGGATCGACCTGAAATAAATTAAGTTCCATCCATAAAGATGTGAGTTTAATGGGCCTTCTGACCGGCCTGTTTATTTACATTATATTACATAGAAAATGGACATATAGGAATTCAATAGTCAAATAAGAGTTACAGAAGATGTGAGGTGTGAATGATATGAAATGAGGGGTGAATAGATGCATGGATAATGGCTAGGTATTTATTTCTCATATTTTCCGCTAGAATATAACCATTAAAGGGAAGATTATTTGATGGTACTTTTGTGTAACCCACCTTTAGCCTTCCCTTTTTAACCACTTATGATAATAATTCCCGTACATTCAATTCCTACATATTCCATGCAAACATACAAACTCACATAAATTTATATTGAAATGAGCTCCACATAAGGATTATTAAAAATGCAATAGATTTGAGGTGAAATGCGAAGAATATAAAGTGGAGATACAAGGAGACTTTGGCTTTTTTAGGGTGATGGGCAGTCATTTATTCCTTGTGAGGTATTGTATTTGAGTTCACCTTTCTAACCTAATTAACAAATGATACAAATTTAAAATTTGAGGTTACTAATTAACAAATCAACCTGAGCTAATATGACATCATCAGACTGATTGCATGATGACCCACCAACTCAAAACAATCTTGACCTGTTAATTAAAAATTTAAGTTGATCAATCAAACTTTTAGAGTGTGCTCTTATTGACAGTTTCAAACTTTACAAAAAGATAGGTCTAGGATTGAAGAATATACCCCATCCGTGTTACACACTTACACGACACCGAACTGGAAAAGAAACTTTACCTGGCCTTCCCATTGCCGCCTCTGTCTGCTGTGAATCTATCCTCTAGAATATGGACATTCATGATACCAGAAAAAATTGGTATTCTCCACTTTCAAAGAAGCGTGCATGTACAGTGGGAGCTAAAAAGTGTTCCAGCCATGAAGATTTGGGCATCTCCATATGATTCTCATAGACTCATTCTTTATACCTGCAAAAATTATCCATAGTTGGAGCAGCAGGACCCCACTCTAGTGTAGGAAGATGTCATCTAAAACTGAATCTTTTGATCTCATTCTAACTGTAAGTGCCTAAAAATTACAGACTTTGTTAAATGGGGTTTGCTGTAAATCTTTTGGGAAAGAAAATAGCTTCTGAAGCCTGAAAAGGAAAGAAGAAGGTTAGAGGCCCTGGCTGTGGTCAGCCGAAGGCACTTTGACGCCTAAGTTAGTTTGACAACTCAACAAAGGGTAAATGAGTGGAAAAGAAGAGAAAGCTAAGAAGTGTTATGTTTGCATACCTTTGTTGGTTTTACCTCATGCATATATATAGAAGCTGGTCACCTCAGATCCTCCCTTAGTGGGGGTAGGTGGAGGTATTGTCCCATCAGGCCATACATTTTCTCCTTAGTGGAGGTAGGTAGAGGTACTGTCTCATCGGACCATACCTTAACCTTTTGCATGATTGTTGATGTGATTGTTGGATAAGGTCTACCCCTTATCTATATCCGGCGCCCATCTTATCAGTAAGCACGTAGCCGCCATTTCATTAATGCTGATTGACATCTAGTACACACCTCGGTCGACCGAGCTGATGGAGATACCGAAGTCAAGTACAACCTTATTGTAGGCTCACCCTGGCACTGTTGCTGAACTGTGCAGGCTTGGTACCATTACCGATCTCCGAAGGATGAGACGAGGTCAACTGGTACTTTTACCAAAGCTAGCCCAAGTCAGATGTGAAGTGGTGACGCTACCGAGCTTAGGAGACCGAGATCAAGACAAGCAATAATTAATACTTTTACTGAGATCAGGGCTTATCTCTGAGTTACGAAAATGCCCTCACACACTAACAAAATCAGTCATATGTTCTTTTAAAGAGGATACTTGATAAAAATGACAAGATTATAAAGCTTGAATGAATGGATACTTGAGTTTTATTTATGTAAGAAAAAGATTATAACAAAAGCAAAAGGAGCAAGACCATAGCTTGACTGGCTCATCTTTCTGTCAGGTGCCATATAAATTTGAGTAATTAAATTTGAATAAGTTCATTGTATATTTATTATGAGAAAACATCACAATTTATACCACAAGAGAGATGATGATAAAGAAAATAAAATCTCAATTCAAGTTTATTTAATATTCAAACTCATTGCCTAAGGGTCAAACTAGGTGCTCATTTTAAAGGAAGAAAAGGATTAATAGTAGAGAAAATTATTGGGAAAATCACCTTAAATGTCCGGTGTACCAAAAAGGCCCTCTTAGTTCATATGTAACAGTAAAGGCTTTCCCGCCAAATTTCACATTTGCTTGAACGGCAAGATTGTCGAACTTTTTTTCTTTTTCTCCAACTAAAACAAGGGACGATATCATTGCTCAAACAAAAGTGAAGAATGTTTAGATGACCTTTATTATTACCTAGTAACTATGAGGGACTTTTTAGTGCAACAGACACCTAAGGTGTTTTTTTTTTTTTTTTTTTTTTCAATAACTTTATCTAAAAAAAATATAAATATCATTAATGAGACCATGTGTCAGGATTATATCACCTCTTCTACTGCAAGGCAAGAAAAAAAAAATGCATAGGTATGAAATATATAGGTAATAAATACATAAGAATTCATAGTGACATGAGCCATTGAAGGATTATTAAAGGGGTGAGGGATTAAAGAGATAAGGTGGAGATGTAGATTAGACCTTGACTTTTCTAGTATTAAATTACTAGGGCGATGATTAGATAATCATTTTTTATATTTCCATTGATTTTATTTTCATTAAATAAAAGTTATTTGATGGTCATTTATTAGAAATCCACCCTTAGTTCTTTATTTTTTAACTTCTTATCGTTTTAATAATAATAATAATAAAAAAAACACACACACACAAAAAAATACAAGGAAAATATTATTGTAAGAGGAAGGAGAATGTTATGGTAATTAGAGACATCTCTCACGTATTCATGTGAGACATAACCTTTTTACCACAGCGTTGGACACCTTACAACAAATCCAACCCCCTCACACTCACTAACTCCCCCATGAGTTAGCACTCACTCTAAATTCGGATTAATATGAATAATAATCAAGGTCAAATTAAATTTCATGAAAAAATAACTTTAAAAAAACTAATAAAATTCAATCTAACGGTGAATTATTCAAATTAGTGTCAAATTAATGTGAATACTAACGTAAGAGAGCAGTGAATGTGAGAGAATAGGACCTGTTGTATGATAAAAATGATTACCTCTCACACAAATACGTAAGAATCACCTCTTAGCAAAACATAGGAAGCATGATACAATCCTACATAGGCCTGCATGATTCACTTATATGAATATAATATGGAGAAGAAACAAAGTAAATCAAGAAATGGACTCAGTGGATCAACAATGACTGATATCAAATTAGTTTTAATCAGATTCACTCTTTTACCAAAAACTAAAAAAAGGCTGAATTTCCTCAGAATGGCAATACAAAGTGTAGAAAACCCCACCCTGAATCCAGCATTTTGCTAACAGACGCGACTAGGAATGTCCATCTGGGCAGGTTCTTTTGGCTGTCTTTTTTTTACCGTTTACAGTGAATGCCTATAAAATAACATCAACTCAATAAACGGATAGGGGTTATGATGAAAGAACGAATCAAAAGAAGAAAGTCTTCGGAGACTACGAGCATTGAGGAGGAATTCAAACGATGTCGACTGATACCATCACAACTCAAATAACTGTTATAATATTTGCCCTTTTTCTTTCCTCTCTTTCTTTATTTCTTTCTACTACTCCTCCTCAATGTGGTCTATGTCAACTTCTGCAACTTGCTAGGAAGACTCAAGAGAAATATTTCTTCTTCTTCTTCTTCTTCTCTCAAGGAATTGGTCTATGTCAACCTCTGCAACTTGTTAAAAAAAGAAAGAAAGAAAGAAAGAAAGAGAGAAGGAAAGAAACAGAGAGAAAGAAAGATGGGAAATTGCTGGGGAACGCCAGTTAAAACGTCTGAGAGTCCCACCACGACCAGACCATCAAGCCCAGGTAATGAAAAAAAGGAAGAGGAAGGAAAAAAAAATCAAATCTTTTGATGAACCCAGTTGGGTTTTTCTTCCTTTCTTCATAATTCCTATTAGTTTTCTCATATGGGTTCTTTTCTTTCCTTTTCAGTTTCTAATTTGAGTAATTCAAGATATCTGTTTCATCTTTTCTCTCTCTCTCTCTGACTTTTCTTTCTCCTGGTTCTGGAAATAATTCATCTTTTTTTTTTTTTTTCTTTTTTGGGTCCTTCTATTTCCGTGATAGAGAAAAAGAGCCTGACATGGGTTGCTTTCTCTAAATCATAGAAACAGAACCCATAGAAACAGAACCTGACATGGGTTGCTTTCTGAAAATCCCTTTCTCCTTTAGCGTACATGTGATTTCTTTCAAATACAATCTTTTCTCTGTAACTCTGTTTTTTCATGTTTTCTTCTCACATTTTGATTCACAAACCTCTCCATGTTTACATAATCTCACATGGGTTTCCTTCAAATCCTCTGTTCCTCTTCTCTTATCTTAAATTTGCAGGGATTACAAAGAGCACCAGCAATGAAGGGACGCATTCGGGAACTGGGAGTGCATTTTCGAGCAGTTTGGATGAGGTTTCTCCAAACGGACAGATTCTTCCCACTCCCAACTTAAGGTTTTTCAGTTTTGCAGAATTGAAGACAGCGACCAGGAATTTCCGGCCTGATACCGTTCTTGGGGAAGGAGGTTTTGGGAGGGTTTTCAAGGGTTGGGTCGATGAGAAGACACTTGCACCAGCCAAGGTTGGAAGTGGGATGGTCATTGCTGTCAAGAAATTGAATTCAGAGGGCTTGCAGGGATGGGAAGAGTGGCAGGTATTTTCCATTCAATCCAACACTTGTTCTGCAAAATTTATGAAAAAGAAAAAAAAAAAAAAATCTGTTTGGGGCCAGTTTGGTTGCATGGAATTGAATTCTTAGGAACCTGAAATAAAGGTGAAAATCCATAAATGGGCATCAAATTATCTCCTTTTGGGAGTGGGGAGATGGGATTGGGGGTTTGGATTTGGACTTTGGAAAGTGAATTCTCAGCCATCACACAGTGGATCAAATCCTAGGAAAGTGAGGGTCCCGTCTAGCCATCTACTACTCTTACCTTATATCCTTAGCCCTTCACCCCTTCCCCTTTATTAAGAACCCATTTTGTAATGAATTCCTAGGAATTCAAATCCATGCAAGCAAATGGGCTTTATAACCGAAATTCCTCATTTTTTTTCCAGAAATTAAACTGTGATTAATGATGTAAAATTCTCGCATAGTTACCATTTAACTCGTTACTGTTAATAACACCTACGCTTTCTCACCTTCTGTTCGTGCTTCTGCATAAATATTATACAAAAGTCTATTAAATGAGGGGATTCATGCATTTGATTCTTGCTTCCCGGCCTTCTATCTTTTATCAGTCTTGTAACTATCTCACAAGTTCGCACGCAGTTTCCTCTCGCAGGATAGGAGCATTTGCAAGCAGCTCAGAGTTATATTTTTGTTTTAGGGTCAACTGTGTTGGTTACAAGGCTCACAACAAAAGTAGAAGCACCTTTTTATGATTCCCCATTCCCCAAACAATCTAACCATTTGAAAAGTCATGAACTTGATGTTTTATTCTGCGTTCTAAGGTTTGCAAATGGAGAATTTTGCTTACATGATCATGACTTGAGCATGATTTGTGTGCGTTTCTATTTTTGAATTTTACATGTCCCGATTTTCTTAATTTTCTGTATAGCACTCTTGAAAACTTTCACTATATTCATTCTCGGCCATATTATCTTCACATCAAACCTTATCCCATTTATTGAGGGTCAGCTTAGAGTTTGGGTCCTCTACAGCTTTGCTGGAGAATTCTCTCAGGCTTTTTTGGAGGGAACGTGGCATGTTTCTGGGGTCAGTATCTTCAGCATATGAAAAGAGAGTTTGCAGATAACAATCTACCAAATATCAGTTTGATTGTTCATGTTGCTACTTGTCTCATCTAAAGCCAAAAATGGATGTTTGAGATTGGAATTCCTGCCTTTATCAACTCACTGTCTATATGACGGCTTCAGATAGGAAGATTAACAATGTTCAGTCCATCTAGTTTTTGGTGGATGGATAATCTACAAATTTCTTGTATCTGATGGGGGCCAATGTTATCTATTTTAAAAGCTGGGGAGAATCTCTCCAATGAATATTGGAGAGGATCTAGACGACTCAGCTCTGTATGTGCTAACTAGTTTTTTGTTCATCCCTATTTTAGGCTATTTATGAAGTTGTTGCATAGAATGAGGTCTCCACAATTAAATGGCAAGGCAACTCAGCTTTTGCATATAAATATCTAACAGTCAACACCCGGCAAAGAGCCAAAAAGTCAACAACCTATATATAAATGCTGATTTATATATAGGGATGCAGGCAATGGACTTCATTCATTCAAGAGAGCAAAATGTGCATGCTACTTTTGTCATATTCTTCTAGTAGTGATAATCTCATACCTTTTATTTTAGTTTGGGTTAAAGGCGATCATCACTTCAGTTCAACCATTAATATATCACTATGATCTGAGTGGTAGTTAGGCTGGTTGCAATTTGTATTCTAACAGTCAACACCCGGCAAAGAGCCAAAAAGTGCCTTCCACATTGTAGTTCTGCTTGTCTGTATCATGGCCTGCTGTTGTTCCACCATCACTAAATCATTTCTTTAAAACTTATGGATTAAAGAGTGTTTGCAAGCCCACTTCCTCCACCGTCACTAAATCAGTTCTTTAAAACACAAGGATTAAAGAGGGTTTGCAAGCCCACTTCCTCTCTTGAACTAATCTCCTACATGTGCCCATCCTGACCACTATCAGGTGTGCCTCCCTGTTGATGTAACCGATCTTGAAATATGTAACTAATCTCACCCAAGCATCTATTAAAAGTGGTTGATTTTAGTGCAGCTCATCTCCAAATTACACATTAGGGCTGATTTTTATTCGCGGAGATCAAATTTTTGGCCTCTCATTGGGTGGTTGAGTTTCAGCATGTGAGAAGGTCAGCCAATGCTATGGTTGATTCTCTAGGTAAATTAGGGGTAGATAGGGTGGTGCCTTTAATTGCTTATACAGTTATACTATGTAATGGTTTGCTGTTGGTTGTTTTTTGTGATTGGGTATAAGGTTCTTGTACCTGGCTTTGTTGTCTTTCTTTTGCATGTAATTTCCTTCTTCAATACAAAGTTTTTTTCATCGTTTAGAAAAAAAAAAAAACATACAAATTTAGGGCCGAGGCACGAAGATTGCAACTGATGGTCTTTTGCCCACTGAATTTGGAAAACACATTTTATTTCCAACCATCCACGTGATGGTCACTTGGCACCATTTGTGCCATTATAATTGTGATTTAGGCTCTTCTAATCTACAGGACCCCATGAATTGGATGCTTTGGATTGATTATGGAACTTCTTGTGAATCGTGCATGAGTATGAACCAGAACCACCATCCTGCAAAGAAGAAAAATTCAGTGTGGTCCAAACTTTCATGAATTCTAGTTTGTTGAAGTCTTCCTTCTTCCACGTGGAACTTCCTGGCAGTTGCCTTGCCATTTCTTATGAAGCCTACATCCCTCCCCATCGCTCTCTCTCTCTAACTTCTACCAAAGATGGTCTTCTCCAGAAGGGTCTCCATTGAGAAGGCTAGCAACGTATTGATAGGTCCATTGCCACATTTTACAAGGTTTGGGCTGCTTTCATTTTGATAGTTTCCCTGCCTTTAGAAGGAAACTCCAAGGATATTTTGACAAGAACATGTGGCACAACAGAAGGTTGCTCACTATTGGAGCCTTAAGGTTGTGGGTTTGAGTGATGTTACCTATAATAGAAAAGTATTCTCAAGGATATTTTGACAAGAGCATGTTTTTGGTTCATGCCATCAAAAAATTCGTACTTCTCTAAGTACAATGTTGCTTGTTCTTAACTTACAATATGTGGATTTTTACTAGGATGCATGCCACCCATGTATGAGATCTGGAATTCTGGATGGCTCGTCTGCTGAATAAAAAAACTTATAGATTTTGTTGAAAATATAAATATTTAATAATTTGAAGATACAGGAAAGATGGTCCATGAAAGTCCACCGGAGTATTTTAACATTTTCCTAATTTTTCAAACAATTCTCTTTTAGAAGAAGGGATTTTGAAAATCTCTTAATATATTCATGGCATCTTCTTTTTAGTTACGATCTTACAGAAATATTTGAATATTTTGGAAGTAGTGGCAATATATATGACACTAGTTATTACTATTTTCTTCTGAGAAGTTTATGACACTAGTTATAAGGTTGGCTTTATTTTATTTTATTTTAATTTTGTGATTTTAATTCTGCTCTATGTGTATTTATTGTATTTGTCTATGCTCCTTTTTGCGGTCCGTAGTGAGTTTCTTAACAAGGCATTTTGAACATCTTTTAACATACTTATCACATCTTCTTTTAGTTACAATCTTGAAGAAATATTGCAATATTTTGGAAGCCCAGCCAATATATATGATACTAGTTATACCTGTTTTCTTATGAGAAGTATGCTGCACTAGTTATACAGTCTGTTTTATTTTATTTATTTATGTGTTTTTTGTAATTTCATGATTTAATTTTTTTGGTATGTTTTATTTTATTTGTCTATTTTCCTTTTTGCAGTCAGAGGTGAATTTCTTGGGGAGGCTTTCTCATCCGAACCTTGTGAAGCTTTTGGGATACTGTTGGGAAGACAAAGAACTACTACTTGTATATGAATTCATGCCCAGAGGGAGTTTGGAAAACCACCTCTTCAGAAGTAAGTAGTAAACAATATTGTTATTGTAATTAACTGTAGTTGGTGGGATACGGCTATGACGATGATGATGGTGAAAAATTGGCACTGTAGTTATTGTTAAAAGCAATCATGATTCAGGGTTAAGATAATAAATACAGAGTGATCATCATAAGTTGCAGAAAATCGATATTGTGCCTAAACACCATGATAATAATCAGAAAAATAGATCATCTACCTGATGTAATAGTGCTAAAGCCTGTGCATGGCTGCGATCTTGTTTGAGCGACCAGATGGGCTGAGATCTCAACTTTCAGTGTCAATTTTCTTCTGCTTTATTCTCTACACCTCTTTATAGAAGGTGAAAGATGAGCCTTTATAGAGCTAGGGTTATCCATCAAGAAAATTCGGCTTCAATCAGTGAAAACTTATGTGAAGATAAGTTTTTTCATTCCATAGGAAACTACAGAGTAGCTCTTATCTTATAGTTCATGTTGGAAGCAACTCAGAGTATGACCATATGACCGTGTTGTGTGTCCCAACTCCCATACGTGGTTTTGTGATGTGAGAGAGAGACCACATGAATTTTCCAATGTTTGTCACAATCATGCTATCATTTCTTTAAGTGTTATTTTACTCACTCATCAGAAGACAGGTTACCAAGTCTTCAACCGTACTGTATAGATTCACATTCATATGTTCCTCCAAAATACGAATATAACCTACTGACCTGTGCACGTCAATGCAAATACGCATGCCATTGGAGCAGTGAATTTTCTTCCCCTAGTGAACTCAAGTCAAAGATTGAGGCCTCAATCCTCTAATCTTACTGATAGACAGGCCAATTGCAGGTCATGTGTTAGTTCTGAGCCATCAATGTACCTATACAATGCAGATTTTTTTTTTTTTTTTTTATAACTTTATTGTAATCGAACTTACAGCTATTTTTACCTACATGCGGTCAGTTTCTCATTGTGCACAGGTAGAGAGACTTGGCTAGTCTGAGCTGTATTTGTCTATTCGTAGAATTGCAACCATTGTTCATGTTTCTAGATTGATGCATTGCTGTAGGGGGTTCGGCCTTTCAACCGCTTTCATGGAGCATACTGCTCAAGGTAGCAATAGGTGCAGCTCGGGGCCTTGCATTCTTACACTCTTCAGAAAAACAAATCATATATCGTGATTTTAAAGCATCTAATATATTGCTTGATTTGGTAAATTCTTCATCCTGATTTATTCTGCTCTAGAGACAAAGGGAGAATGAACCCCTTTTATGATCAATTTCTTAATGTGATTTCTTTTCTTCTTTTGTTTTTTTTTTTTTTCCTGCAGAACTATGATGCAAAAATTTCTGATTTTGGGTTAGCGAAGAACGGTCCAGTGGGTGAAAATTCACATGTCACCACACGTATCATGGGCACCTATGGCTATGCAGCTCCTGAATATGTGGCTACAGGTAAGATCAGTTCTTTGGTAGCAACCTTCATGGCTACAAGTTCTTGTGATTTCTGTTTTCACTTTTAATTTTTCACTCCATGGTGGACTTTCTTTATTTTAATCTAATCTTAAATTGCTCTCTAGTTTTATGCATGGGTGGATGGTTTTGGTAGTTTGTCTTTATCTAAAATTATTATGTATGCACAATTCACTGGCAAGAAGCAGTGTTTTCAGCACCGACCAGACCAGCAGGTTTTGCTTGGTACATCAAGCAATTGAACCAGCGATCTCGGAATTTGGTCTCTCAAAATGAAATTTCGATCATGGTTCTTAGAGTTGTGTGTCGTTTGATATTTTCATTTGGTAAACGGGCCTATTTGGCATGTTCACCAGTTTTCAGTTGCAAGTGAACCTGTGGTTCATCAAATCACCTTCTTCCCTAGAAATTTTTTTCCTTGTATGAACTGTTTGGATGCGTTGCATATTTTGTGTCAGTAGTGAAACATTGTGCTATTTCTTTTCCAAAGTCATTTTAAAATTTAAATCAGGGTTTTCAACTGGTCTCTGGGATTGTAGCTTGAAACTCTCTTCAATCATGAAGGATGGCTTATAGAGCCCTGTAGAGGTCCTTTTCGTTCACTTCCAAGTTTCAACCTTGTTATCACTTGCTTTAGCTAGGTTTCAAACTGGTCCAACAGTTGTACAAACATGAAGTTAAAGAGCTAATAATCATCGCTAGTTCTTTCTTTTTGGCAATAAAACTATACTTGAAAAATCACAGTGACTATGAAAGGACTCTTAGATTGCCTGCCACAGGGGAAGAATAATATATATTTCTTGCTTGAAAAATATCTCAAATGGTTGAAATTTCCTTGATCTCTACAATGACAATTGTGCCTCTATCAATATAAACCAGGCCATCTGTATGTGAAGAGTGACGTATACGGTTTTGGAGTTGTGTTGCTCGAGATGCTTTCAGGCATGCGGGCACTTGACACCAACCGTCCAAGTGGGCAACACAATTTGGTAGAGTGGGCAAAACCATTTCTATCTGATCGAAGGAAGGTATTATCACATGTAATGGACCAGCGGCTTGAAGGCCAGTATCCGTCCAAAGGTGCAGTTCAGGCTGCTCAGCTCATCCTCAAGTGTCTCGGGTCTGACCCAAGAAGGCGACCATCCATGTCAGAAGTGGTGGAAACATTGGAGCAGATTCAGGCCATAAAGCATAAGGTCCAAGAACCAAAGAACAATCCTCGGCGTCCCACTGACCACAATCATGCACACCACCATGCACACAACCGCTCCCCACTTCATCCACAAGCTGGTAATGTAGGAAATGGAAAAAATGCCCATCAGTGATCTCCAAAATCGTGGTGACCAACAAGGATGTACCTGTTGAAAGCAATCTTCAAAATCGAGGTAATTTACTCCAACATGAACAGCTACTAATGACAAGAGTGCCATGTGCATGTCCAATTGTTCGCGCTTATTGGGCAATCTCTATTTTTTGTTGTGCAATATCATTGTTATTGTTTTTTTTTTTTTTTTTTTTTTTTTTTTAGTTAATTATGAAATTTGGATGCCGTGATGATTTGTATCTAGGAACAATTGGATCATGGAGTAAAAAGATTGTTTTCAATGCCTGATGGGATGCTTGGTTGTTTTCCACCTCAAATTGAGTTTAAATTGTACTTGCATTTGTATTTTGTTTTAAATTCCAAACAGCCACCACAACCATCTTTAGAGTTTCTCTCTATATGATCCTTGAATAGCATGAACTATTTTATCAATAGTCACCATTATTCTGAGCTTTGGTCGCCATCGCCTTCTCTGCCGCTATCTTAATGGGTTCTGGCATGAGCTTCAGGTTTCTTTTGAAATCAGCCTTTCCCCCATACAGTTTTGACTATGTTCACATACAAGAAGGACTAATTTGTGAGCACATGAGAATTAATTTACAATCAGTTCCATAGAAAAAGAGAATATAACAAAGTAAGAATGGCAAGTTCCCAATTAAGAAAAGGGTCTTTAGAAGGGCTGTTATCCGTGGAATTTTCAACACCTTTTCTACTTGGAAAATGCATGATTATTTCTAGAAATCAAGATCCAATTATTGGAGTTCATACTTTAGAAAAAATTTTAACCGGGCAATGTTTGGTTTTGGGTCTAGGGTCCTTCTGTTGGGTCTCTTGGGCCCATCGTTATGTGAAGGCTCATGTTGGGTTTTAAATAAACTCACATTTCCTTCGGAGCCTGTGTGTTTCTTGTAATTGAATATCTAGGATTGGATATTTATAAGTGGCTAAAAATGAAGAACCAAAGGTGAATTTCTGAAAATATAGGCAAATAGCCTCCTCTCAATGGAAATTGAAGGGAAGATGAAAAATGAATACTCAACCATCACCCTAGTAATTTAATACGTTTGAAAGTCGAGGTCCATTTGTATCTCCACCTCATATCCTTCTCTCACTTCCTTAGTAATCCTTGATGGAGCTCATTTCATCATGAATTAATTTCTATGCGTTTTTTCATTTATTCTTTGTACAAGTTTTGAGTTCTTAATTAATAAAATTAAGAGCAAGATAAATTTGTGGCAGGCAGGAGCACCCTTGTTAAATTAGTGGCTTCAGCGGACCCTATCTATAACATGGTACTCCTCCTTAAACTTTCAAAAGAAACTATTAGTCAAATTGACAATTAATAAGGAGATTCTTGTTGTGGGGTGATTAGAACAAAAAATAAAAATAAAAAATAAAAATAAAAATAAAAAATAAAATCAATGAGCCATAACTTTGACAAATCGAGTAACGTAGACCCATAGCTCGAGGAAGGCCTGGGAGTAGGGCCGGCCCGGTCTCGGAGTTGGCCTCACCCTACCCTCAAGGAACCGGTAGACCCTAAGTTTGCACTCACCGAAAGGATTGGACCGTTGGACTCAAGGGATTAGAGGAATCAAATTAACTTGGAATTTAATTTATGGGTCCTACTCATTAGAATCTTTCCATCCCTCGGTCCCATCGTCAGTGGGACCCTGAGCGGGCCTCATCCAGCTTGACAAGATGGGAACCACCATGATCATTCAAATTTTACTCCAATCTGGATAAAATCGACCGCTGGATTAAATTGAGAAAAATATGAATATTAAAATTGTTAAAATTCAGAGGCACAGAGCAATGAGTTATGGTAAATTTGATGATGCTATTATTTTATAGGCAGGTAGAATCCATTGAGAATGTCCAATCCCCTAACTTCCCTTCATTGGTGGGGCTCCTAGGTGGGCCCCAACACTTGATATATAAATAAGAATTCTCCAAAACACCCCATTTTAAAAACATCTCTTTTCCAGGTTTTTTTTTTTCTTTTTTGTCACGGCCTTATCTTATCTTGAATCAACTTATGCCTATTTCGCAAATCTTATCTATATGAAATAGATCTGTGGATAATAGATCTATGTAAAATAGATATGTGTAAAATAGACATTTTATATTTTGATCGTTTGGTAAGACCATTTTCCAGTTTGAAATAGCAGTTTTAAGATCCTACGGTTCTATATTTTTTCATAAATCTCTTAAGATCTACACGGAATTAAGGATTGAAATTTGGCCCCATGAATGCTGGTGGGATTAGGAAGAGTATCCACTGTTTCGATCTTGAGATTTGGGCTCACAAAGTTCAAAAATTCAAATCATATAGTCCATGATTTTTCACATATATCTCAAGATTGACAAAGAATCAACGGTTGAAATTTCATACTATAGTCGTGCCTAAGATAATAAAGAGGGCCGACAGTTTTGATTGAAGTTGAGAAGTCAACAATTAAAAAGAAAAGAAAAAGGTCAAATTGTGTGAAACCTAGTTAGCTTAAAGGCATTGGCATCAACGACCCCATAGGTTTTCATGATTTTCTCGAGATTCACAAGGGATCTAAGGCTGAAATTTGACCCAACAGTCATTCTCGGGCTTCTAAAGAAAATCAACGGTTTTGATCTTGATAGAGGGTCCCACAGAGGGCCAGAAATGTAGATCCAATGGTTTACTGTTTATTGAAAATATCTCGAGATTTGTGCAACGTCAACGGTTCAAACTTGACGTCATAGCCGTTCTTAAGGTTTTTAAGACATCCAACGATTTGGATTATCACCTAGGAGCTTATAATTTAAAAAAAATTAAAAAAACACGGGCTGCCTTAATTGGGCACTGTAGCACTGCATCTTTCCGCTTTTGACGAATACATCTATCCGAAAAAGCTTTATTATTGTACCTTCTTGTTATAGACATAAAAGGTCTTCTTGTCTGTTTGAAATAGACTATTGTTTGCACCATCCAAAGAGTCTTAATATCGGAATATCTCTTTCAAAACTTATTAAGACAAATGGAGGCGAGGATATAGACATGCCAAACAACCTCTTAGTCTTTTCACACACAGTACTCTATAAATAGTCACAAGTCTAAATTCATCCAACTTTTCCTCACTTTTAAATTGAAATCATGATATAATACCGACTCTAAACCACCAAATTTTATGACTATGGATATATAATCGTATGGAGTCAAATTTATACATATAATATAGACCCTGCACCACACCCTACACTCACCGCACCATCTTGTCAATACAGCAAACACCGAGTACCCATCTTCTTTCCTCTCTTCTTCTTTCTTCCTTCCTTCCTTCTTATCCTTCTTCTCTCCCTCTCTCTTCCTCCCCCTTCCCTGCACGTAACACCCTCTTTCTTTACCCCTTTCCTGCGCACGCCCATCTTCACCTCTGCCTCTGTGCTCCTCCTTCCCTCGCCCCCTCTCCTCCACTGCTCTTACATCAGCTGATTGGCATCTATGGTGGTCCGTATGGTTTGCCCTTATAATATCAGTGTGGCACACTCAGGCCATTTTCGCATTTAAGGCTGCGGCCCATCTAATTCTCCCAGCAACCCTTTTGTCCATTTCCAAATGCTATGTGGAATAATACCATTTGACCCGTTTGGGTGTAGGTAATAATGGGGTCTGATTGGCTGCACTTTCAATATATTTATGGCTCATCTACCCTCCCTTTTCAGTATCATTCCTGATTTAGACTTGATTTTTATGGATAATGGCATGTAAATGAAGTCATTATCATCTTAAAAAGGTGTGAAAATATTATACACCTCACGGTTAGAGCAGGTGCCCGTGTAGTTTCCACCCCCATAGACTTGTATTTTTTCTTTCAACTTCATATTGAAATTATTTCCGTCATATCTATTAATGCCTTAGAGATTTTAGTAGGATTGGTTGGTGGAAGAAATTTAAAATGATATTTCAACTTAAATGCACTCCAACATAACTCACTGAGAAAGAAATGACTACATGAAATCATAATGATCACAAAAAATTGAATTGATGTATCCAATTCAATGTTGATTTGGAGTGCATTCAAATGGTTCATAGATTCTTATAACGTTTAATGCTTTATGTATTCATGCTTCGTTTCATGTTTGGTACCCATAAGGATGGATCCATATATTTTTCACAATGAGATTAGATAATTTTTGACCATCTCATTTTTGTCCTCCTATAAAGAACTTTATTTCACTGCCTTACATTCAATGCTTATCTTATAATTTGGAGGTGGGTACATGCCTTCTAGAATAATGAAAAGATTCACATGTTAATATGCTTTCATATCCTTGGTAGAATGCTGACTTGATGGTCCGGCATAGACTTCCCAAAAAAAAAAAAAAAAAATAAATAAATTAGGAGCTGAAATTTCACTTTCAAACCAGAGCACCCATTCGAATCATCCAACTAAGTCAGAGTATAATACTTCCATGAATTGTCATTCATACATCTTTCTATTAATCAGCGTTGGTCTGAACTATTCATCTTTCGTTACCTTTAATTTCACTATTGATTTGTGTGGACTTAAAAATTATAGCTACTAAAAATCAACTACACTAATTTTTGGTAGATTCCTAATCCATGCGTAGACATTCCATCTGCCTTTGTTACCCTAGATTGATGGTGAAGTCAAGGGGAACCTACAAACTGTAAAGTATCCCTCATATAGCGTATCAGAAAAGAGAACATTAACCCAATATGCAAATTGGCTTTGCCATCTTGAATGGTCATTCGTCCATTACATGTTCAATAACCTAACCTGTGGTTCACCATATTTTGTGGTGGACTGCATCAAAGTACGTCCAAGCCCAAGATTTATTTAAAGTTGACTCAATAATATTCAAGCCAAGATCCACCCACGGAGCTTAAATGTCAAGCCCAAGCAAAACCAATTTGAAGTTTTTTTGGGACCGATTTCTATTCAATTTATCAACACGGATTGAGAAACCTATAGATGTTTAAGGGCAAACTTAAGTTGGATAGGTATGTTTTCAACATCATCAGTTGTTAAAGCAATTTTAAACCACGTTCATTTGAGGGGAAAAAAATTTCACATATTTCTCTATAAAATCTCTCATATATATATATATATATCTACCTCGTCATTCACAAAGTTTCCAACCTCATATCTCATCTCATGCATAATTATAGTGGTTTTTCTTAATCTCTATCTACACTTTTTGACCTTATCTCAATCATAATGTAATAATTATTCATGATGTAACCTTATATATCTCTTTAATTCAAACTTTATATCATATTGTTTACTATCTCAAAATGTAAGGTGCACACCAAATTATTCTCATGATTTTAAAAAAATCTTTTATGAAAGTCTATTTTATTTAATAAGTATTTGAAGAATTATTATTTTATGAAATTTGTGATAAATTATTTAGTTTTTTTAATCGAGCCCGGGCCTTTGTTGCTAGTAAATATAGATTATAAATGGTCTCATATAAATCTTTCATATCTAATAGACTTGCATGATTTAACAAAATACGCCCTCGCAGTGTCTACCTAAAAAAAAAACAAGAAGTATGGACTTGTTTTGTTTGATCGATGATATTGAGTGGACGAAGTAGATGGAGAAAGAGGGAGCGTAACAAACAGATTGGCGATGATATCATTCATTAAACAAGTTACAAGAGGTGATTTGCCCGGTAATTTTCACTATGTTTGTCATTAATATTTGAATAACAATCGAATCACAAACGAAAGTCTTCGGAGACTACGCGCATTGACGACTGTAATCTCAGCGCACTGTTTCTTCTGTATCTTCCAATCTCTTTCTTCCTACTTTCTGCGTGAGAGAGAGAGAGAGAGAGAGAGAGAGAGAGAGAGAGAGAGAGATTTCTTCTTTATTTTCAAGAAAGTAGTCTATATCTACGTCTGCAATTTGGTAGAGGGAAGGGAGGACAGAAAGAGAGATGGGAAATTTCTGGATAGCGCAATTTGACTCGTCCAGCAGTAGCAGTCCCAGCTCGACCAGGCCATCAAGCCCAGGTAATGAAAAAAAAAAAGGAAGAAGAAGGTGCAAAAAAATCAGATTTCTTGATGAACCCAGATGAGCTTTTCTTCCTCTTCCTCTAAAACTCTAGTTAGTTTTTCATAATCATATGGGTTGTTTTCTTGCCTTTTCAGTTCCTAGTTTGAGTAATTCAAGATATCTATTGTATTCTGTCTCTCTTTCTCCTGGTTCTGGAAATAATTCATCTTTTGTTTCTGTTTCTTCTTCTGGGTCCCTTCTATTTCCGTGATATAGATAGAAACAGAACCTGACAATAAAATGGGTTGCTTTCTCAAAATCCCTTTCTCCTTTTGCTTACATGTGATTTCTTTCAAATACAATCTTTTCTCCGTGACTCTGTTTTTTCATGTGCTGCTTTCTCTGTTTTCTTCAACCATTTTGCTTCACAGATCTCTCCATGCTTGCATAATCTCACATGGGCTTCCTTCAAATCCTCTGTTCCAATTCTCTTCTATTAAATTTACAGGGATTACAAAGAGCACCAGCAATGAAGGGACGCATTCGGGAACTCGCAGTGCATTTTCGAGCCGTTTGGATGAGGTTTCCCCAAACGGACAGATCCTTCCCATTACTCCCACTTTAAAGATTTTCAGTTTTGCAGAGTTGAAGAAGGCGACCAGGAATTTCCGACCTGATACGATTGTTGGGGAAGGAAGTTTTGGGAGGGTTTTCAAGGGTTGGATTGATGAGAAGACATTTGCACCAACCAAGGCCGGACGTGGGATGGCTATTGCTGTCAAGAAATTGAATCCAGAAAGCTTCAAGGGAAGGAAAGAGTGGAAGGTATTTTCCATTCAATCCAATATTTGAGGGAGAAAAGAAAAAAAATTAAAAACAAAGATACATGTATAGGGGCTAGGGGTGTAAAAACACTAGGGCCGACCCATTCTTCAAGTTATAAATAAGCATCAATGTTTTTGTATTTATTTTAATAATTTAATTTTATTTCAAGTTAAAGAATCCAAAGTCCATAAAGTCCTTCTCAATTTATATAAAAATAATTAGAAGAGGCATGTGGCCGGCCCGTGGGCCGAACGACCCAGTTTTCACCTCTCCATAAGGCCTATTTGGTTACTTGGAATTATAATTCCTAAGAACTATAAGAAATGCATGCTTAAAAGTGGTTAAAATTAAAGAAATAGAGTTGAAGTTACATAAACGACCATGAAATTATATCCCCTTTTATGGAAAATGATGGAAGGTGATTACTCACCATCACCCTAGTAGATTAAATGGCCCCATTTACAACTTTACTTTATATCCTTCACCCCCTCACCTCCTTACTAATCTTTTATTGAACCCATTTTATAATACCAGCAAATTATCCTTAACTGAAATTTCTCATTTTATTTCTAGAAATAAAACTATGATGTAAGATGTCTCCCATAGTTACTATTTAGATTGTTTCAGCTAAAAATACGTTTCTATCTCTTATTCTGTCCATGCTTATGCATAAACACAGTTTATGTTATTTTACTTATTTTTGTAATTTCATGATTTTAATTCGGCTGGTGTGTGCTTTTATTTTACTTGACTATGTTCCTTTTTGCAGTCAGAGGTGAATATCTTGGGGAGCCTTTCTCATCCAAACATTGTGAGACTTTTGGGACACTGTGAGGAAGACAAAGAACTACTACTTGTATACGAATTCATGCCAAGAGGGAGTTTGGAAAACCACCTTTTCAGAAGTACGTAGTAAACAATATTAATATTGTAATTGTAATCTACTGTAGTTGGTTTGATGAGCTGTGATGCTGGTGATGGTGAAAACTTGGCACCGTAGTTATTGTCAAAAGAAATAATGATTCAAGATTAAGATAACTAATGCATTTAGTGATCATCATAAGTTGCAGAAATTGATATTGTGCCTTTACACCATGATAATAATCAGAAAAATAAATCTACTACCTGATGCCACGGTGCTAAAGCCAGTGGACAGCTGTGATCTTGTTTGAGTGAACTGATGGGCTTAGATCTCAACTTTCTTGATTTTGTATCCATCAAGAAAATCCTGTTTCAATTGGTGAAAACTTATCCCAATGTAAGTTTTATCATTCACTAGGAAATTAGAGAGTAGCTCTTGTCTTAATGGTTTAAATTGTTGGAAACTAATATGTGTGTTTTTCTCATGTATGAGAGAAACACCTTAATTTCTAACAGCTGTCACTTTAATGTTATCATTTTCATATTCGTTAATTTACTTCCTCATCAGATTACGGTTTAAAAAGTCTTAAACCTACCGTAAAGATTCACATACATATGTTCTGAAAAATTATGGCTCTAACCGACTGATGCATCTCTATGCAAATAGTACCCATGCCATTGGAACACTCAATTTTCTTATCATAGTGAACTCAACTTCTATTTTGGAGTGAAGAAAGCAGCCTCAATTCTCCAATCTTGTTGATAGTTCTGATCCAACAATGTATCTATACAATGCATATTTTACTTTCTTGTTTTTGGAAGTTACACTTATTGTGATGCCCTAGAGTCTCACATCGACTATAAAGAGGAAAGTAATAAATGTGATTATATGTAGAGTTTACACACTTACCTGCACGAGGCTTTTTGGTGGGTTGAGGCCCACCAATAACAAAACTGTAAGGCCCGTTGGCCAAAGCGGATGGGGCGTTACCAATGGTATGCCGTGAAATACTATAAAATGCTGTGTCAACCTTGCACAGGTTCATTCCAGACAAGTCTGAACTGCATATGTTTTTTTAAATGCTTTCTTTTTATTTTTATATATATTTTTTAGAATCGCCTCCATTATTCATGTTTCTAAAATGATGCACTTTATGTAGGAGGTTCAGTCTTACAATCACTTTCATGGAGCATACGGCTCAAGATAGCAATAGGTGCAGCTCGGGGCATTGCATTCTTGCACTGTTCAGAAAGGAAAATCATATATCGTAGTTTTAAACCATCTGATATATTGCTTGATTTGGTAAACTCTTCCATCCTGATTTCTTGGTATAGAGAAATGTGTTTTTTTTTTTTTTTTTTGGAGGGGGTGGGTTATTTTGTTGTATGGTCGATATCTTAGCTTGATTTCTTCCCCCTCTTTTTTAATCTTCTGCAGAACTATAATGCGTGGTATTTTGTTGTGTGCTTGATATCTTAGTTTGCTTTTTTCCCCCTCTTTTTTAATCTTGTGCAGAACTATAATGCAAAAATTTCTGATTTTGGGTTAGCGAGGGATGGTCCGCAGGGTGAAGATTCACATGTCTCCACACGTGTCATGGGCACCTATGGTTATGCAGCCCCTGAATATATGGCTACAGGTACGATCAGTTCTTTGGTAGCAACCTTCATGGCTACAAGTTCTTGTGATTTCTGTGTTGATTTTTAATTGTTCACGCTGTAGTGGACTTTCTTTATTTCAAGAGGAATTTACGGCATAGGGCCCTATAGGACCCTATACCACTTTGGAGGTGCCGTATTCACCATGGACACGAATAAGGCTCCCTAAGTGAGTATTCGTATTTTTTTTTTTCGTTTAGTGGTATTGTCGATATCGACCATATAACTGAAATGCATTTTTCCCTGTATGGTCGATATCGACCATATAACTGAAAGGCATTTTTCCCTGCATGGTCGATATCGACCATATTGCGAAATAACAAGAAAAAAGACGAAATGAGTTTTCTTCTTTGGTTGCTGGTGCTGTTCCATGGCCAGGTGGGTCTGTTCAAAATGAGAATCCATACCCAGGTGGGTCTGTTCCAAATGGGGTTGAATGTGGATTTTCTTAACAAACTCATCAAGATATTAGTACTGAGATTACACACTTTGATGGGTTTGGTTCTGATTTTGATTTGAAAATAGCCCAAGTTGGGATTTCTAGGATTTCAGGAGAAACTCATCAAGAAAGTTGTAGAAAAGACGTGTTGGGTTCGAATAGATTTGCTTTGAAACTTGTGGAGTAAGGGTTCTCACATGAAATTGGTGCCCAAAACGAAACTAATTGTAAAGAGGAATCTTGAAAAATATGAGATAGCCCTCAGTAGTGGCGATGAGAAATATGGGTTTTCTCTTTTGGTTGCTGGTGCTTCTCCATAGCCAGATGGGTCTGTTTCAAATGGGGTTGAATGTGGATTTTCTCAACAAACTCATCAAGATATTAGTACTGATATTGCATACTCTGATGGGTTTGGTTCTGATTTTGATCTGAAAATAGCCCAAGTTGGGATTTCTAAGATTTCAAGAGAAACTCATCAAGAAAGTTGCAGAAAAGACGTGTTGGGTTCGAATAGGTTTGATTTGAAACTTGTGGAGCAAGGGTTCTTACATGAAATTGGTGCCCAAAACGGAACTGATTGTAAAGAAGAATCTTGAAAAATATGATATAGCCCTCAGCAATGGCGATGAGGAAGAAGGGGTCGTGAAAGGTTCCATCCCCTCTTCTCCCTCCTCCTCCCCTCCCCCTTCTCCTTCCTGAAAAACCCAACTTCTATTTGAGTTCCCGCATAATGGTCGATATCGACCATTTTTATGGTCGATATCGACCATTCGCTAAACGACAAAAAAAAAAAAAAAAAAAATACAAAATCGTACTTTGAGGACCTTATCCATAAATACTGTGTTTCTAGGATTTCAAGAGTGGTATAGAGTCCTTAGGGGTCCTACGCCGTAAATTCCTCTTATTTCAAACTAATCTTAATCTGCTTTCTAGTTTTATGCATGGGTGGATGTTGTTTGTGGTTTCTCTTCATCCAAAATTATTCTGTATGCCTAATTCACTAGTGAGTGAGAAGCAATGTTTTTAATACCAACCAGCTGGTTTTGCTTTGTACATCAAACAACTGAATCAGCAGGATGTTCTGAAGTTTCCACGGGAAGAGAAGTAGAAAACGCGCTTGGTTGATATTTATTATCGTTTCAAATTTGTTTTTTCTAGAATGATTCTTGGAATCTCGGCCTCCTGGTATAGAAATTTCAAACGAAAATGCTATCTGTCCCGGGTTCTGTCCAGAACCCGGGACAAGTAGCAGGGCTCAATTTCAAAACAATCTTATTTTGTTTTTTAAAACAGCTCACTGGCAACACTTACGACGCATCTTGTTATGCGGTACCTCTCCGCACAAATCTCCAACACATTCCTCTCTCTCTCTCTCTCTCTCCATAGTCAGCCATCCTCCACCCTTATCAAATGTCATTAAAATGCCCTCTTACAGTAATAACAGTAAGGAAGAAATGCCCTCTGGATGGTATAGTAATTCTTCAGAGTTCATGTTTTCAATTTCCTCACTTGTTTTAGGAATTCTCTATACCAAACTTTTACAATGTCAATTAAACTTTTGATATGAAAGTTCATAGAATTTTATTAAAATTTATTCTTTTAGTTGAAAGTATCGCTTTTTTGGCTTCAAATATATATGAGAGATGCTCCTATGAGAGATATCTCTCAGCTTATATGAGAGATGGAGGTGGGGGCCATCACATTTAAGTTGTTGGTATTGGATATGGATGTGAGGGCCCCCACCCAATCTCTCATTTAAGATGAGAAATATTTTTCATAGGAGTGTCTTCCTACACACACACACACGTAATAAATTTTACTTTCCCCTGGCTATCATTTCAGCATGTAACAATGCAATTCTTGGTACAATTTCAAAAATTGAATTGAGGTCTTACCGGTGGCGGACCCATGATTTTTATTTGGGTGGGGCAGATAATGGTCAATTGAAAAGGTCAACTTTTTTTTTTTTTTTTTTGCGAGACATATTTCACCTAAATAATAGCAGAAGAAAAAATATATTGCATTTAAACATATAGACACAAAATACTTAAATGCATCTGCTCACATTGATTTCTCTTGTAAAAATTCTATTCAAACTTACATTATCCTATTTCACTCAAAATTTATGTCAAAATCAATGCCTATGGAAGATCACTATAAATTCAAGGTGAATAGGTATGAGAAAAAACTGGATATAAGAACATTTCTCAAAACCAACAAGACATTTGCATACGTGGGGCGGTTGTTTAAACACATGTGGGCCATGATGTAGGGCCCCTTGGACTTTTGGGAAGTTTCAAGATCCGACTTGGGGCGACCACCCCAGGTCATGAAAGCATAGGTCCGCCCCTAGGTCTTACTCATTCCTTTCAGCATGTGACAATGCAATTCATTTCAGCTTGTGTACTGGAGTTTTGTGATTTGGTCTTTCATGAATTAATATTTAGATATGAAACCATATTTTGAATACAATATGGGTTTTGAGAGGAGATATCATAATGCTGTACCGTCAATGCAACTCCTAAGTCGATATCCCATACTCAATCACGTGTTCACAATCACAAAAAGGTGGGTCACATGTTTATAGGCACAAAACTGGCTCCACATTGTAAATCCTATGAGAGTGGGCCCATGTTCTAATTTCTAAAAATGAGTTTCACATTGTAGTTTTTAAAAGGCATGTCCCAGTATAACAATAATAGATTTAAGTTAAGGAACAAAATTATTATAATGTTACCTAACAAGTTTTGCTAAGCATATTCTGAGCAGAATAGTTTAACATAATGATGCCGAACAAGTTCTACACAACATAGTCTCAACACAACCCAGTCTCGGCATAGAATTAGGAACAACACAGGAACAATGCCAAACGAAGCCTTGGTTGTTCGAAACTTTTGGCTGTGGCATTTGGGATTTTCGGTTGGTGATTAGGGTCTGTTTGGCTTGTTCACCAGTTCAGTTTTCTCGGAACTGGTCATTCATTATAGCCTTGAAAATTTGTCATTCCCTGTATGAACTGTCTGTGCGCGCGTTCATATATTGCAGGAGCAGTGAAACATCATGATATTTCCTTTTCAAAGTCATCTTAGCATTTGAACTAGGTTTTGTAACTGGTCTTTGTCTAGAAATGTAGCTAGAAAGAGATACTCACTTCAATCAAAACGGATGGCCATAGAGCCTTGTAGAGCTACTTGTGAACCAGCCCCCCTGCTCTTCCTTCTTCTTATTTTTGCAGGGCACTTGGTTAAAGCTCACTGTTATGAACTACTAAGTCCTAACTCCTAATAAGGAAATCTTGACTACAATGAAATTGAGATTGATGGAAAAAAGCAACAATCTCAACTATTGACATCATATGTTAGAACAATATCTTTTATGGTGACTTCCAAGTTCCAACCCTCGTTAACACTTGCTTTAAGTCGGATTCAAACTGGTTTGTGATGCAGGCCAGATAATTGGGCTCCTCTTAACTTTTACACCCAAAGGCCCAAGCCCAAAAGGGAGCAGTGAGTCCACATTTATGGCTGTCTCTCCAGACAGCTGATCTTTCAAGGCATCCGGGGTTGTTTGGGGGGTTTATTAATGGAGTTGAGTGAAGGAAATATTTTTTTGAAGAAAGATTAAAATATAAGTGGGTTATGATGGTATTTTATTTTTAGTTGTTTATTATGAAATCTTTTTCACCTTTTGTGTTGATTTTTTTTTTTTTTTTTTTGTCTTTTAGTGGAGAAATGATGTGTCTATGAAAGGACTCTTAGATTGTCCAGCCATAGGGGAAGAATATATATATATATATATATATGTGGGAGATGCTTTTATATATAGGAGAATATTCACGTGAATCTATCTCTCACCATAGGGTGATGGGCACTTTTTCTTTTTGCACATGAAGACAAGTAAGTGTACCTCACCCTATGTACTTGAAAATTCACTTTAGTACTTGAAAATCCTCATTTATGGAAGTGTTCCTCACCCTATGGTGAAGGATAAATGTACATGGGAAACTCCCATATATATATATATATATATATTTCTTGCTTGAAAAATATCTCAAATGGTTGAAACTTCCTTGTTCTCTACAATGACAATTGTGCCTCTATCAACATAAACCAGGACATCTGTATGTGAAGAGCGACGTATACGGTTTTGGAGTTGTGTTGCTTGAGATGCTTTCAGGCATGCGGGCAATGGACAAGAACCGTCCAGGTGGGCAACACAATTTGGTAGAGTGGGCAAAACCATATCTATCTGATCCAAGGAAGGTATTATCACGTGTAATGGACCAGCGGCTTGAAGGCCAGTATCCGTCCAAAGGTGCAGTCCAAGCTGCTCAGCTCATCCTCAAGTGTCTCGGGTCTGACCCAAGAAGGCGACCATCGATGTCAGAAGTGGTGGAAACATTGGAGCAGATTCAGGCCATAAAAGCATAAGCCCCCAGAACCATAGAACAATCCTCGGCATCCCACTGGCCACAATCATACACACAACCGCTCCCCACTTCATCCACAAGCTGGTAATGTAGGAAATTTAATAAATGCCCATCAGGGATCTCCAAAATCAAGGCGACCAACAAGGATGTATCTGGTGAAAGCAATCTTCAAAATTGAGGTAAATTACTCCAACATGAAAAGGTCCTGATGACAAGAGTGCTATGTGCCTGTCCAATTGTTTGCGCTTATTGGGCGGGCAATCTCCAATTTTTGTCATGCAATATGATTGTTATTGTTTTTTTTTAGTTAATTATGAAATTTGGATTCCGTGATGATTGTATCGAGGAACAATATTGGATCATGGAGTAAAATGATTGTTTTTAATGCCTGATGGATGCTTGGTTATTTTCCACCTCAAATTGAGTTTAAATTGTACTTGCATTTGCGTTTTGTTTTAGATTCCAAACAGCTACCACAACCATCTTTAGAGCTTTCTCTCTATATGATCCTTGAATAGCATGAACTATTTTATCAATGGTCACCATTATTCGGAGCTTTGGTCGCCATCGCCTTCTCTGCCGCTATCCTAACGGGTTCTGGCAAGAGCTTCAGGCTTCTTTTGAAATCAACCTTTACCCCCATACTGTTTTGACTATATTCACATACAAAAAGGACTAATTTGTGAGCACATGAGAATTAATTTACAATCAGTTCTACTGAAAAAGAGAATATAGAAAAAGTAGGGTAAATAGTAGAATACCTAATAAGAATGGTGAATTTACCCCTCCATATATAAGATGTTTCTTGGCCTTTCTTTTTTTTTTTTTCCTGTTCATTTTCACCTTTTTCGCTTGGAGCTAGGTTCTTCTTCACCACCCATCATCATCACGAAGAAAAGGACAAATGCACTTAGTAGCCACGTCTTGGAAATCGGCACCGGCACCGGCATCGTCGACAGCGTGGCTGCTTTCGCTAGGCACCGACAGCATGGCGTCTGTGTCCTTAGCAGTAGCGACATCGTGAGCAATGTTACCCTCCATCTATGAAAATGGCGGTGCTCAGCCAGATATATCCTTTCAAGATCCCCCAAAACAGGGCCTCTGTTCTTCCTGAAGTTGCATATGCAGGTGAATAGACGGTCGGATGCAAAGCCTGCAAAAAGGCCAATGGCTTTTCCTACATCTTTGGCAACATAGAGTTTGTTGAACTAGAGCTGGGTGAGATCCATGAGGGATTTCAAGGCATCTGAATAGTTGGAGAAGGTGTAGTCATTTCTTGAGATGGATTGGACCCAGACTGATGTTACAAATCCCAGCCATTTTCCGGCTGGGGAATTGGAGGATATGAGGGCACCCATGTTTTTATTTTTCTTTGGTTTTGAAAGAGAGTATTTTGATTTTTGAAGGGGTTGGTGTGGATGGAAAGGGGGGGCTTATTGTTTACTTTTTATGGGGGTTTGAGTCCCGTTTGATTTTGCGCGTTTGCTTATTTACTAATAGAAAGGGTGCAAGAATGGGGGAAGATGGAGCACTTGGGTGGTCTTCATGGTTGGAAAAAGAGGAGGAAAATAGGCAGAAAGCCATTAGTGAAGATTCCTCGCAAGAAATTGAAGTGGGTGGGGTGGACGGGTTGGTCAGAACTTCCATTTATGAATACTGAAATTAGCAAAGAGCCAGAAACAATGTTAGAAGGTGATGTTGGCGATGAAGAGATTAGAGAGGATCTTGAGTCTGAAAAGCTCAAGTAAGAAGAAGATGATATTGAGTCCATGATGAAGAAATTAGGCATTAATGTTGATGCTGAGGCTGATTGTGAAGTTAAAGACGCATCTACCTGGAAAAGATGGTCGGAAGAAGAGTCATCAAGGGACTGTAATCAATGGATGCCCGTGCGTGAAAGTGCTGGTTCTTTCATCTTAGATGCTCTTGTAGATTAATTATTTGTTTACAAGTTCTCTCATCTTAGATTGGTTCTATTTCTTACTGTTCATTTCCTGCTACCTTGTGGAAGTCCTCTCATCTGCATAAGGAAAAGAAAATGTTGCATAGAATGCAAGAACTGTGGAAGCTACTGCAACTGAAATGCTGGATGTAGAAGAAGGGGAGATAAGGGAGAATCCTCCTTTGGGTCTCTTTTTCAAATGTTCTTTCCACTTCTCGTTTAGGGTTTTATGCATCAGCACTGAACTCACTCAAATGAGCATGAAGACAATCACATGAAGCTTTTTTGCACACACAACATGAGAAATTGAGAAAATAAAGGAAAGATGGGAACACCTCCAAATCAATTAAGGAGATATGGGGAGAGAGGAGATGGCTGGAGATGGAAGCGCAGGGCGGAGCTCAGGCCGGAGATTTTCTGGATCTTGCGGGAGAGAGGGAGTGCAGATGAGAGAGAGAGAGAGAGAGAGTTTTAGATCGATTAGGTTCAAAATTTTGGAAAGAAGGAAATGAGAAAAAAAGAGCAGGCCCTGGGATTTTTTCTCCCCTGGGGGCAAATAAGTCTTTTTGGGCGAGTAATTTGCTACTAATACGCACTAAAACACCATTTATACGACTTACACCGTTAATACTAACATAATCTGTTCATTTTGCATGTTAATTAGAACTTCAGGTAAGTTTAGTACAAAATACCAAAATAGAGGGGGTACTCTGCAAAATGACTAAAGTCCAAGTAGGTATCTGCTGTTTTCCCAAAAAAGTAAGAATGGCAAGTTCCCAATTAAGAAAAGGGTCTTCAGAAGGGCTGTTATCTGTGGAATTTTCAACACCTTTTCTACTTGGAAAATGCATGATTATTTCTAGAAATCAAGATCCAATTATTGGAGTTCATACTTTCGAAAAATTTCCAACCGGGCAATGTTTGGTTTTGGGTCTAGGGTCCTTCTGTTGAGTCTCTTGGGCCCATCCTTATGTGAAGACTCATGTTGGGTTTTAAATAAACTCACATTTTCTTCGGAGCATGTGCGTTTCACGTAATTGAATATCTAGGATTGGATATTTATAAGTGGCTAAAAATGAAGAACCAAAGGTGAATTTCTGAAATTACAGGCAAATAGCCTCCTCTTTGTTGAAATTGAATGGAAGACGGAAAATGAATACCCAACCATCACCTTAGTAATTCAATACGTTCGAAAGTTGAGGCCCATTTGTATCTCCACCTCAAATCCTTCTCCTCTTACTTCCTTAGTAATTCTTGATGGAGCTCATTTCATCAGGAATTAATTTTTATGTATTTTTCATTTATTTATTGTTGTGAGCTTTGAGATCTTAATTAATAAAATTAAGAGCAAGATAAATTTGTGGCAGGCAGGCAGGAGCACCCTTGTTAAATTTGTGGCTTCAGCGATCCCCATCTTTAACATGGTGGGACTCCTTCAACTTTCAAAAGAAGTCAAATTGACAATTAATGTGGAGATTCTTGTGGGGGATGATTAGAACAAAAAATCAAGGATCCATGACTTGACAAATTGAGTTATCCATGACTTGACAAATTGAGTTATGTAGACCCATGGCTTGAGAAAGGCCTGGGAATAGGGCCGGCACAGCCATGGAGTTGGCCTTACCCTACCCTACCCTACTCTCTAGGAACACAGGTAGACCCTAGGTTTGCACTCACAAAAAAGACTTGACGCTTGGACTCATGGGCCAGGAATCAAAGAATTAGAGGCATCAGATTAAGTTGGAATTTAATACCTGGGCCCTATTCATTAGGATCTTTCCATCCCCTGGTCCCATCATCAGTGGGACCATGAGTGGACCTCATCTAGCTTGGCAAGATGGGAACCACCCTGATCTTTCAAATTTTATTCCAACCTAAATAAAATTGACCTTGAGCTTGTCGGGTTTCGGGTGAGGATGGAGACGCGGGCGCCGTCTGAGCCGGGTCGGGTGAGAGTGAGGTTGATCATTGATGGCGTGGGAGCCACTGGTGATGAACATGTGGCTGCCCAGCTTTAAGGACATTCGGCAGCCAGTAAGAAGAGACTATTATTGAATAGCAATCGAATCACAAACGAAAAGTCTTGGGAGATTGTAATCTCAATTCTCAATTCACAATTCTCAACACAATTGTAATCTCAATTCTCAACACGACGGTTTCTATTCTCTTTCTTCCTACTTCCCGTGTGTGTGTGTGTGAGAGCGAGAGATTTCTTCTTTATTTTCAAGAAAGTGGTCTGTATCAACCTCTGCAACTTGATAATAGACGAAGGAAGGATAGAAAGAGAGATGGGGAATGACTGGAAACCGCGATTTGACTCGTCTAGCAGCAGTCCCAGCTCGACCAGACCTTCAAGCCCAGGTAATGAAAACAAGGAAGAAGAAGGAAGAAAAAAAAATCAAAACTTTTATGCACCCAGATGTGCTTTTCTTCTAACACTCTAGTTAGTTTTTCATATGGGTTGTTTTCTTGCCTCTTCAATTTCTAGTATGAGTAATTCAAGATCTCTCTCTGTGTGTTCTGGAAAGAATTCATCTTTTGTTTCTGTTTCTTCTTCTGGGTCCCTTCTATTTCCGTGATATAGAAACAAAACCTGACACGGTTGCTTTCTCAAAATCCCTTACTCCTTCTGCGTAAATGTGATTTCTTTCAAATACAATCTTTTCTCTGTAACTCTGTTTTCTCCTGTGCTGCTCTGTGTTCTTCTCTCATTTTGATTCACAGACCTCTCCATGTTTGCATAATCTCACATGGGCTTCCTTCAAATCCTCTGTTCCAATTCTCTTTAATTAAATTTGCAGGTATTACAAAGAGCACCAGCAATGAAGGGATGCATTCGGGAACTGCGACTGCGTTTTCGAGCCGTTTGGATGAGGTTTCCCCGAACGGACAGATCCTTCCCTTTACTCCCACTTTAAAGATATTCAGTTTTGCAGAGTTGAAGAAGGCGACCAGTAAGTTCAGTCCCGATACACTTTTTGGCGAGGGAGTTTTTGGGAAGGTTTTCAAGGGTTGGATTGATGAGAAGACATTTGCACCAACCAAGGCCGGAAGTGGGATGGCTATTGCTGTCAAGAAATTGAATTCAGACGACTTCCAGGGACATGAAGAGTGGCAGGTATTTTCCATTCAATGTTGACTACACTGTCCCGTCACGATGCG
The DNA here is from genome assembly GCA_003546025.1 of Camphora micrantha. Classification (NCBI taxonomy): domain Eukaryota; kingdom Viridiplantae; phylum Streptophyta; class Magnoliopsida; order Laurales; family Lauraceae; genus Camphora; species Camphora micrantha. The sequence continues at coordinate 2,274,661 of QPKB01000003.1, read as the reverse complement.
ACCTAAAACATGGGCCGTGCCGGACCATGGAGCATGGGCTGTGGCACAACACGACATGGCCCAGTTCCTTAGCCGTGCCGTGCTGGGCCAAGGTACCTTGGCCGAGGCACGGCGTGCCATGACCTATATTTATAAAAAGTTTGATTTTTTATTTAAATAAAATTTAAAATAATTAAAATTTTATTATTCATTTTTAATTAGCATTGTATTTATTTTAATAGTTTTAATTTTATTTCAAGTTAAAAAATTCGAAGTCCATAAAGCCCCATTTAGTTTATATAAAGATATTAATAAAAAAAAAAAAAAAAAAAAGAGGCGGCATGTTTGCCAGCCCGAGGGCGGCACTACCCAGTTTTCATCTCTAAATAGGGCCCAGTTGGTTTTGGAATTAGAATTCTTTGGAGCTTTAAGAAATGTATTTTTAAAAGTGGTTAAAATTGAAGAAATAAAGTTGAAGTTGCATAAGTAGACAAGAAATTATATCCCCTTTTAAGGAAAATGATGGAAAGTGATTACTCACCCATCACCTTTAGGAGATTAAATGGTCCCATTTACTACTCTATTTTATATCCTTTACCCCTCACCTCTTAATTAATTCTTTTTTGTTGAACCCATTTTGTAATGAATTCCTAGGAATTCCTATCATACCAGCAAATTATCCTTTACTGAAATTTCTCATTTATTTCCAGAAATAAAACTATTATTAAGGATGTAAGATGTCTCCCATAGTTACTACTTAGATCGTTTCTGTTAAAAACACCTTTCTTTCTCTCATTCTTTTCATGCTGCTGCATAAATACAGTTTATTTTATTTATTTTTGTAATTTCACGATTTTAATTCGGCTGGTGTGTGCTTTTATTTTACTTGACTATGTTCCTTTTTGCAGTCAGAGGTGAATATCTTGGGGAGCCTTTCTCATCCAAACATTGTGAGACTTTTGGGATACTGTTGGGAAGACAAAGAACGACTACTTGTATACGAATTCATGCCAAGAGGGAGTTTGTCAAACCACCTTTTCAGTAGTAAGCAGCAAACAATATTAATATTGTAATTGTAATTAACTGTAGTTGGTTGGATGAGCTGTGATGCTGGTGATGGTGAAAAATTGGCACCGTAGTTATTGATAAAAGAAATTATGATTCAAGATTAAGACAACTAATACATTTAGTGATCATCATAAGTTGCAGAAATTGATATTGTGCCTAAACTTCATGATAATAATCAGAAAAATAAATCATCTACCTGATGCCACAGTGCTAAAGCCAGTGGACAGCTGTGATCTTGTTTGAGTGACCGGATGGGCTTAGATCTCAACTTTGTTCTCCTTATTCTCAGAACAAGTTTTTTGAATTTGTAGTCCAGTAGCTGGGTTTAATATCCATCAAGAAAATCCTGTTTCAATTGGTGAAAGCTTATCCCAATGTAAGTTTTTTCATTCAATAGGAAATTAGAGAGGAGCTCTTGTCTTAATGGTTTAAATTGTTGGAAACACCTCAAGAGTACTACCATGTGGCAGTGTTGTGTGGCCCAACTCCTATATGTGTTTTTGTCATGTTTGAGAGAAACACTCTAATTTCTAACAGCTGTCACATTAATGTCATCATTTTCATATTTGTTATTTTACTTCCTTTTCAATTTGGAAAATTTTATATACACCCTCCACTTAGGCTGAGCACACCCACTCATCAGATGTGGGTGTGCTCAGCATAAGTGGAGGGTGCATATAGAATTTATAAAGGGGTGTGGGTGTGCTCAGCATAAGTGGAGGGTGCATATAGAATTTCCCTATTAGATTACGGTTTAATTATCCTTATAGAGTGGAGGGTGCACCCATACATATGTCTTTCTGGATTCACATACATAAAAATTATGGCTATAACCTACTTATGCATGTCAATGCAAATAGTACTCATGCCATTGGAACAATCTATTTTCTTATCATGGTGAACTCAACTTCTATTTTGGAGCGAAGAAAGCGGCCTCAATTCTCCAATCTTGTTGATAGTTCTGATCCAACAATGTATCTATACAATGCATATTTTACTTTCTTGCTTTTGGAAGTTACAGTTTCGTTACCTGCATATGATCTATTTATCATTGTGAAACACTATAAAATGTTGTGTCAACCTTGCACAGGTACATTCCATACGAGTCTGAGCAGCATCTTTTTTTTTATTATATTTTTTTATAGAATCGCCTCCATTATACATGTTTCTAAAATGATGCACTCTGTGTAGGAGGTTCAGCCTTTCAATCACTTTCATGGAGCATACGGCTCAAGATAGCAATAGGTGCAGCTCGGGCCATTGCATTCTTACACTGTTCAGAAAGGAAAATCATATCTCGTGATGTTAAACCATCTAATATATTGCTTGATTCAGTAAACTCTTCCATCCTGATTTCTTGGTATAGAGAAATGTGTTTTTTTTTTTCTCATTTTTTTTGGGGGGGGTGGGGGGGGATATCTTAATTTGCTTTTCCCCTCCTCTGTTTTAATCTTCTGCAGAACTCTAATGCAAAAATTTCTGATTTTGGGTTAGCGAGGAATGATCCGCAAGGTGAATGATGTAGTAGCAACAATAGCTAACGTGAGACGCTCATGGGCCACACGTGGGACCCATTGATGTTTAAGAGTTTTTTCTTAATTGCTATTAGTTTTAATTATAGCAAAGATTGTATTTATGAATAGTTTCTAATTCGAATGTAATTCTTATTTTTGTTTCTAAGTTTGATTAGGATTGATTTCTTAGCCCTTAAGTTTCTTTTATTATAAATATAGCATTGTAGAGATCAATGATCTCAGAGGGTTGGAGTTAAATTTTTCTCTTTCGTGGGTTATCGTTGGAGATTGTCGTGATTGAGTGATTATGTTCTAGTGGGAACCCTAATTGTGCCCCGATACTTGCGATCGTAATCCTACGATTGCATCAATTGGTATCAAAGCTGAACGATATCCAATTGATCAGTGATTGATTGCCCCTACCCATCGTCCATCCATCCATCTATCCTCGTCCATTTTCCCTTCCGTCAGAAAGCCAACTCTATCGATACCTCAATCCTCATCCTAAACCCTTCCCCCTTCAAAAAAAAAAAAAAAAAAACCGCTCCAAACCACTGTCCTAATTTAAGCAAGATTCAGTTGGCTAAACCCTTCCCCCTTCATTGCCGACCCCTCCCCATTGACAGATCCATCGCATGCCCCGCCCCCCCCCCCCCCCCCCCCATTCTTCCCATACCTGTTCCCCGAAAATAAATAAATAAAACCCACAATCCCACCCTACCCCAACAATCCGTGAAAGAAAAATAAAAATAAAATAGACATAACTGAGACCCACCCCACTGCCGAACCTTGAAAACCCCCTTATTGCCTCCAATCTTCAACTCCAAAACCTAGTCAAGCCTCCTTCCAACCCAGAGTCCCACCTTGAGAAGGAAAAAAAAAAGAAAAAAGAAAAGCGAAAAAGAAGAGCAGAGGAGAAAAAGAGAAAAGGAGCAAAAGGGGATGAAAGTGCACTTCAACTGAGTCCGGATTGTGAGCTTGAGCTTGAGTTAGGCCCATACCCAACTCAGCAGTTAGAAAGAAAAGACTGCAGAAAAATATTTTCATCCACAAGTGGGCCCAAGTTCCTTCAAGCCTTCAGTCATCCATTTTCAAATATCCAGATCTTTACATTAGGTCAGTCAAGATTTTTTAAATTTGCATTAAGAAAATGCCTCCCAAGAAGCATATAGAAGTGGAGTATTCCTCCAATAATGATGATGATTTGAGAGGGAACCGTTGCGGAATTATCGATAAATGTTAATCAACTTACTGCAACGATGGTTCAAATGCAAGAGACTCTTGTAAGGATTGAAACCCGATTAACTAATTTAGAAAATAATCGGCGTAAGGATTATTATTGAGATGATGAAGGACATAATCGGAATCAATGAGATCCACATGAGATCTACATGCTGTCAATGTTGATCATGATTTGGGTATTAAACTTGTGATTCTCGAATATGATGGAAAATTGAAACCAGATGAATTCATAGATTGGTTAGTGTGTGTTGAAAATATTTTTAGGAGAGTAATAAACAAATCATATATCATGATTTTAAAGTATCTAATATATTTCTTGTTTTGGTAAATTCTTCCATCCTGATTTATTTAGCTCCAGAGACAAAGGGAGAATGAACCCCTTTTATGATCAATTTCTTAATGTGATTTCTTTTCTTCCTTTTTTTTCCTTTTTTTTTTTTTTTTTTTTTTTTTTTTTTTTTTTTGGCAGAACTATGATGCAAAAATTTCTAATTTTGGGTTAGCGAAGAATGGTCCAGTGGGTGAAAATTCACATGTCAGCACACGTGGCATGGGCACCTATGGCTATGCAGCTCCTGAATATGTGGCTACAGGTAAGATCAGTTCTTTGGTAGCAACCTTCATGGCTACAAGTTCTTGTGATTTCTGTTTTCACTTTTAATTTTTCACTCCATAGTGAACTTTCTTTATTTTAATCTAATCTTAAATTGCTCTCTAGTTTTATGCATGGGTGGATGGTTTTGGTAGTTTATTTTTATCTAAAATTATTATGTATGTGCAATTCACTGGCGAGAAGCAGTGTTTTCAGCACCGACCAGACCAGCAGGTTTTGCTTGGTACATCAAGCAATTGAACCAGCAGATCTGGGAGTTTGGTCTCTAATGAAATTTCGATCATGGTACTTAGGGTTCTGTGTCGTTTGATATCTTCATTTGGTAACTGGGCCTGTTTGGCATGTTCACCAGTTTTCAGTTGTAAGTGAACCCGTGGTTCATCACAACACCTTCTTTAATTCCCTCGAAAAAAGTTTCCTTGCATGAACTGTTTGGATGCGTTGCATATTTTGTGTCAGTAGAGAAACATTGTGCTATTTTTTTTTTCTTTTTCCAAAGTCATCTTAAAATTTAAATTAGGCTTTTCAACTGGTCTCTGGGACTGTAGCTTGAAACTCTCTTCAATCATGAAAGATGGCTTATAGAGCCCTGTAGAGGTCCTTTTCGTTCACTTCGAAGTTCCAACCTTGTAATCGCTTGCTTTAGCTAGGTTTCAAACTGGTCCAACAGTTGTACAAATATGAAGTTAAAAGAGCTAATAATCATCGCTAGTTCTTTCTTTCTGGCCATAAAACTACACTAGAAAAATCACAGTGACTATTTGAAAATCACAGTGGCTCTTAGATTGCCTGCCACGGGAAGAATAATATATATTTCTTGCTTTAAGAATATCTCAAATGGTTGAAACTTCCTTGATCTCTACAATGACAATTGTGCCTCTATCAACATAAACCAGGACATCTGTATGTGAAGAGCGACGTATACGGTTTTGGAGTTGTGTTGCTTGAGATGCTTTCAGGCATGCTGGCAATAGACAAGAACCGTCCAAGTGGGCAACACAATTTGGTAGAGTGGGCAAAACCATATCTATCTCATCCAAGGAAGGTATTCTCACGTGTAATGGACCAGCGGCTTGAAGGCCAGTATCCGACCAAAGGTGCAGTTCAGGCTGCTCAGCTGATCCTCAAGTGTGTCCAGTCTGAACCAAGAAGGCGACCATCCATGTCAGAAGTGGTGAAAACATTGGAGCAGATTCAGGCCATAAAGCATAAGCCCCATGAACCAAAGAAAAATCCTCGGCGTCCCACTGACCACAATCATGCACACCACCGTGCATACCTTTTCTACTTGAGAGTGATGCATTATTATTTCAAGAAATCAAGATCCAATTATTCGATTCCATACTTTTGAAAAATCTCCAACAGGGCAATGGTTGGTTTTGGGTCTAGGATCCTTCTGTTGGGTCTCTTGGGCCCACCCTTATGTGAAGGCTCATGTTGGGTTATAATTAAGCTCACATTTACTTTGGGGCCTGTTTGTTTCATGTAATTGAATATCTAGGATTGTATATTTATAAGCGGCTAAAAATGAAGAACCAAAGGCGAATTTATGAAAATACAGGCAAATAACCTCCTCTTAATGGAAATTGAATGGAAGATGAGAAATAAATACCCAGTCATTACCCTAATAATCCAATACGTTGGAAAGTAGAGGCCCATTTGATCTCCACCTCATATCCTTCTCCTCTCACCTCCTTATAGTAATTCTTGGTGGAGCTCATTTCATCATGAATTAAATTCTATGCATTTTTCATTTATTTTTTGTTGCGAGTTTTGCGTTCGTAACAATTAATAAAATTAACAGTAACATAAATTTGTGGAAGGCAGGAGCATTCTTGGTATATTAGTGGCTTCAGTGATCCCCATTTATAACATGATACTCCTTAAACTTTCAAAAGAAACTATTAGTCAAATTGACAATTAATGAGGAGATTCTTGTAGGGGGTGATTAGAACAAAAAAATAAAAAATCAAGGAGCCATAACTTGACAAATCGAGTTATGTAGGCCCATAGCTGGGGATGGCCTGGGAATTCGGCCCGGCCTCGGAGCTATCCTTACCCTACCCTCGATGAATTGGTGGACCCTGGGTTTGCACTCACTAAGGACTGAACCATTGGGCTCATGGGCTATGAATCAAGGGATTAGAAGCATGAGATTAACTGTGAATTTAATATATGGGCCATATTCATTTGGATCTTTCTATCCACATGGTCCCATCATCAATGGGACCCTGGCTGGGCCTCATCTGGCTTGCCAAGATGGGAACCACCATGATTTTTCAAGTTTTACACCAATCTGAATAAAATTGACCGTTGGATTAAATTGAGAAAAAAAAAAAGAATTTTAAAACTGTTAAAATTCAGAGTCACAGAGCAATGAGTTATGATAAATTTTATGGCCACTTAGAATCCATAGAGAATGTCCAATTCCCTAGCTTCCCTTTATTAGCGGGGCTCTTAGGTGGGCCCCAATACTTGATATGTACATAAGAATTCTCCAAAACACCCCATTTTAAAAACATCTCTCTTTCAATTTTATTTATTTATTTATTTTTTTTTGTCACGGGCCCTATCTTCTAGACGTTTCACACACAATACCCCATAAATATGCCTCGGAACTATCAAATTTTATGACTATGAAAAGATGATTTTATGGAGTGAAAATTAAACATATAGATGGTCTTATATTAATCTTTTATATCTAAAAAGACTTGTATGATCAAACAAGGATTCGAATCCCCCATTTTTTATCCAAACAAGGAAGCCCTATTTGGACCACGTGGGTACCCTGAACTCCGCGCATTGACGATATTGAGTGGACGATATTGAATGGACAAAACACAAAAAAGTATAGACTTGGTTTGTTTGATCGACGATATTGAGTGGATGAAGATGTTTGTCATTTATATTATTATTGAGTAACAATCGAATCACAAACGAAAGTCTTCGGAGACTACGCGAATTGACGACTGTAATCTCAGCGGACTGTTTCTTCTGTATCTTCCAATTCTTTCTTCCTACGTCCTCTGTCTGTGAGAGAGAGAGAGTTTTCGTCTTATTTTCAAGAAGTTGCAACTTGGTATACCGAAGGGAGGGCAGAAATAGAGATGGGAAATTTCTGGATAGCGCAATTTGACTCGTCCAGCAGTAGCAGTCCCAGCTCGACCAGACCATCAAGCCCAGGTAAAAAAGAAAAAGGGAAGAAGAAGGTACAAAAAAATCAGATTTCTTGATGAACCCAGATGAGCTTTTCTTCCTCTTCCTCTAAAACTCTAGTTATTTTTTCATATGGGTTGTTTTCTTGCCTTCTCAGTTCCTAGTTTGAGTAATTCAAGATATCTATTGTATTCTCTCTCTCTCTTTCTCCTGGTTCTGGAAATAATTCATCGTTTGTTTCTGTTTCTTCTTCTGGGTCCTTCTATTTCCGTGATATAGAAACAGAACCTTACAATAAAATGGGTTGCTTTCTCAAAATCCCTTTCTCCATTTGCGTACATGTGATTTCTTTCAAATACAATATTTTCTCTGTGACTCTGTTTTTTCATGTGATGCTCTGTTTTCTTCTCCCATTTTGATTCACAGACCTCTCCAGTTTTGCATAATCTCATATGGGTTTCTTAAAGTTCTCTGTTATTTTTCTCTTCTTTTAAATTTGCAGCGATTTCAAGGAACAACAGCAATGAAGGGACGCACTCGGGATCTACGAGTGCATTTTCGAGCAGCATGAATGAGGTGTCCCCAAAGATTTTCAGTTTTGCAGAGTTGAAGAAGGCGACCAAGAAGTTCAGTCGCGATACGTTTCTTGGGGAGGGAGGTTTTGGGCAGGTTTTCAAGGGTTGGATTGATGAAAAGACATTGGCACAAACCAAGGCCGGAAGTGGGATGGCTATTGCCGTCAAGAAAATGAATTCAGAAAGCTGGCAGGGAAGGGAAGAGTGGCAGGTATGTCCATTCAATCCAATATTTGTTTGGAAAATTTTGAGGAAAGACAGTAAAAGCAGAGATTTATGCACAGGGCCCATTTGGTTTCATGGAATTGAATTCCTAGGAATTCAAAGAAATTTACTTGTGAAAGTAGTTAAAATTGAAGAAATAAATGTGAAATTCCATAAATGGCTATGGAATTATGTCCCCTTTTAGGAAAATGATGGAAAGTGAATACTCACCCATCATGCTAGTAGATTACGTGGTCCCATTTACAATTCTACTTTATATTCTTCACCCCTCACCTCGTTAGTAATCCTTTGTTGAACCCATTTTGTAAGTGAGGATTCAAATCATGCAAGCAAATGGGCCTTCACTGAAAATTTTCATTTTATTTACTGAAATAAAACTATGATTGAGGATGAAATTAAGATGTCTGCCATAGTTACTGTTTAGATCATTTCTGTTGAAAACACATCTCTCTCTCTCTCTCTCTCTCTCTCTCTCTCTCTCATATTCTGTTCATGCTTCTGCATAAATACTGTTTATTTTATTTTTTTGTAATTTCATGATTTTAATTCGGCTGGTGTGTGCTTTTACTTTACTTGACTATGTTCCTTTTTGCAGTCAGAGGTGAATTTCTTGGGGAGCTTTTCTCATCCAAACGTTGTGAGACTTTTGGGACACTGTGAGGAGGACAAAGAACTACTACTTGTATACGAATTCATGCCAGGAGGGAGTTTGGAAAACCACCTTTTCAGAAGTAAGTAGTAAACAATATTAATATTGTAATTGTAATTAACTGTAGTTGGTTGGATGAGCTATGATACTGATGATGGTGAAAAATTGCCACTGTAGTTATTGTCAAAAGAAGTCATGATTCAGGATTAAGATAACTGGTACTTATAGTGATTATCTTAAGTGACAATTTAAGGGTGTATTCCCATCGCTACCATTTAGCTCGTTTCTGTTGAAAAACACTTTTGTTTTTCACATTCTATTCATGCTTCTCCATAAATACTTTATTTTTTAATAAACATTAGTAATTAGTTTACTTTTTAATTTCATTATTTTAATTCTGCTTCTATGTGTATTTGTTGTCGATGTAACTATGTTCCTTTTTGCAGTCAGTGGTGCATTTCCTGGGGGGAGTTTCTCATCCAAACTTTGTGAAACTTTTGGGATGCTGCTGGGAAGACAAAGAATTACTACCTGTATTATGCCAAGAGGGGATTTGGAAAGCCACCTTTTCAGAAGTAAGCAGTAAACCATATCATTATTGTAATAAACTTGGATACTGATGATGGAGAAAAATTGGCACATTTTTTTAAAAAGAAATCATGATTCAGGATTAATATAATAAGTGATCATCATAAGTTTCAGAAACTAAGATCGTGCCAAAACACCATGATAATAATAATAATAATAATAATAAATCATCTACCTGATGCCATGGTGCTAATTTCAGTGGATGGCTTTGATCTTGTTTGAGTGACTGGATGGGCTGAGATCTCAACTTTCTTGTCCTTATTCTCTACACCTCTTAATACATGCTGATGGATGGGCATTTATATATAGTGCTGGGAGGGGCTGGAAAAACTTTTGATTTTTAAATCTATTAGGGTTTCAAATCCATGAAGAAAATCCTGTTTCAATCATTGAAAATTTATCCCAGTTTAAGTTTTATCATTCAATAGGAACTTAGGGAGTAGCTCTTATCTTAATAGTTCAAGCTGGAAACAACTCAAGAGCACTACCATGTGACTGTGTAGTGTGTCATGACTCACATTATCCTTTATGTGTTTTTTTCATGTTTAAGAGATCACATGAATTTCCAACAGTTGTCGCAATCATAATATCAGTTTCGTAATCATTATTTTACTTCCTCATCAGATGACGGGTTAAAAAGTATTCAACCCTACCATATAGATTCATATTCATATGTTCCTCAAAAATACAACTGTAACCTACTGACCTATGCATGTCAATGCAAATACCCATGCCATTGGAACAGTCAATTTTCTTTTCAGTGTGAACTCAAGTTTTATTTAGGAGTGAAGGAAGCTGCCTAGCCCCAATTCTCTAATCTTGATAGTTCTGATCAAACAACGTACCGATACAATGCATATTTTACTTTATTGTATTGGAAGTTACAATTATTTTACCTACATATGATCAGTTTCTTGCTGCGAAACGCTGTAGAATGCTGTGCCAACCTTGCACAGGTACAGTCCAGACAAATCTGTGCTGTATTTTTTTTTCCCTTGCATCCATTATTCATATTTCTAAAATGGTGCATTTTATGTAGGATGTTCAGCCTTTCAACCACTTTCATGGAGCATACGGCTCAAGATAGCAATAGGTGTAGCTCAGGGCCTTGCATTCTTACACACTTTAGAAAGGCCAATCATATATCGAGATGTTAAAACATCTAATATATTGCTTGATTTGGTAAACTCTTCCAGCCTGATTATTCTGCCATAGAGGTTTTTTTTTTTTTTTTTTTATTGGGGGTGTGGGGGTGAGAGGTTTGAAGAACTCTTTGTATGTTTGAATTCTTAGTTTTATTTTTTTTAATCTTCTGCAGAATTATAATGCAAAACTCGCTGATTTTGGATTAGCGTTGAGCGGCCCATATGAAAGTTCATATGTCTCCACATGTGTCGTGGGTACCCATGGTTATGCAGCTCCTGAATATGTGGCTGCAGGTAATATCAGTTCTTCTGTAGCAACCTTCATTGCTACAACTTCCTATTATTTCAGTGCTGTTTTAATGGTTTGCATCGTAGTGGACTTTCTTTAGTTTAAACTAATCTCAAACTGCTCTCTAGTTTTTATGCATGGATGGATGTTGTTGGTAGTTTATCTGTATCCAAAAATATTCTGTAGGACTGGGAATTCGGTTTCTCAAAACATAATGTTGACCATGGCGTTTTTGACTGCTGTGGCATTTGGTATTTTCGTTTGGTGACTGGGGCCTGTTTGGCTTGTTCACCAGCTCAGTTTTCTCTGAACCAGTAGTTCATTATACCCTTGAAAATTTTTCATTCCCAGTATGAACTGTCTGGGTGCATTCAGATACTGCGGAAGCTAGTAGTGAAACATTGTGATATTTCTTTTTCAAAGTCATCTTAATATTTGAATTAGGTTTTTTAACTGCTCCGTCTGGAAATGTAGCAGAAACTCACATCAATGACAAAGGATGGCCATTTAGCCTTGCAGAGGTATTTGTGAACATCTATTGGAACTTGAAAGGCCTTGCTGACATAGTTTCAGCCATAGACATTGTAGACTGTTTTTTGCAGGACAAATTGTTAAAACTAACTGTTATGAACTCCATTAGAAGGAAATTTTGACTATGAAAAAAATGAGATTGATGAGAGAAATCGACGATCTTAACTATTAACATGATGTATTAGAACAAGAAGTTTTATGGTGACTTCCTAGTTCCAACCCTTCTTATCACTTGCTTTAGCTTGGATTCAAACTGGCTTAACAGTTATTCAAATAAAAAGTTAAAGATCTAATAACAATCGTTACTTCTTTCATTTTGGTCATAAAACTCTGCTTGAAAATCATAATAGCTATGAGAAGGTCATAGATTGCCTGAAAAAGGGAAAAATAATACAATTTTATTTATTGCTTGAAAAATATCTCAAATGGTTGAAGTTTCTTTGATATGAATAATGACTATTGTGCCTGCATCAACATCAACCAGGCCATCTGTACGTGAAGAGCGACGTATATGGGTTTGGAGTTATGTTGCTCGAGATGCTTTCGGGCCTACGGGCACTTGACAAAAACCGTCCAAGTGGAAAACAGAATTTGGTAGAGTGGGCACAACCATATCTATCTGATCAGAGGAAGCTATTATCACGGGTGATGGACAAGCGGCTTGAAGGCCAGTACCCATCCGAAGGTGCAGTTCAGGCTGCTCAGCTCATTCTCAAGTGTCTTGTGTCTCAACCAAGAAAGCGTCCATCCATGACAGAGGTGGTGGAAACATTAGAGCAGATTCAGGCCATAAAGCAAATGCCCTAAGAGACCAATCCTGTGCATCTCGCTGACCACAATTACTTTGAGCACCATGCACAAAACCATTCCCCACTTCATCCCAAGGTTGGTAATGTTGGAACTGGAAAAAATGACCATTACAAGGATGGATGTCTCTGGTGAAAGCAATCACCAAAATTGAGGTAATCTATTCCAACATGAACAGTTATGACGACAGTGCTATGTGCATGTCCAATTGTTTGTGCTTATTGGACAGCTTGTGTAATATCATTGTTGTTATTTTACTTTTCGTTAATTGTGAATTGTGGACGTGATGATTTGTATCAATTAAAAATTGGATTATTGTATAAAATGATTATTTCTAATGTCTCAGGGAAGGTTGGTTGTTTCCCCCTCAAATTAATTGAGTTCAAATACTATTTGCGATTTGCGATTTGTATTTTATTTGAAGTTTCTAACAGCTAACACAACCTTCTTTTGAGATGCAAGTGCAAATAACCTCTAAACAATCTTTATATCATCAATAAGATGAAACATGTTCAATATTGTTGCAATTTACAATTGCTGCTGCCTCTTTTCAAAGAGAGGTTGGACCCTCTAGTATTGCAAGGTAGCCCACACCAAGTGCCAAAGTGAAATGTCTAGCCATAGAGCTTTAGGATTGTTCAGGAGGCAGAATGTGCTTTGCCATAGAATAAAATTAGTAAACCGTATCTCACCACCATTCCTCATCAAGATGTCAGGATCTGGTTGCGAAGCGAAGTACATGTGCCTCTCCAAATCCGTTTATGACACCTAAAGTTCTTCCAAATTTCTTGTTTTAAAACATTCAAAAGGTTTGTCTTTGTGCCTCATCTGTTTCTCCTCTGGCCTGTATCATCAGTGGCATTATAGGCAACACAAACTAGAAGTACTGTCCCATTATTCTGAGCTGTGGCTGTCGATCGCCTTATCACCTAAGTAATCGACCTTAACACCATACTGTTTTACTGTGTTCTCTTCACTGACAAATTTTCCTAGGATAAGATCCATGAGACGCTGAGAAGTTCATCAGGTTTATGCTTTTATTTAGTCAAAATGGATTTGGGAATTTGGGATAGAGTGGATAGGATTGAGCCGGTCCTATTGATAGTTTGATACCCGTTGTAAATTGTAATCAGAGTCAAGGGGTTGGATAGGATTGAGCCGGTCCTCTTGATAGTTATGGGTATTTTGATACTGGTTCTAAATTGTAATTGAGCCAAAAGGGGCTTAGGATTTCTGGACATAAAGAGGTAAAAGTAGGAAAAAGGGATTTGGGACTGTAAAAAGGTAAACATTGGTCCCTCTATTTAGTGGTTGATGGAAGATTTTCGTGATAACTTCTAGTGGGGACTCCTTATGATTTATCCTTAACTGTTCTTACACATAAGATCCTCCTCAGTGGACCCTGGGCTTGCACCCGCCGAATGAACTGGACCATTGGATCCACGACCCTTTTTTTTTTTTATAAATAGAGTCATTTAACTTTTGGGCCGCAAATCAAGGGATTATAAGCATGAGATTAACCTGAAATCTTATATATGGGTGTTACTTATTGGGATCTTTCCACCCTCGATTTCCATCATCAATGGGGTCTAATGTACCTATCCCTCAAATTTTACACCAATCTGAATAAAACTGACCATTGGATTGATCTGATAACAAAATGGTGGGCTCTAAAACTATTAAAATAGAGGGCCAAGATCAAAGGGTTGTGATAATTTGATGGGCTTGAAATTTTGGGAAAATTAGACAGAAGGCTCTCACGGTCTTATAAAGCCTCTACTAGTCAAACAACCTTTTCTCCGAAATATATAGTGCATACAGCTGCACATATTTTGAATAGCCATTTGCAAGAGCATTTAGCTGCCTTTTAAAAGACATCACTTGCTGTTCTCAACTGAAAGCGTGTTGATGGAGAAGAAAGCTGAGTGACAAGACAAACCACTTCTGTACGTGGGCGGTCTGCATCCTTCTGTTGGGTCTCTTTGGCCCATCCTTATGTGAAGGCTCATGTTAGGTTATAAATAAGCTCACGTTTAGTTTGGAGCCTGTTTGTTTCATGTAATTAAATATTTAGGATTGTATATTTATATGCGGCTAAAAATGAAGAACCAAATGTGAATTTATGAAAATACAGGCAAATAACCTCCTCTTCACGGAAATTGAATGGAAGATGGGAAATGAATACCCAGCCATCACCCTAGTAATTCAATACATTGGAAAGTCGAGGCCCATTTGATCTCCACCTCATATCCTTCTCCTCTCACCTCCTTATAGTAATCCTTGATGGAGCTCATTTCATCATGAATTAATTTCTATGCATTTTTCATTTATTTTTTTATTGCGAGTTTTGAGTTCTTAATAATTAATAAAATTAACAGCAACATAAATTTGTGGAAGGCAGGAGCATTCTTGGTATATTAGTGGCCTCAAGCGATCCCCATTTATAACATGGTACTCCTTAAACTGTTAGTCAAATTGACAATTAATGAGGAGATTCTTGGGGGGGGGGGGGGGGGGGGGGGCGGGGGGCGCGCCTGGGATGGCCTGGGAATTCGGCCACAAAAAATAAAAAATAAAAAAAATCGAGTTATGTAGGCCCATAGCTGGGGATGGCCTCGGAATTCGGCCCGGCCTCGGAGCTGCCCTTACCCTACCCTTGATGAATTGGTGGACCCCGGGTTTGCACTCACTAAGGACTGAACCATTGGGCTCATGGGCTATGAATCAAGGGATTAGAGGTATGAGATTAACTGTGAACTTAATATTTGGGCCCTATACATTTGGATCTTTCTATCCACATGGTCCCATCATCAATGAGACCTTGGCTAGGCCTCATCCAGCTTGCCAAGATGGGAACCACCATGATCTTTCAAGTTTTACACAAATCTGAATAAAATTGACCGTTGGATTAAATTTAGAAAAAAATTGAATTTAAAAGCCGTTAAAATTCAGAGTCACAGAGCAATGAGTTATGATAAATTTTATGGGCAGGTAGAATCTATAGAGAATGTCCAATTCCATAGCTTCCCTTTATTAGTGGGGCTCTTAGGTGGGCCCCAACACTTGATATGTACATAAGAATTCTCCAAAACACCCCATTTTAAAAACATCTTTCTTTCAATTTTTCTCTCTTTTTTTTTTTTTTTTTTTTTTTTGTCACGGGCCCTATCATCTAGACGTTTCACACATACCCCATAAATATGCCTCTGAACTATCAAATTTTATGACGACGATTCTATGGATTGAAAATTAAACATATAGATGGTCTCATATTAATCTTTCATATCTAATAGACTTGCATGATCAAATAAGGATTCGAATCTCCTATTTCGTCCGAATAAGGGAGCCCTATTTAGACACAGCAGGGTCACAATCGTGGGCGGTAGGGGGGTGACACGCGCGGGCAGAAGGCGGCACCCCCATGTGGGTACCAAACAAGGCAGGGATCCGTTTCCATCAAACAATTACTCCGCGCATTGACGATATTGAGTGGACGATATTGAGCGGAAAAACACAAAAAAGTATAAACTTGTTTTGTTTGATCGACGATATTGAGTGGACGAAGATGTTTGTCATTGATATTGAATAACAATCGAATCACAAACGAAAGTCTTCGGAGACTACGCGCATTGACGACTGTAATCTCAGCGGACTGTTTCTTCTGTATCTTCCGATCTCTTTTTTCCTACGTCCTGTGTCTGTGAGAGAGAGAGTTTTCGTCTTATTTTCAAGAAGTTGCAACTTGGTATACCGAAGGGAGGACAGAAAGAGAGATGGGAAATTTCTGGATAGCGCAATTTGACTCGTCCAGCAGTAGCAGTCCCAGCTCGACCAGACCATCAAGCCCAGGTAATTAAAAAAAAAGGGGAAGAAGAAGGTACAAAAAAAATCAGATTTCTTGATGAACCCAGATGGGCTTTTCTTCCTCTTCCTCTAAAACTCTACTTAGTTTTTCATAATCATATGGGTTGTTTTCTTGCCTTTTCAGTTCCTAGTTTGAGTAATTCAAGATATCTATTGTATTCTCTCTCTCTTTCTCCTGGTTCTGGAAATAATTCATCTTTTGTTTCTGTTTCTTCTTCTGGGTCCCTTCTATTTCCGTGATATAGATATAAACAGAACCTGACAATGATATGGGTTGCTTTCTCAAAATCCCTTTCTCCTTTTGCGTACTTGTGATTTCTTTCAAATACAATCTTTTCTCTGTGACTCTGTTTTTTCATGTGCTGCTCTGTTTTCTTCACCCATTTTGATTCACTGACCTCTCCATGTTTGCATAATCTCACATGGGCTTCCTTCAAATCCTCTGTTCCAATTCTCTCCTCTTAAATTTGCAGGGATAACGAAGAGCACCAGCAATGAAGGGACGCATTCGGGAACTGGGAGTGCGTTTTCGAGCCGTTTGGATGAGGTTTCCCCAAACGGACAGATCCTTCCCATTACTCCCACTTTAAAGATATTCAGTTTTGCAGAGTTGAAGAAGGCGACCAGTAAGTTCAGTCCCGATACACTTCTTGGCGAGGGAGGTTTTGGGAGGGTTTTCAAGGGTTGGATTAATGAGAAGACATTTGCACCAACCAAAGCCGGACGTGGGATGGCTATTGCTGTCAAGAAATTGAATCCAGAGAGCCGGCAGGGACATGAAGAGTGGCAGGTATTTTACACTCAATCCAATATTTGAGGGTGAAAAGAAAAAATGAAAAACAAAGATACATGTATAGGGGCTAGGGGTGAAAAAAAACTGGGGCCGACCCATTCTTCAAGTTATAAATGAGCATCAATGTTTTTGCATTTATTTTAATAGTTTAATTTTTTTTTTTTAAAGTTAAAAGAACCCAAAGTCCATAAAGTCCTTTTCAATTTATATAAAAAAAATAGAAGAGGCATGTGGGCTGGCCCATGGGCCACACGACCCATTTTTTACCTCTACAAAGGGCCTATTTGCTTTCTTGGAATTAGAATTCCTAAGAACTTCAAGAAATGTATTCTTAAAATTGGTTAAAATTGAAGAAACAGAGTTGAAGTTGCATAACTGACCATAAAATTATATCCCTTTTTATGAAAAATGATGGAAGGTGATTACTCACCCATCACCATAGTAGATTAAATGGTCCCATTTACAACTCTACTTCATATCCTTCACCCCTTCCCTCTGTACTAATTTTTTGTTGAACTCATTTTGTAATGCCAGCAAATTATCCTTTACTGAAATTTCTCATTTTATTTTCAGAAATAAAACTATGATGTAAGTTGTCTCCCATAGTAACTATTTAGATCGTTTATGCTAAAAACACCTTTCTTTCTCTCATTCTGTCCATGCTTCTGCATAATACAGTTTATTTTATTTTACTTATTTTTGTAATTTCATGATTTTCATTCGGCTGCGGCTGGTGTGTCCTTTTATTTTACTTGACTATGTTCCTTTTTGCAGTCAGAGGTGAATATCTTGGGGAGCCTTTCTCATCCAAACATTGTGAGACTTTTGGGACACTGTGAGGAAGACAAAGAACTACTACTTGTATACGAATTCATGCCAAGAGGGAGTTTGGAAAACCACCTTTTCAGAAGTAAGTAGTAAACAATATTAATATTGTAATTGTAATCTACTGTAGTTGGTTTGATGAGCTGTGATGCTGGTGATGGTGAAAACTTGGCACCGTAGTTATTGTCAAAAGAAATAATGATTCAAGATTAAGATAACTAATACATTTAGCGATCATCATAAGTTGCAGAAATTGATATTGTGCCTCTACACCATGATAATAATCAGAAAAATAAATCTACTACCTGATGCCACAGCTAAAGCCAGTGGACAGCTGTGATCTTGTTTGAGTGACCGGATGGGCTTAGATCTCAACTTTCTTGATTTTGTATCCATCAAGAAAATCCTGTTTCAATTGGTGAAAACTTATCCCAATGTAAGTTTTATCATTCATTAGGAAACTAGAGAGTAGCTCGTCTTAATGGTTTAAATTGTTGGAAACTCCTATGTGTGTTTTTCTCATGAATGAGAGACACTTTAATTTCTAACAGCTGTCACTTTAATGTTATCATTTTCATATTCGTTATTTTACTTCCTCATCAGATTACGGTTTAAAAAGTCTTAAACCCGACCGTAAAGATTCACATACATTTGTTCTGAAAAATTATGGCTCTAACCCTATGCAAATAGTACCCATGCCATTGGAACACTCAATTTTCTTTTCATAGTGAACTCAACTTCTATTTTGGAGCGAAGAAGGCAGCCTCAATTTTCCAATCTTGTTGATAGTTCTGATCCAATAATGTATCTATACAATGCGTATTTTACTTTCTTGTTTTTGGAAGTTGCACTTATTGTGATTGTAAGTGCAAAAAACCTCACACCCACTTAGATAGATGATGAACTTCTTTTGGGGAAGACTACATGCCGGAGAACCTGCAAGGGGGAGAGAAGAGAAGGTCAGAGGACCCTGACTGTAGGCAGCGCAGGGCTCTCCGATGCCTAAGTTAGTGCAGGAACTGAACTCAGGTTGGAGAAGAAGAAGAGAGGCAAAGTGCCTGTGTGTTTTCTTGCTTACCGGCCATGGAGCTTGCTCCTTGTATTTGTAGTGGGGAGAGTTGACTCTTGGTGATGGGGAGTCCCATCAGTGGTATGGGAGGTTCTGACGCTGGTGGCTTGACATAGACACAATCACAGCTCTCTGCCCAATGCCTACCATCATTACTCAACACGTTCTGTAATGTGATTGAGTCTCCATAGAGGTATGGCGGGCCGTACTTGCTTTAATGAGCATTCTGACACTGTTGCCGAGATGGGATGTCTGGCACTGCTGCCGATGTGGAGTCTCTGGCACTGCTGCCGATTTGGAATGTCTGGCACTGCTGCCGATGTGGAATGTCTGGCACTGCTGCCTAGATGGGATGTCTGGCGCTGCTGCCGATGTGATCTCTTCTTGGTAAGCATCCTGGCAGTACTGCCGATATGATCTCTTCTCGGTAAGCAACCTGGCGGTACTGCCTCTGTGGAACACCTAATCAAGATAGGGTCCCAGGCCGATGTGGAGTATTCTGGCCGGGAGGGAACTCCTGGCCGAGCTGGAGCTTTTGGCCGAGGTGGCCGAGGTGGAGCTTCTGGTAGAGATCAAGATGTGTTTAACTGGTACTTTTACCAAGCCTAAATAAACTCCCACACAATTGCCCCCTAGCTCCTGAGCTCCAAGAGTTCCGTAACACTTGGAGGTCGGGAGCTAAGTACTATGATGGTGGAGAGAACTTCACTGCTGGTTTTGCAACCGAGCTGAAGCCACCAAGTTCTATAACAAGGTGTGTCTCAAATGTATGAGGTCTTCTTTTATTTTCCTAATGCTTTGTTGCAGTTAGGTAGACAACTTTCGAGCCTCCACAATTTGGCAAGAATTTGAAACTGTCGTGATTGAAGTTGCCCGAGCCGTGCTGGTGCTGTGGAGTTCGAGATGGAACTGTTGCTCTCACCGCGGCCTGCCGGCGCTATGATTGAAGCTGGACGAGCTGAGGCCAGTGCTGTCACCGAGACCACAGTCGTAGCTGGTCTTTTTGAAAGCATGAAGTTGTCCTATCTGAGGCTGGCCCTGTCACCGAGGTCTGCTGGAGTTGCGATCGAAACTGGCCGAGCTGAGGCTGGTATTGTCACCGAGGCCACAGTTGTAGCTGTCATGATCGAAGGCATCCGAGCAAAGGCCGGTGCTGTCACCGAGGCCTGCTGGAGCTGCGATCGAAGCTGGCCGAGCTGAGGCTGGTGCTGTCACCGAGGCCACAGTCATAGCTGATCTCTTCGAAAGCATGAAGTTGTCCGAGCTGAGGCTGGTCCAGTCACCGAGGCCACAGTCGTAGCTGTCATGATCTAAGGCATCCGAGCGGAGGCTGGTGCTGTCACCGAGGCCTGCCGGAACTCTGTAGGGGTATGTTCTGTAACCGAGCCTGAGGCATTAGGGCTGGTGCTCTTACCGAGGCCGCGAAGCTCCGTAGGGGCTGGTTCTATAACCGAGCCTGAGACATTCGGGTTGGTGCTCTCACCGAGGCCGCGAAGCTCTGTAGTGGCTAGTTCTGTAACCGAGCCTGAGGCATTCGGGCTTGTGCTCTCACCGAGGCCGCGAAGCTCTGTACAATTGAGAAGGGGGTTGTTTTACATGAGTGAAGATGGCCGCTGTCCTTTCACGCCGAGCTTGGTAGCCAAGGCCCGTGCTCCAGGATTTCGGCTATTTTACTGCGATGCTTACTCCTCCCCAGTTTCGTAGCCTTCTGATTCATCGCTATCCTGCCCCCTAGTTCGGTAGCTCAGCGACTCATCACTGTCTCGATTACCATTTCGGCGCTGTTGAGCTCGGGCCTCATTTGCCTCTTGTTCGATGAACTGATTTACCCTGGCCATTAGTGCCTTCATAGTGGCCACGGGGAACCGGACTAAGTGCTTGCGCAGCTCGTTGCCTGGAAGTAGGGCCTGACTGAAGCACATGATGGCCACTTCGTCATTGGCGTCCTTGACCTGGCTGTAGATGATCCAGAACCTTTTGGCGAACTGTGTGGTGGTCTCGGTCCACCTCATTTTAATTGCTAAGAGGTCAGCGTTGGTTTTTGGGATGATCATGTGAACCTGGAACCTCTCTACGAAGGAATCCCGGAGCTGCCGCCAGCTCGAAATTGATCCCTCTGGAAGTGCACAGAACCATTTTAGGAGGAGGTCTTCTAAACTGGAAGAGAAGACTCTGCAGTTCAGGTGACCGATGTCGCCCCATACCGACATGCGCTGAGTGAAGTGCCGGAGATGTGCTGTAGGGTTCGAGGTCCCGTTGTAAAGGACGAACTTCGGGACACTGAACCTTTCAGGGAGATGGGAATTCCCGATCTCCCGAGAGAGAGGGGATGTACCGAGGTCATTGGTGCCGAGGGCGTCCGGCAGACCTCGGGTGAAGCCGACCAGCTCATGTTCCGCTGGACCATTTGCTTGACTCGTCGGTCAAGCCGTTCTCCGAGGTCGTTTCCGATCTGGCAGTCGTCCAAGCGGCTGCTACTCGAGCCTTCATCGTGAGCTCGGTCGCGTCTAGCGGGGGAAACCGGGGTTGCCCCCTGTTCTTGCAGCTGCCGCTGGAGCTGATAAATCAACTCATCCTTTTTTTAGATGATGAGGTCTTGGGCCCTAACATCCGTGAGAGAGTCGTTTCGCCGGGGGGGTGTTGTCACCCCCTTTAGAGGTGAACCCAACAAAGTAACAGGCCCCTCGAAGTTCGCTGGACTAGGCCTTCCTCCGGATCTCTTCTTGCGATGGACCAGTGGCTGTTCTTGCAGTACCGGTGGCAGCGATACCAATGACGGTGGTAAGGCCCTTGATGATTCTCTGCCCTTCTTAGCTTTTGGAGGCATGGCGTTTTTGTATCGTTTCCCACAGACGGCGCCAATTGTAAGTGCAAAAAACCTCACACCCACTTAGATAGATGATGAACTTCTTTTGGGGAAGACTACATGCCGGAGAACCTGCAAGGGGGAGAGAAGAGAAGATCAGTGGACCCTGGCTGTGGGCAGCGCAGAGCTCTCCGATGCCTAAGTTAGTGCAGGAACTGAACTCAGGTTGGAGAAGAAGAAGAGAGGCAGAGTGCCTGTGTGTTTTCTTGCTTACCGGCCATGGAGCTTGCTCCTTGTATTTGTAGTGGGGAGAGTTGACTCTTGGTGATGGGGAGTCCCATCAGTGGTATGGGCGGTTCTGACGCTGGTGGCTTGACATAGACACAACCACAGCTCTCTGCCCAATGCCTACCATCATTAGTCAACACGTTCTGTAACGTGGTTGAGTCTCCATAGAGGTATGACGGGCCATACTTGCTTTAATGAGCATTCTAATATTGTTGCCGAGATGGGATGTCTGGCACTGCTGCCGATGTGGAGTCTCTGGCACTGCTGCCGATGTGGAGTCTCTGGCACTGCTGTCGATGTGGAATGTCTGGCACTGCTGCCGATGTGGAGTCTCTGGCACTGCTGCCGAGATGGGATGTCTGGCGCTGCTGCCGATGTGATCTCTTTTTGGTAAGCATCCTGGTAGTACTGCCGATGTGATCTCTTCTCGGTAAGCATCCTGGCGGTACTGCCGATGTGGAACACCTGACCAAGATAGGGTCCCAGGCCGATGTGGAGTATTCTGGCCGGGATGGAACTCCTGCCCGAGCTGGTCAAGCTGGAGCTTTTGGCCGAGGTGGCCGAGGTGGAGCTTCTGGCCGAGATTAAGATGTGTTTAACTAGTACTTTTACCAAGCCTAAATAAACTCCCACACAGTGATGCCCCAGAGTCTCACATCAATTATAAAGAGGAAAGTAATAAATGTGATTATATGTAGAGTTTACATACTTACCTGCACGAGGCTTTTTGGTGGGTTGAGGCCCGCCAGAAACAAAACTGTGAGGCCCGTTGGCCAAAGCGGGTGGGACGTTATAAATGGTATGCCGTGAACCACTATAAAATGCTGTGTCAACCTTGCACAGGTTCATTCCAGACAAGTCTGAACTGCATATGTTTTTTTAAATGCTTTCTTTTTATTTTTATATATATTTTATAGAATCGCCTCCATTATTCATGTTTCTAAAATGATGCACTTTATGTAGGAGGTTCAGCCTTACAATCACTTTCATGGAGCATACGGCTCAAGATAGCAATAGGTGCAGCTCGGGGCATTGCATTCTTACACTGTTCAGAAAGGAAAATCATATATCGTAGTGTTAAACCATCTGATATATTGCTTGATTTGGTAAACTCTTCCATCCTGATTTCTTGGTATAGAGAAATGTGTTTTTTTTTTTCTTCTTCTTTTTTTTTTTTTGGTGGGGGTGGGGTGGGGATTATTTTGTTGTATGGTCGATATCTTAGTTTGCTTTCTTCCCCCTCTTTTTTAATATTCTGCAGAACTATGATGTGCGGTATTTTGTTGTGTGCTTGATATCTTAGTTTGCCTTTTTACCTCTCTTTTTTAATCTTGTGCAGAACTATAATGCAAAAATTTCTGATTTTGGGTTCGCGAGGAATGGTCGGCAGGGTGAAGATTCACATGTCTCCACACGTGTCATGGGCACGGGCACCTATGGTTATGCAGCCCCAGAATATGTGGCTACAGGTACGATCAGTTCTTTGGTAGCAACCTTCATGGCTACAAGTTCTTGTGATTTCTGTGTTGATTTTTAATTGTTCACGCTGTAGTGGACTTTCTTTATTTTAAACTAATCTTAATCTGCTTTCTAGTTTTATGCATGGGTGGATGTTGTTTGTGGTTTCTCTTCATCCAAAATTATTCTGTATGCCTAATTCACTAGTGAGTGAGAAGCAATGTTTTTAATACCAATCAGCTGGTTTTGCTTTGTACATCAAACAACTGAATCAGCAGGATGTTCTGAAGTTTCCACGGGAAGAGAAGTAGAAAACGCGTTTGGTTGATATTTATTATCGTTTCAAATTTGTTTTTTCTAGAATGATTCTTGGAATCTCGGCCTCCTGGTATAGAAATTTCAAAACAATCTTATTTTGTTTTTTAAAACAGCTCACTGGCAACACTTACGACGCATCTTGTTATGCGGTACCTCTCTGCACAAATCTCCGACACATTCCTCTCTCTCTCTCTCTCTCTCTCTCTCTCTCTCTCGATAGTCAGCCATCCTCCACCCTTATCAAATGTCATTAAAATGCCCTCTTACAGTAATAACAGTAAGGAAGAAATGCCCTCTGGATGGTATAGTAATTCTTCAGAGTTCATGTTTTCAATTTCCCAACTTGTTTTAGGAATTCTCTATACCAAACTTTTACAATGTCAATTAAACTTTTGATATGAAAGTTCATAGAATTTTATTAAAATTTATTCTTTTAGTTGAAAGTATCGCTTTTTTGGCTTCAAATATATATATGGGAGATGCTCCTATGAGAGATATCTCTCACCTTATATGAGAGATGGGGGTGGGGGCCATCACATTTAAGTTGTTGGTATTGGATATGGATGTGTGGGCCCCCACTCAATCTTTCATTTAAAGTGAAAAATATTTTTCATAGGAGCATCTTCCTATACACACACACGTAATAAATTTTACTTTCCCCTGGCTATCATTTCAGCATGTAACAATGCAATTCTTGGTACAATTTCAAAAATTGAATTGAGGTCTTACCGGTGGCGGACCCATGATTTTTATTTGGGTGGGGCGGATAATGGTCAATTGAAAAGGTCAACTTTTTTTTTTTTTTTTTTGCGAGACATATTTCACCTAAATAATAGCAGAAGAAAAAATATATTGCATTTAAACATATAGACACAAAATACTTAAATGCATCTGCTCACATTGATTTCTCTCGTAAAAAATCAACTCAAACTTACATTATCCTATTTCACTCAAAATTTATGTCAAAATCAATGCCTATGGAAGATCACTGCAAATTTAAGGTGAATAGGTATGAGAAAAAACTGGATATAAGAACGTTTCTCAAAACCAACAAGACATTTGCATACGTGGGGCGGTTGTTTAAACACATGTGGGCCATGATGTAGGGCCCCTTGGACTTTTGGGAAGTTTCAAGATCCGACTTGGGCGATCACCCCCAGGTCATGAAAGCATAGGTCCGCCCCTAGGTCTTACTCATTCCTTTCAGCATGTGACAATGCAATTCATTTCAGCTTGTGTACTGGAGTTTTGTGATTTGGTCTTTCATGAATTAATATTTAGATATGAAACCATATTTTGAATACAATATGGGTTTTGAGAGGAGATATCATAATGCTGTACAGTCAATGCAACTCCTAAGTCGATATTCCATACTCAATCACGTGTTCACAATCATAAAAAGGTGGGTCACATGTTTATAGGCACAAAACTGGCTCCACATTGTAAATCCTATGAAAGTGGGCCCATGTTCTAATTTCTAAAAATGAGTATCACATTGTAGTTTTTAAGAGGCATGTCCCAGTATAACAATAATAGATTTAAGTTAAGGAACAAAATTATTATAATGTTATCAAACAAGTTTTGCTAAGCATATTCTGAGCAGAATAATTAACATAATGTTGCCAAACAAGTTCTATACAACATAGTCTCAACACAACCCAGTCTCGGCATAGACTTAGGAACAACACAGAAACAATGCCAAACGAAGCCTTGGTTGTTCGAAACTTTGGGCTGTGGCATTTGGGATTATCGTTTGGTGATTAGGGCCTGTTTGGCTTGTTCACCAGTTCAATTTTCTCGGAACTGGTCATTCATTATAGCCTTGAAAATTTGTCATTCCCTGTATGAACTGTCTGTGCGCGCATTCATATATTGCAGGAGCAGTGAAACATCATGATATTTCCTTTTCAAAGTCATCTTAGCATTTGAACTAAGTTTTGTAACTGGTCTTTGTCTAGAAATGTAGCTAGAAAGAGATACTCACTTCAATCAAAACGGATGGCCATAGAGCCTTGTAGAGCTACGTGTGAACCAGCCCCCCTGCTCTTCCTTCTTCTTATTTTTGCAGGGCACTTCGTTAAAGCTCACTGTTATGAACTCCTAAGTCCTAATAAGGAAATCTTGACTACAATGAAATTGAGATTGATGAAAAAAAGCAACAATCTCAACTATTGACATCATATGTTAGAACAATATCTTTTATGGTGACTTCCAAGTTCCAACCCTTGTTGACACTTGCTTTAGGTCGGATTCAAACTGGTTTGTGATGCAGGCCAGATAATTGGGCTCCTGTTAACTTTTACACCCAAAGGCCCAAGCCCAGAAGGGAGCAGTGAGTCCACATTTATGGTTGTCTCTCCAGACAGCTGATCTTTCAAGGCATCCGGGGTTGTTTGGGGGGTTTACTAATGGAGTTGAGTGAATGAAATATTTTTTTGAAGAAAGATTTAAATATAAGTGGGTTATAATAGTACTTTATTTTTAATTATTTATTATGAAATCTTTTTCACTTCTTGTATTGATTGTGGAAGTTTTTTTTTTTTAGCGGAGAAATGAGGTGTCTATGAAAGGGCTCTTAGATTGTCCAGCCATAGGGGAAGAATATAATATATATATATATATATATGGGAGATGCTTATATATATATATAGGGGAATATTCATGTGCATCTATTCATCACCATAAGGTGAGGGGCACTTTTCCTTTTTGCATATGAAGATAAGGAAGTGTACCTCACCCTATGTACTTGAAAATTCACTTTAGTACTTGAAAATCTCCATTTATAAAAGTATCCCTCACCCTATGGTAAGGGATAGTGTGTGTGTGTGTATATATATATATATATATTTCTTGCTTGAAAGATATCTCAAATGGTTGAAACTTCCTTGTTCTCTACAATGACAATTGTGCCTCTATCAACATAAACCAGGACATCTGTATGTGAAGAGCGACGTATACAGTTTTGGAGTTGTGTTGCTTGAGATGCTTTCAGGCATGCGGCCAATAGACATGAACCGTCCAAGTGGGCGAGTGAGTTTGGTAGATTGGGCAAAACCGTATCTATCTGATCCAAGGAAGGTATTATCACGTGTAATGGACCAGCGGCTTGAAGGCCAGTATCCGTCCAAAGGTGCAGTCCAGGCTGCTCAGCTCATCCTCAAGTGTCTCGGGTCTGACCCAGGAAGGCGACCATCGATGTCAGAAGTGGTGGAAACATTGGAGCAGATTCAGGCCATAAAAGCATAAGCCCCCAGAACCATAGAACAATCCTCGGCATCCCACTGGCCACAATCATACACACAACCGCTCCCCACTTCATCCACAAGCTGGTAATGTAGGAAATTTAATAAATGCCCATCAGGGATCTCCAAAATCAAGGCGACCAACAAGGATGTATCTGGTGAAAGCAATCTTCAAAATTGAGGTAAATTACTCCAACATGAAAAGGTCCTGATGACAAGAGTGCTATGTGCTTGTCCAATTGTTTGCGCTTATTGGGCGGGCAATCTCCATCTTTTGTCGTGCAATATGATTGTTATTGTTTTTTTTTTAAGTTAATTATGAAATTTGGATTCGGTGATTGTATCGAGGAACAATATTGGATCATGGAGTAAAATGATTGTTTTTAATGCCTGATGGATGCTTGGTTATTTTCCACCTCAAATTGAGTTTAAATTGTACTTGCATTTGCGTTTTGTTTTAGATTCCAAACAGCTACCACAACCATCTTTAGAGCTTTCTCTCTATATGATCCTTGAATAGCATGAACTATTTTATCAATGGTCACCATTATTCGGAGCTTTGGTCGCCATCGCCCTGCCGCTATCCTAATGGGTTCTGGCAAGAGCTTCAGGCTTCTTTTGAAATCAACCTTTACCCCCATACTGTTTCGACTATGTTCACATACAAAAAGGACTAATTTGTGAGCACATGAGAATTAATTTACAATCAGTTCTACTGAAAAAGAGAATATAGAAAAAGTAGGGTAAATAGTAGAATACCTAATAAGAATGGTGAATTTACCCCTCTATATATAAGATGTTTCTTGGCCTTTCTTTTTTTTTTTCCTGTTCATTTTCACCTTTTTCGCTTGGAGCTAGATTCTTCTTCACCACCCATCATCATCACGAAGAAAAGGCCAAATGCACTTAGTAGCCACGTCTTGGAAATCGGCACCGGCACCGGCATCGTCGACAGCGTGGCTGCTTTCGCTAGGCACTGACAGCATGGCGTCTGTGTCCTTAGCAGTAGCGACATCGTGAGCAATGTTACCCTCCGTCTATGAAAATGGCGGTGCTCAGCCAGATATACCCTTTCAAGATCCCCCAAAACAGGGCCTCTGTTCTTCCTGAAGTTGCATATGCAGGTGAATAGACGGTCAGATGCAAAGCCTGCAAAAAGGCCAATGGCTTTTCCTACATCTTTGGCAACATAGAGTTTGTTGAACTGGAGCTGGGTGAGAGCCATGAGGGATTTCAAGGCATCTGAATAGTTGGAGAAGGTGTAGTCATTTCTTGAGATGGATTGGACCCAGACTGATGTTACAAATCCCAGCCATTTTCCGGCTGGGGAATTGGAGGATATGAGGGCACCCATGTTTTTATTTTTCTTTGGTTTTGAAAGAGAGTATTTTGATTTTTGAAGGGGTTGGTGTGGATGGAAAGGGGGGCTTATTGTTTACTTTTTATAGGGGTTTGAGTCCCGTTTGATTTTGCGCGTTTGCTTATTTACTAATAGAAAGGGTGCAAGAATGGGGGAAGATGGAGCACTTGGGTGGTCTTCATGGCTGGAAAAAGAGGAGGAAAATAGGCAGAAAGCCATTAGTGAAGATTCCTCGCAAGAAACTGAAGTGGGTGGGGTGGACGGGTTGGTCAAAACTTCCATTTATGAATACTGAAATTAGCAAAGAGCCAGAAACAATGTTAGAAGGTGATGTTGGCGATGAAGAGATTAGAGAGGATCTTGAGTCTGAAAAGCTCAAGCAAGAAGAAGATGATATTGAGTCCATGATGAAGAAATTAGGCATTAATGTTGATGCTGAGGCTGATTGTGAAGTTAAAGACGCATCTACCTGGAAAAGATGGTCGGAAGAAGAGTCATCAAGGGACTGTAATCAATGGATGCCCGTGCGTGAAAGTGCTGGTTCTTTCATCTTAGATGCTCTTGTAGATTAATTATTTGTTTACAAGTTCTCTCATCTTAGATTGGTTCTATTTCTTACTGTTCATTTCCTGCTACCTTGTGGAAGTCCTCTCATCTGTATAAGGAAAAGAAAATGTTGCACAGAATGCAAGAACTGTGGAAGCTACTGCAACTGAAATGCTGGATGTAGAAGAAGGGGAGATAAGGGAGAATCCTCCTTTGGGTCTCTTTTTCAAATGTTCTTTCCACTTCTCGTTTAGGGTTTTATGCATCAGCACTGAACTCACTCAAATGAGCATGAAGACAATCACATGAAGCTTTTTTGCACACACAACATGAGAAACTGAGAAAATAAAGGAAAGATGGGAACACCTCCAAATCAATTAAGGAGATATGGGGAGAGAGGAGATGGCTGGAGATGGAAGCGTAGGGCGGAGCTCAGGCCGGAGATTTTCTGGATCTTGCCGGAGGGAGGGAGTGCAGATGAGAGAGAGAGAGAGAGTTTTAGATCGATTAGGTTCAAAATTTTGGAAAGAAGGAAATGAGAAAAAAAGAGCAGGCCCTGGGATTTTTTCTCCCCTGGGGGCAAATAACTCTTTTTGGGCGAGTAATTTTCTACTAATACGCACTAAAACACCATTTATACGACTTACACCGTTAATACTAACAGAATCTGTTTATTTTGCATGTTAATTAAAACTTCAGGTAAGTTTAGTACAAAATACCAAAATAGAGGGGGTACTCTGTAAAATGACTAAAGTCCAAGTAGGTATCTGCTGTTTTCCCAAAAAAGTAAGAATGGCAAGTTCCCAATTAAGAAAAGGGTCTTCAGAAGGGCTGTTATCCGTGGGATTTTCAACACCTTTTCTACTTGGAAAATGCATGATTATTTCTAGAAATCAAGATCCAATTATTGGAGTTCATACTTTCGAAAAATTTCCAACCGGGCAATGTTTGGTTTTGGGTCTAAGGTCCTTCTGTCGAGTCCCTTGAGCCCATCCTTATGTGAAGACTCATGTTGGGTTTTAAATAAACTCACATTTCCTTTGGAGCCCGTGTGTTTCACCTAATTGAATATCTAGGATTGGATATTTATAAGTGGCTAAAAATGAAGAACCAAAGGTGAATTTCTGAAATTATAGGCAAATAGCCTCCTCTTTGTGGAAATTGAATGGAAGATGAAAAATGAATATCCAGCCATCACTTTAGTAATTCAATACGTTCGAAAGTCGAGGCCCATTTGTATCTCCATCTCATATCCTTCTCCTCTTACTTTCTTAGTAATCCTTGATGGAGCTCATTTCATCATGAATTAATTTTTATGTATTTTTCATTTATTTATTGTTGTGAGCTTTGAGATCTTAATTAATAAAATTAAGAGCAAGATAAATTTGTGGCAGGCAGGCAGGAGCACCCTTGTTAAATTTGTGGCTTCAGCGATCCCCATCTTTAACATGGTGGGACTCCTTCAACTTTCAAAAGAAGTCAAATTGACAATTAATGTGGAGATTCTTGTGGGGGATGATTAGAACAAAAAATCAAGGATCCATGACTTGAGAAATTGAGTTATCCTCCATGACTTGACAAATTGAGTTATGTAGACCCATGGCTTGAGAAAGGCCTGGGAATAGGGCCGGCACAGCCATGGAGTTGGCCTTACCCTACCCTACCCTACTCTCTAGGAACAGGTAGACCCTAGGTTTGCACTCACAAAAAAGACTTGACCCTTGGACTCATGGGCCACGAATCAAAGAATTAGAGGCATCAGATTAAGTTGGAATTTAATACCTGAGCCCTATTCATTTGGATCTTTCCATCCCCTGGTCCCATCATCAGTGGGACCATGAGTGGACCTCATCCAGCTTGGCAAGATGGGAACCACCCTGATCTTTCAAATTTTATTCCAACCTAAATAAAATTGACCTTGAGCTTGTCGGGTTTCGGGTGAGGATGGAGACGCGGGCGCCGTCTGAGCCGGGTCGGGTGAGAGTGAGGTTGATAATTGATGGCGTGGGAGCCACTGGTGATGACCATGTGGCTGCCCAGCTTTAAGGACATTCGGCAGCCAGTAAGAAGAGACTATTATTGAATAGCAATCGAATCACAAACGAAAAGTCTTGGGAGATTGTAATCTCAATTCTCAATTCACAATTCTCAACACAATTGTAATCTCAATTCTCAACACGACGGTTTCTATTCTCTTTCTTCCTACTTCCCGTGTGTGTGTGTGAGAGCGAGAGATTTCTTCTTTATTTTCAAGAAAGTGGTCTGTATCAACCTCTGCAACTTGATAATAGACGAAGGAAGGATAGAAAGAGAGATGGGGAATGACTGGAAACCGCGATTTGACTCGTCTAGCAGCAGTCCCAGCTCGACCAGACCTTCAAGCCCAGGTAATGAAAACAAGGAAGAAGAAGGAAGAAAAAAAAATCAAAACTTTTATGCACCCAGATGTGCTTTTCTTCTAACACTCTAGTTAGTTTTTCATATGGGTTGTTTTCTTGCCTTTTCAATTTCTAGTATGAGTAATTCAAGATCTCTCTCTGTGTGTTCTGGAAAGAATTCATCTTTTGTTTCTGTTTCTTCTTCTGGGTCCCTTCTATTTCCGTGATATAGAAACAAAACCTGACACGGTTGCTTTCTCAAAATCCCTTACTCCTTCTGCGTAAATGTGATTTCTTTCAAATACAATCTTTTCTCTGTAACTCTGTTTTCTCCTGTGCTGCTGTGTGTTCTTCTCTCATTTTGATTCACAGACCTCTCCATGTTTGCATAATCTCACATGGGCTTCCTTCAAATCCTCTGTTCCAATTCTCTTTAATTAAATTTGCAGGTATCACAAAGAGCACCAGCAATGAAGGGATGCATTCGGGAACTGCGACTGCGTTTTCGAGCCGTTTGGATGAGGTTTCCCCGAACGGACAGATCCTTCCCATTACTCCCACTTTAAAGATATTCAGTTTTGCAGAGTTGAAGAAGGCGACCAGTAAGTTCAGTCCCGATACACTTCTTGGCGAGGGAGTTTTTGGGAAGGTTTTCAAGGGTTGGATTGATGAGAAGACATTTGCACCAACCAAGGCCGGAAGTGGGATGGCTATTGCTGTCAAGAAATTGAATTCAGACGACTTCCAGGGACATGAAGAGTGGCAGGTATTTTCCATTCAATCCAATATTTGTTTGACAAAATTTGAGGGGACAAAAAAAAAAAAAAAAAAAGATATATGTATAAGGCTAGAGGTGAAAAATAGGTTGGGACCGCACAGTCATGTCCAGTACGGAAAAAATCCTTCCTGGGCCATGACCGGCCCATTGACCTTGTTGACTACACTGTCCCGTCACGATGCGACCCAAAACATGGGCCGTGCCGGACCATGGAGCATGGGCTGTGGCACAACACGACATGGCCCAGTTCCTTAGCCGTGCCGCGCTGGGCCAAGGTACCTTGGCCGAGGCATGACGTGCCATGACCTATATTTATAAAAAGTTTGATTTTTTATTTAAATAAAATTTAAAATAATTAAAATTTTATTATTCATTTTTAATTAGCATTGTATTTATTTTAATAGTTTTAATTTTATTTCAATTTCAAAAATTCGAAGTCCATAAAGCCCCTTTTAGTTTATATAAAGATATTAATAAATAAAAAAAAAAGAGGCGGCATGTTGGCTAGCCCGAGGGCGGCATTACCCAGTTTTCATCTCTAAATAGGGCCCAGTTGGTTTTGGAATTAGAATTCCTTGGAGCTTTAAGAAATGTATTCTTAAAAGTGGTTAAAATTGAAGAAATAAAGTTGAAGTTGCATAAGTGGATAAGAAATTATATCCCCTTTTAAGGAAAATGATGGAAAGTGATTACTCACCCATCACCTTTAGGAGATTAAATGGTCCCATTTACTACTCTACTTTATATGCTTTACTCCTCACCTCTTAATTAATTCTTTTGTTGAACCCATTTTGTAATGAATTCCTAGGGATTCCTATCATACCAGCAAATTATCCTTTACTAAAATTTCTCATTTATTTCCAGAAATAAAACTATTATTAAGGATGTAAGATGTCTCCCATAGTTACTATTTAGATCGTTTCTGTTAAAAACACCTTTCTTTCTCTCATTCTTTTCATGCTGCTGCATAAATACAGTTTATTTTATTTATTTTTGTAATTTCACGATTTTAATTCGGCTGGTGTGTGCTTTTATTTTACTTGACTATGTTCCTTTTTGCAGTCAGAGGTGAATATCTTGGGGAGCCTTTCTCATCCAAACATTGTGAGACTTTTGGATACTGTTGGGAAGACAAAGAACGACTACTTGTATACGAATTCATGCCAAGAGGGAGTTTGTCAAACCACCTTTTCAGTAGTAAGCAGCAAACAATATTAATATTGTAATTGTAATTAACTGTAGTTGGTTGGATGAGCTGTGATGCTGGTGATGGTGAAAAATTGGCACCGTAGTTATTGATAAAAGAAATTATGATTCAAGATTAAGACAACTAATACATTTAGTGATCATCATAAGTTGCAGAAATTGATATTGTGCCAAAACTTCATGATAATAATCAGAAAAATAAATCATCTACCTGATGCCACAGTGCTAAAGCTAGTGGACAGCTGTGATCTTGTTTGAGTGACTGGATGGGCTTCGATCTCAACTTTGTTGTCCTTACTCTCAGAACAAATGTTTTGAATTTGTAGTCCAGTAGCTGGGTTTAATATCCATCAAGAAAATCCTGTTTCAATTGGTGAAAACTTATCCCAATGTAAGTTTTATCATTCAATAGGAAATTAGAGAGTAGCTCTTGTCCTAATGGTTTAAATTGTTGGAAACACCTCAAGAGTACTACCATGTGGCTGTGTTGTGTGTCCCAACTCCTATATGTGTTTTTGTCATGTTTGAGAGAAACACTTTAATTTCTAACAGCTGTCACATTAATGTCATCATTTTTATATTCGCTATTTTACTTCCTCATCAGATTACGGTTTAAAAAGTCTTAAACCCTACCTTATAGATTCACATACATATGTTCTGAAAAATTATGGCTATAACCTACTTATGCATGTCAATGCAAATAGTACCCATGCCATTGGAACAGTCAATTTTCTTATCATAGTGAACTCAACTTCTATTTTGGAGCGAAGAAAGCGACCTCAATTCTCCAATCTTGTTGATAGTTCTGATCCAACAATGTATCTATACAATGCATATTTTACTTTCTTGCTTTTGGAAGTTACAGTTATGTTACCTGCATATGATCTATTTATCATTGTGAACACTATAAAATGCTGTGTCAACCTTGCACAGGTACATTCCAGACAAGTCTGAGCTGCATCTTTTTTTTTATTATTATATTTTTTTTTTATAGAATCGCCTCCATTATACACGTTTCTAAAATGATGCACTCTGTGTAGGAGGTTCAGCCTTTCAATCACTTTCATGGAGCATACGGCTCAAGATAGCAATAGGTGCAGCTCGGGCCATTGCATTCTTACACTGTTCAGAAAGGAAAATCATATCTCGTGATGTTAAACCGTCTAATATATTGCTTGATTCGGTAAACTCTTCCATCCTGATTTCTTGGTATAGAGAAATGTGTTTTTTTTTTCTCATTTTAGGGGGGGGGGGTTGATATCTTAATTTGCTTTTCCCCTCCTCTGTTTTAATCTTCTGCAGAACTATAATGCAAAAATTTCTGATTTTGTGTTAGCGAGGAATGATCCGCAAGGTGAATGATGTAGTAGCAACAATAGCTAACGTAAGACGCTCATGGGCCACACGTGGGACCCATTGATGTTTAAGAGTTTTTTCTTAATTGCTATTAGTTTTAATTATAGCAAAGATTGTATTTATGAATAGTTTCTAATTCGAATGTGATTCTTATTTTTGTTTCTAAGTTTGATTAGGATTGATTTCTTAGCCCCTAAGTTTCTTTTATTATAAATATAGCATTGTAGAGATCAATGATCTCAGAGAGTTGGAGTTAAAATTTTCTTTTTCGTGGGTTATCGTTGGAGATTGTCGTGATCGAGTGATTATGTTCTAGTGGAAACCCTCATTGTGCCCTGACACTTGCGATCGTAATCCTACGATTGCATCAATTGGTATCAAAGCTGAACGATATCCAATCGATCAGTGATTGATTGCCCCTACCATCGTCCATCCATCCATCTATCCTTGTCCATTTTCCCTTTCGTCAAAAAGCCAACTCTATCGATACCTCAATCCTCATCCAAAAAAAAACAAAAAGGCTCCAAACCACTGTCCTAATTTAAGCAAGATTCAGTTGGCTAAACCCTTCCCCCTTCATTGCCTACCCCTCCCCATTGACAGATCCATCGCATGCCCCAAACTCCCCCCCCCCCCATTCTTCCAATACCTGTTCCCCGAAAATAAATAAAAAAAACCCACAATCCCACCCCACCCCAACAATCCGTGAAAGAAAAATAAAAATAAAAATAGACATAACTGAGACCCACCCACTGCCGAACCTTGAAAACCCCCTTTATTGCCTCCAACCTTCAACTCCAAAACCTAGTCAAGCCTCCTTCCAACCCAGAGTCCCACCTTGAGAAGGAAAAAAAAAAAAAAAGAAAAAACGAAAAAGAAGAGCAGAAGAGAAAAAGAGAAAAGGAGCAAAAGGGGATGAAAGTGCACTTCAACTGAGTCCGGATTGTGAGCTTGAGCTTGAGTTAGGCCCCATACCCAACTCAGCAGTTAGAAAGAAAAGACTGCAGAAAAATATTTTCATCCACAAGTGGGCCCAAGTTCCTTCAAGTCTTCAGTCCTCCATTTTCAAATATCCAGATCTTTACATTAGGTCAGTCAAGATGTTTTAAATTTGCATTAAGAAAATGCCTCCCAAGAAGCATATAGAAGTGGAGTATTCCTCCCATAATGATGATGATTTGAGAGGGAACCGTTGCGGAATTATCGATAAATGTTAATCAACTTACTGCAACAATGGTTCAAATGCAAGAGACTCTTGCAAGGATTGAAACCCGATTAACCAATTTGGAAAATAATCGGAGTAAGGATTATTATTGAAATGATGAAGGACATAATCGGAATCAATGAGATCCACATGAGATCTATATGCTGTCAATGTTGATCGTGATTTGGGTATTAAACTTGTGATTCCCGAATATGATGGAAAATTGAAACCGGATGAATTCATAGATTGGTTAGTGTGTGTTAAAAATATTTTTAGGAGAATAATAAACAAATCATATATCGTGATTTTAAAGCATCTAATATATTTCTTGTTTTGGTAAATTCTTCCATCCTGAGTTATTTAGCTCCAGAGACAAAGGGAGAATGAACCCCTTTTATGATCAATTTCTTAATGTGATTTCTCTTCTTCTTCTTTTTTTTTTCTTTTTTTTTTTTCTTTTTTTTTCTGCAGAACTATGATGCAAAAATTTCTAATTTTGGGTTAGCGAAGAATGGTCCAGTGGGTGAAAATTCACATGTCAGCACACGTGTCATGGGCACCTATGGCTATGCAGCTCCTGAATATGTGGCTACAGGTAAGATCAGTTCTTTGGTAGCAACCTTCATGGCTACAAGTTCTTGTGATTTCTGTTTTCACTTTTAATTTTTCACTCCATAGTGAACTCTCTTTATTTTAATCTAATCTTAAATTGTTCTCTAGTTTTATGCATGGGTGGATGGTTTTGGTAGTTTATTTTTATCTAAAATTATTATGTATGTGCAATTCACTGGCGAGAAGCAGTATTTTCAGCACCGACCAGACCAGCAGGTTTTGCTTGGTACATCAAGCAATTGAACCAGCAGATCTGGGAGTTTGGTCTCTAATGAAATTTCGATCATGGTACTTAGGGTTCTGTGTCGTTTGATATCTTCATTTGGTAACTGGGCCTATTTGGCATGTTCACCAGTTTTCAGTTGTAAGTGAACCCGTGGTTCATCACAACACCTTCTTCCCTCGAAAAAATTTTCCTTGTATGAACTGTTTGGATGCGTTGCATATTTTGTGTCAGTAGAGGAACATTATGCTATTTTTTTTTTTTCCAAAGTCATCTCAAAATTTAAATTAGGCTTTTCAACTGGTCTCTGGGACTGTAGCTTGAAACTCTCTTCAATCATGAAAGATGGCTTATAGAGCCCTGTAGAGGTCCTTTTCGTTCACTTCCAAGTTCCAACCTTGTAATCGCTTGCATTAGCTAGGTTTTCAAACTGGTCCAACAGTTGTACAAATATGAAGTTAAAAGAGCTAATAATCATCGCTAGTTCTTTCTTTTTGGCCATAAAACTACACTTGAAAAATCACAGTGACTATTTGAATATCACAGTGGCTCTTAGATTGCCTGCCACAGGGGAAGAATAATATATATTTCTTGCTTGAAGAATATCTCAAATGGTTGAAATTTCCTTGATCTCTACAATGACAATTGTGCCTCTATCAACATAAACCAGGACATCTGTATGTGAAGAGCGACGTATACGGTTTTGGAGTTGTGTTGCTTGAGATGCTTTCAGGCATGCGGGCAATTGACACCAACCGTCCAAGTGGGCAACGCAATTTGGTAAGGTGGGCAAAACCATATCTATATGAACGAAGGAAGTTATTATCACATGTAATGGACCAGCGGCTTGAAGGCCAGTATCCGTCCAAAGGTGCAGTTCAGGCTGCTCAGCTCATCCTCAAGTGTGTCCAGTCTGAACCAAGAAGGCGACCATCCATGTCAGAAGTGGTGAAAACATTGGAGCAGATTCAGGCCATAAAGCATAAGCCCCCAGAACCATAGAACAATCCTCGGCATCCCACTGACCACAATCATACACACAACCGCTCCCCACTTCATCCACAAGCTGGTAATGTAGGAAATTAAAAAAATGCCCATCAGGGATCTCCAAAATCAAGGCGACCAACAAGGATGTATCTGGTGAAAGCAATCTTCAAAATTGAGGTAAATTAGTCCAACATGAAAAGGTCCAAATGACAAGAGTGCAATGTGCATGTCCAATTGCTTGCGCTTATTGGGCGGGCAATCTCCAATTTTTGTCGTGCTATGATTGTTATTGTTTTTTTTTAGTTAATTATGAAATTTGGATTCGGTGATGATTGTATCGAGGAACAATATTGGATCATGGAGTAAAATGATTGTTTTTAATGCCTGATGGATGCTTGGTTATTTTCCACCTCAAATTGAGTTTAAATTGTACTTGCATTTGTATTTTGTTTTAAATTCCAAACAGCTACCACAACCATCTTTAGAGCTTTCT
This sequence comes from Camphora micrantha, assembly GCA_003546025.1. Classification (NCBI taxonomy): domain Eukaryota; kingdom Viridiplantae; phylum Streptophyta; class Magnoliopsida; order Laurales; family Lauraceae; genus Camphora; species Camphora micrantha. Next base: position 2,236,474 of record QPKB01000003.1, on the reverse strand, counting down.
CTCTATATGATCCTTGAATAGCGTGAACTATTATATCAATGGTCACCATTATTCGGAGTTTTTGGTCGCCATCGCCTTTCTCTGCCGCTATCCTAATGGGTTCTGGCAAGAGCTTCAGGCTTCTTTTGAAATCAACCTTTACCCCCATACTGTTTTGACTATGTTCACATACAAAAAGGACTAATTTGTGAGCACATGAGAATTTACAATCAGTTCTATTGAAAAAGTGAATATAAAAAAAGTAGGGTAAATAGCGGAATACCTAATAGGGAATGGTGAATTTACCCCTCCATATATAATATGTTTCTTGGTTTTTTTTTTTCACCTTTTTCGCTTGGAGCTAGGTTCTTCTTCACCACCCATCATCATCACGAAGAAAAGGCCAAAGGCGCTCCGTAGCCACGTCTTGGAAATCAGCACCGGCACCGGCATCGTCGACAGCGTGGCTGCTTTCGCTTGGCACCGACAGCATGGCGTCTGTGTCCCTAGCGGTAGCGGCATCGTGAGCAATGTTATCCTCCGTCTGTGAAAATGGCGGTGCTCAGCTAGATATATCCTTTCAAGATCCCCCAAAATAGGGCCTCTGTTCTTCCTGAAGTTGCGTATGCAGGCGAATAGACGGTCGGATGCAAAGCCTGCTAAAAGGCCAATGACTTTTCCTACATTTTTGGCAACATAGAGATTGTTGAACTGGAGCTGGGTGAGAGTCATGAGGGATTTCAAGGCATCTGAATAGTTGGAGAAGGTGTAGTCGTTTCCTGAGATGGATTGGACCCAGACTGATGTTACAAATCCAAGCCATTTTCCGGCTAGGGAATTGGGGGATATGAGGGCACCTATGTTTTTATTTTTCTTTGGTTTTGAAAAAGAGTGTTTTGATTTTTGAAGGGGTTGGTGTGGATGGAAAGGGGGGGCTTATTGTTTACTTTTTATAGGGGTTTGAGTCCCGTTTGATTTTGCGCGTTTGCTTATTTACTAATGGAAAGGGTGCAAGAATGGGGGAAGATGGAGCACTTGGGTGGTCTTCATGGCTGGAAAAAGAGGAGGAAAATAAGCAGAAAGCCATTAGTGAAGATTCCTCGCAAGAAACTGAAGTGGGTGGGTGGACGGGTTGGTCAGAACTTCCATTTATCAATACTGAGATTAGCAAAGAGCCAGAAACAATGTTAGAAGGTGATGTTGGCGATGAAGAGATTAGAGAGGATCTTGAGTATGAAAAGCTCAAGCAAGAAGAAGATGATAATATTGAGTCCATGATGAAGAAATTAGGCATTAATGTTGATGCTGAGGCTGATTGTGAAGTTAAAGACGCATCTACCTGGAAAAGATGGTCGGAAGAAGAGTCATCAAGGGACTGTAATCAATGGATGCCCGTGCGTGAAAGTGCTGGTTCTTTCATCTTAGATGCTCTTGTAGATTAATTATTTGTTTACTAGTTCTCTCATCTTAGATTGGTTCTGTTTCTTACTGTTCATTTCCTGCTACCCTGTGGAAGTCCTCTCATCTACACAAGGAAATGAAAATGTTGCACAGAATGCAAGAACTGTGGAAGCTACTGCAACTGAAATGTTGGATGTAGAACGAGGGGAGATAAGGGAGAATCCTCCTTTGGGTCTCTTTTTCAAATGTTCTTTCCACTTCTCATTTAGGGTTTTATGCATCAGCTCTGAACTCACTCAAATGAGCATGAAGACAATCACATGAAGCTTTTTTGCACACACAAAATGAGAAACAGAGAAAATAAAGGAAAGATGGGAAAACCTCCAAATCAATTAAGGAGATATGGGGAGAGAGGAGATGGCCGGAGATGGAAGCGCAGGGCGGAGCTCAGGCCTGAGATTTTCTGTATCTTACGGGAGAGAGGGAGTGCTGATGAGAGAGAGAGAGTTTCAGATCGATTAGGTTCAAAAAATTTGGAAAGGGGGAAATGAGAAAAAAAAAACAGAGAGAGCAGGCCCTGGGATTTTTTTTCCCCAGGGGGCAAATAAGTCTTTTTGGGCGAGTAATTTGCTACAAATACGCACCAAGACACCATTTATACGACCTACACCGTTAATACTAATAGAATCTGTTCATTTTGCATGTTAATTAGAACTTCAGGTTGGTTTAGTACAAAATACCAAAATAGAGGGGGTACTCTGTAAAATGACTAAAGTCCAAGTATGTATTATGCTGTTTTCCCCAAAAAATAAGAATGACAAGTTCCCAATTAAGAAAAGGGTCTTCAGAAGGGTTGTTATCCGTGGAGTTTTCAACACCTTTTCTACTTGGAAAATGCATGATTATTTCTAGAAATCAAGATCCAATTATGGGTGTTCATACTTTCGAAAAATTTCCAACCGGCCAATGTTTGGTTTTGGGTCTAGGGTCCTTCTGTTGAGTCTCTTGAGCCCATCCTTATGTGAAGACTCATGTTGGGTTTTAAATAAACTCACATTTTCTTCGGAGCATGTGTGTTTCACGTAATTGAATATCTATGATTGGATATTTATAAGTGGCTAAAAATGAAGAACCAAAGGTGAATTTCTGAAATTACAGGCAAATAGCCTCCTCTTTGTGGAAATTGAAGGGAAGATGAAAAATGAATATCCAGCCATTACCTTAGTAATTCAATACGTTCGAAAGTCGAGGCCCATTTGTATCTCCATCTCATATCCTTCTCCTCTTACTTTCTTAGTAATCCTTGATGGATCTCATTTCATCATGAATTAATTTTTATGTATTTTTCATTTATTTATTGTTGTGAGCTTTGAGATCTTAATTAATAAAATTAAGAGCAAGATAAATTTGTGGCAGGCTGGCAGGAGCACCCTTGTTAAATTTGTGGCTTCAGCAATCCCCATCTTTAACATGGTGGTACTCCTTCAACTTTCAAAAGAAACTATTAGTCAAATTGACAATTTAATGTGGAGATTCTTGTGGGGGATGATTGGAACAAAAAATCAAGGATCCATGACTTGATAAATTGAGTTATGTAGACCCATGGCTTGAGAAAGGCCTGGGAATAGGGCCGGCACAGCCTCGGAGTTGGCCTCGGAGTTGGGCTTACCCTACCCTACCCTATAGGTACCGGTAGACACTAGGTTTGCACTCATGAAAAAACTTGACCATTGAACTTATAGGCCATGAACAAAGGAATTAGAGGCATCAGATTAACTTGAAATTTAATATCTAGGCCCTCCTCATTAGGATCTTTCCATCCCATGGTCCCATCATAATGGTACCATGAGTGGACCGCGTCCAGCTTGGCAAGATGGAAACCATCCTGATCTTTCAAATTTTATACCAATCTAAATAAAATTGACCTTGAACTTGTCGGATTTCGGGTGAGAGGATGGAGACGCGGGAGCCGTCCGAGCCGGGTCGGGTGAGAGTGAGGTTGATCATTGATGGCGTGGGAGCCACTGGTGATGAACATGTGGCTGCCCAGCTATTAAGAAGAGACTATTATTGAATAGCAATCGAATCACAAACGAAAAGTCTTGGGAGACTAGGCGCATTGACGATTGTAATCTCAATTCTCAACACGATGGTTTCTATTCTCTTTCTTCCTACTTCCCGTGTGTGTGTGTGAGAGAGAGAGATTTCTTCTTTATTTTCAAGAAAGTGGTCTGTATCAACCTCTGCAACTTGATAATAGACGAAGGAAGGATAGAAAGAGAGATGGGGAATGACTGGAAACCGCGATTTGACTCGTCTAGCAGCAGTCCCAGCTCGACCAGACCCTCAACCCCAGGTAATGAAAAGAAGGAAGAAGAAGGAAGAAAAAAAATCAAAACTTTTATGCACCCAGATGTGCTTTTCTTCTAACACTCTAGTTAGTTTTTCGTTTGTGTTGTTTTCTTGCCTTCCAATTTCTAGTTTGAGTAATTCAAGATCTCTGTGTGTGTGTTCTGGAAAGATTTCATCTTTTGTTTTTGTTTCTTCTTCTGGGTCCCTTCTATTTCCGTGATATAGAAACAAAACCTGACACGGTTGCTTTCTCAAAATCCCTTTCTCCTTCTGCGTAAATGTGATTTCTTTCAAATACAATATTTTCTCTGTAACTCTGTTTTTTCCTGTGCTGCTCTGTGTTCTTCTCTCATTTTGATTCACAGACCTCTCCATGTTTGCATAATCTCACATGGGCTTCCTTCAAATCCTCTGTTCCAATTCTCTTCTATTAAATTTGCAGGGATTACAAAGAGCACCAGCAATGAAGGGACACATTCGGGAACTGGGAGTGCGTTTTCGAGCCGCTTGGTTGAGGTTTCCCCGAACGGACAGATCCTTCCCATTACTCCCACTTTAAAGATATTCAGTTTTGCAGAGTTGAAGAAGGCGACCAGTAAGTTCAGTCCCGATACATTTCTTGGCGAGGGAGTTTTTGGGAAGGTTTTCAAGGGTTGGATTGATGAGAAGACATTTGCACCAGCCAAGGCCGGGAGTGGGATGGCTATTGCTGTCAAGAAATTGTATGCAGACAGCATCCATGTAAGGAAAGGGTGGCAGGTATTTTCCATTTTAATCCAATATTTGTTTGGTAAAATTTGAGGGAAAAAAGAAAAAAAGGAAAAAAGAAAAACGAAGATACATGTATAGGGCTAGGGGTGAAAAATAGGTCGTCCCGCTTGGGCCATTTCGGCCCATTCTTCAAGTTATAAATGAGCATCACTGTTTTTGCATTTATTTTAATAGTTTAATTTTATTTCAAGTTAAAGAGCCCAAAGTCCATAAAGTCCGTTTCAATTTATATAAAAAAAATTAAAAGAGGCATGTGGGCCGGCCCATGGGCCGCACGACCCAGTTTTCACCTCGACATAGTGCCTATTTGGTTTCTTGGAATTAGAATTCCTTAAGAACTTTAAGAAATGCATTCTTAAAATTGGTTAAAATTGAAGAAACAGAGTTGAAGTTGCATAAATGATTATGAAATTATATCCCCTTTTATGGAAAATGATAGAAGGTGATTACTCACCCATCTCCCTAGGATATTAAATTGTCCCATTGAGGACTTTGCTTTACATCCCTCATCTCTTTACTAATCTTTTGTTGAACCCATTTTGTAATGCCAGCAAATTATCCTCTACTGAAATTTCTCATTTTATTTCCAGAAATAAAACTATGATGTAAGATATCTCCCATAGTTACTATTTAGATCGTTTCTGCTAAAAACACCTTTCTTTATCTCATTCTGTCCATGCTTCTGCATAGATACTTGACTATGTTCCTTTTTGCAGTCAGAGGTGAATATCTTGGGTAGCCTTTCTCATCCAAACATTGTGAGAATTTTGGGACACTGTGAGGAAGACAAAGAACTACTACTTGTATATGAATTCATGCCAAGAGGGAGTCTGGAAAACCACCTTTTTAGTAGTAAGCAGCAAACAATATTAATATTGTAATTGTAATTAACTGTAGTTGGTTGGATGATCTGTGATGCTGGTGATGGTGAAAAATTCTAATAATCAGAAGAAATTATGATATGGCACCGCAGTTATTGTCAAAAGAAATTATGATTCAAGATTAAGATAACTAATACATTTAGTGATCATCATAAGTTGCAGAAATTGATATTGTGCCTAAATACCATGATAATAATCAGAAAAATAAATCATCTACCTGATGCCACAGTGCTAAAGCCATTGGACAGCTGTGATCTTGTTTGAGTGACCGGATGGGCTTAGATCTCCACTTTCTTGATTTTAATATCCATCATGAAAGTAGTTTTTCAATCCGTGAAAACTTATCCCAATACGAGTTTTATCATTCAATAGGAAATTAGGGAGCTGCTCTTTTCTTAATGGTTTCAGTTGGAAACAACTCGAGAGCACTACTGTGTGGCTATGTTGTGTGTGCTAACTCCTATATGTGTTTTTGTCATGTTTGAGAGACCACTAGAATCTCCAACAGTTGTCACAATCATGCTACCATTTTTGCAGTTGGTATTTTCCTTCCTCATCTGAGGACGGGTTAAAAAGCCTTAAACCCTACCGTATAGATTCATATACACATGTTCGAAAAATTATGCCTATAAGCGACTTATGCATGCCAATGCCATTGGAACAGTCAATTTTTCTTATCATAGTGAACTCAACATCTATTTTGGAGCGAAGAAAGCGTCCTCAATTCTCTAATCTTGTTGATAGTTCTGATCCAACAGTGTACTCATACAATGCATATTTTACTTTCTTTCATTGCAAGTTACTATTTGGTTACCTGCATACGATCAATTTATCTTTGTGAGACACTGTAAAATGCTGTGTCAACCATGCACAGGTACATTCCATACAAGTCTGGGCTGCATCTTTTCTTTTCTTTTCTTTTCTTTTCTTTTTTTAATTTCTTTCCTTCTTTTTGGGCTTTTTCATAGAATCCCATCCAATTTTTCATGTTTCTAAAATGATGCACCTTATGTAGGAGGTTCAGCCTTTCAAGCACTTTCATGGAGCATTCGGATCAAGATAGCATTAGGTGTAGCTCGGGGCCTTGCATTCTTACATTGTTCTGAAAGGAAAATCATACATCGTAATGTCACACCATATAATGTATTGATTGACTCGGTAAACTCTTCCATCCTGATTTCTTCTGCTACAGAGACAAATGTGCTATTTTTTATTTTTTTTTATATGGGGGGTGGGGGTTGGGAATTTGTTGTATGGTTGAATATCTTAGTTTGATTTTTTTTTTCTCTTTAATTTTTAATCTTCTGCAGAACTATAATGCAAAAATTTCTGCTTTTGGGTTAGCAAGGAATGGTCCGCAGGGTGAAACTTCACATGTCTCCACACTTGTCGTGGGCACAGTTGGTCATGCAGATCCTGAATATGTGGCTACAGGTACGATCAGTTCTTTGGTAGCAACCTTCATAGTTCTTGTGATTTCTATGTTGACTTTTAGTTGTTCACGCTGTAGTGGACTTTCTTTATTTTAAACTAATCTCAATCTGCTTTCTAGTTTTATGCATGGTTGGATGTTGTTTGTGGTTTCTCTTCATCCAAAAAGGCTCTCTCTTTTTCCCATATTCAGCCATCCTCCACCCTCTTCAAATGTTACTAAAATGCCCTCTTACAGTAATAACAGTAAGGAAGAAAAGCCCTCTGATTGGATGGTAATTTTTCAGACTTCATATTTTCAATTTCCCAACTTGATATAGCAAACATTTACAATGTCAATTAAATTTTTGATATGGAAGTTCATAGGATTTTTATTAAAATTTATTTATTTTTACTTGAAAGTATCGCTTTTTGGCTTCAAATATATATGTAATAGATTTCACTTTCCCTGGCTATCATTTCAGCATGTAACAATGCAATTCTTCGTACAATTTCAAAAATTGAATTGAGGTCTTACTCATTCCTTTCGGCATGTAACAAAGCAAATCGTTTCAACTTGTGTACTTGACTTTCGTGATTTGGTCTTTCATGAATTAATATGTAGATATGAAACCATATTTTGAATACAATATGGATTTTGAGAGGAAAATATTATAATGCTGTGCAGTCAATGCATCTCCTAAGTTGATCTTCCATACTCAAGCACATGCGCAAAATCACAAAAAAGGTGGGTCACATGTTTATAGTCATAAAAATTGGGCCCACATTGTAAATCCTATGAAAATGGGGCCCATGTGATTTAATTTCTGAAGGTGTGTACCTCATTGTAGTGTTTGAAAGGTATGTCCTATGCATAACAATAATATATTTATGTTAAAGGAATAAAATTATTATAATGCGACCAAACAAGTTCTGTACAACATATTCTCAGCATAATAGGTTAACGTAATATTGCCAAATTAGTTCTACACAGTATAGTCTCGGCACAATCCGGTATCGGCATAGAATTAGGAACAATACAAGAACAATGCCAAATGAGGCCTTGGTTTCTTGAAATTTTGGCTGTGGCATTTGGTATATATTTTCGCTTGGTGATTACGGCCGGTTTGGGTTGTTCACTGGTTCAGTTTTCTCTGAACTGGTCATTCATTATACCCTTGAAAATTTTGCATTCCCTGTATGAACTGTTGCGCGTTCATATATTGCGGAAGTAGAGAAACATCATGATATTTCCTGTTCAAAGTCATCTTAATATTTGAATTAGGTTTAGTAAGTGGTCTTTGTCTAGAAATGTAGCTAGAAAGAGAAACCCACTTCAATCACAATGGATGGCCATAGAGCCTTGTAGAGGTATTCATGAACAGGTGAGCTGAATTGGAAGGTCTTACTGACATAGTTTCAGTCACATACATTGTTGACTATTTTTGGAGGACACAATGTTAAAACTCACTGTTATAAACTCCAAATGAGGAAATTTTCACTATAATGAAAATGTGATGATGAGATAAGCAACATCTCAACTATTGACATAATGTGTTAGAACGAGAACTTTTATGGTGACTTCCAAGGTCCAACCCTCCTTATCACTTGCTTTTAGCTAGGCTTCAAACTGGTTTAACAGTTTTTCAAATAAAAAGTTAAAAGAGCTAATAACGATCATTACTTCATTCATTTTGGTCATAAAACTCTGCTTGAAAATGGTAGTAGCTATTTATGAGAGTGTCATAGATTGCCAGCAACAGGGAAACCATAATATAATTTCTTTCTTTCTTTCTTGAAAAAATATCTCAAATGGTTGAAATTTGTTTGATCTGAACAATGACAAGTGTGCCTCCATCAACATCAACCAGGCCATCTGTACGTGAAGAGCAACGTATATTCTTTTGGGGTTGTGTTGCTCGAGATGCTTTCGGGCATGCGAGCATTTGACGCAGAACGTCCAAGTGGGCAAGAGAATTTGGTAGATTGGGCAAAACCATATCTATCTTATCAGAGGAAGGTATCGCGGTTGATGGACTGGCGGCTTGAAGGCTATTACCCGTACAAAGGTGTAGCACAGATTGCTCAGCTGATTCTCAAGTGTGTCGGGTCTGAACCAAGAAGGCGACCATCCATGTCAGAAGTGGTGGAAACATTGGAGCAGATTCAGGCCATAAAGCATAAGCCCCAAGAACAATCCTCGACGTCCCACTGACCACAATCATGCACACCTTTTCTACTTTGGGAGATGCATGATTATTTGAAGAAATCAAGATCCAATTATTCGATCTCATACTTTTGAAAAATCTCCAACAGGGCAATGGTTGGTTTTGGGTCTACGATCCTTCTGTTGGGTCTCTTTGGCCCATCCTTATGTGAAGGCTCATGTTGGGTTATAAATAAGCTCACGTTTACTTTGAAGCCTGTTTGTTTGTTTCATGTAATTGAATATTTAGAATTGTATATTTATAAGCGGCTAAAAATGAAGAACAAAAGGTGAATTTGTGAAAATATAGGCAAATAACCTCATTTTCATGGAAATTAAATGGAAGATGAGAAATAAATACCCAGCCATCACCCTTGTAATTCAATACGTTGGAAAGTAGAGGCCCATTTGATCTCCATCTCATATCCTTCTCCTCTCACCTCCTTATAGTAATTCTTGATGGAGCTCATTTCATCATGAATTAAATTCTATGTATTTTTCATTTATTTTTTGTTGCGAGTTTTGACTTCTAAATAATTAATAAAATTAACAGCAACATAAATTTGTGGAAGGCAGGAGCATCCTTGGTATATTGGTGGCTTCAGCGATCTCCATTTATAACATGGTACTCCTTAAACTTTCAAAAGAAACTATTAGTCAAATTGACAATTAATGAGGAGATTCTTGTGGGGGGTGATTAGAATAAATAAATAAATAAATAAAAATAAAAAAATCAAGGAGCCATAACTTGACAAATCGAGTTATGTAGGCCCATAGTGGGGGATGGCCTGGGAATTCAGCCCGGCCTCGGAGCTGTCCTTACCCTACCCTCGATGAATTGGTGGACCCTGGGTTTGCACTCACTAAGGACTGAACCATTGGGCTCATGGGCTATGAATCAAGGGATTAGAGGCATGAGATTAACTGTGAATTTAAGATCTATCCACATGGTCCCATCATCAATGAGACCCTGGCTTGGCCTCATCTAGCTTGCCAAGATGGGAACCACCATAATCTTTCAAGTTTTACACCAATCTGAATAAAATTGACCGTTGGATTAAATTGAGAAAAAAAATGAATTTTAAAACTGTCAAAATTCAGAGTCACAGAGCAATGAGTTATGATAAATTTTATGGGCAGTTAGAATCCATAGAGAATGTCCAATTCCCTAGCTTCCCTTTATTAGTGGGGCTCTTAGGTGGGCCTCAACACTTGATATGTACATAAGAATTCTCCAAAACACTCCATTTTAAAAACATCTCTCTTTCAATTTTTTTTTTTTTTTGGTCACTGGCCCTATTATCTAGACGTGTCACACACAATACCCCATAAATATGCCTATGAACTATCAAATTTTATGACTATGGAAAGATGATTCTATGGAGTGAAAATTAAACATATAGATGGTCTTATATTAATCTTTCATATTTAATAGACTTGCATGATCAAATAAGGATTCAAATCTCCTATTTTGTCCAAATAAGGGAGCCCTGTTTGGACACATCGGGGTGACTATCGCGGACTGTAGGAGGGTGACACGCGCCCCCCCCCCCCCCCCCCCAAAAAAAAAAAAAAAAAAAAAAAGAAAAAAAAAATAAAAAAAAAAAAAAAAAAAAACGAAAACATCCCACGTGGGTACCCTGAACTCCGCGCATTGACGATATTGAGTGGAAAAAAACAAGAAAGTATAGACTTGTTTTGTTTGATCACGATATTGAGTGGCCGAAGATGTTTGTCATTGATATTGAATAACAATCGAATCACAAACGAAAGTCTTCGGAGACTACGCGCATTGACGACTGTAATCTCAGCGGACTGTTTCTTTTGTATCTTCCAATCTCTTTTTTCCTATGTCCTCTGTTGGTGAGAGAGAGAGAGAGAGAGAGAGAGAGAGAGAGAGAGAGAGTTTTCGTCTTATTTTCAAGAAGTTGCAACTTGGTATACCGGAGGGAGGACAGAAAGAGAGATGGGAAATTTCTGGATAGCGCAATTTGACTCGTCCAGCAGTAGCAGTCCCAGCTCGACCAGACCATCAAGCCCAGGTAATGAAAAAAAGGGGAAGAAGAAGGTACAAAAAAATCAGATTTCTTGATGAACCCAGATGAGCTTTTCTTCCTCTTCCTCTAAAACTCTAGTTAGTTTCTCATATGGGTTGTTTTCTAGCCTTTTCAGTTCCTAGTTTGAGTATTTCAAGATATCTATTGTATTCTCTTTCTCTTTCTCCTGGTTCTGGAAAGAATTCATCTTTTGTTTCTGTTTCTTCTTCTGGGTCCCTTCTATTTCCGTGATATAGAAACAAAACCTGACACGGTTGCTTTCTCAAAATCCCTTACTCCTTCTGCGTAAATGTGATTTCTTTCAAATACAATCTTTTCTCTGTAACTCTGTTTTCTCCTGTGCTGCTCTGTGTTCTTCTCTCATTTTGATTCACAGACCTCTCCATGTTTGCATAATCTCACATGGGCTTCCTTCAAATCCACTGTTCCAATTCTCTTTTATTAAATTTGCAGGTATCACAAAGAGCACCAGCAATGAAGGGATGCATTCGGGAACTGCGACTGCGTTTTCGAGCCGTTTGGATGAGGTTTCCCCGAACGGACAGATCCTTCCCATTACTCCCACTTTAAAGATATTCAGTTTTGCAGAGTTGAAGAAGGCGACCAGTAAGTTCAGTCCCGACACACTTCTTGGCGAGGGAGTTTTTGGGAAGGTTTTCAAGGGTTGGATTGATGAGAAGACATTTGCACCAACCAAGGCCGGAAGTGGGATGGCTGTTGCTGTCAAGAAATTGAATTCAGACGACTTCCAGGGACATGAAGAGTGGCAGGTATTTTCCATTCAATCCAATATTTGTTTGGCAAAATTTGAGGAAAAAAAAAAAAAAAAGGAAGATATATGTATAGGGCTAGAGGTGAAAAATAGGTTGGAACCGCACAGTCATGTCCAGTACGGAAAAAATCCTTCCTGGCCCATGCCCGGCCCATTGACCTTGTTGACTACACTGTCCCGTCACGATGCGACCCAAAACATGGGCCGTGCCGGACCATGGAGCATGGGCTGTGGCACAACACGACATGGCCCAGTTCCTTAGCCGTGCCGCGCTGGGCCAAGGTACCTTGGCCGAGGCATGACGTGCCATGACCTATATTTATAAAAAGTTTGATTTTTTATTTAAATAAAATTTAAAATAATTAAAATTTTATTATTCATTTTTAATTAGCATTGTATTTATTTTAATAGTTTTAATTTTATTTCAATTTCAAAAATTCGAAGTCCATAAAGCCCCTTTTAGTTTATATAAAGATATTAATAAATAAAAAAAAAAGAGGCGGCATGTTGGCTAGCCCGAGGGCGGCATTACCCAGTTTTCATCTCTAAATAGGGCCCAGTTGGTTTTGGAATTAGAATTCCTTGGAGCTTTAAGAAATGTATTCTTAAAAGTGGTTAAAATTGAAGAAATAAAGTTGAAGTTGCATAAGTGGACAAGAAATTATATCCCCTTTTAAGGAAAATGATGGAAAGTGATTACTCACCCATCACCTTTAGGAGATTAAATGGTCCCATTTACTACTCTACTTTATATGCTTTACTCCTCACCTCTTAATTAATTCTTTTGTTGAACCCATTTTGTAATGAATTCCTAGGGATTCCTATCATACCAGCAAATTATCCTTTACTAAAATTTCTCATTTATTTCCAGAAATAAAACTATTATTAAGGATGTAAGATGTCTCCCATAGTTACTATTTAGATCGTTTCTGTTAAAAACACCTTTCTTTCTCTCATTCTTTTCATGCTGCTGCATAAATACAGTTTATTTTATTTATTTTTGTAATTTCACGATTTTAATTCGGCTGGTGTGTGCTTTTATTTTACTTGACTATGTTCCTTTTTGCAGTCAGAGGTGAATATCTTGGGGAGCCTTTCTCATCCAAACATTGTGAGACTTTTGGGATACTGTTGGGAAGACAAAGAACGACTACTTGTATACGAATTCATGCCAAGAGGGAGTTTGTCAAACCACCTTTTCAGTAGTAAGCAGCAAACAATATTAATATTGTAATTGTAATTAACTGTAGTTGGTTGGATGAGCTGTGATGCTGGTGATGGTGAAAAATTGGCACCGTAGTTATTGATAAAAGAAATTATGATTCAAGATTAAGACAACTAATACATTTAGTGATCATCATAAGTTGCAGAAATTGATATTGTGCCAAAACTTCATGATAATAATCAGAAAAATAAATCATCTACCTGATGCCACAGTGCTAAAGCTAGTGGACAGCTGTGATCTTGTTTGAGTGACTGGATGGGCTTCGATCTCAACTTTGTTGTCCTTACTCTCAGAACAAATGTTTTGAATTTGTAGTCCAGTAGCTGGGTTTAATATCCATCAAGAAAATCCTGTTTCAATTGGTGAAAACTTATCCCAATGTAAGTTTTATCATTCAATAGGAAATTAGAGAGTAGCTCTTGTCCTAATGGTTTAAATTGTTGGAAACACCTCAAGAGTACTACCATGTGGCTGTGTTGTGTGTCCCAACTCCTATATGTGTTTTTGTCATGTTTGAGAGAAACACTTTAATTTCTAACAGCTGTCACATTAATGTCATCATTTTTATATTCGCTATTTTACTTCCTCATCAGATTACGGTTTAAAAAGTCTTAAACCCTACCTTATAGATTCACATACATATGTTCTGAAAAATTATGGCTATAACCTACTTATGCATGTCAATGCAAATAGTACCCATGCCATTGGAACAGTCAATTTTCTTATCATAGTGAACTCAACTTCTATTTTGGAGCGAAGAAAGCGGCCTCAATTCTCCAATCTTGTTGATAGTTCTGATCCAACAATGTATCTATACAATGCATATTTTACTTTCTTGCTTTTGGAAGTTACAGTTATGTTACCTGCATATGATCTATTTATCATTGTGAACACTATAAAATGCTGTGTCAACCTTGCACAGGTACATTCCAGACAAGTCTGAGCTGCATCTTTTTTTTTATTATTATATTTTTTTTTTATAGAATCGCCTCCATTATACACGTTTCTAAAATGATGCACTCTGTGTAGGAGGTTCAGCCTTTCAATCACTTTCATGGAGCATACGGCTCAAGATAGCAATAGGTGCAGCTCGGGCCATTGCATTCTTACACTGTTCAGAAAGGAAAATCATATCTCGTGATGTTAAACCGTCTAATATATTGCTTGATTCGGTAAACTCTTCCATCCTGATTTCTTGGTATAGAGAAATGTGTTTTTTTTTTCTCATTTTAGGGGGGGGGGGGGGGGGGGTTGATATCTTAATTTGCTTTTCCCCTCCTCTGTTTTAATCTTCTGCAGAACTATAATGCAAAAATTTCTGATTTTGTGTTAGCGAGGAATGATCCGCAAGGTGAATGATGTAGTAGCAACAATAGCTAACGTAAGACGCTCATGGGCCACACGTGGGACCCATTGATGTTTAAGAGTTTTTTCTTAATTGCTATTAGTTTTAATTATAGCAAAGATTGTATTTATGAATAGTTTCTAATTCGAATGTGATTCTTATTTTTGTTTCTAAGTTTGATTAGGATTGATTTCTTAGCCCCTAAGTTTCTTTTATTATAAATATAGCATTGTAGAGATCAATGATCTCAGAGAGTTGGAGTTAAAATTTTCTTTTTCGTGGGTTATCGTTGGAGATTGTCGTGATCGAGTGATTATGTTCTAGTGGAAACCCTCATTGTGCCCTGACACTTGCGATCGTAATCCTACGATTGCATCAATTGGTATCAAAGCTGAACGATATCCAATCGATCAGTGATTGATTGCCCCTACCCATCGTCCATCCATCCATCTATCCTTGTCCATTTTCCCTTTCGTCAAAAAGCCAACTCTATCGATACCTCAATCCTCATCCAAAAAAAAACAAAAAGGCTCCAAACCACTGTCCTAATTTAAGCAAGATTCAGTTGGCTAAACCCTTCCCCCTTCATTGCCTACCCCTCCCCATTGACAGATCCATCGCATGCCCCAACTCCCCCCCCCCCCCCCCCCCCCCCATTCTTCCAATACCTGTTCCCCGAAAATAAATAAAAAAAACCCACAATCCCACCCCACCCCAACAATCCGTGAAAGAAAAATAAAAATAAAATAGACATAACTGAGACCCACCCACTGCCGAACCTTGAAAACCCCCTTTATTGCCTCCAACCTTCAACTCCAAAACCTAGTCAAGCCTCCTTCCAACCCAGAGTCCCACCTTGAGAAGGAAAAAAAAAAAAAAAGAAAAACGAAAAAGAAGAGCAGAAGAGAAAAAGAGAAAAGGAGCAAAAGGGGATGAAAGTGCACTTCAACTGAGTCCGGATTGTGAGCTTGAGCTTGAGTTAGGCCCATACCCAACTCAGCAGTTAGAAAGAAAAGACTGCAGAAAAATATTTTCATCCACAAGTGGGCCCAAGTTCCTTCAAGTCTTCAGTCCTCCATTTTCAAATATCCAGATCTTTACATTAGGTCAGTCAAGATGTTTTAAATTTGCATTAAGAAAATGCCTCCCAAGAAGCATATAGAAGTGGAGTATTCCTCCCATAATGATGATGATTTGAGAGGGAACCGTTGCGGAATTATCGATAAATGTTAATCAACTTACTGCAACAATGGTTCAAATGCAAGAGACTCTTGCAAGGATTGAAACCCGATTAACCAATTTGGAAAATAATCGGAGTAAGGATTATTATTGAAATGATGAAGGACATAATCGGAATCAATGAGATCCACATGAGATCTATATGCTGTCAATGTTGATCGTGATTTGGGTATTAAACTTGTGATTCCCGAATATGATGGAAAATTGAAACCGGATGAATTCATAGATTGGTTAGTGTGTGTTAAAAATATTTTTAGGAGAATAATAAACAAATCATATATCGTGATTTTAAAGCATCTAATATATTTCTTGTTTTGGTAAATTCTTCCATCCTGAGTTATTTAGCTCCAGAGACAAAGGGAGAATGAACCCCTTTTATGATCAATTTCTTAATGTGATTTCTCTTCTTCTTCTTTTTTTTTTTTTTTTTTTTTTTTCTTTTTTTTTTCTGCAGAACTATGATGCAAAAATTTCTAATTTTGGGTTAGCGAAGAATGGTCCAGTGGGTGAAAATTCACATGTCAGCACACGTGTCATGGGCACCTATGGCTATGCAGCTCCTGAATATGTGGCTACAGGTAAGATCAGTTCTTTGGTAGCAACCTTCATGGCTACAAGTTCTTGTGATTTCTGTTTTCACTTTTAATTTTTCACTCCATAGTGAACTCTCTTTATTTTAATCTAATCTTAAATTGTTCTCTAGTTTTATGCATGGGTGGATGGTTTTGGTAGTTTATTTTTATCTAAAATTATTATGTATGTGCAATTCACTGGCGAGAAGCAGTATTTTCAGCACCGACCAGACCAGCAGGTTTTGCTTGGTACATCAAGCAATTGAACCAGCAGATCTGGGAGTTTGGTCTCTAATGAAATTTCGATCATGGTACTTAGGGTTCTGTGTCGTTTGATATCTTCATTTGGTAACTGGGCCTATTTGGCATGTTCACCAGTTTTCAGTTGTAAGTGAACCCGTGGTTCATCACAACACCTTCTTCCCTCGAAAAAATTTTCCTTGTATGAACTGTTTGGATGCGTTGCATATTTTGTGTCAGTAGAGGAACATTATGCTATTTTTTTTTTTCCAAAGTCATCTCAAAATTTAAATTAGGCTTTTCAACTGGTCTCTGGGACTGTAGCTTGAAACTCTCTTCAATCATGAAAGATGGCTTATAGAGCCCTGTAGAGGTCCTTTTCGTTCACTTCCAAGTTCCAACCTTGTAATCGCTTGCATTAGCTAGGTTTCAAACTGGTCCAACAGTTGTACAAATATGAAGTTAAAAGAGCTAATAATCATCGCTAGTTCTTTCTTTTTGGCCATAAAACTACACTTGAAAAATCACAGTGACTATTTGAATATCACAGTGGCTCTTAGATTGCCTGCCACAGGGGAAGAATAATATATATTTCTTGCTTGAAGAATATCTCAAATGGTTGAAATTTCCTTGATCTCTACAATGACAATTGTGCCTCTATCAACATAAACCAGGACATCTGTATGTGAAGAGCGACGTATACGGTTTTGGAGTTGTGTTGCTTGAGATGCTTTCAGGCATGCGGGCAATTGACACCAACCGTCCAAGTGGGCAACGCAATTTGGTAAGGTGGGCAAAACCATATCTATATGAACGAAGGAAGTTATTATCACATGTAATGGACCAGCGGCTTGAAGGCCAGTATCCGTCCAAAGGTGCAGTTCAGGCTGCTCAGCTCATCCTCAAGTGTGTCCAGTCTGAACCAAGAAGGCGACCATCCATGTCAGAAGTGGTGAAAACATTGGAGCAGATTCAGGCCATAAAGCATAAGCCCCCAGAACCATAGAACAATCCTCGGCATCCCACTGACCACAATCATACACACAACCGCTCCCCACTTCATCCACAAGCTGGTAATGTAGGAAATTAAAAAAAATGCCCATCAGGGATCTCCAAAATCAAGGCGACCAACAAGGATGTATCTGGTGAAAGCAATCTTCAAAATTGAGGTAAATTAGTCCAACATGAAAAGGTCCAAATGACAAGAGTGCAATGTGCATGTCCAATTGCTTGCGCTTATTGGGCGGGCAATCTCCAATTTTTGTCGTGCTATGATTGTTATTGTTTTTTTTTAGTTAATTATGAAATTTGGATTCGGTGATGATTGTATCGAGGAACAATATTGGATCATGGAGTAAAATGATTGTTTTTAATGCCTGATGGATGCTTGGTTATTTTCCACCTCAAATTGAGTTTAAATTGTACTTGCATTTGTATTTTGTTTTAAATTCCAAACAGCTACCACAACCATCTTTAGAGCTTTCTCTCTATATGATCCTTGAATAGCGTGAACTATTATATCAATGGTCACCATTATTCGGAGTTTTGGTCGCCATCGCCTTCTCTGCCGCTATCCTAATGGGTTCTGGCAAGAGCTTCAGGCTTCTTTTGAAATCAACCTTTACCCCCATACTGTTTTGACTATGTTCACATACAAAAAGGACTAATTTGTGAGCACATGAGAATTTACAATCAGTTCTATTGAAAAAGTGAATATAAAAAAAGTAGGGTAAATAGCGGAATACCTAATAGGGAATGGTGAATTTACCCCTCCATATATAATATGTTTCTTGGTTTTTTTTTTTCACCTTTTTCGCTTGGAGCTAGGTTCTTCTTCACCACCCATCATCATCACGAAGAAAAGGCCAAAGGCGCTCCGTAGCCACGTCTTGGAAATCAGCACCGGCACCGGCATCGTCGACAGCGTGGCTGCTTTCGCTTGGCACCGACAGCATGGCGTCTGTGTCCCTAGCGGTAGCGGCATCGTGAGCAATGTTATCCTCCGTCTGTGAAAATGGCGGTGCTCAGCTAGATATATCCTTTCAAGATCCCCCAAAATAGGGCCTCTGTTCTTCCTGAAGTTGCGTATGCAGGCGAATAGACGGTCGGATGCAAAGCCTGCTAAAAGGCCAATGACTTTTCCTACATTTTTGGCAACATAGAGATTGTTGAACTGGAGCTGGGTGAGAGTCATGAGGGATTTCAAGGCATCTGAATAGTTGGAGAAGGTGTAGTCGTTTCCTGAGATGGATTGGACCCAGACTGATGTTACAAATCCAAGCCATTTTCCGGCTAGGGAATTGGGGGATATGAGGGCACCTATGTTTTTATTTTTCTTTGGTTTTGAAAAAGAGTGTTTTGATTTTTGAAGGGGTTGGTGTGGATGGAAAGGGGGGGCTTATTGTTTACTTTTTATAGGGGTTTGAGTCCCGTTTGATTTTGCGCGTTTGCTTATTTACTAATGGAAAGGGTGCAAGAATGGGGGAAGATGGAGCACTTGGGTGGTCTTCATGGCTGGAAAAAGAGGAGGAAAATAAGCAGAAAGCCATTAGTGAAGATTCCTCGCAAGAAACTGAAGTGGGTGGGTGGACGGGTTGGTCAGAACTTCCATTTATCAATACTGAGATTAGCAAAGAGCCAGAAACAATGTTAGAAGGTGATGTTGGCGATGAAGAGATTAGAGAGGATCTTGAGTATGAAAAGCTCAAGCAAGAAGAAGATGATCATATTGAGTCCATGATGAAGAAATTAGGCATTAATGTTGATGCTGAGGCTGATTGTGAAGTTAAAGACGCATCTACCTGGAAAAGATGGTCGGAAGAAGAGTCATCAAGGGACTGTAATCAATGGATGCCCGTGCGTGAAAGTGCTGGTTCTTTCATCTTAGATGCTCTTGTAGATTAATTATTTGTTTACTAGTTCTCTCATCTTAGATTGGTTCTGTTTCTTACTGTTCATTTCCTGCTACCCTGTGGAAGTCCTCTCATCTACACAAGGAAATGAAAATGTTGCACAGAATGCAAGAACTGTGGAAGCTACTGCAACTGAAATGTTGGATGTAGAACGAGGGGAGATAAGGGAGAATCCTCCTTTGGGTCTCTTTTTCAAATGTTCTTTCCACTTCTCATTTAGGGTTTTATGCATCAGCTCTGAACTCACTCAAATGAGCATGAAGACAATCACATGAAGCTTTTTTGCACACACAAAATGAGAAACAGAGAAAATAAAGGAAAGATGGGAAAACCTCCAAATCAATTAAGGAGATATGGGGAGAGAGGAGATGGCCGGAGATGGAAGCGCAGGGCGGAGCTCAGGCCTGAGATTTTCTGTATCTTACGGGAGAGAGGGAGTGCTGATGAGAGAGAGAGAGAGTTTCAGATCGATTAGGTTCAAAAAATTTGGAAAGGGGGAAATGAGAAAAAAAAAACAGAGAGAGCAGGCCCTGGGATTTTTTTTCCCCAGGGGGCAAATAAGTCTTTTTGGGCGAGTAATTTGCTACAAATACGCACCAAGACACCATTTATACGACCTACACCGTTAATACTAATAGAATCTGTTCATTTTGCATGTTAATTAGAACTTCAGGTTGGTTTAGTACAAAATACCAAAATAGAGGGGGTACTCTGTAAAATGACTAAAGTCCAAGTATGTATTATGCTGTTTTCCCCAAAAAATAAGAATGACAAGTTCCCAATTAAGAAAAGGGTCTTCAGAAGGGTTGTTATCCGTGGAGTTTTCAACACCTTTTCTACTTGGAAAATGCATGATTATTTCTAGAAATCAAGATCCAATTATGGGTGTTCATACTTTCGAAAAATTTCCAACCGGCCAATGTTTGGTTTTGGGTCTAGGGTCCTTCTGTTGAGTCTCTTGAGCCCATCCTTATGTGAAGACTCATGTTGGGTTTTAAATAAACTCACATTTTCTTCGGAGCATGTGTGTTTCACGTAATTGAATATCTATGATTGGATATTTATAAGTGGCTAAAAATGAAGAACCAAAGGTGAATTTCTGAAATTACAGGCAAATAGCCTCCTCTTTGTGGAAATTGAAGGGAAGATGAAAAATGAAT
This sequence comes from Camphora micrantha, assembly GCA_003546025.1. Lineage (NCBI taxonomy): Eukaryota > Viridiplantae > Streptophyta > Magnoliopsida > Laurales > Lauraceae > Camphora > Camphora micrantha. The sequence goes on along the minus strand of QPKB01000003.1, from coordinate 2,215,952 downwards.
ATCCAGCCATTACCTTAGTAATTCAATACGTTCGAAAGTCGAGGCCCATTTGTATCTCCATCTCATATCCTTCTCCTCTTACTTTCTTAGTAATCCTTGATGGATCTCATTTCATCATGAATTAATTTTTATGTATTTTTCATTTATTTATTGTTGTGAGCTTTGAGATCTTAATTAATAAAATTAAGAGCAAGATAAATTTGTGGCAGGCTGGCAGGAGCACCCTTGTTAAATTTGTGGCTTCAGCAATCCCCATCTTTAACATGGTGGTACTCCTTCAACTTTCAAAAGAAACTATTAGTCAAATTGACAATTAATGTGGAGATTCTTGTGGGGGATGATTGGAACAAAAAATCAAGGATCCATGACTTGATAAATTGAGTTATGTAGACCCATGGCTTGAGAAAGGCCTGGGAATAGGGCCGGCACAGCCTCGGAGTTGGCCTCGGAGTTGGGCTTACCCTACCCTACCCTATAGGTACCGGTAGACACTAGGTTTGCACTCATGAAAAAACTTGACCATTGAACTTATAGGCCATGAACAAAGGAATTAGAGGCATCAGATTAACTTGAAATTTAATATCTAGGCCCTCCTCATTAGGATCTTTCCATCCCATGGTCCCATCATAATGGTACCATGAGTGGACCGCGTCCAGCTTGGCAAGATGGAAACCATCCTGATCTTTCAAATTTTATACCAATCTAAATAAAATTGACCTTGAACTTGTCGGATTTCGGGTGAGAGGATGGAGACGCGGGAGCCGTCCGAGCCGGGTCGGGTGAGAGTGAGGTTGATCATTGATGGCGTGGGAGCCACTGGTGATGAACATGTGGCTGCCCAGCTATTAAGAAGAGACTATTATTGAATAGCAATCGAATCACAAACGAAAAGTCTTGGGAGACTAGGCGCATTGACGATTGTAATCTCAATTCTCAACACGATGGTTTCTATTCTCTTTCTTCCTACTTCCCGTGTGTGTGTGTGAGAGAGAGAGATTTCTTCTTTATTTTCAAGAAAGTGGTCTGTATCAACCTCTGCAACTTGATAATAGACGAAGGAAGGATAGAAAGAGAGATGGGGAATGACTGGAAACCGCGATTTGACTCGTCTAGCAGCAGTCCCAGCTCGACCAGACCCTCAACCCCAGGTAATGAAAAGAAGGAAGAAGAAGGAAGAAAAAAAAATCAAAACTTTTATGCACCCAGATGTGCTTTTCTTCTAACACTCTAGTTAGTTTTTCGTTTGTGTTGTTTTCTTGCCTTCCAATTTCTAGTTTGAGTAATTCAAGATCTCTGTGTGTGTGTTCTGGAAAGATTTCATCTTTTGTTTTTGTTTCTTCTTCTGGGTCCCTTCTATTTCCGTGATATAGAAACAAAACCTGACACGGTTGCTTTCTCAAATCCCTTTCTCCTTCTGCGTAAATGTGATTTCTTTCAAATACAATATTTTCTCTGTAACTCTGTTTTTTCCTGTGCTGCTCTGTGTTCTTCTCTCATTTTGATTCACAGACCTCTCCATGTTTGCATAATCTCACATGGGCTTCCTTCAAATCCTCTGTTCCAATTCTCTTCTATTAAATTTGCAGGGATTACAAAGAGCACCAGCAATGAAGGGACACATTCGGGAACTGGGAGTGCGTTTTCGAGCCGCTTGGTTGAGGTTTCCCGAACGGACAGATCCTTCCCATTACTCCCACTTTAAAGATATTCAGTTTTGCAGAGTTGAAGAAGGCGACCAGTAAGTTCAGTCCCGATACATTTCTTGGCGAGGGAGTTTTTGGGAAGGTTTTCAAGGGTTGGATTGATGAGAAGACATTTGCACCAGCCAAGGCCGGGAGTGGGATGGCTATTGCTGTCAAGAAATTGTATGCAGACAGCATCCATGTAAGGAAAGGGTGGCAGGTATTTTCCATTTTAATCCAATATTTGTTTGGTAAAATTTGAGGGAAAAAGAAAAAAAGGAAAAAAGAAAAACGAAGATACATGTATAGGGCTAGGGGTGAAAAATAGGTCGTCCCGCTTGGGCCATTTCGGCCCATTCTTCAAGTTATAAATGAGCATCACTGTTTTTGCATTTATTTTAATAGTTTAATTTTATTTCAAGTTAAAGAGCCCAAAGTCCATAAAGTCCGTTTCAATTTATATAAAAAAAATTAAAAGAGGCATGTGGGCCGGCCCATGGGCCGCACGACCCAGTTTTCACCTCGACATAGTGCCTATTTGGTTTCTTGGAATTAGAATTCCTTAAGAACTTTAAGAAATGCATTCTTAAAATTGGTTAAAATTGAAGAAACAGAGTTGAAGTTGCATAAATGATTATGAAATTTATATCCCCTTTTATGGAAAATGATAGAAGGTGATTACTCACCCATCTCCCTAGGATATTAAATTGTCCCATTGAGGACTTTGCTTTACATCCCTCATCTCTTTACTAATCTTTTGTTGAACCCATTTTGTAATGCCAGCAAATTATCCTCTACTGAAATTTCTCATTTTATTTCCAGAAATAAAACTATGATGTAAGATATCTCCCATAGTTACTATTTAGATCGTTTCTGCTAAAAACACCTTTCTTTATCTCATTCTGTCCATGCTTCTGCATAGATACTTGACTATGTTCCTTTTTGCAGTCAGAGGTGAATATCTTGGGTAGCCTTTCTCATCCAAACATTGTGAGAATTTTGGGACACTGTGAGGAAGACAAAGAACTACTACTTGTATATGAATTCATGCCAAGAGGGAGTCTGGAAAACCACCTTTTTAGTAGTAAGCAGCAAACAATATTAATATTGTAATTGTAATTAACTGTAGTTGGTTGGATGATCTGTGATGCTGGTGATGGTGAAAAATTCTAATAATCAGAAGAAATTATGATATGGCACCGCAGTTATTGTCAAAAGAAATTATGATTCAAGATTAAGATAACTAATACATTTAGTGATCATCATAAGTTGCAGAAATTGATATTGTGCCTAAATACCATGATAATAATCAGAAAAATAAATCATCTACCTGATGCCACAGTGCTAAAGCCATTGGACAGCTGTGATCTTGTTTGAGTGACCGGATGGGCTTAGATCTCCACTTTCTTGATTTTAATATCCATCATGAAAGTAGTTTTTCAATCCGTGAAAACTTATCCCAATACGAGTTTTATCATTCAATAGGAAATTAGGGAGCTGCTCTTTTCTTAATGGTTTCAGTTGGAAACAACTCGAGAGCACTACTGTGTGGCTATGTTGTGTGTGCTAACTCCTATATGTGTTTTTGTCATGTTTGAGAGACCACTAGAATCTCCAACAGTTGTCACAATCATGCTACCATTTTTGCAGTTGGTATTTTCCTTCCTCATCAGAGGACGGGTTAAAAAGCCTTAAACCCTACCGTATAGATTCATATACACATGTTCGAAAAATTATGCCTATAAGCGACTTATGCATGCCAATGCCATTGGAACAGTCAATTTTTCTTATCATAGTGAACTCAACATCTATTTTGGAGCGAAGAAAGCGTCCTCAATTCTCTAATCTTGTTGATAGTTCTGATCCAACAGTGTACTCATACAATGCATATTTTACTTTCTTTCATTGCAAGTTACTATTTGGTTACCTGCATACGATCAATTTATCTTTGTGAGACACTGTAAAATGCTGTGTCAACCATGCACAGGTACATTCCATACAAGTCTGGGCTGCATCTTTTCTTTTCTTTTCTTTTCTTTTCTTTTTTTAATTTCTTTCCTTCTTTTTGGGCTTTTTCATAGAATCCCATCCAATTTTTCATGTTTCTAAAATGATGCACCTTATGTAGGAGGTTCAGCCTTTCAAGCACTTTCATGGAGCATTCGGATCAAGATAGCATTAGGTGTAGCTCGGGGCCTTGCATTCTTACATTGTTCTGAAAGGAAAATCATACATCGTAATGTCACACCATATAATGTATTGATTGACTCGGTAAACTCTTCCATCCTGATTTCTTCTGCTACAGAGACAAATGTGCTTTTTTTTATTATTTTTTATTTTTTTTTATGGGGGGTGGGGGTTGGGAATTTGTTGTATGGTTGAATATCTTAGTTTGATTTTTTTTTCTCTTTAATTTTTAATCTTCTGCAGAACTATAATGCAAAAATTTCTGCTTTTGGGTTAGCAAGGAATGGTCCGCAGGGTGAAACTTCACATGTCTCCACACTTGTCGTGGGCACAGTTGGTCATGCAGATCCTGAATATGTGGCTACAGGTACGATCAGTTCTTTGGTAGCAACCTTCATAGTTCTTGTGATTTCTATGTTGACTTTTAGTTGTTCACGCTGTAGTGGACTTTCTTTATTTTAAACTAATCTCAATCTGCTTTCTAGTTTTATGCATGGTTGGATGTTGTTTGTGGTTTCTCTTCATCCAAAAAGGCTCTCTCTTTCCCATATTCAGCCATCCTCCACCCTCTTCAAATGTTACTAAAATGCCCTCTTACAGTAATAACAGTAAGGAAGAAAAGCCCTCTGATTGGATGGTAATTTTTCAGACTTCATATTTTCAATTTCCCAACTTGATATAGCAAACATTTACAATGTCAATTAAATTTTTGATATGGAAGTTCATAGGATTTTATTAAAATTTATTTATTTTTACTTGAAAGTATCGCTTTTTGGCTTCAAATATATATGTAATAGATTTCACTTTCCCTGGCTATCATTTCAGCATGTAACAATGCAATTCTTCGTACAATTTCAAAAATTGAATTGAGGTCTTACTCATTCCTTTCGGCATGTAACAAAGCAAATCGTTTCAACTTGTGTACTTGACTTTCGTGATTTGGTCTTTCATGAATTAATATGTAGATATGAAACCATATTTTGAATACAATATGGATTTTGAGAGGAAATATTATAATGCTGTGCAGTCAATGCATCTCCTAAGTTGATCTTCCATACTCAAGCACATGCGCAAAATCACAAAAAAGGTGGGTCACATGTTTATAGTCATAAAAATTGGGCCCACATTGTAAATCCTATGAAAATGGGGCCCATGTGATTTAATTTCTGAAGGTGTGTACCTCATTGTAGTGTTTGAAAGGTATGTCCTATGCATAACAATAATATATTTATGTTAAAGGAATAAAATTATTATAATGCGACCAAACAAGTTCTGTACAACATATTCTCAGCATAATAGGTTAACGTAATATTGCCAAATTAGTTCTACACAGTATAGTCTCGGCACAATCCGGTATCGGCATAGAATTAGGAACAATACAAGAACAATGCCAAATGAGGCCTTGGTTTCTTGAAATTTTGGCTGTGGCATTTGGTATATATTTTCGCTTGGTGATTACGGCCGGTTTGGGTTGTTCACTGGTTCAGTTTTCTCTGAACTGGTCATTCATTATACCCTTGAAAATTTTGCATTCCCTGTATGAACTGTTGCGCGTTCATATATTGCGGAAGTAGAGAAACATCATGATATTTCCTGTTCAAAGTCATCTTAATATTTGAATTAGGTTTAGTAAGTGGTCTTTGTCTAGAAATGTAGCTAGAAAGAGAAACCCACTTCAATCACAATGGATGGCCATAGAGCCTTGTAGAGGTATTCATGAACAGGTGAGCTGAATTGGAAGGTCTTACTGACATAGTTTCAGTCACATACATTGTTGACTATTTTTGGAGGACACAATGTTAAAACTCACTGTTATAAACTCCAAATGAGGAAATTTTCAATATAATGAAAATGTGATGATGAGATAAGCAACATCTCAACTATTGACATAATGTGTTAGAACGAGAACTTTTATGGTGACTTCCAAGGTCCAACCCTCCTTATCACTTGCTTTTAGCTAGGCTTCAAACTGGTTTAACAGTTTTTCAAATAAAAAGTTAAAAGAGCTAATAACGATCATTACTTCATTCATTTTGGTCATAAAACTCTGCTTGAAAATGGTAGTAGCTATTTATGAGAGTGTCATAGATTGCCAGCAACAGGGAAACCATAATATAATTTCTTTCTTTCTTTCTTGAAAAATATCTCAAATGGTTGAAATTTGTTTGATCTGAACAATGACAAGTGTGCCTCCATCAACATCAACCAGGCCATCTGTACGTGAAGAGCGACGTATATTCTTTTGGGGTTGTGTTGCTCGAGATGCTTTCGGGCATGCGAGCATTTGACGCAGAACGTCCAAGTGGGCAACAGAATTTGGTAGATTGGGCAAAACCATATCTATCTGATCAGAGGAAGGTATCGCGGTTGATGGACCGGCGGCTTGAAGGCTATTACCCGTACAAAGGTGTAGCACAGATTGCTCAGCTGATTCTCAAGTGTGTCGGGTCTGAACCAAGAAGGCGACCATCCATGTCAGAAGTGGTGGAAACATTGAAGCAGATTCAGGCCATAAAGCATAAGCCCCAAGAACAATCCTCGACGTCCCACTGACCACAATCATGCACACCTTTTCTACTTTGGGAGATGCATGATTATTTGAAGAAATCAAGATCCAATTATTCGATCTCATACTTTTGAAAAATCTCCAACAGGGCAATGGTTGGTTTTGGGTCTACGATCCTTCTGTTGGGTCTCTTTGGCCCATCCTTATGTGAAGGCTCATGTTGGGTTATAAATAAGCTCACGTTTAGTTTGGAGCCTGTTTGTTTCATGTAATTAAATATTTAGGATTGTATATTTATATGCGGCTAAAAATGAAGAACCAAATGTGAATTTATGAAAATACAGGCAAATAACCTCCTCTTCATGGAAATTGAATGGAAGATGAGAAATGAATACCCAGCCATCACCCTAGTAATTCAATGCGTTGGAAAGTCGAGGCCCATTTGATCTCCACCTCATATCCTTCTCCTCTCACCTCCTTATAGTAATTCTTGATGGAGCTCATTTCATCATGAATTAATTTCTATGCATTTTTCATTTATTTTTTGTTGCGAGTTTTGAGTTCTTAATAATTAATAAAATTAACAGCAACATAAATTTGTGGAAGGCAGGAGCATTCTTGGTATATTAGTGGCCTCAGCAGTCCCCATTTATAACATGGTACTCCTTAAACTTTCAAAAGAAACTATTAGTCAAATTGACAATTAATGAGGAGATTCTTTGGGGGGGGGGTGGGGGCGTTGGAATAAAAAATAGGAATAAAAAATAAAAAAAATCAAGGAACCATAACTTGACAAATCGAGTTATGTAGGCCCATAGCTGGGGATGGCCTGGGAATTTGGCCCGGCCTCGGAGCTGTCCTTACCCTACCCTTGATGAATTGGTGGACCCCGGGTTTGCACTCACTAAGGACTGAACCATTGGGCTCATGGGCTATGAATCAAGGGATTAGAGGCATGAGATTAACTGTGAATTTAATATTTGGGCCCTATACATTTGGATCTTTCTATCCACATGGTCCCATCATCAATGAGACCTTGGCTAGGCCTCATCCAGCTTGCCAAGATGGGAACCACCATGATCTTTCAAGTTTTACACCAATCTGAATAAAATTGACCGTTGAATTAAATTGAGAAAAAAAATGAATTTTAAAACTGTTAAAATTCAGAGTCACAGAGCAATGAGTTATGATAAATTTTATAGGCAGGTAGAATCTATAGAGAATGTCCAATTCCCTAGCTTGCCTTTATTAGTGGGGCTCTTAGGTGGGCCCCAACACTTGATATGTACCTAAGAATTCTCCAAAACACCCCATTTTAAAAACATCTTTCTTTCAATTTTTTTCTTTTTTTTTTTTTTGTCACGGGCCCTATCATCTAGACGTTTCACACATACCCCATAAATATGCCTCTGAACTATCAAATTTTATGACGACGATTCTATGGATTGAAAATTAAACATATAGATGGTCTCATATTAATCTTTCATATCTAATAGACTTGCATGATCAAATAAGGATTCGAATCTCCTATTTCGTCCAAATAAGGGAGCCCTATTTAGACACAGCAGGGTCACAATCGTGGGCGGTAGGGGGGTGACACGCGCGGGCAGAAGGCGGCCCCCCATGTGGGTACCAAACAGGGCAGGGATCCGTTTCCATCAAACAATTACTTCGCGCATTGACGATATTGAGTGGACGATATTGAGCGGAAAAAAACAAAAAAGTATAGACTTGTTTTGTTTGATCGACGATATTGAGTGGACGAAGATGTTTGTCATTGATATTGAATAACAATCGAATCACAAACGAAAGTCTTCGGAGACTACGCGCATTGACGACTGTAATCTCAGCGGACTGTTTCTTCTGTATCTTCCAATCTCTTTTTTCCTACGTCCTGTGTCTGTGAGAGAGAGAGTTTTCGTCTTATTTTCAAGAAGTTGCAACTTGGTATACCGGAGGGAGGACAGAAAGAGAGATGGGAAATTTCTGGATAGCGCAATTTGACTCGTCCAGCAGTAGCAGTCCCAGCTCGACCAGACCATCAAGCCCAGGTAATGATAAAAAAGGGAAGAAGAAGGTACAAAAAAAATCAGATTTCTTGATGAACCCAGATGAGCTTTTCTTCCTCTTCCTCTAAAATTCTAGTTAGTTTTTCATAATCATATGGGTTGTTTTCTTGCCTTTTCAGTTCCTAGTTTGAGTAATTCAAGATATCTATTGTATTCTCTCTCTCTTTCTCCTGGTTCTGGAAATAATTCATCTTTTGTTTCTGTTTCTTCTTCTGGGTCCCTTCTATTTCCGTGATATAGATATAAACAGAACCTGACAATGATATGGGTTGCTTTCTCAAAATCCCTTTCTCCTTTTGCGTACTTGTGATTTCTTTCAAATACAATCTTTTCTCTGTGACTCTGTTTTTTCATGTGCTGCTCTGTTTTCTTCACCCATTTTGATTCACTGACCTCTCCATGTTTGCATAATCTCACATGGGCTTCCTTCAAATCCTCTGTTCCAATTCTCTCCTCTTAAATTTGCAGGGATAACGAAGAGCACCAGCAATGAAGGGACGCATTCGGGAACTGGGAGTGCGTTTTCGAGCCGTTTGGATGAGGTTTCCCCAAACGGACAGATCCTTCCCATTACTCCCACTTTAAAGATATTCAGTTTTGCAGAGTTGAAGAAGGCGACCAGTAAGTTCAGTCCCGATACACTTCTTGGCGAGGGAGGTTTTGGGAGGGTTTTCAAGGGTTGGATTAATGAGAAGACATTTGCACCAACCAAGGCCGGACGTGGGATGGCTATTGCTGTCAAGAAATTGAATCCAGAGAGCTTGCAGGGACATGAAGAGTGGCAGGTATTTTCCACTCAATCCAATATTTGAGGGTGAAAAGAAAAAATGAAAAACAAAGATACATGTATAGGGGCTAGGGGTGAAAAAAAACTAGGGCCGACCCATTCTTCAAGTTATAAATGAGCATCAATGTTTTTGCATTTATTTTAATAGTTTAATTTTTTTTTTTCAAGTTAAAAGAACCCAAAGTCCATAAAGTCCTTTTCAATTTATATAAAAAAAAATGAAATAGAAGAGGCATGTGGGCTGGCCCATGGGCCACACGACCCAATTTTTTACCTCTACATAGGGCCTATTTGCTTTATTGGAATTAGAATTCCTAAGAACTTTAAGAAATGTATTCTTAAACTTGGTTAAAACTGAAGAAACAGAGTTGAAGTTGCATAACTGATCATAAAATTATATCCCTTTTTATGAAAAATGATGGAAGGTGATTACTCACCCATCACCATAGTAGATTAAATGGTCCCATTTACAACTCTACTTCATATCCTTCACCCCTTCCCTCTTTACTAATTTTTTGTTGAACTCATTTTGTAATGCCAGCAAATTATCCTTTACTGAAATTTCCCATTTTATTTTCAGAAATAAAACTATGATGTAAGTTGTCTCCCATAGTAACTATTTAGATCGTTTCTGCTAAAAACACCTTTCTTTCTCTCATTCTGTCCATGCTTCTGCATAATACAGTTTATTTTATTTTACTTATTTTTGTAATTTCATGATTTTCATTCGGCTGCGGCTGGTGTGTCCTTTTATTTTACTTGACTATGTTCCTTTTTGCAGTCAGAGGTGAATATCTTGGGGAGCCTTTCTCATCCAAACATTGTGAGACTTTTGGGACACTGTGAGGAAGACAATGAACTACTACTTGTATACGAATTCATGCCAAGAGGGAGTTTGGAAAACCACCTTTTCAGAAGTAAGTAGTAAACAATATTAATATTGTAATTGTAATCTACTGTAGTTGGTTTGATGAGCTGTGATGCTGGTGATGGTGAAAACTTGGCACCGTAGTTATTGTCAAAAGAAATAATGATTCAAGATTAAGATAACTAATACATTTAGCGATCATCATAAGTTGCAGAAATTGATATTGTGCCTCTACACCATGATAGTAATCAGAAAAATAAATCTACTACCTGATGCCACGGTGCTAAAGCCAGTGGACAGTTGTGATCTTGTTTGAATGACCTGATGGGCTTAGATCTCAACTTTCTTGATTTTGTATCCATCAAGAAAATCCTGTTTCAATTTGTGAAAACTTATCCCAATGTAAGTTTTATCATTCACTAGGAAATTAGAGAGTAGCTCTTGTCTTAAGGGTTTAAATTGTTGGAAACTCCTATGTGTGTTTTTTTCATGTATGAGAGAAACACTTTAATTTCTAACAGCTGTCACTTTAATGTTATCATTTTCATATTCGTTATTTTACTTCCTCATCAGATTACGGTTTAAAAAGTCTTAAACCCTACCGTAAAGATTCACGTACATATGTTCTGAAATGTTATGGCTCTAACCGACTCATGCATCTCTATGCAAATAGTACCCATGCCAGTGGAACACTCAATTTTCTTATCATAGTGAACTAAACTTCTATTTTGGAGCGAAGAAAGTAGCCTCAATTCTCCAATCTTGTTGATAGTTCTGATCCAACAATGTATCTATACAATGCGTATTTTACTTTCTTGTTTTTGGAAGTTACACTTATTGTGATGCCCAGAGTCTCACATCGACTATAAAGAGAAAAGTAATAAATGTGATTATATGTATAGTTTACACACTTACCTGCATGAGGCTTTTTGGTGGGTTGAGGCTCACCAAAAACAAAACTATAAGGCCCGTTAGCCAAAGCGGATGGGGCGTTACCAATGGTATGCCGTGAAATACTATAAAATGCTGTGTCAACCTTGCACAGGTTCATTCCAGACAAGTCTGAACTGCATATGTTTTTTTAAATGCTTTCTTTTTATTTTTATATATATTTTATAGAATCGCCTCCATTATTCATGTTTCTAAAATGATGCACTTTATGTAGGAGGTTCACCCTTACAATCACTTTCATGGAGCATACGGCTCAAGATAGCAATAGGTGCAGCTCGGGGCATTGCATTCTTACACTGTTCAGAAAGGAAAATCATATATCGTAGTGTTAAACCATCTGATATATTGCTTGATTTGGTAAACTCTTCCATCCTGATTTCTTGGTATAGAGAAATGTGTTTTGTTTTTTTTGTGTGTGTGTGTGGCGGGGGGGGGGGGGGAGGGATTTTGCTTTCTTCCCCCTCTTTTTTAATCTTCTGCTGAACTATAATGCACGGTATTTTGTTGTGTGGTTGATATCTTAGTTTGCTTTTTTCACCCTCTTTTTTAATGTTCTGCAGAACTATAATGCAAAAATTTCTGATTTTGGGTTAGCGAGGAATGGTCCGCAGGGTGAAGATTCACATGTCTTCACATGTGTCAGGGGCACCTATAATAATGTGGCCCCAGAATATCTGGCTACAGGTACGATCAGTTCTTTGGTAGCAACCTTCATGGCTACAAGTTCTTGTGATTTCTGTGTTGATTTTTAATTGTTCACGCTGTAGTGGACTTTCTTTATTTTAAACTGATCTTAATCTGCTTTCTAGTTTTATGCATGGGTGGATGTTGTTTGTGGTTTCTCTTCATCCAAAATTATTTTGTATGCCTAATACACTAGTGAGTGAGAAGCAATGTTTTTAATACCAAACAGCTGGCTTTGCTTTGTACATCAAACAACTGAATCAGCAGGATGTTCTGAAGTTTCCACGGGAACAGAAGTAGAAAACGCGTTTGGTTGATATTTATTGTCGTTTCAAATTTTTTTTTTTCTAGAATGATTCCTGGAATCTCGGCCTCCTGGTGTAGAAATTTCAAAACAATCTTATTTTGTTTTTTAAAACAGCTCACTGGCAACATTTACGACGCATCTTGTTATGCGGTACCTCTCTGCACAAATCTCCAACACATTCCTCTCTCTCTCTCTGTACCTCTCTGCACAAATCTCCAACACATTCCTCTCTCTCTCTCTCTCTCTCTCTCTCCATAGTCAGCCATCCTCCACCCTTTTCAAATGTCATTAAAATGCCCTCTTACAGTAATAACAGTAAGGAAGAAATGCCCTCTGGATGGTATAGTAATTCTTCAGAGTTCATGTTTTCAATTTCCCAACTTGTTTTAGGAATTCTCTATACCAAACTTTTACAATGTCAATTAAACTTTTGATATGAAAGTTCATAGAATTTTATTAAAATTTATTCTTTTAGTTGAAAGTATCGCTTTTTTGGCTTCAAATATATATATGGGAGATGCTCCTACGAGAAATATCTCTCACCTTATATGAGAGATGGGGGTGGGGGCCATCACATTTAAGTTGTTGGTATTGGATATGGATGTGAGGGCCTCCACCTAATCTCTCATTTAAGGTGAGAAATATTTTTTATAGGAGCATCTTCCTATACACACACACATAATAAATTTTACTTTCCCCTGGCTATCATTTCAGCATGTAACAATGCAATTCTTGGTACAATTTCAAAAATTGAATTGAGGTCTTACCGGTGGCGGACCCATGATTTTTATTTGGGTGGGGCAGATAATGGTCAATTGAAAAGGTCAACTTTTTTTTTTTTTTGCGAGACATATTTCACCTAAATAATAGCAGAAGAAAAAATATATTGCATTTAAACATATAGACACAAAATACTTAAATGCATCTGCTCACATTGATTTCTCTCATAAAAAATCAACTCAAACTTACATTATCCTATTTCACTCAAAATTTATGTCAAAATCAATGCCTATGGAAGATCACTGTAAATTCAAGGTGAATAGGAATGAGAAAAAACTGGATATAAGAACGTTTCTCAAAACCAACAAGACATTTGCATACGTGGGGCGGTTGTTTAAACACATGTGGGCTATGATGTAGGGCCCCTTGGACTTTTGGGAAGTTTCAAGATCCGACTTGGGGCGACCACCCCAGGTCATGAAAGCATAGGTCTGCCCCTAGGTCTAACTCATTCCTTTCAGAATGTGACAATGCAATTAATTTGAGCATGTGTACTGGAGTTTTGTGATTTGGTCTTTCATGAATTAATATTTAGATATGAAACCATATTTTGAATATAATATGGGTTTTGAGAGGAGATATCATAATGCTGTACAGTCAATGCAACTCCTAAGTCGATATTCCATACTCAATCACGTGTTCACAATCACAAAAAGGTGGGTCACATGTTTATAGGCACAAAACTGGCTCTGCTTTGTAAATCCTATGAAAGTGGGCCTATGTTCTAATTTCTAAAAATGAGTATCACATTGTAGTTTTTAAGAGGCATGTCCCAGTATAACAATAATAGATTTAAGTTAAGGAACAAAATTATTATAATGTTACCAAAAAAGTTTTGCTAAGCATATTCTGAGCAGAATAGTTTAACATAATGTTGCCAAACAAATTCTATACAACATAGTCTCAACACAACCCAGTCTCGGCATAGAATTAGGAACAACACAGGAACAATGCCAAACGAAGCCTTGGTTGTTCGAAACTTTTGGCTGTGGCATTTGGGATTTTCGGTTGGTGATTAGGGCCTGTTTGGCTTGTTCACCAGTTCAGTTTTCTCGGAACTGGTCATTCATTATAGCCTTGAAAATTTGTCATTCCCTGTATGAGCTGTCTGTGCGCGCGTTCATATATTGCAGGAGCAGTGAAACATCATGATATTTCCTTTTCAAAGTCATCTCAGCATTTGAACTAGGTTTTGTAACTGGTCTTTGTCTAGAAATGTAGCTAGAAAGAGATACTCACTTCAATCAAAACGGATGGCCATAGAGCCTTGTAGAGCTACTTGTGAACCAGCCCCCCTGCTCTTCCTTCTTATTTTTGCAGGGCACTTGGTTAAAGCTCACTGTTATGAACTCCTAAGTCCTAGTAAGGAAATCTTGACTACAATGAAATTGAGATTGATGAAAAAAAAGCAACAATCTCAACTATTGACATCATATGTTAGAACAATATCTTTTATGGTGACTTCCAAGTTCCAACCCTCGTTAACACTTGCTTTAAGTCGGATTCAAACTGGTTTGTGATGCAGGCCAGATAATTGGGCTCCTCTTAACTTTTACACCCAAAGGCCCAAGCCCAAAAGGGAGCAGTGAGTCCACATTTATGGCTGTCTCTCCAGACAGCTGATCTTTCAAGGCATCCGGGGTTGTTTGGGGGGTTTATTAATGGAGTTGAGTGAAGGAAATATTTTTTTGAAGAAAGATTAAAATATAAGTGGGTTATGGTGATACTTTGTTTTTAGTTGTTTATTATGAAATCTTTTTCACTTTTTGTATTGATTGTGGAAGTTTTTTGTTTTTTTTTTTTTTTTTTTTTTTTTTTTTTTTTTTTTTTTTTTTTTTTTTTTTGTGGAGAAATTATGTGTCTATGAAAAGGGCTCTTAGATTGTCCAGCCATAGGGGAAGAATAATATATATATATATATATATGTGGGAGATGCTTTTATATATATATATATATATATATATATACTTCTTGCTTGAAAAATATCTCAAATGGTTGAAACTTCCTTGTTCTCTACAATGACAATTGTGCCTCTATCAATATAAACCAGGACATCTGTATGTGAATAGCGACGTATACAGTTTTGGAGTTGTGTTGCTTGAGATGCTTTCAGGCATGCGGGCAATGGACAAGTGCCGTCCAAGTGGGCAACACAATTTGGTAGAGTGGGCAAAACCTTATCTATCTCATCCAAGGAAGGTACTATCACGTGTAATGGACCAGCGGCTTGAAGGCCAGTATCCGTCCAAAGGTGCAGTCCAGGCTGCTCAGCTCATCCTCAAGTGTCTCGGGTCTGACCCAAGAAGGCGACCATCCATGTCAGAAGTGGTGGAAACATTGGAGCAGATTCAGGCCATAAAAGCATAAGCCCCCAGAACCATAGAACAATCCTCGGCATCCCACTGACCACAATCATACACACAACCGCTCCCCACTTCATCCACAAGCTGGTAATGTAGGAAATTTAATAAATGCCCATCAGGGATCTCCAAAATCAAAGCGACCAACAAGGATGTATCTGGTGAAAGCAATCTTCAAAATTGAGGTAAATTACTCCAACATGAAAAGGTCCTGATGACAAGAGTGCTATGTGCATGTCCAATTGTTTGCGCTTATTGGGCGGGCAATCTCCAATTTTTTTCGTGCAATATGATTGTTATTGTTTTTTTTTTTTAGTTAATTATGAAATTTGGATGCCGTGATGATTGTATCGAGGAACAATATTGGATCATGGAGTAAAATGATTGTTTTTAATGCCTGATGGATGCTTGGTTATTTTCCACCTCAAATTGAGTTTAAATTGTACTTGCATTTGTATTTTGTTTGTTTTAAATTCCAAACAGCTACCACAACCATCTTTAGAGCTTTCTCTCTATATGATCCTTGAACTATTTTATCAATGGTCACCATTATTCGAAGCTTTGGTCGCCATCGCCTTCTCTGCCGCTATCCTAATGGGTTCTGGCAAGAGCTTCAGGCTTCTTTTGAAATCAACGTTTACCCCCATACTCTTTTGACTATGTTCACATACAGAAAAGACTAATTTGTGAGCACATGAGAATTTACAATGATAAATTATCCAACAGTACCTGAGCACGGTCTTCCAATGCATCAAGGACAACAACTTTTTCTCTAATGTCTATTGTCCAGACAGTTGGAGATATTTTGGTGAGAGGTGCCTAATCTGCCACGTTATATATTTTCATGACTAATTTGCCCATTTCAACCCTCATTCATAGGCCAAGTTCTCTTTTATTCTTTTTTGTCTTGGAAAACTCCTTCCTTCTTCTTCTTTATCATTTTTCCATTTTCCGTTCCTTTCCATGGTTGCAGAGTATCGTTGCAGAGCACCTTCCGTCGCCATCATGACTTCCGATTCTCTCTTTTTCATTTCTTCAAAGATGGAAACGGTTTTACTTTATCTTAATCTTTCATCTGAAGTCTCTTCCAAATCTCTCTCTCTCTCTCTCTCTCTCTCTCTCTCTCTATCTCTACAACTGATTTGAAAGAGAGTAGTTTGCTCTTTTGCTTGTTTTCCATCTTTCTTTTTTCGATTGGATCATGGTCATCAGGTGTTCTTGTTTTAAATTTCGATTTTTTTTAGAATCTGATTTTCCGTATTATAACTTTTGGTGTCGCCGAGCTTAGATAAATTTTCCAGAATCTCTGATAAACTGGACAAAAAATTAGATAAATTTGTCAGAACTCAAACAAATTTATCTGAGTTTCTGGTAGAACTCAGACAAACTTTTCTGAGTTTCGAACAACTTTTCTGAGTTTCGAACAAATAGCTATGTGAAGCGGTGCCATCTAATGACCCACATCCATCTCTCCTTTCTTATTGCAGTGGTTGTGATTCGTGATTCGTGTTTTCTTTCTCTGCCAGCTGACAGAAGGAGAAGAAGGAGTAGGAGCAGGGAACTATGGGAGAAACCAAACATGTTCTGGTTTTGTGGAAGTGATAAAGCAGAGATTATCAGGTTTAAGCAATAGATAACACTGATTTTGATTTTTAATACTATAACCTATTAACCTTCATATCATATCTGAGCTATATCAACGGCCATGATGTCAGTTTTGCCACCTTGAAAGAGAAACTTGATTGCCATGTAATGTGGATTTTGGCTGCTCTCTTCTACTCTCACAGCCAAGTTCTAGTTGTTGTATTTACAAGGTATCCTGTGTCCCAATTTCAAAAGAGCCCAAGTCAGTTAATTTATAAGTGGTTTTAACATGTGAAAGGATGGTCCACGACCATAGTCCACAGGCTACACATCTGATCATAACCATGGTTTAAACAGTGAGAAGACTGCCTCAGAAGACTAACAAATTTATCTGAGTTTTATCTGAGTTTTGAAAACTCAAATAAATTTGTTTAAGTTGTGCTTTTGCTGACGTGTAGAAGGGCGTTTTTGTCTTTTTCAGTTACAAGAGGACTGCTGTCAGTACGATAAGATATTGTGGACCGTTTGTAATAAAAATCATAGTTGAGGGACCTCCGCCCAAATGCCTCAATTTACAATCAGTTCCATTGAAAAAGAAAATATAAAAAAGTAAGAATGGCAAGTTCCCAATTAAGAAAAGGGTCTTCTGAGGGGCTGTTATCCGTGGAATTTTCAACACCTTTTCTACTTGAGAGTGATGCATGATTATTTCTAGAAATCAAGATCCAATTATTCGATTCCATACTTTTGAAAAATCTCCAACAGGGCAATGGTTGGTTTTGGGTCTAGGATCCTTCTGTTGGGTCTCTTGGGCCCATCCTTATGTGAAGGCTCATGTTGGGTTATAAATAAGCTCACATTTACTTGGGGGCCTGTGTGTTTCATGTAATTGAATATCTAGGATTGTATATTTATAAGCGGCTAAAAATGAAGAACCAAAGGTGAATTTATGAAAATACAGGCAAATAACCTCCTCTTCATGGAAATTGAATGGAAAATGAGAAATAAATACCCAGCCATTATCCAAATAATCCAATACGTTGGAAAGTAGAGGCCCATTTGATCTCCACCTCATATCCTTCTCCTCTCACCTCCTTATAGTAATTCTTGATGGAGCTCATTTCATCATGAATTAAATTCTATGCATTTTTCATTTATTTTTTGTTGCGAGTTTTGAGTTCTTAACAATTAATAAAATTAACAGCAACATAAATTTGTGGAAGGCAGGAGCATTCTTGTTATATTAGTAGCTTCAGCGATCCCCATTTATAACATGGTACTCCTTAAACTTTCAAAAGAAACTATTAGTCAAATTGACAATTAATGAGGAGATTCTTGTAGGGGGTGATTAGAACAAAAAAATAAAAAATCAAGGAGCCATAACTTGACAAATCGAGTTATGTAGGCCCATAGCTGGGGATGGCCTGGGAATTCGGCCCGGCCTCGGAGCTATCCTTACCCTACCCTCGATGAATTGGTGGACCCTGGGTTTGCACTCACTAAGGACTGAACCATTGGGCTCATGGGCTATGAATCAAGGGATTAGAGGCATGAGATTAACTGTGAATTTAATATATGGGCCATATTCATTTGGATCTTTCTATCCACATGGTCCCATCATCAATGGGACCCTGGCTGGGCCTCATCTGGCTTGCCAAGATGGGAACCACCCTGATCTTTCAAGTTTTACACCAATCTGAATAAAATTGACCGTTGGATTAAATTGAGAAAAATAAATGAATTTTTAAATTGTTAAAATTCAGAGTCACAAAGCAATGAGTTATGATAAATTTTATGGCCAGTTAGAATCCATAGAGAATGTCCAATTCCCTAGCTTCCCTTTATTAGCGGGGCTCTTAGGTGGGCCCCAACACTTGATATGTACATAAGAATTCTCCAAAACACCCCATTTTAAAAACATCTCTCTTTCAATTTTTTATTTTTTATTTTTTATTTGTCACGGGCCCTATCATCTATACGTTTCACACACAACATACCCCGTAAATATGCCTCGGAACTTTCAAATTTTATGACTATGGAAAGATGATTTTATGGAGTGAAAATTAAACATATAGATGGTCTTATATTAATCTTTTATATCTAAAAGACCTGTATGATCAAACAAGGATTCGAATCCCCTATTTTGTCCAAACAAGGAGCCCTATTTGGACCACGTGGGTACCCTGAACTCCTCGCATTGACGATATTGAGTGGACGATATTGAATGGACAAAACACAAAAAAGTATAGACTTGGTTTGTTTGATCGACGATATTGAGTGGACGAAGATGTTTGTCATTGATATTGAATGACAATCGAATCACAAACGAAAGTCTTCGGAGACTACGCGAATTGATGACTGTAATCTCAGCGGACTGTTTCTTCTGTATCTTCCAATTCTTTCTTCCTACGTCCTCTGTCTGTGTGAGAGAGAGTTTTCGTCTTATTTTCAAGAAGTTGCAACTTGGTATACCGAAGGGAGGACAGAAATAGAGATGGGAAATTTCTGGATAGCGCAATTTGACTCGTCCAGCAGTAGCAGTCCCAGCTCGACCAGACCATCAAGCCCAGGTAATGAAAAAAAAGGGAAGAGGAAGGTACAAAAAAATCAGATTTCTTGATGAACCCAGATGAGCTTTTCTTCCTCTTCCTCTAGTTAGTTTCTCATATGGGTTGTTTTCTAGCCTTCTCAGTTCCTAGTTTGAGTATTTCAAGATATCTATTGTATTCTCTTTCTCTTTCTCCTGGTTCTGGAAAGAATTCATCTTTTGTTTCTGTTTCTTCTTCTGGGTCCTTCTATTTCCGTGATATAGAAACAGAACCTTACAATAAAATGGGTTGCTTTCTCAAAATCCCTTTCTCCATTTGCGTACATGTGATTTCTTTCAAATACAATATTTTCTCCGTGACTCTGTTTTTTCATGTGATGCTCTGTTTTCTTCTCCCACTTTGATTCACAGACCTCTCCAGTTTTGCATAATCTCATATGGGTTTCTTAAAGTTCTCTGTTATTTTTCTCTTCTTTTAAATTTGCAGCGATTTCAAGGAACAACAGCAATGAAGGGACGCACTCGGGATCTACGAGTGCATTTTCTAGCAGCATGAATGAGGTGTCCCCAAAGATTTTCAGTTTTGCAGAGTTGAAGAAGGCGACCAGGAAGTTCAGTCGCGATACATTTCTTGGGGAGGGAGGTTTTGGGCAGGTTTTCAAGGGTTGGATTGATGAAAAGACATTGGCACAAACCAAGGCCGGAAGTGGGATGGCTATTGCCGTCAAGAAAATGAATTCAGAAAGCTTGCAGGGAAGGGAAGAGTGGCAGGTATGTCCATTCAATCCAATATTTGTTTGGAAAATTTTGAGGAGAGAAAGTAAAAGCAGAGATTTATGCATAGGGCCCATTTGGTTTCATGGAATTGAATTCCTAGGAATTCAAAGAAATTTACTTGTGAAAGCAGTTAAAATTGAAGAAATAAAGGTGAAATTCCATAAATGGCTATGGAATTATCTCCCCATTTAATGGAAAATGATGGAAAGTGAATACTCACCCATCACCCTACTCCCTAGTAGATTAAGTGGTCCCATTTACAACTCTACTTTATATTCTTCAACCCTCACCTCGTTAGTAATCCTTTGTTGAACCCATTTTGTAAGTGAGGATTCAAATCATGCAGGCAAATGGGCCTTCACTGAAAATTTTCATTCTTTTACTGAAATAAAACTATGATTGAGGATGAAATTAAGATGTCTGCCATAGTTACTGTTTAGATCATTTCTGTTGAAAACACATCTCTCTCTCTTTCTCTCTCATATTCTGTTCATGCTTCTGCATAAATACTGTTTATTTTATTTTTTTGTAATTTCATGATTTTAATTCGGCTGGTGTGTGCTTTTATTTTACTTGACTATGTTCCTTTTTGCAGTCAGAGGTGAATTTCTTGGGGAGCTTCTCTCATCCAAACCTTGTGAGACTTTTGGGACACTGTGAGGAGGACAAAGAACTACTACTTGTATACGAATTCATGCCAGGAGGGAGTTTGGAAAACCACCTTTTCAGAAGTAAGTAGTAAACAATATTAATATTGTAATTGTAATTAACTGTAGTTGGTTGGATGAGCTATGATACTGATGATGGTGAAAAATTGCCACTGTAGTTATTGTCAAAAGAAGTCATGATTCAGGATTAAGATAACTAATACTTATAGTGATTATCTTAAGTGACAATTTAAGGGTGTATTCCCATAGCTACCATTTAGCTTGTTTCTGTTAAAAAACACCTTTGTTTTTCACATTCTATTCATGCTTCTCCATAAATACTTTTTTTTAATAAACATTACTAATTAGTTTACTTTTTAATTTCATTATTTTAATTCTGCTTCTATGTGTATTTGTTGTCGATGTAACTATGTTCCTTTTCGCAGTCAGTGGTGCATTTCCTGGGGTGAGTTTCTCATCCAAACTTTGTGAAACTTTTGGGATGCTGCTGGGAAGACAAAGAATTACTACCTGTATTATGCCAAGAGGGGATTTGGAAAGCCACCTTTTCAGAAGTAAGCAGTAAACCATATCATTATTGTAATAAACTTGGATACTGATGATGGAGAAAAATTGGCACATTTTTTTAAAAAGAAATCATGATTCAGGATTAATATAATAAGTGATCATCATAAGTTTCAGAAACTAAGATCGTGCCAAAGCACCATGATAATAATAATAATAATAATAATAATAATAATAATAATAATAATAAATCATCTACCTGATGCCATGGTGCTAATTTCAGTGGATGGCTTTGATCTTGTTTGAGTGACTGGATGGGCTGAGATCTCAACTTTCTTGTCCTTATTCTCTACACCTCTTAATACATGCTGATGGATGGGCATTTATATATAGTGCTGGGAGGGGCTGGAAAAACTTTTGATTTTTAAATCTATTAGGGTTTCAAATCCATGAAGAAACTCCTGTTTCAATCATTGAAAATTTATCCCAGTTTAAGTTTTATCATTCAATAGGAACTGAGGGAGTAGCTCTTATCTTAATAGTTCAAGCTGGAAACAACTCAAGAGCACTACCATGTGACTGTGTAGTGTGTCATGACTCATATTATCCTTTATGTGTTTTTTTCATGTTTAAGAGATCACATGAATTTCCAACAGTTGTCGCAATCATAATATCTGTTTCGTAATCATTATTTTACTTCCTCATCAGATGACG
Source organism: Camphora micrantha (assembly GCA_003546025.1). Taxonomy (NCBI): domain Eukaryota; kingdom Viridiplantae; phylum Streptophyta; class Magnoliopsida; order Laurales; family Lauraceae; genus Camphora; species Camphora micrantha. The sequence continues at coordinate 2,193,976 of QPKB01000003.1, read as the reverse complement.
GGTTAAAAAGTATTCAACTCTACCATATAGATTCATATTCATATGTTCCTCAAAAATACAACTGTAACCTACTGACCTATGCATGTCAATGCAAATACCCATGCCATTGGAACAGTCAATTTTCTTTTCAGTGTGAACTCAAGTTTTATTTCGGAGTGAAGGAACCTGCCTAGCCTCAATTCTCTAATCTTGATAGTTCTGATCAAACAACGTACCTATACAATGCATATTTTACTTTATTGTATTGGAAGTTACAATTATTTTACCTACATATGATCAGTTTCTCGCTGCGAAACACTGTAGAATGCTGTGCCAACCTTGCACAGGTACAGTCCAGACAAATCCGTGCTGTATTTTTTTTCCCTTGCATCCATTATTCATATTTCTAAAATGGTGCATTTTATGTAGGATGTTCAGCCTTTCAACCACTTTCATGGAGCATACGGCTCAAGATAGCAATAGGTGTAGCTCAGGGCCTTGCATTCTTACACACTTCAGAAAGGCCAATCATATATCGAGATGTTAAAACATCTAATATATTGCTTGATTTGGTAAACTCTTCCAGCCTGATTATTCTGCCATAGAGTTTTTTTTTTTTTCTTGGGGGCGTGGGGGTGAGAGGTTTGAAGAACTCCTCGTATGTTTGAATTCTTAGTTTTATTTTTTTTAATCTTCTGCAGAATTATAATGCAAAACTCGCTGATTTTGGATTAGCGATGAGTGGCCCATATGAAAGTTCATATGTCTCCACATGTGTCGTGGGTACCTATGGTTATGCAGCTCCTGAATATGTGGCTGCAGGTAATATCAGTTCTTCTGTAGCAACCTTCATTGCTACAACTTCCTATTATTTCAGTGCTGTTTTAATGGTTTGCATCGTAGTGGACTTTCTTTAGTTTAAACTAATCTCAAACTGCTCTCTAGTTTTTATGCATGGATGGATGTTGTTGGTAGTTTATCTGTAGCCAAAAATATTCTGTAGGACTGGGAATTCGGTTTCTCAAAACATAATGTTGACCATGGCGTTTTTGACTGCTGTGGCATTTGGTATTTTCGTTTGGTGACTGGGGCCTGTTTGGCTTGTTCACCAGCTCAGTTTTCTCTGAACCAGTAGTTCATTATACCCTTGAAAATTCTTCATTCCCAGTATGAATTGTCTGGGTGCGTTCGGATACTGCGGAAGCTAGTAGTGAAACATTGTGATATTTCTTTTTCAAAGTCATCTTAATATTTGAATTAGGTTTTTTAACTGCTCCGTCTGGAAATGTAGCAGAAACTCACATCAATGACAAAGGATGGCCATTTAGCCTTGCAGAGGTATTTGTGAACATCTATTGAAACTTGAAAGGCCTTGCTGACATAGTTTCAGCCATAGACATTGTAGACTGTTTTTTGCAGGACAAATTGTTAAAACTAACTGTTATGAACTCCATTAGAAGGAAATTTTGACTATGAAAAAAATGATATTGATGAGAAAAATCGACGATCTTAACTATTAACATGATGTGTTAGAACAAGAAGTTTTATGGTGACTTCCAAGTTCCAACCCTTCTTATCACTTGCTTTAGCTTGGATTCAAACTGGCTTAACAGTTATTCAAATAAAAAGTTAAAGATCTAATAACAATTGCTACTTCTTTCATTTTGGTCATAAAACTCTGCTTGAAAATCAAAATAGCTATGAGAAGGTCATAGATTGCCTGAAACAGGGAAAAATAATACAATTTATTTATTGCTCGAAAAATATCTCAAATGGTTGAAGTTTCTTTGATATGAATAATGACTAGTGTGCCTGCATCAACTTCAACCAGGCCATCTGTACGTGAAGAGCGACGTATATGGTTTTGGAGTTGTGTTGCTCGAGATGCTTTCGGGCCTACGGGCATTTGACAAAAACCGTCCAAGTGGAAAACAGAATTTGGTAGAGTGGGCACAACCATATCTATCTGATCAGAGGAAGCTATTATCACGGGTGATGGACAAGCGGCTTGAAGGCCAGTACCCATCCGAAGGTGCGGTTCAGGCTGCTCAGCTCATTCTCAAGTGTCTTGTGTCTCAACCAAGAAAGCGTCCATCCATGACAGAAGTGGTCGAAACATTAGAGCAGATTCAGGCCATAAAGCAAATGCCCGAAGAGACCAATCCTGTGCATCTTGCTGACCCCAATTACTTTGACCACCATGCACAAAACCATTCCCCACTTCATCCCAAGGTTGGTAATGTTGGAACTGGAAAAAAATGACCATTACAAGGATGGATGTCTCTGGTGAAAGCAATCACCAAAATTGAGGTAATCTATTCCAACATGAACAGTTATGATGACAGTGCCATGTGCATGTCCAATTGTTTGTGCTTATTGGACAGCTTGTGTAATTTCATTGTTATTGTTATTTTACTTTTCGTTAATTGTGAATTGTGGATGTGATGATTTGCATCAATTAACAATTGGATCATTGTATAAAATGATTATTTCTAATGTCTCAGGGAAGCTTGGTTGTTTCCCCCTCAAATTAATTGAGTTCAAATACTATTTGTGATTTGCGATTTGTATTTTATTTAAAGTTTCTAACAGCTAACACAACCTTCTTTTGAGATGCAAGTGCAAATAACCTCTAAACAATCTTTATATCATCAATAAGATGAAACATGTTCAATATTGTTGCAATTTACAATTGCTGCTGCCTCTTTTCAAAGAGAGGTTGGACCCTCTAGTATTGCAAGGTAGCCCACACCAAGTGCCAAAGTGAAATGTCTGGCCATAGAGCTTTAGGATTGTTCAGGAGGCAAAATGTGCTTTGCCATAGAATAAAATTAGTAAACCGCATCTCACCACCATTCCTCATCAAGATGTCAGGATCTGGTTGCGAAGCGAAGTACATGTGCCTCTCCAAATCCGTTTATGACACCTAAAGTTCATCCAAATTTCTTGTTTCAAAACATTCAAAAGGTTTGTCTTTGTGGCTCATCTGTTTCTCCTCTGGCCTGTATCATCAGTGGCATTATAGGCAACACAAATTAGAAGTACTGTCCCATTATTCTGAGCTGTGGCTGTCGATCACCTTATCACCTAAGTAATCGACCTTAACACCATACTGTTTTACTGTGTTCTCTTCACTGACAAATTTTCCTAGGATAAGATCCATGAGACACTGAGAAGTTCATCAGGTTTATGCTTTTATTTAGTCAAAATGGATTTGGGAATTTGGGATAGAATGGATAGGATTGAGCCGGTCCTATTGATAGTTTGATGCCCGTTGTAAATTGTAATCAGAGTCAAGGGGTTGGATAGGATTGAGCCGGTCCTCTTGATAGTTATGGATATTTTGATACTGGTTCTAAATTGTAATTGAGCCAAGAGGGGCTTAGGATTTCTGGACAAGAATAGGTAAAAGTAGGAAAAGGGGATTTGGGACTGTAAAAAGGTAAACATTGGTCACTCTATTTAGTGGTTGATGGAAGATTTTCGTGATAACTTCTAGTGGGGACTCCTTATGATTTATCCTTTAACTGTTCTTATGCATAAGACCGTCCTCAGTGGACCCTGGGCTTGCACCCGTCGAATGAACTGGACCATTGGATCCACGAGCCTTTTGTTTTTTTTATAAATAGAGTCATTTAACTTTTGGGCCGCAAATCGAGGGATTATAAGCATGAGATTAACCTGAAATCTTATATATGGGTCTTACTTATTAGGATCTTTCCACCCTCGATTTCCATCATCAATGGGGTCTAATGTACCTATCCCTCAAATTTTACACCAATCTGAATAAAACTGACCATTGGATTGATCTGATAACAAAATGGTGGGTTCTAAAACTATTAAAATAGAGGGCCAAGATCAAAGGGTTGTGATAATTTGATGGGCTTAAAATTTTGGAAAAATTAGATAAAAGACCCTCACGGTCTTATAAGGCCCCTAGTCAAACAACCTTTTCTCTTAGATATATAGTCTATACAGCTGTATATATTTTGAAGAGCCATTTGCAAGAGCATTTAGTTGCGTTTCAAAAGACATCACTTTCTGTTCTCAACTGAAAGCGTGTTGATGGAGAAGAAAGCTGAGTGACAAGACAATCCACTTCTGTATGTGGGCGGTCTGCATCTTCTCATGCGACCCGTATCATAGAATTTGACCTTTTCAATATGAAAATTAAATAGTCTTCTCAAGTTTTTGATTTGTTCTGCAAATTCAACAATGAAGGTTCCATTACCACCATCCCTAACCCCCCAAATATATATATATATATATATATATAAAGGTTTGCTCCCCAATTTATTATAAAGGATTGCTCTTAATAAATGATAAAAGGCCCATACAAAGAAAAGCCTATTCTCTATGAAGATTTTGACTCCATATAATTTGAGTCCAACATCAAATTGATTTGAATTGTTTATAATATATTATTTGAGTATTTTATAAAACATAGATGATTTTATTAGAAAAATTTCGAAATATAGCAATTTATCCTAAAAGGTCATCGGAAATTTTATAGCACTAACAAAGTTTTTCTGTCAATTTTTTATATATTTTTATACTTTTTGTGAGGAACGAAAACATTACCATAGCCGAAGCTAGTGTCGCTCGTCATACCAATTTACGACCTCTCATAAAATTTCATCCAATTTGAGTAGGATCCACCAGGAATCCTTACATGATATAAAAGTGAAAAATAAATTCATAACACTTTTCAATAGAACTCTCAAGTTGAAAAATTGACGAGGGTGATTTTGGAAAAAAAAAAAAAATAGTTGCAAGAAAGATTCGAAGAAAGGCGCTTCCAACGAGATGAAGTGGCATATGTACATTGGAGAGTACCTGAGGATGTATCATACATACTATTAGACAACCACAAGCCCGTGATTTAATCGACAGAGATACCAACACCCATGACTTGCTTCCTACTTCCCATGCGAGAGAGAGAGTAAGACTGATTCTTTCAAGAAAGTCGCCTACGGGGAATTCTAAATACACCCACCTTACTTCAGCTTTACACCCACTCTACGACTACGACCTGATGTGACCTCACCATTTGTGAGTGTGACCACCCCGTCCAGTGAAAAAATACCCCTACCTAACTTGCTTTTCTAGCTTTGCCAGCTGTGTAAGCAGAGTTTATATGTTAAACATAAATGAGCCGTGCTACATAGCTCGAATTTTATCCCTTTTGAACATAAACATATTTGTCCGGACTCTTTTGGATGGAATGGGAGCCTGATCCCAGCTGGACTGGACCTATCCTTTTCTTTTCTCTCTCTCTCCTTCCTCTTCTTTTTTTTTTTTTTTTTTCTTTTTCCCAGTTTCCTGCACTCCAACCTCACCTCTGCATCGCCACTTCCACTGCGCTTCCACCCTACACCACACTCCTCCTCCCCTGTACACCACATCTCTGCTCACACTTATCTACTGCACCACTCTATCTCCTTGTACACAATCCACCTGTGCACATTCCCTGCACTACCGCCGCACCACTCTCCTTGTTTTTTTCTTCTTTCTTTCCCTTCTATCTTCTCTCCTTCTTCCCCGCACATAGCCCTACTGTTACTCCCCTTACTGCCCACTCCCAACACCATTCACAACCGTGCCCCCACTACTCACCCTCCTCAGTTCAATGCACACAGCTCCCACCACCCAAAACCCTTCCTTCCTCCTCCTCCTTCATGGCTTCTCTTCCTCTTCCCCACAAACCCCTCTCCTCCCGACCCCACCTCAAACCTCGATCCAAACACCACCCACATCCCAAAATCCTCCTCCGCTTCAATCCTAACCCCACCCAGATCTCAGAACCCACATCCTCCGCCCGATCTCCCAGAAGAAGACCCACCCACCCAAAGCTCGAAGACACCATTTGCCACATGATGGCCACCAGAAAGTGGACCGGCCCGTGGGCAGCACGACTGAGTTTTCACCTCTATATAGGGCTTATTTGGTTTCTTGGAATTAGAATTCCTTAGAACTTTAAGAAATGCATTCTTAAAATTGGTTAAAATTGAACACACAGAGTTGAAGTTGCGTAAATGACCATGAAATTATATCCCCTTTTATGGAAAATGATGGAAGGTGATTAGTCACCCATCACCCTAGGTTATTAAGTTGTCCCATTCAGGACTCTACTTTACATTATTCACTCCTCCCCTGTTTACTAATCTTTTGTTGAACCCATTTTGTAATGCCAGCAGATTATCCTTTACTGAAATTTCTCATTTTCTTTCTCTCATTCTCTTTATGCTTCTGTATAAACACTTGACTATGTTCCTTTTTGCAGTCAGAGGTGAATATCTTGGGGAGCCTTTCTCATCCAAACATTGTGAGACTTTTGGGACACTGTGAGGAAGACAAAGAACTACTACTTGTATACGAATTCATGCCAGGAGGGAGTTTGGGAAGCCACCTTTTCAGTAGTAAGCAGCAAACAATATTAATATTGTAATTGTAATTAACTGTACTTGGTTGGATGAGCTGGTGATGGTGAAAAATTGGCACCGCAGTTATTGTCAAAAGAAATTATGATTCAAGATTAAGATAACTAATACATTTAGTGATCATCAGAAGTTGCAGAAATTGATATTGTGCCTAAACACCATGATAATAATCAGAAAAGCAAATCATCTACCTGATGCCACAGTGCTAAAGCCAGTGGACAGCTGTGATCTTGTTCGAGTGATCGGATGGACTTAGTATTGAGGAGTGGGCTCCACCCGATGGGAAATATTGAAAAGTATTTCCGCTGCCTCTACTAACGCCTTAAGGTTTTGGTAGCAATGGCTAGCTAAAGAAATTCAAGATGGTATCAGAGCCAACTGGTCGTGAGTTCGAATCCCAAGAGGAACGACTCGGCGCAAAATAAAATAAAAAAAATGCGTGTCGCCAAAAGTGCGTCGGTCGAGTTCCACCTGAGGGGGAGTATTGAGGAGTGGGCTCCACCCGATGGGGAATATTGAAAAGTATTTTCGCTACCTCTACTAACGCCTTAAGGTTTTGGTAGCAATGGCTAGCTAAAGAAATTCAAGATGGTATCAGAGCCAACTGGTCGTGAGTTCGACGCCTTAAGGTTTTGGTAGCAATAGCTAGCTAAAAAAATTCAAGATGGTATCAGAGCCAACTGGTCGTGAGTTCGAATTCCGAGAGGAACGACTCGGCGCAAAAAAAAAAAATGCGTGTCGCCAAAAGTGCGCAGGCCGGGTTCCACCTGAGGGGGAGTATTGAGGAGTGAGCTCCACCCGATGGGGAATATTGAAAAGTATTTCCGCTGCCTCTACTAATGCCTTAAGGTTTTGGTAGCAATGGCTAGCTAAAAAAATTCAAGACTTAGATCTCAACTTTCTTGATTTTGTATCCATCAAGAAATCCTGTTTCAATTGGTGAAAACTTATTCCAATGTAAGTTTTATCATCCAATAGGAAATTAGAGACTAGCTCTTGTCTTAATGGTTTAAATTGTTGGAAACACCTCAAGAGTACTACCATGCGGCTGTGTTGTGTGTCCCAACTCCAGTGAAAGGCTGTGATCTTGTTTGAGTGACCGGATGAGCTAGGATCTCAACTTTCTCATCCTTATCCTCTAAACCTCTGTATACATGCTGATGGATGAACCTTTATAGTGCTAGGGAGGGCAGCATGATTTTTTATTTTTTTATTATTTTGAAATCCAGTCGAGTTTAATATCCATCATGAAAATAGTTTTTCAATCGGTGAAAACTTATCCCAATACGAGTTTTATCATTCAATAGGAAATTAGGGAGCTGCTCTTTTCTTAATGGTTTCAGTTGGAAACAACTCGAGAGCATTACTGTGTGGCTATGTTGTGTGTGCTAACTATATCGATTCATATACATATGTTCCGAAAAATTATGCCTATAAGCGACTTATGCATGCCAATGCCATTAGAACAATCAATTTTCTTATCACAGTGAACTCAACGTCTATTTTGGAGCGAAGAAAGCGGCCTCAATTCTCTAATCTTGTTGATAGTTCTGATCCTACGCTGTACCCATACAATGCATATTTTACTTTCTTTCATTGCAAGGTAGTATTTGGTTACCTGCATACGATCAATTTATCATTGTGAGACACTGTAAAATGCTATGTCAACCTTGCACGGGTACATTCCAGATAAGTCTGGGCTGCATTTTTTTTTTTTTTTTATTTCTTTCCTTCTTTTGGGCTTTTTCATATAATCGCATCCAATTTTTCATGTTTCTAAAATGATGCACCTTATGTAGGAGGTTCAGCCTTTCAAGCACTTTCATGGAGCATTCGGATCAAGATAGCATTAGGTGTAGCTCGGGGCCTTGCATTCTTACATTGTTCTGAAAGGAAAATCATACATCGTAATGTTACACCATATAATGTATTGATTGACTCGGTAAACTCTTCCATCCTGATTTCTTCTGCTATAGGGACAAATGTGTTTTTTTTTTTTTTTTTTTTATGGGGGGTGGGGTTGGGAATTTGTTCTATGGTTGAATATCTTAGTTTGATTTTTTTTTTTCTCTCTTTTTAATCTTCTGCAGAACTATGATGCAAAAATTTCTGATTTTGGGTTAGCGAGGAATGGTCCGCAGGGTGAAAATTCACATGTGTCCCCACATGTAATGGGCACTTATGGTTATGTAGCTCCTGAATATGTGGCTACAGGTACGATCAATTCTTTGGTACAAACCTTCATGGCTACAAGTTCTTTTGATTTCTGTGTTGATTTTTAATTGTTCACGCTGTAGTGGACTTTCTTTATTTTAAACTAATCTTAATCTTTTTTCTAGTTTTATGCATGGGTGGATGTTGTTTGTGGTTTCTCTTCATCCAAAATTATTCTGTATGCCTAGTTCACTAGTGAGTGAAAAGCAATGTTTTTAATACCAACCAGCAGGTTTTGCTTTGTACATCAAACAACTGAATCAGCAGGACTGGGAATTTGGGGCCAGTTTGGCAACGCGCTGTTCGGATGTTTTTAAGTTTCCACGGGAAGAGAATTAGAAAACGCTTTGGGTCAATATTTATTGTCGTTTCAAACAATTCTTGGTATAGAAATCTCAAAATGATCTTACTTTGTTTTTTTTTTTTTTTTTTTTTTTTTTTTTCTTAATTAAAAAACAACTCACTGGCAACATTTATGATGTATCCCCGCACGCCGCGCAACTCTACACCCTCTCTGCTAAGGCTCTCTCTCTTTCCCCATATTCAGCCATCCTCCACCCTCTTCAAATGTTATTAAAATGCCCTCTTACAGTAATAACAGTAAGGAAGAAACGCCCTCTGATTGTATAGTAATTTTTCAGACTTCATATTTTCAATTTCCCAACTTGATTTAGGAATTCTCTATAGCAAACATTTACAATGTCAATTAGAATTTTGATATGGAAGTTCAAAGAATTTTATTAAAATTTATTTATTTTACTTGAAATGTTATTAATGCCTGATGGATGCTTGGTTATTTTCCACCTCAAATTGAGTTTAAATTGTACTTGCATTTGAATTTTGTTTTAAATTCCAAACAGCTACCACAACCATCTTTAGAGCTTTCTCTCTCTATATGATCCTTGAATAGCATGAACTATTTTATCAATGGTCACCATTATTCGGAGCTTTGGTCGCCATCCCCTTCTCTGCAGCTATCCTAATGGGTTCTGGCAAGAGCTTCAGGCTTCTTTTGAAATCAACCTTTACCCCCATACTGTTTTGACTATGTTCACATACAAAAAGGACTAATTTGTGAGCACATGAGAATTTACAATCAGTTCCATTGAAAAAGAGAATATAAAAAAAGTAAGAATGGCAAGTTCCCAATTAAGAAAAGGGTCTTCAGAAGGGCTGTTATCCGTGGAATTTTCAACACCTTTTCTACTTGGAAAATGCATGATTATTTCTAGAAATCAAGATCCAATTATTGGAGTTCATACTTTCGAAAAATTTCCAACCAGGCAATGTTTGGTTTTGGGTCTAGGGTCCTTCTGTTCAGTCTCTTGAGCCCATCGCTTTTTTGGCTTCAAATATATATGTAATAGATTTCACTTTCCCTGGCTATCATTTCAGCATGTAACAATGCAATTCTTCGTACAATTTCAAAAATTGAATTGAGGTCTTACTCATTCCTTTCGGCATGTAACAATGCAATTCGTTTCAGCTTGTGTACTGGAGTTTCGTGATTTGGTCTTTCATGAATTAATGTTTAGTCATGAAACCATATTTTGAATACAATATGGATTTTGATAGGAAATATTATAATGCTGTACAGTCAATCCAACTCCTAAGTTGATCATTCCATACTCAAGCACATGTTCAAAATCACAAAAAGGTCGGTCACATGTTTATAATCACAAAAATTGGGCCCGCATTGTAAATCGTATGAAAGTGGGGCCATGTTTTAATTTCTACAGGTGGGTACCACATTGTAGTTTTTAAAAGGTATGTCCCATATATAACAATAATAGATTTAAGTTAAGGAACAAAACTATTATAATGTTATCAAACAAGTTTTGCATAGCATATACTCAGCAAAATAGGCACAACCCGATCTCATCACATAATCGGAACAGCACAGGAACAATGCCAAATGAGGCCTTGGTTTCTCGAAATTTTTGGCCGTGGCATTTGGTATTTTCGTTTGGTGATTAGGGCCAGGGCCTGTTTGGCTTGTTCACCAGTTCAGTTTTCTCTGAACTGGTCATTCATCATACCCTTGAAAATTTTGCATTCCCTGTATGAACTGTTGCGCGTTCATATATTGCAGAAGTAGTGTAACATCATGATATTTCCTGCTCAAAGTCATCTTAGTATTTGAATTAGGTTTTGTAACTGGTCTATGTCTAGAAATGTAGCTAGAAAGAGAAACCCACTTCAATCACATTGGATGGCCATAGAGCCTTGTAGAGGTATTTGTGAACAGGTGAGCTGAATTGGAAGGTCTTGCCAATATAGTCTTCAGTCACATACATTGTTGACTATTTTTGGAGGACACAATGTTAAAACTCACTGTTATAAACTCGTAATGAGGAAATTTTCACTATAATGAAAATGTGATGATGAGATCAGCAACATCTCAACTATTGACATGATGCGTTAGAACAAGAACTTTTATGGTGACTTCCAAGGTCCAACCCTTCTTATCACTTGCATTTAGCTAAAAGAGCTAATAACGATCATTACTTCATTCATTTTGGTCATAAAGCTCTGCTTGAAAATGGTAGTAGCTATATATGAGAGGGTCATAGATTGCCTGCAACAGGGAAAATAAAAACTATATTGATTTCTTGCTTGAAAATTATCTCAAATGGTTGAAATTTCTTTGATCTGAACAATGACAAGTGTGCCTCCATCAACATCAACCAGGCCATCTGTATGTCGAGATCGACGTATATTCTTTTGGGGTTGTGTTGCTCGTGATGCTTTCAGGCCATCAAGCACTTGAACCCAACCGTCCAAGTGGGCAACACGATTTGGTAGATTGGGCAAAACCATATCTATCTGATGAGAGGAAGGTATCGCAGTTGATGGACCGGCGGCTTGAAGGCCAGTACCCGTCCAAAGGTGCAGTTCTGGCTGCTCAGCTCATTCTCGAGTGTCTCAATTCTGACCGAAGAAAGCGTCCATCCATGACAGAAGTGGTGGAAGCATTGGAGCAGATTCAGGCCATAAAGCATAAAGCATATGCCCCTAGAACCAAAAACTGAGACTCTGCATCCCGCTGACCACAATCACTCTGATCACCATGCACGAATCTGTTCCCCACTTCATCCAATGGCTGGTAATGTTGGAACTGGAAAAAAAAAAAATGAAGGATGTCTCTGGTGAAAGCAATCTTCAAAATTGAGGTAATCTATTCCAACATGAACAGTTCTAATGGCATTGCTATATACGTGCCTGTCCAATTGTTTGTGCTTATCGGACTTATTGGACGACTTGTGCAATATCATTCTTATGGTTATTTTTTCTTTTTAATTATGAATTGTGGATCTGATGATTTGTATCAGTGAACAATTTTAGCATGGAGTAAAATGATTGTTTTTAATGTCTTATGGAAGCTTGAAATTGATTTTAAATACTATTTTGCAATTTGTATTTTATTTTAAATTCGAAACAGCGAACACAATCTTCTTTTGAAATTCAAGTGCAAATAACCTCTAGACAATCTTCATATCATCTATAAGATGAAACACATTCAATGTTTTTGCTATTTACAATCACTTCTTCTTTCCAAAGAAGGCCTGGACCCTCTGTTATTGCAAGATTGCCCACACCAAGTGCCAAAGTGATCTGTCTGGCCAATTGTTCAAGAGGCAAAATGTGCTCTGCCACTCTGCTGCGACTCACCAGAAGTACAAAGAAGAATGTTTTTATTAAAAAGTACAAAATTTTAAAATCCACTTTCTTGACTTTTTATCATTTTGTGACATGGGAAATAAATTTTATGACATTTTTGGATAAAAACAAGATACCATTTTGTATTTTAGTGGAGTGAGAGATTGACTTTTTGACTTTCTTTAAAAAAAGAAAAAAAAATGAAAAAAGAGAAAGTGTGAGTTTATACTATTTGAAAGGACTGGACCACTGGGACTCCTGAGTCTTGGGTCACGAATCAAGAGATTGGAGGCATGAGATTAACTTGGAATCTAATATCTGGGCCGCACTCATTAGGATCTTTCCATCCCCCTGATCCCATCATCTCCAGTGGGACCCTGGGTGGGCCTTATCTAGCTTGGCAAGATAGGAACCACCACGATCTTTCAAAATTTCCACCAATCTGAATAAAATTGACCGCCGGATCAAATTGAGAAAAGAATGGATTTAAAAACTGTTAAAATTTAGGGGCCACATAGCAATGAGTTGTGATAATTTAATGATCCTAATATTTTATAGGCCAGTAGGGTCCATCGAGAATGTCCAATCCCCTAGCTTTCCTTAATTGGTGGGGCTCCTTGGTGGGCCCCGACACTTAATATATATAAATATGAGGAGTTCTTCAAAATGCCCATTTTTCTGCCCCTCCTTTTTTTTTTTTTCTTATCATAGGGCCACCTTGAGTCAATCTAGTCTCTTCACCAACCCCCACCAAATAATCAAAAGTCCAAATTTGCATCCAATTTTTTTTTCACCATTAGACTGAAATCATAATAAAATGATGCCTCTAAATTATAAAATTTTAGAGCCATGGATCAAAAGGTTAAGATAATCTTATTAAGTCAGAACTTTGCATATAAATAGGTCTCATATAGATCATTCCATATATTGGACTTCCATGATCATCATACATCCTATGCAGTGGACCCTATTAGGAGGGGCGCTTTTTTCTCCTAAAAAAATGCTTGGGCAATATATATATATATATATATATATAAGAGATGTTCTTGTGAATCCTGTGAAAGCATCTCTTACCTTACTATGAGAGATAAGGGTGGGGGCCATAACATTTAAGTTGTTGGCATTGGATATGGATGTTAAGGCCCTCACCTTATCTCTCATAATAAGGTGAGAGATGCTCTCACAGGAGTATCTCCCTAAATATATATATTTATATATATATATATATATGTGGGGAGCGGCGCTACACAATTCAAAAGAATGGGAGAGGACCTCCCCAAAAAAATTCATGTTTTAATGCTATTTCTATCCTAATTCTGTGATAGCATTGAATACCTGTTATTCCATGCTAATGTGGAATGCCTGTTTTTTTTTTTTTTTTTTTTCTTTTTTTTTTTTTTTTGAAACAGTAATAGAAGCTTTCATTAAAGTTAAATAGGATTATAAAGAGAGAAATGCAAAGGTAAGTACAAGAGCATTGCACCACACCCCCTCTCTCTCAAAAAAAGAAAACTCTCCCATGGAGACACCCTCTCAACCCGTAAAGGAAGGCAACAGTGATAAGAGGCTGACAACACATGGATTTAATTAAAAATGTAATAAAACTTTCATGGATATATCTTCCAATTAGACAAAAGCGATAGCGTTAGAAGAATCATTTTCAAAATAGCTAGCACCTCCGCCTTATTGAAATAAAACACCAACATGCTTAAAGAATATAAAAATAAAAAATAAAAAAAATGACCTCACCGTTACTATTGTGAAGAACTGAGATTAGAAAAATCTTTTCTCACCAAAGCCCCCTTTGCAACCCCAATGGTAAACTTTGCTGGAGAAGAAGAGGCATTTTCGAAAATTCTGTCATCTCTTTCCCTTTAGATGATCTATAAGATAGTTAATGGGAAGCATCTTATAATGAGTATGATAGTACAGCCGTACCTAGAGAAACAGTCCCCCCTCCAAGACTCTTAACCACCTTCATAAGTCTGGTTCCTAAGGCTCATGCTTTATGGCCTGAATCTCCTCCAATGTTCTCACCACTTCTGACATGGATGGTCTGCTTTTTTGTTCAGTCTCGAGACACTTAAGAGTGAGGTTAGCAGCCAGAACTGCACCTTCGGATGGATACTGCCCTTCAATCTGCTTGTCCATCACATGTGATAGTAGCTCCGTCCGATTGGATAGATATGGTTTTGCCCACTTTACCAAATTGCAGCGCTCGGTTGGACGGCTTAGGTCAAGTACCGGTACGCCTGAAAGCATCTCGAGCCACACAACTCCAAAACTGAATACGTCGCTCTTTGCATACAGATGGCCTGGTTTATGGTTTATGTTGATAGAGGCACATTTTCCATAGTTAGAGATCCAGGAATTTTCAACCATTTGAGATATTTTTTTCAAGAAAGAAAGAAATTATATTATTTTTAACCCTGTTGGGGGGTTTTTACTTTTTAGATGCTGCTATTTTTCAAGCATATTTTTATGACAAAAAAGAAAGTAGTAAGGATGATTATTAGCTCTCTACCTTTTTATTTGTACAATTATGATTATTAGCTCTCTACCTTTTTATGTGTACAATTCTTGGACCAGTCTGAAACCTAGCTAAAGCAAGTGATGACAACATTCATAATTGGAATTTGGAAGTAAACAAAAAGACCTCTACAAGGCTTTATAAGCAGACATTCTTTGTACTTGAAGTGAGTTTCACGCTACATTCCCAGAGACCAGTTGCAAAACCTAATTCAAATATTAAGATGACTTTGCAAAAGAAATATTAAGATGGCTTTGAAAGAATGCAACCCGTGGCTCATACGAGGAAAAATCTTTCAGGGGAAAAAGTTAATATGATGAACTACAGGTTCACTTTGTGGATGTGTATTTTGGGCCCTAGGTTTACCTTTGGCCATAAACCTAACTTTAAGATGTTTTGTAACTTTATTTGAACTTATGATACTGCTACTGGTCCACTATTATATGTTATGTTTACCTTACCATCTATATAGATTGTATGAGTTGATGTTTCTGCGATTTGTTTATGGTATATTGATCATCATTCATAACCTCATCGCGGATTTCGATCTATCTGAAATCAGGGCCACAATTGTAATTAGAAGGGAAATTTTTAATTGGCCCCGATTCTCACACCCTTGGAACCAGGTTGGGATCCGACCTAATCATACATATGGGTGTGACATCCAACACCATCCACCCATTCATAAAGCTAGAGAGCAATTTGAGATGAGCTAAAATAAAGAAAGTACACTATGCAACCTACTAAAAAAGAACAAAGAAATCATAAAAAAGTTTTAGTAGTGAATCTTGCCTGTAGCCACATATTCAGGAGCTGCATAACCATATGTGCCCTTAGGACCTGTGGAGACATGTGAAGCACCATTTTGTGGGCCATCCCTTGCTAATCCAAAATCACAAATTTTCACATTATAGTTCTGCAGAATAAAAAAGAAAGAAAGAAAGAAAGAAAAAAAATTAAGAAATCAACCATGCAAGGGTTTCTTTCTCCCTTTCTCTATAGCAGAAGAAATCAGAACGGAAGAGTTTACCGAATCAAGCAATATATTAGATGCTTTAAAATCACGATATATGATTTTAAATGAGTGTAGGAATTCAAGGGCCCGAGCTACACCAATTGCTATATTGAGCCGCATGCTCCATGAAAGTGGTTGAAAGGCTGGACCTCCTACAGAGAATGCATCAATCTTGAAACATGAATAATGGTTGCAATTCTATTGGAAGGGAAAAAAAAGCTACAAAAATTATCAGCTCGGACTTGCTGACTACTATTAATTACAGTTGATTATAATAACAAGATTGTTCACAACTTACTTCTGAAAAGGTGCATGTCCAAACTCCCTCTTGACATCAATTCATATACTAAAAGTAGTTCTTCGTCTTGACAACAGTATCCCAAAAGTTTCACAATGTTTGGATGAGAAAGCCTTCCCAAGTAGTTCACCTCTGACTGCAGAACGGAACATAGACAAGTAAAATAAATACACATACCAGCAGAATTAAAATCACGAAATAAAAAATAAATAAATAAATTTGAAAAATCTCTTAGTACTCATGACATCTTATTATTCCCAACAACAAAACTTTTGGAAACTAGAAGAATTTTACAACATTTTTGTTGGACTTCATGAAGCTTTTTTCCCCCATATTTTCATAGTTTTTTAATGTATCAAACAATCTATCATTTTTTATTCAACAAACAAGCCGTCCAGATCTTATTCAAGGGTGGCATGCATTGTAGTAAAAATTCACTCATTGTAGGCCACGAAACAAGCAATGCTACAAAACCCAGAGAAGTAAGGCTTATTTGAAGTCATGAACCAAAAACTTGAAAGATTCTTCCTGAGCTGCAGTTGAGGGTTATATCAGCTGGAGTGTGCAGGAGACTCGTGTGGCTGGAACTGCAGATACAAATGCTATTGAAATTTTCGTTGGGCCCGCGCTTTCCCATTTCCCCTTTTCATTTCCCCCTTTCATCCTCTGCTGCTGCGCTGATCTCTCTCTCTAATGTTGTCCCTCTCTCGATTAGCTCTCCCTCTCGCGTCGTCTCTCCGCAGCAGTGCTGCATCGCTTTGTCTGCACTAACTGCTGCTCTCCTTTTCTCGTCTCAATCCGACTCCTGAGACACTGCGCCGACCGCAGTTCAATGAGCTCACCGAAACTCGACGCCGGAAAACCCAGCGACTCTCGGTCTTCTTCCTCATGGATCCGACGATGGAGCTGAAACTTTCCCTTCATGTCTCAATACTTGATGATGTCATGGTCTCTGCACCGGACCCATTTAGCAGCCCCATTCAAGTGAGTGTCATGGTTTTCCCCTTTTCATCTTCTCCGGTCTGGATCTTCCCCCCTTCCCCTCTCCTCTCCTCTCCTCTCCTTTCCTTTCTCTCCAGCCCATGCTCTCTCCCAAACCCCAGTTCCTCCTCCCCTGTCTCTCCCGAACTTGGCCCCACTCGCCCAAACTCCAGTTCTCCCTCTCCTGTCTCGCCAGAACAAGGCCCCCCCTCTCCACCTTCCTCCCTCTCGTTGTGATTGGCCAAAACCCCATGGCCCTCCTCTGTATTTTATCGTTTTTTATGCTAATTAGTTGAAAGTAGTTGGCCACAATCAGGTCTTGGGCCCCATTTTTTTGTTAAAAATGCAGTTTGAACATATACATTGTTAGCAGGATCTCTTCCAAAATCCATCTCAACAGAGTAGTTCTGAAGCCCTTTGTGAACCAACCAAAGTCCACATTTAGGTAAATTCATTTCTCTTCATGGCCTTTTAACCTGCGAGACTGTGGATCTGATTTATAGAGTGGAGGCCTTAGCCTCTGCTCAGAATGGTTAGGTAAAGGGGAAAGGAGACACAAAGAGACTGTGTGCTAACATGTCATGCTGAACATGCCCACTTCCATTTTTTTATTTATTCAAGACATGTTTGAGACAGATTCTGATGAAAACTTTTGCGGGATGGAATTTATGTAGAAAGACAAAGCCCATAGAGAAGAAGCTCCTGAATCAAGTTCAATGTCATGTGAAACAAATGATTTAAATGGAGAATTTCAGAATTTGACAATATTCATCACAGACCTGAAGCTTTCTATTGAGATGCACAATAGATTGTTGCATGCAACAGTAGAAGAGGAAAAAAGAGAAGAAGAAATTAGGAAGTCTAAATCATTTGTGTTTGTGCGAAATTCACCGTGTAATATTGTTTATGTCATCTTTTCTAATGTTGATAGTAGCTTTTATATTAAATCAAGTGTGAATAGGGGTGTTTCAACTCCAATGTACAACTTTAGTGAATATGGTATGATTGGACCCATTTAAGATCAATGAAATCCTTCTTATTTGATTGAACCCAATTAAGATCAATGATATCACGCTTGTTATCAATGTATGGAGATGCCCAAAACAAATTTGAGTTTTCTATCAGTGTGTATGGATTGGAGATGCCCAAACTATATGCCTGTTTGCTATCAGTGCATGGAGATGCGTAGACCATTCACTGTCTGCCTCAGTGGAATAAAGGGTTGAATTCTGCAATGGGTTCTCACTAGAGGGACAACCTAAAATGACACCGCCTACTGCAGTGGAGAACATGGATAACCAATTGCAACAACCTTTCTCATTTAGTGATGGATCATGATATCAATCCATTCACCGTAGTAATTGCTGTCAATCCAACATCAATATGATAAAGTGCAGTGAAGCAAACCGGCACTTGTTCTTCTCTGTCATGTATACCTGCAATACCAGTTCTTAGCATTCATACCATTCCCACATTACCTTCTGGTCCAACGCCCAGCATCCAAACATTCATAGCATTCCAACTTCCAGACAATTCATACAATTCCAACATAAATACATTCAATACCCACTTGACATTGAATAAGTTAAAAACATTAGTACGTTCGACCCAATCCATGTGAAAAGCCATGTCCAATATTAACATTCAAAATAGTAAACCCACCAATCATGTGGAGATTCTGACTAGTTTCACTTTCCTCTCAAGGCTAATAGTACCTGTCTTAAATATATGAGTCTCATATCAGAGAAAAAAATTGAAAAAAAAAAAAAATGGTGAAAGAAAGCTCTTTCTCACTATAAGCATATTTAGATCAGACCCATCCTATGAGGCTCATTACACAACTTATATATGTTCAAATTGCATTTCTAACAAAAAAATGGGGCACAAGACCTGATTGTGGCCAACTACTTTCAACTAATAAGCATAAAAAAGGATAAAATACAGGGGAGGGTCCATGGGGTTTTGGGCCATCACAACGAGAGGGAGGAAGGTGGAGAGGGGGGGCCTTGTTCTGGCGAGACAGGAGAGGGGGAATTGGGGTTTGGGCGAGTGGGGCCAGGTTCGGGAGAGACAGGGGAGGAGGAACTGGGGTTTGGGAGAGAGCATGGGCTGGAGAGAAAGGGGAGGGGAGGAGAGGAGAGGGGAAGGGGGGAAGATCCAGACCGGAGAAGATAAAGAGGGGAAAATCATGACACTCACTTGAATGGGGCTGCTAAATGGGTCCGGTGCAGAGACCATGACATCATCAAGTATTGAGACATGGAGGGAAAGCTTCAGCTCCATCGTCGGATCCATGAGGAAGAAGAACGAGAGTCGCTGGGTTTTCCGGCGTCGAGTTTTGGTGAGGTCAGCGAACTGCGGTCAGCGCAGTGTCTCAGGAGTCGGGTTGAGACGAGAGAGGGAGAGCAGCAGTCAGAGCAGACACAGCGATGCAGCGCTGCTGCTGAGAGACGACGCGAGAGGGAGAGCTAATCAAGAGAGGGACAACATTAGAGACAGAGATCAGCGCAACAGCAGAGGATGAAAGGGGGAAATGGTAAAGCGCGGGCCCAACAAAAATTTCAATTGCATTTGTATCTGCAATTCCAGCCACATGAGTCTCCCGCACACTCCAATTGATCTAACCCTCAACTATAGCTCAGGAGAGCCCTCCCTATATATATATAAATATATATATATATATATGAGGACTACTCTCCTCAGCTGCAGCCCTCATTATCCTCAACTGCAGGCATGGGAGGAGAGCAGCTACAGCCCTCCTCACATGCCTGCAGCTGAGGATAGAGGGGGGTTGTAGCTGAGGAGAGCAGCCCCCTATATATATATATATATGGACAAGTTTCAAGTGCATCTATCCCTCACCATAGGGTGAGGGATACTTTCCTTTTTGCACATGAAGACAAGGAAGTATACCTCACCCTATGTACTTGAAAAGTAACTTTTGTATTTGAAAATTCCCAATTATGGAAGTGTCCCTCACCCTATGGTGAGGGATAGATGCACTTGAAACTTCCCATATATATATATATATATATATATGGAGGGCCTCTCCTCAGCATGAGGTCCGCTCAAACACGTGTATATGTGGACGGCCTGCTGTAGTGAAAGCCCGCCCAAATGTAACAAAATCATTTCAAAGCCCGCCCATATGTATCAAAAACATTTTGAAACCCTCCTTTCCATTCCTTCTCGAGCTCTCTCTCTCTCAGTTAACGAAACCCCCAACCCCAATCTCCCTCTACCCTCCACCAGCCTCTCTCTCCCGACCCTTCACCAGGCACCGGCCCCGACGCCACGTCTGCCAGCCTCAATCTCTCTCCCGCACCTCTCTCTCCTACGATCGTCCCCCAGGCCACGATCCCGGCTGCCTGTTCGTCTCTCCCTCCATCCCGAGCTCTCCCTTCCGCACCTCTCTCTCTTGCGACCGCAGGCCAGGTGAGCACCCTCTCTTCTTCCCTCTCTTGTACTCTCCCTCCCCTTTCCTCTCTCTGTTTTTTTTACTTGGTTAATTAGATGGATAGAAAGCTATTTTCTCATTCTACTTTTTCATCTTTTTGGGAGAGTGGGGTTTTGGGGTTTTCGGTTCTTTTCTTCTCGATGAAGTGGGAAAGGGGAACATGGAAAATAAAAAAACCCTTTTTGAAGTGGGTTTTGGTTGTTGGGGTGTTTTGGCTTTGTGGGATTTCTGGGGGTTTTCATATGAAAACCTTGTATTGGTGTTACTCGTATGCAATGTGGTTGGGGTTTTTCATATGCAATCAATTTTTTAGACATGTTGAGTTTTATGCAAAGTGGAGATTAGTTCTGACATAATATTGTCTTTTGAGCTTTAATTAGTATGATCTGACAATCTGAACCATTGATTCTCAAGATTTAATATAAAGGAAGCAAATGGATGACTGAGATTGTGATAAACTATTACTATGCAAGCAATTTTTTAGACATGTTGAGTTTTTTGCAGAGTGGAGATTAGTTCTGACATAATGTTGCCTTTTGAGCTTTAATTACTCTGATCTGACAATCTGAACCATTGATTCTCAAGATTTAATATGAAGGGAGCAAATGGATGACTAAGATTGTGATAAACTTTTACTTGATCATTGTCAATTAGAAATCTGGTGGGCTTTTGTTGTAATCAGATGTTTATTGAATGAATATCACAATTGTCTGATTTAATGACATGAATACAGGAATTCTAGCTCTTCATTGTCCTCACATCTGACGTCCACCTGACCTAAGGTTTTGTAGGTCGCTAATGCAAACAAGAAATGTTCTCACACCATAGATTCTAGAAACAATGGCCAAATGCCACATGTTTAGTGGCCAAATGCTTACCGTGTACTTCTGCCACATGCCCAAATTGTGCCAACCTAGCAGTGGATCTGGACTGGTGGTTTTAAATTGAGATAGTTGTTTGATGATCAAAGTTATTTTTGGTTTGGGGCTATCAAAGTTAATTCATTTTTTGTTGTGATGAATTTGTTTGCAGGGACATAGAGGTTGTGCAGTTCGTTTGGATGGATGAATTTGCGACAGAATACATACCAAATCCAAATTCAGAACGAGGACAGAATGACATTTGAATGGAAGAAATAAAAGCATCACTTCAAGAGATAAAGCAGGCAATGAGATAGTATAGAAAATCAAAACTTGCAAAAGTTGCATGAAAATGGTTGTGCAATTCTGTTTGTGATTGTTCTACTCTATAGCATATGTTTTGAGTGGAATACATGTAAATAGAGTTAATGTAGATAGTGTTCTATAATGTGATGGATCTAGAGATTGTGTTCTACTTTTATTGTGTCTATACACTGTGAATTGGGTGAATCCCCATATTTGTGGAATTTCAAGTTGTAGCATGTTTCTATTACAGGTTGTGCACGTCACTGTAACACAGGTTGTATCATATTTGTGTATTTCAATGCAAAAACGTCAGTGACCTGTTAGAGGTTGCAAAATGCTTGATGCATGAGGCTTGTTTGTGAGCAAAATGTTTGTACACTATAACTATGTAGAATTCTTGACATGGATGTGGCATGTCTGTGGGCAAAATGTTTAATATGAATGTGGTATGTTTCTGGCACCTTTTTATTTTGGTTGTATGGTAAGTATTTTGAAAGAGAAAAAGAATACATGAGCTTGGAAGCTCCCACAAAGATCCAGGTATTTTAGGAGAGTGGCTCTAATAGCCTAAAAAAATAGGGATAAAAGAATAAAAAAAGGGCCTCAAACATCCATATCAAACTAGAAAGCATTACCAGGAGGGCTTTGTTGCAGGTCTGATTCAGAGTATGAAGAGCAAAGGCAAACAACATGAAACAAGCTGAACTCCGAATGACTGTGCCCAGATTTGGGTGTGTTTTCCTCTACAAAACCCACAGTTGAAGCATGATGTTCTGGGAAAAAGTGAATTGCTCCACACTATGCGATCCCAGGAGATAGGATAAGCTCTTGATCACACCTTATCCCATTTTGATTTCAAAGAAAATCCAGCTGAACTTTTCCATATTAGAATGTCAGGCTCAAGCTGGTTAGGCAGTAGTTTAGCGGTCAACTAACTCAAAAAATGAGTCAGTGAGGGAGATCATTCGGGATGCACTATGAATTATCAAAAATCATAGTTGACAGAGTGTAAAGGGGTGAGAAAGAATACCCAGGAAAATGTGGCGCTATGGGGTCTCTATCAAACCATGAATCAACCTAATTTCTCCACTAGTTTCATGTCTTGGAATGCTTGCCAACAAAAGCAATGTTAGAAATATTGTCAAGTATTATGAAAGTGAGGAATTCTTGATGAACCACATCTCTAGTAGACGAGATTAGACTAGTGGTGACAGTCTGTGAAAATGCACCCTGTTGTAGGTTTGCACATGTAATAAATTGAAACTGTCAACATTCAAGTATTCTAGTATTAAACACATTCAACCTGTTGTAAACACATCCATTTTATATTAAAATGCAGCCATTTCATTTTATCTCGAATGTTCAACACCATTAAACATACAAGGTTATTACTAAAATACAGAGTATACAAATCAATCAACGGCCCTCTTACAACAAAACAACCAGTGAATATTGAACCACGACATTGCATAAATTCTGCTGCAACCTTGACATAAACACAATCAACCCGTCGCAGAGTCATTTTCACGCAGGTTCTACATGTTTTGAGTTTCTATACTATCTCTTAGAAATTGAATTCCCTGCTTTATCTCTTTAAGGGATGCTTTTATTTCTTCAATTCGAACGTCATTTTGTCCTCGTTTTGAAATTGGATTTGGTATATATCCAGTTGCAATTTCATCCATCCAAATGAATTGCACAACCACTTTGTCCCCGCAAACAAATTCATCACAACAGTAATTTAGAGCAAAAAAATAATTTAATGCATGGATTTGAAAAGTATAGACTCCTACATTTAAATCTGGAGATTCTGCTCTATCACTTTACTCCAACCTCACAAATCATTAAATTGCATTGCTTTGCAACTTAAAAAATCAAAACAAAGAGGAAAATAATAACCTCTGAAACTCAACCCAAGACATCCAATGCCATCGATGCCCACATAAACAGAACATTTCAAATGAATCATGTAATGAATGTCATGATGAAAATAGAAATGAATAAAATAAAACCCTAATACACATCACAATCAATTCATTAACAACAAAACCAGCTAGTTAGCAACTAAAAGGTCGAATAAATTAGAAAAACATTATTTTAAAAAATGGATATCCATGTATTGGGCATTTCACAAGATGAAAATCTACATGGAAAAAAAAGAAGAATATATACCCAAATGAAAAACCCAGTGGCATGCCAACACAATGAATATCTTGGATGGGCTTTAAAAGACCACATCCAAAACCATAGTAGGCAAAGAAATGAAATTCAATGTGTTAAAAATGAAGTATCTGATAAATTTCTGGAATAATTTAACCCTATACAAAAAACAAAACTCATGGTTAGGCCTTAAAATGCCTCATCTAAAGTTAAAGAAAGGCCAAACAATTAGGCTATAAAAGACCACATCCAATGCCAAGAAAGGCATAGTGAATGCCACAAAAGACCATTTTATGAAAAAGTAGAACAGAAAATGGGATTGCCAGTGGTACAGGGAACCTTGGGCCTAGGGCTGTCTAACCACCAAAACAGCCATACTACTTGTTGCAATGCATTGATATTCACAAGATCAAATAAAGGATGGGGGTTAACGTTAGGTTCACACAGTGGTAAATTCCTAGGGTATTGAAGGTACAGACAAAAAGCAGAGAAAGAGAGAGAGAGGGGGGGGGACGGAGGAATTCTGACAAGAGGGGGATGGAGAGAGGGCTCACCTGCCATGCGGTCAGGGTTGGGGCTCTGGCGGGCGGCGTCGGGGCCTGGCATGCGGTCATAGGAGAGAGAGAGGTACGGGAGAGGGAGCTTGGGATGGAGGGAGGGAGGGTTGTGCCGTGCGGTCGGGGTTGGGGCCTGGCGGACGATCGTGGGAGAGAGCGAGGCTGGCAGAGGGAGAGAGGGCTTGGGAATTTAGAGGTGGCAATCGGGTCGGGTTGTGCTAAACGGGTCGGACCCGTTTATTAAACGGGTTAGACAAGCCTAACCCGCATCCGACCCGTTTATTAAACGGGTCAGAAACTCCTAACCCGCACCCACCATGGGTTAACCCGACGCGACCCACTTAAACCTGCATAACCATTGCGGGTTATACAGGTCAGGTCGACCCATAGACTTGAATAAGTGAGTGATAAGTTTCTTTACAAGAAAAAATGTTAGAAATAAAACAGTTTTTTCATAAAAATAAAAAATATCAAAATAAAAAGATACTATAGAATTGAGAGATAAGTTTCTTTATAAGAAAAAGAAAATAATAGCAATACAAGCATGACTCATGCAAGACAAATACATCGTAGTTCACAAATCATTTAAAAAAAACCATCCATGTAAGATGAATAATTCTAAATTGTGTGACTCATGGTAAGCATAATGTGGTAGTAGAACAACCCTTAGTCCCTAGTCCCTAGAGTTAGAGTTAATGCCAATTGCCAACCCCCATGTACATTCTAATTAAGTATTGGTAATCATAAACAGATTTAAATACAAGAATTAATGCGGGCTCTGCTGGTCAAGCGGGTCAATCCTAACCCGACCCGCTTAATTGCGGGTCATGAATACTTGACCTGTGACCGACCCGCCTATCAAACGGATCTGGTTAAGCGGGTAATACGCGGGTCGGGTCGGGTCGGGTCGGTTTGGCGGGTCGGGTAATATGTTGCCACCTCTACTTGGGATGGAGGCCATCGAAATGATTTGGGCGGGTTTCTATTTCCCTAGAAATTTTTTAGCGCCCAAATTTCATAAGCGTACACGTGTTTGAGCGGACCTTCTCCTCAGCATGAGCTGAGGAGAGGCCCTCCCATATATATATCCATATATATGGGCTAGCTCTCCTAAGTTCAAGCTTAGGATAAGGTAAGTTCAAGTATGTGTGGGGCCCACTTGGGGACCTGCATGAGGATGGGGATGAGGGGGATTTTAAGGACTCCCTGGGATCCTCTTCTCTACAAAAAAATCAGCCACAACCGTGATTTCTATCATCTTCATATGAGCCCAAAAGTTTAATGGTCAATAATTCAATCGGATCGATACATAATCGATCCAACGGTCCAGTAAATTCGGATTTGGCCGAAAGTTGGTGGACATGTGTAATTTAGGGGGGGTCATGTGTTTGGTTTATTTGGATGGACCAAAGGTAATCCCCACAAGCATGAGCTTACGAAATCTTCTTTTAAACTTGAGCTTAGGAGAACCTTGCTCATATATATATATATATATATATATAGGTAACATGATTTGAACCATAGCCTCAAAGGTTCAATAGCAACCATCTTCCATCGTACCACGTGCTCTCGTCAAAATATCGTTGGAATTTTCTTTGTTGAAAGTTTGAGTGTGGAACTATCAAAATGAAGCTAGCACAAACCTCTTAAAATTGACAAGGAACCTATCAAGAAGTTGCTTGCTTTCTCAATGGAGATACTTCTTGAAAAGAAGAGTTGTTTGTTTGCACTTTAGTGAAGTGAAAGAGAGTAGAATTGGCCCCAATAGTAGGAAATTCTACTTCTTAATGTGTTTGGATGGTCTTGAGGAGATAAGAGTTGTAAACATGTCTGCTGAAGTGGCTCTTCACTCTACTTAGAGTTACTCCCATGATATATAATAAAATGTCTATTACTCCATCCTCTTCCTTTAAAACCTGTTTTCTTTTTTTTTTCTTTTGTTTTTTTTTCACTTTACACCAACCATCCAAACATATGCAAAGCAAAACATTATTCATCCAAACATATGCAAAGTAAAACATTATTCATTTTATTTTAACTCATTCCTGTTTAACTTTATGCATAATGTGACACTTACTCCACTCTTACTCTATCAACCCTCTTCTTGCAAACAAATAGTCGAGAGAGAGAGAGAGAGAGTAATGTAGGCTTCGTAGGAAATGGCCAAGCAACTGCCAGGAACTTTCACAAGGAAATAGGAAAATTCCAATAAACCAGAAGTGCCATAAATGTCAATCCAGAGCATCCAACTTATGGCCCCCGGTAGATGGGAAGAGCCTGAAATCACAATTGTAATTGCCCAAATGGATGGAACTAACCATCACACGGTTGGAAGCAAAATCAGTCTGCGTTCCAGTTGCGATCTTCGAGCCTAGGCCCTACATGTGTAATTTGAAGAGGTGCTCAAGTCAAATCAGCCACACCAAATAGATGCTTGGGCAACATTTTATTAATTATCAACCTTTCTCATCATTTCAGCAATTAGGATTACCTAAGTGACCTATATTTTAGGACATGTTATATCAACCGTGCAGACCCTCAGTTTCCTAAGATTTAATCTACAAGAGAGATGGCTGAGTATTTACTTTCCATCCCCACTTAGTTCATAGAAGGGGAGACAATCTCATGGCCATTTATGGAATTTCATCTTTATTTCTTCGTATTTAACCACTTTCACGAATACATATTTAAGAATTCCTACTAATTCCATTGCGTGCAGCCAAACAGGCCCTAAACAGGAATTTTAGTTTTTTTTTTTTAGAGTTTTGTGAAACGAGTATTGTATTGAATGGAAAATACCTCCCAGTCTTTCCTTCTTTGCCAACTTTTTGAATTCAATTTCTTGACAGCAATGTCCATCCCACTTCCAGCATTGGCTGGTGCAAATGTCTTCTCATCGACCCAACCCTTGAAAACCCTCCCAAAACCTCCTTCCCCAAGAACGTTATCAGGCCGGAAATTCCTGGTAGCCGTCTTCAATTCTTCAAAAGTGAATATCCTTAAATTGGGAGTGGGAAGGATCTGTTCGTTTATGATCACTTCATCCATGCCGCTCGAAATCACACTCCTAGTTCCCGGATGCATCCCTTCATTGCTGTTGTTCTTTGAATCCGCTGTAAATTTAACAGGAGAAGATGAATGAATAGAGGAGTTTGAAGAAACCCATGTGAGATCTTGCATGAAATGAAGAGTCCAGTGAATCAAAATGGGAGAAGAAAACAGAGCAAGTTGCACATGAAAATTGGAGTGGGATTTTGACCCTAAAAGCTGACCGAGTAGTCCTGACATTTACCCATCAACAATTGAAGTTTAATAAATTCACGTAGAGCTACTCGTACAAAAAGGACACCTTTGTAGACAGAGAATAATCCTCTAAATAGGATTCTCTGGTTCTGTTAGAGCACTGTTGGCAAATAGAGAAGGCAAATCATTAGTGTCACCCACATATGCAGGGAAGTCCATTCTTAGGCTCACATAGATAAAATCCAACCAGGTGTCAAGATGAGTCTCATTCCTTCCCGTGAGCATTTTGTGACAAATAAGAGTGGATCCCACAGTAAATTATTGAACATGAAGATTTGAACAGGCATTATGTGGCATCGGTGCATCGCTGCTAATATGGAGTTTGAAGGAACATGCATTGTGTGGCATCGCTGCTGATATGCAGTTCTGTCTTTCGCACAATCCACACTCACTCCTACTTAACTGGATTTTGTTTTGAGTATGTATATCCATGAAGGGATGAAATTCATCTTGAATAGTTCAGATGGTTCAGATTATCCCCATATAGTCTGTTGGATGGAGTTTTGAGAAATATGTTTATACATTTCCCCAACTAATGGCTGGGCAGCGGATTCTAACACTTTCTCTTTCATGATCCATTATAGAGTATATAAATGTTTACAGTATTCATGTTGTTTGTTAGTTTCTTCAGACTTCCTGTAGAATGCAAAAAGAATAACAGACAAAACAAAACAAAACCGCATATACAAGACATTTCCTTCACGCATGCACATTGTTGTATTCAAAAATTAAAAAAAAAAAAAAAATCTATGCTTGTATTGCCATTTTGATGAAATTCAGTTAAAACTAATTTGATGAGTCATATTTAATTTGATGATTTACTTTGTTACTTCTTAATGTTATATTCATAGAAGCGAATCCCATTGGAGAAGAGGTGATTTAATCCTAGCCATTGTTGTCGTTAATGATATTTTAAGAATACTAGTGGAGCCCTGCACGTGCAATGCACGTGCATGGAACATACTATTTCAGTATGATAATCTAGAAAAAAAAAAGTCATTGAAAAACTCAATATTAACTATCCCAATGGAGAATGACCATGTAACAAATTAAGTAATTTACAATCACTCGTTGTTCTTGTGAAATTTAGTAAAAGCTTCAATATAAAAAAGTAAGAAGAAGATTGAATAACAAGATATATAGAAGGAAACTAATTAAAAAAAATTTGAAAACCAACCTTTTAAGGCCATACATGATTAGGCAAAAAACTCACAAATTTCAATATAGATTGATAGTCCGGCCTATTTTCCATTAAAATTTGTCTAAAATCTAGCTCCAAATACATACCAAATTCAATGAAAACAAAATACTAACCAACCAAAACAGTACCCAACTCATAGCTTTAAACGAATCAACAACAAATCACAAGAATTCCAATAAATCTATGGCATTCTCATCTCTTCCTCTGACAAGCAAATCGTGTCTTTATAGGCATTGCGATTGAAGTTGAAATTTTCTACACATGAAAATCTCAACTGAAAATTTTCATTTAAGTTCTTGCAGCGAATGAAAAAATTCTTCAAACACAATCCTTTTTATGATCATTTGAGCTAAGCATTTCATTGAAATATAATAATACGACACTACAAGAAATTTGGGGTCTAATGACGAAACAGATTCGTCCCAAATTGTACATATTTCGTCACTGCAACTAATTAAGACGAAAATTTTTCGTCACCCTTGTTGTCGCCAAAGCCTCGTCGCAGAAAGGTCGGGGTGACGAAAAAAAAATTTTCGTCATTGAAAGAGATAAATTTGTGACGATTTTTTTTGTCTCCAATACACTCTGTTGGGAGCATACTTGCAAGTAATTAGTGACAAAATATTTTGTCATTAAAGGAAGAAATTAGAGACAATAATATTTTGTCATAAATATAAGAAATAGAGACGAAATAATTTCGTCGCGTTTAATATAAAGGAAGACGAAAAAAATTTGTCAAAAAAGCTACAAGTGGATGACGAATTTGTTTGTCGCCAATCGACTTGGTAGGAACAAACTTGCAACTAATTAACAACGAAAATATTTTGTCATTAAAGAAAGAAATTAAAGTCAAAAATATTTTGTCATAAATATAAGAAATAGAGACGAAATAATTTTGTCGCGTTTAATATAAAAGAAGACGAAAAAATTTTGTTAGAGAAAGTACCAGTAGATGACGAATTTTTTTTTCTCCAATTGTATGTAATTAACGACAAAAATTTTTTGTCATGAAAGGAAGAAATTAAAGTCATAAATAGAAGAAATAGAAACGAAATAATTTTGTCGTGTTTAATATAAAGACGAAAATAATTTGTCAAAGAAGCTGCCAATAGAGACAAAACACTACACCAAAAACAGCTGACAGAATTTTGTCTCCAATAACCTGTAGCATTCACACCTATACACATTCATAGTAAACAATCATCAAATGGTTCACAAAATATAAAATTGAAATCAATAGACTATCTTGAACTCAAATATTAAATTTATAATATTTGAATATCCATACATCACACATCTACCTCATATAACCTTCTAACTACTTTCATCCACACCATTTCCAAAAAAAACAAAAAAGACTAACAAAGAGTTCGTTCCATCACATTTTGTTGTGGCTTTAAATTTTTCCAATGTCAATGTCTACTGCTAGCTGATTCCAATTGTCTTGTTCAAAAAAGCCCTCCCATTAACTTGTAGCATTCTTTGCAACGAACTACTTGTCTTGCATAATTAGTATATTCCTCTGAGCATCCTCCTGAAAAACAAAACAAAAACGAGGCTAAACAACAGCAATAATGAATAATGAGCAGCTCAGAAACTTAGTAATAAGGGGAAATTAATCAAGTTGACACAAGCTACAAATACAGACATACATAGCACATAATCACAGTGGAGTGCCTTTTATTTCTAGTTTATGTTACTGTAAGGCTTTATAAATAGCCCCATGCGTATGCAATAATAAGTGTGAGTTTTCTCCCAGCCGAGGAACACTTTTCATTTCTATTTCTTTTTCAGCTACAAGCCGAGACATACACATACAGGACACACAGCTCTGTCCAACTCATCTATGGGGCAAACCCTGTTTGGTTAAATGAATAGTGTCAGATACTGTAGGAACAACTACTGGGACAAACCTTTATATATTTGTTGTAGTCTTACAAGAACCACCCGCAGAAGGTACCATGTGAACTTGCCTGTGGGACCCACCAGGGGCCAGCCAATCATGGGGGATGTGGGGGTGTAAAGATCTCAATAAGACCTAGTGGTGTGCAAAATATCAACCCCATTAGATCATCCTAACCCCTTGATTGCCTTCAAGTTTAACGGTTTTTAGAAAAAAGCATCATTTTGTTGGATTTCAACCCAATGGTAATCAACGGTTCTATAAGTATCAAGTTGGGCTTGTGGCAATGCACAGGGGTTAGTGTATGAGGAGTGGCCCAAAACATAGGGTGGATCACACATAAGAACTGTCTACATAGTTTCATCTTATTAATTCTGTTATATATAAAAAGAAACTGTAATGGTTAGAAGCAACTAGAAACAACAAACCTTAATCATATCTAGCTGTCTTTCAACAAGTTCCTGATCCTCTGAGGTAGTGAGACTTCTTAACCATGTATAAACAGTGGAGCCACTTTGTAGTATATATATAGCAATAGGAGGAATTCAAAGATGATGCCACCTGATTACAGTAAAGCAAGCCTTACATGAGGTTTCCTCATATTAGGATGAAAACTGATATTATTAGAATTACCTGACAATTAAACAAGTTTCTGATGTCTGATAAGTTAAAATATAGCATATTATACCAAACTACAGAAGCAAACAATAAGCAGAAATAAGACATGATATCCCTTGTGGCAACTTTTGAGTGGTGGAACTTGTACAACAATGGATCCTATTTTGGCTTAAATCATGTGTGCTCTAATAGAGGTCAGGCAACCAGCATCAAATTCACAACCCAAACATGACGCCAGCAAAAGCAAGATGATATGGTTTAGAGGATGAGCAGGAGCAAGATAAGAATCACTTAGCCTGGGTGTTGACTGTTCCAAAGACAAGGACCATTGATCAGAAGAACATGGAGATAAGGTTTGCAATCTAATCTGGGCCATTGACAAAAAGACAAGAAAAAGTCTAAATTGCCCTCAACAAATGGGCTGCATAATCCAGATTGCCCAAGGCAAATCTGTTGCAACATACTCTATCTGTTAACAGGTTCAATAGTATTTTTTTTTTACTTCATTTCTCCAATAAGTTTTTCTTCTTCCTCTTTTCATTGCTTAAATATGTTCTACAAAAAGCCCTAAAACTCATCTCAGCCATTGATATAAGGCCTGAGATCTAATCAGGGCCATTGAGAAAAAAACAAGAAAAAGTCTAAATTGTCCTAAACAAATGGGCTACGTAACACAAATGAAATTGAAAATCAAAAGAGGTAAAAGAACCAACAATGGGCCAAGCCCATACTATCATATGACTGACTGTGTTCTGCATTTGACTGTCAATATTCCCCTAGAAAAAAGACTAAGCAAGAAAGTACGATGAATGACCGACTAAGATAGAGAATTACCAAAGCTTGGGTATTTGCCAAGGACCTCTGATTCAGCTTTCCTCTTTCCAGTGAAGTATCCCAAAGAAAGTAGAAATGATGGCGGATTGTAATCATGCACAGATATCAGGATAAACTTAGGAATTCCTGCAATGAAAAACAACATATGTGAATATGAAGAATTACGAGTCCTCAGAACCAGAAGTATACATGCATTAGTTCACCGATTCATTAAGACGAGGCATAAACAAGGCTGGAGGAACTAACCGGCAATCCAACAGCTATGCTTAAGAGAGCAATTCTATTGATTCCAGCACGCATGTTCACATCACCAGTAAATGTGAACCTCCTATTTTCTCTGTTTCCATGGGCAGATCCTAATACAACATAGATGCATTTGGTTGGCTTTACCTTTCATGAGGTTTAGTTATACTGTTCTATCGATGATAGGAACAAAAAACCTGGACAGTCTCTCATCTTTAACTAACACTATGTGCTAGGTTGGTTTATATATATAGTGTTAGTTAAAAGCCAAATGCAAGAAACAGAAGAAAATCACAATAAATAAAAGTTCAAAGTGCAGAAACGGAATAGTCTTCAAACTTTCAATCAAAACCAAGTGAAATGTTCTAAAAAGAACACTCAAATGCAGAACCCATTTCACCTAAGTGGACTGAGCTTCAATGATGGTTTTCATGGTGTGGTTTCAAAGTTGTGCTAATGTACTACATTGTTGGTATGGAATGAGCTGAGACCTAGTAAGAAGGGTATGCCTTCAGGGACATGACAACACAGTTTATCAAGCTAGACCCAACATAAGCTTCATGAGAATCTAACAAAGAATACACTTGGGCCGTTGGACAACCAGGAAAAAAGACACCTGAATATGCAATTGACTCTAATAACCAAACATTTAAATATACCCACTACTCTAAATGAAATGTTCTTTAAAACAGCACAAGTTAAAAAAACACAAACAAAAAGAGAATAAAATCTACTTGTACACTAAATACCCATGCAATGGAAGGCAAATCAACTAAAACCCATATCTATATCAACACACTCTAACCTTCAACAACAAAGCTTGAACTCTCAGAAGTCAAGAAAAGGGGATGTGCAAATGCGAGTCTGTTGTGTGCTATGAAGGGCTGAGAGGAGGGCTAGCAGGCTTATTATATATGGCTTCTGGGGTGGGATTGGAGGAGGATTTGATGAAACAGATGACAGAGAAGGGATAATAACGTATGGCAGCTGCCCTGCCTGCAAGGAAGAGAAAGAAAGCTGGCCCACTTCTCTCTCTCTCTCTCTCATATGTATGATATAATCGTTTGGAGTATGCGTGCGTGCGTGAGAAAGTGTGCAGGTATTTATCTCTCAGGAAGGGGGCAACAGATGCCTGTTAGACCATTCATTTTTAAATGTGCAATCAAAAACAATTCATTGACACATAGTAACCATTCATTGACACAGCAGAAGGTAAGCCCCACAGTTTTATCTTCTTTGCATGTCAGAGTAACAATGAACAGATATACGTGTAGGTCAAATCCAGTCAGCACTCTGTTAACATAAATGTTCAATGTCTGTTGACAATAAGAAAGCTCGATAAAAAACTCAAACGTGCCACACTAGAATGGTTACGACAAAAGAAAAACTCAGGCCATATAATTTAAAAACTGTTAATATGTAACAGATGACAAATCATGTTAAAGTTACTTCACCTGATGCAAACCATTGTATTTACGTGCAATTATTATACACTTTCAACAGAGCTCTTTAGTTTCCAGCAAAATGGCAATGGGCTGCAGCAAAAAGGAAAATAAACAACAAATCTATAAATGAATGCACAAGAGAACAAAATGAATGCATAGATCAGATTTGCACAATATAAAAATAAATCTAGATACATTAACCCGGATACCTTGGGGTGAGAGAACTCTGTAGTTACAAAAGTCAAGATAGGTCTGTAGTTACAAAAGTCAACATAACACAAATTTAAAAATGGACTGAGAAGTGTAAGTGTGTAACCACAACATTAAGTACAAAAGATGGGAATATGAACAAGACGGATAAAAAGATGTGAGTCAGATAAAATAACAGAGCCTTTAACTGAGGCATAGAAAGAGGGTGTTGACATGTTTTATTACCTATGGCAGTGACAGTGACAGTGCTGTAAATTGCAGGAGGGTTGGAGGTCCGCATCATCATCGCCATCAAAATATCCAAAATATCCACAATTTCACAAAATATCCAACAGTTATAACTAGTCCAATTCTACCAACTATCCAACATATAAACTAGTGCAACTCCAAAGTATGTGTATCCTTATCAATTCAAAAAGACACATTCAACCAAAATAGATTAATGTTGCACATCAAAAAATGCCACCCCAATCCAATCTGCAAAAAAAAAAAAAAAAAATTAAAAACTTGAGTAACTAATAAATTCACAATTACATCAATTATACAATCAATCATTCTAACCGACTTTTTTCAAGATTATGGATAAAGAAATTAATGGTCCCTCCCAAGTTGGTTGTTCTTGTTTTCGGTCACTTCCATAACTGCTTAACTATTTGGCTCTCCAATAGCCTTTTTTTGAACTATTTCCCAAAATTGGGTGTCCTATGCATGTTTCCATTACTTCCTAATTCTTCAAACATATATTTTTTTATAAAATTTGCTATACTAAAGTTAATATACTTTACCAAGAAGTATGTCCACCCGGGGATGAGTCCCCCCCATTCCCAAAGTGTCCATTGAATCCTTTACTCCTCAAAAAGTTGACGACATCTGCCATTATCTCCCCTTGCTTCTTCCCACCCTCTTTAAGCTCCTCTATTTTATTGTTCTGCATTTGTATATGTTCCCTCTGTGTCTCTATTTCCATCTCAAAGGCGCTTCACATAATCATTTGTCTCAGCAGATATGGTAGTGGTCCTCCTGATAGAGGATGAAGGTCTCATGCCAAGTCCCTTCACGTAGCCAGACTTTAGCTTTAGGACTTTGATTGACAGCTCTTCTGCAGTCAAAGGGATTGATCCCGGCTGTGAGAGGTGATCAGCCTGTGTCTGTATCATACTTTCCTATCGAATATGAAAAAATTATATAATTATTACTAAATTAAATAAGATTATAACAAATAGTAATCTAAATTTTGTTAATAAAAATTGATTCAGTACATCCTTACATAATGAGCCTGAGCTTCAGAGGAGATCCACTCATGTTTTTCCTCATTATAGTGAGTTTCCTTGTAAAACTCTGCTAGATCAGGTAGCATCTTCTTTTTCTCGTGCCTAATTTGATAGACCAAATATTCAATAAATAAAGCCAAGTATCTAATAAAATGACTTAAAGTTCAAGGATACGCACCAGTTTTTCTACTCTAATAGGGATTGACCTAGAACCACACCTATGTTTTGCTTTCATCTTTTCTCTGTTTGCGATGTTGGCTTTTGATTGTTTCTGTAATGAAGAATGATCCATATTTGATTAATGTGTCATTAGTGTCACGCCCCGAAACCGGGACCCTGTCATTTATGTCTTCGCTAAATCAATAATAATAAACACAAAATATACCTGAAATTTTGTAGTGTTCCACTTTTTATCAATAAGATCTATCCACTTGGTAGGACCGACATCCTTTGGTGGGTGGTTTCTTGCGTACTCCTCTCCTTTAGCATCCTTCAACTCCCTGAATTGTTTGTACAGCCTATAGGTATAGTTACTCAATCTCCGACCAAATTGAGTGTTCATTGCCTTTTCTATATCAATAGGGTCTCCTTCTAAATCAAATTGATCC
Organism: Camphora micrantha; assembly: GCA_003546025.1. Classification (NCBI taxonomy): domain Eukaryota; kingdom Viridiplantae; phylum Streptophyta; class Magnoliopsida; order Laurales; family Lauraceae; genus Camphora; species Camphora micrantha. The sequence goes on along the minus strand of QPKB01000003.1, from coordinate 2,157,883 downwards.
TGCAAGAAATAGATAAGTCATAGATAATTACTAAAATATGAAAAAATCTACGATACAATGGTCAAAATATGATGGTTAGGATCATCAAATCAACCCCTCAAACCAAATCATCTTTGATCTTCTGCATGTGTGTTGCATCAACAAATTCAAATGGGACTCTTCAAGGAATATGCCAATTCTCCTTCCCAAAAAGAAGATATCCGTCTTCTTTAGTACAGTCTGAAATTTGACTCGAATGAGCGCAAGTGTGGTATCAGAGCCAGCCTTTCTTGGTTGACTCTGTTGAATCACGGAACCACTGAGAGAGGGGGGGGGGGGGGGGTGAATCAGTGGTTTTTTAATTTTGACCCAATTACTGAGTTAACAAGATGAAATAAACAATAAACAAGCAGCAATCACATGCAGACACCAATATAACGTGGTTCACCCTGAAGGCTACGTCCACGGTGCAAAACGACAGTCCGGACACCGATCCGAGACCAGTCCAAATCTTATTGCACAATTTAGTTGCACCAACAACAAGGAGCACCTACCCCTATTTTAGATAGCTCCCACTATCTGGGAAGCACCAACCCCCTTAATTCTCCTGCACCAACAACAGAATCACCAAACTTACGAACATCACCCACTGTCATTTTACAATGAAAAGTGAAGAACCCTTTACAGATTTCGTCACTACAATCTCTCTTTCTCTCTCAAAGACCCTTACAATCAGATTTTCAATAAATATGAATTGAGAAAAGAAGCTTATCTTAAAAGAACTAATGATGAAGAAGCATCTTCTTGATGTAGCTTTTCTTCTTGACTTGCTGTAAAGAAATCTCAGAAGTATCTCATTGGCAAGCTCTCTCGCCTTCACCAAACTCTCATCATCCTCTCTCTTTAATAATGCAAATCTCCAGCCTCATATTATTCATATCCTAGAAAGTTGGATCTCAAGCCAATAGAGAAGGTTGCTCACGCCAAAAAGATAGGAGGGATATCCTTTTTGATTTTCTTGCCGAGCAAAAAAAAATCCACCATGCTATTCTCGTTTTGGCTAGACTGACTTACCATTTTAATCAGATGAGTATGATGGGCCACCTGCTTATTACTATCCAGCACTAAATGGGACCTACAGCAGCCTACCAAGAAGATATGTTAATCTTGCAGTGCAGAAAAACTGCAAAATGTATCCCATTAGAAAATTCGTAACTTCCTCTTCCGAGCTCGAAATGACATGATTCTTGAGCCAAATGAAAGATATTTCAGAGAGCTATAACTTTCATGTTTTGAGATTTAACCCAGATTGAATGGAAGATAGAGTAAAAACACCATGAAGCTTACTGGTTAAAGAAAACAGCAACCTGAATGGAGGCAAAGTTGTCCTGCTGTCCGGGCCATAACTTTAAAACCAGAAGTCAGATCGACCCGATTCCAAAAACCAAAAATCAAGCCCTCTCACTGATGCACAAAAGTCATGTTGACTACTTTTTAATTCAGATGATGTTAGATGAAGATATATGCCTAGCAACATTTGGTTCACAGCTGTGTTGTAGTTCTGCACCACACTCTGTTATGCACCACACTTGTTTGCAATGTTGCAATTCTACACCACACTCTGTTATGCACCACACTTGTTTGCAATGTGTGTGACAATGTGTTGACAATAATTCCAACACATAATCAGCTTGACCCTTCATTAAAACTCTCCATAGTATCCCAATACCCAACAGACTCGAATGTGTGATTTTCCGGGACTTCCAAACTATGTTGCCCTCAGGTGCTCAAGTGATGAGCTACCAATTTTGAAGGAGCTTCCATGGTATGAAGCTTCAATGGATGACCCTGGTTTACCAGGTGTACTGTCAAGGAAGGTCGAAGTCATATACCCGACATTTAGACCAGGGGATTAGAAATATTAAATCCCTGCTCTATTATAATAGAGCTTTAAGTTTTACCCTTCCAGGTCTGGAGTTTATCCTTCGGACAGTCATGGATAGAAGAAGAACTCTTCTACTTGAGTACTGTTTATTCATCCTAATAGGAAACCATGAAATGGATAATGCTTTCTTATGGCATACCAGGTATATTACCGCATTTACACATATCATTGAGACTGTCAATAGTAGAATCATGCGTAGACACGCTCTGCCTTCGACTTCTCTTAATCTTACTGAAATATGTGCTATATACCAAGATGGTTATGATCATTTCATACCAACCATTAATGAGTATACAACACTTTGGCAAGAGGCCATGACTTTGGCCAGTCAAGGAAACTTCATCCCTGATGAAGTTATTCCCTGTATAGTCCACCTTAGATAGGGAATACAGTTACCCAGATTATAGAGTGACTCTCTTGAAAACCCAGACTGAATCCAAAAGGATCAAAACAGTTGAGACTCTGAGAGCAACACGAAGGGAAGAATACACCCAGTTACTAATGGAACCCTACATACAGGACCATCTAATATGGATACAGAAGTATCTAGTAGACTTCCCAGTCCATGATTGGACTAATGAATACATCTTGGCTTTCACTCAAGAAATTAAGACAGAACCTGAACATAATACAGAATTCAAGGTTCCCATAAACCATAGACCAGACAGTATGGTATTTAAGAAAGGCAAGATGTTTGAAGGAAAAACTTTCATGCCTATCCAACCTATGGTATCAACAGGGATTATCCTTGATTTTAACACAGTGAGAGATAAGAAACAAGCCTTGGAGGACTGGCAAAAGCAGATGGAGACTTGCTTCACCATGAAAACATTTTAAATTCAGAAAACCAGAGTCTTTCAAAGACCCTGAACAGAGACACAAAGGTCTCAAAGAAAGGAAGTATTGGAAGAAGAATACTTCTGAGCACAGAAGAGTAAATAAATTACCGAAAACCCAACATTCCTGGTCCTAGCAATAAAGAATGCTGGACATGCGGTGAACCTGGACATTTTGCTCCAGATTGTTCTAAAAAGAATGCCAAATATGTTCTGATAGCACAGGAGACTGTACAACCTCTGATGAGGAAGAAGAAGAATCCTCTTATGAATTCTTCTCTAATACAGTCACAATCAAGCAAGAGGGTGAATCATCCAATACCAAACCCCTCTATCAAAAGTTTGAAAACCAAACAATCAAGTGGAAGACCAAGAAATGGTCAGTTAAGCATCAAAGGTTCAGAACAAAACCAATTCAAGCGCTAAACAAAACCCTAAACCACCAATATAATAGACACATGTGAACTTACATTCAAGCGCTGAACAATTTCTCCCTTAACGGAGGCATCGACATACTTCCACCTACGAACACTCGGATCTGGTAACCTTGTTCGCACTTCTACACCAATCTTTGAGGCTAGTTTTGAGGCATAGGCCCCTACCGGTGCACGAAATTCTGGAGGGATAGGCACATTAAGCTTTCCATATCTATCAACAATGCCTTGAACCTCTTTGCCGCGACTCGGGCCACGAACCCTGTTAACAGCTGATATTGTGAAGCCATAATATTGAATTAGTTAGTATGTGAACAAATTTAAATAAGATCTCAAATCAATGTACATAAAGAGTGTATCTTACCAATAGTATTACCGGTAGTCACCTCAACTCGAGGACTACCTTGATGCTCGACATTGAGAGGTGGTGAGGGATGGCTACCCGCCTCAGGACGGGAAGAGGTATCCCCCTCTTCTGGTGTTCGGGTCAATGCCTCAAGATGTAATTGTGAACGGGCTCTAGATGGCACCTGTAACAGCTAAATAACATAATAAAATATGAATATACATACAAAGAAAAACATGTGTATGAATTGAATCGATAAATAAGAAAGAATATATTTCACAATGCATAAACGCGTAGTACCTCATGCTCAAAAGAATCATTGGATTCAGCGTGACTGCCATCTTCACCCTCTGACGGCTGATAATCATCGTCATTTTCCTCAATCGCTATTTGTTGTTCCTTCCTCAGATTCTTATGTTGGGCAGCCTTCAAAGCAGTTGTTATATTCTTCAATCCTAGAGCATTCATTCTCTCTCGGTTTCTTTTAATTGTCTTCGTTCTTTGCTTCTCATAGTTCGTTACCTTCTTCCGGGGAGTACTTCGTTTGGTCAACTGTTTCTTTGTCGTGTCCATTTTGCCCAACTATAAAGCATAATTGAACAATTTTTTGGGTGGATACGCATAATTCAACATTAGAATGTAAAGAAATATAATTATGTATTTCTATACATGATGCATAAAGTAACAATCTCAACCAGTGGATATGTCATATAAGCTCTAAATCCTTGAAATGTGGCTAGAGTGAGAGCGATGATTTTTTTGCTTAACCTTTTACATATCATAGAACAAATTAATTATGAACCCATCAAACACATAATATGACCAATCAACAACAAACATACATGACTGGATGAACCCCACCAGTGAATTTCAACTACATTAGTTAACAACAATGTTCATATAGAGTAAATGCAAAATAAAAACTACAAATCCTAGTCCACATCGAGATCCATATCACAATCCACATCAGGTTCATCATACTCTCCATTTTCTTCGTCATTTCTATTCCCTATCATTACCCCAACAGATGACCTAACCCTTGTAACAACTTCCCCTTCAACACCATCTCTATAACATTGAACATTAGGGCCAATGTCAATTGGAACAACATCGGTAATATTTTCTTGTTGGAACACATCGTTCTCTTCTGGCGATTGATCCGATGCTTCTCTCCATCACCCACCTCTGGTAAATCAAAGACACCCCGGTGTTGCACTCGTTGGACGACTTGCCATGGTTGACCCCATTTGGTATCGTTTAGGTAAAAGACTTGCTTAGCCTGGCTAGGCAAGATGAAAGGGTCATATTGATACCACCGGCTTGTGACATCAATACTTATGCAATAATCATCGGTTCGGAGTGTTCTACTTCGACCTGTGTTTCCCGTGTTGTACCATTCACACTGGAACAATACAACTTTGTTATGACACATGTACTCCAACTCCCAAACATTGCACAAGTGACCATAAAATTCATGCGTCACTCCCTCATGATCCCCTTCTGTAAGCACACCACTATTCTGACTCTTACGGCGATTGTCTACTTCTCTTGTATGGAACCGTACGCCATTGATTATGCAACCTGAGTACTCTTTTACTAGCAGATTGGGGCCATTCGCTAACGACCATAAATCATCGGTTGCCTCTGGTGACTCTTCTTCTCTCAATATATTTATCTACAATCATATACAACGTAAAAGAAGATGGAAAAAATAAATTAATAAATGATCAAATCTTATACAAATTTTTAATCATGTCCTACAATTGAAAATGCCTTACCCGCTCTTTAAACCACTTGGGAAACTCTTGTTGTTGTATACGGGTCATGTCTTGGTCAGATGAAGTCCGTAATAGATTTTTGTGTATCCTACTCAAAAGAATGTGATTATTATGCATTGCTAACTACACCAACAAAGCAAAGAATACACATATTTAAATGAAAAACACATACCCTAGAACATAAACAAAGCTAAGAATACACAAATTTAGATGAAAAACATACTCTAGATACTTCTCTATCTCGGGGCTATTGTTCAACAAGTACCAATGAGCCGTATCACGATATTCTTGCGACATATCAGCATCCCTTGTGATTAGGCCAATAGGACGGGCATTTTCTGTGAATACAATCAACCCTTTGGGACGTTTGCCACGATCTTGATTTCGTTCGGGTCGATTATGCACTGTTTCGATCCCATCAACATACATTGAACAAAAAGTAATGCACTCCTTGACAATGTAAGCCTGTGCAATTGAACCTTCTGGTCGAGCACGGTTTGAAACAAATCTCTTTAAAGCTCCGAGGAACCTTCAAAAGAGAATTAGTAAAGAGCAAGGTTACACATGCAACATTTAATTACGAACCTTTCAAGTTAACAATTACCTTTCGATCGGGTACATCCATCGATACTGCACCGGTCCTCCAAGAATAGCTTCGCGCGGCAAGTGAACAGCCAAGTGAACCATCACATCAAAGAATGCCGGAGGAAATATTGTTTCAAGCTTGCATAATATGTGTATTATACGTTCCTCTAATTTCTCAAGTTCATTACGGCGCAGTGTCCTCGAGCACAAATCCTGGAAAAAGCTACCTAACTCAAATAGTGTTTTACTAATCTCTTTGTCTACGTAACCACGCATCCCAATTGGAAGAATCCGCTGTATGAGTACATGGCAATCATGACTTTTCAAGCATGTTAATTTACCATTTCTCGTACTCACTGATCTTGAAATGTTTGCAGCATAGCCATCCGGATACTTCACCGATTTCAAGAATTCAAAGAAACCCTCCCTCTCTTCAGGGGTCAACGAAAAGATTGCCCTTGGCTTGACATATGTTCCATCAGGACGACGTGTTAACCACAACTCTTTCCTTATACCCATATCTTCCATGTCCATCCGTGCTTTGTCAGTGTCCTTGTTCTTCCCATCAATGCCTAACATAGTTCCAAAGGTATTTTCACTGAAATTCTTCTCGACGTGCATGACATCAATGTTGTGTCGAAGCTTCCGTTTCTTCCAATATGGTAACTCAAACAAGATGCTGACCTTTGTCCAATTTGGTGCTTGACGGAGTCTTTTCTTGTTTCCTGGATGCTTCCCATATGTGACATCTGTCACTCTGTCCAATTGCTCTAATATCTTTTCCCCTGGTAACTCTAAAGTTCTCTTTCGTTTCTCATGCTTACCATTGTAAGCCTTACTCTTTCGTCTTTCTGGGTGATTGGGAGGCAAGTAGCATCGATGGTTAGTGTATGCAGTCTTACCTTTCAAGGATTGAAAATATGGTTCATCATTGCAACTGTAGCAAGAGTAATGACCTTTTGTTCTCCACCCAGATATGTCACCAAATGCAGGCCAGTCATGTATAGTCCACATCAAAGCTGCACGCATCTGGAAAGACTCACCCTCGAGGCATCATAAGATAATGCACCAAATCTCCACAACTCATTCAGCTCATCCACCAGAGGTCGCATGTAGACATCAATATCAATCCCTGGTTGTGATTCTCCAGGAATAAGTAATGACATCATAAGAAAGGGATCTTTCATAACCAACCAAGGTGGCAAGTTATAGGGAATGAGTACTACAGGCCACAAACTATATGAGCTACTCATGTTCCCGAAGGGATTGAAACCATCAACAGCCAACCCTAACCTCACATTTCGAGGCTCCAGGGCAAACTCGGGATGTTGCACATCAAATTCCTTCCACTCATCACTATCGGCGGGATGCCTCAATACTTCGTCATCTACACGCCCTGTCCTTGTGCCATCTCATGTCCTCAGCAGTCTTCCTTGACATATACAATCTTTTCAACCTTGGTGTCAATGGGAAGTACCGCAACACCTTTTTGGGAATCTTCTTACCCCTGCCACGATTGATCTTGTATCTGGATGCCTTACATTGAGGACATTTATCCAAGGTTGCATTTTCCTTCCAAAAGAGTACGCAATCATTTATACAAGCATCAATGAACTCGTATGACAAGCCCAGATCACGAAGTATTTTCTTAGCTTCATAAAATGACTTTGGGACCAAGTTATCTTTCGGTAAAAGTTTTGCTAAAAACTCCAACAGCATGTCAACTGATTTATTGGTCCAATGGCATGTTACCTTCATATTAAGCAGCTCGATGACAAACTTCAACAGAGTGTAATCTGTGCAACCTAAGTACACCTCACGTTTGGCATCGTTCAAAAGTTTATCAAACGTCCGTACTTCCTCACACTGGGGTGCATTGTTTGGTTCTCCTCTTATTCGATCTTCCACTAAGGCATCAATACCACCTAAAACCTCATCTTCATCAACTGCCATTTCATGGTGAGCCTCATTTGATAGCCTGGCTTCCCCGTGCTCATGCCAAATAGTGTACGTTTGCATAATCCCATATTGAAGCAAATGTATTTGCACATTTCGAAGATCTTGGGAATAATAGTTCACACAGTTCAGACATGGGCACAGAATTTTACGTTCCTGGTCAACAGCTGCCATTGCAAATTTAATAAATGACGTCACCCCATCAATATATGGCTGGCTCATCCTCCCATGGGACGTCTTACCCAATGCAATCCAACTCTTGTCCATGTCTGGTCACAAACCAACTTAACTAAACTAACAACTAAGCTGCGAGAATAAGAAAAGAAATTGATAAATAATAAAAGAAAATAAATAACAAGGCCATACATAAAAATCTGAAACAAATTATAACATTTCATGTTTTTTTTAGGAGTGGAGAGTTTGTATTGATAATTAGATTGCGTTTATACGACAAAAGAAAATGGGAGCTGCATTGAGTGTCCCACACACAAGGGGGACACACACACAGAGGGGAGACATATATCATAGGTTGCCTCCTTGTGTCTACTACTTTCCTTACATGTCCACTTGGCTGCATCTCACTTGAAGAATTGTACCAGCATATAAATGATATACTAGCATATAAATGATTTCTTATTCCAGCCAAAACATGAATTCTCTTTTCTGCTGTCTTGTTTTTCTTCTTGCATTTCTTAGAACTGTAACTAGATATCTCTTTCTGTAAACAGGTTTTGCAAGAGAGGATTTCTTTGGAATAGATTTCTTATTTCAAATTAATTGTGAACATTTCGTACTTCTAGTCCTCAAGTTTCAAATACAAGTACAAATACTGTAAAAACTGTGGTATCTTGAACGTTTTAGATTCTTAATACTCATTTTCATTTCTTAGCAAGAGAAATGCCTTGTCTTAACAACCACCAAATGTTTTCTGCAGCAGTATCTTAGGAACATAAATCAATCTATTTAATGCTTTGCATTGCATGTACTTGCTGCAGCAAACAGGAAGGGTCAACATATCTCTTTCTCTGCTTTTTAATTAATTTTTTCCTATTTAAATGTTGTTGTTTGCATCTCCTTCTCATCCTATTTGTCTCGGCTGTTCTTGTAGCATCTGTTATGTGGCTGTCCTCGATGAGAATATGAGATTATTGATATAGATCAAATATAATAATAATAATTCTGAAACTAAAAATGCATCAACCTCTTTAATACCATATGATCAGACTTGCTAGTACCATGGACAATCTAGTCTCTCCTGTGGAATTAAGAAAAATATGTTCACTATCCCACCTTTTGGTCCTGTTTTCAAATGTACAGTGGGAAAAACCAAACAAGCAATGGCCAAAATCGTACATGATGGTCATTACTTTCACTATTCTGTTTTTTAACTTTATTGTTCTTTGATTATTGGTGTTTTATCTAGCATCTACACTGGGCCACACTAAGGACTGTCTATAATTCTTAAAAGATAACAATGGTTGTAGCATTAGACTATAATTAGATGCTCACAAAATACCATTTTCTCAATTGAAAAAGAAAATTCACAGATCACATACATGGCTAAGTTTTTTCATAGAAGTGATGAGTGAAGCTCTCCTTTAATTCAATACTGTAAAGTAAATCTCAAAGCATATGCACAAGTCATAACATTGGATAAATAAGGACAGTTTTCAGAATTCACTTGGTATAACCAAAACTCACATATGCCTACATAATAATAATAATAATAATAATAATAATAATAATAATAATAATAATAATAATAAACGTTGCGTACACCTCAGAATGACACATGTGCTGACAATACTTAAACAACATGAGATTCTACTAAATTCAGCAATGTCTAGTCCTTGAAAGACAAATGGTTGGGCCCATCAAATTCTGCTGTAGTCATGCATCATCAAAACCTACTAGCAAGATACTAATACATATATGGGATCAGTAAAAAAAGAGTATTAAGCTGCTTCACTGTATGCTCATTTTGGGAGCTCTCCACAAACAAAGTTGTGTTATTTTTTAACCTAGAGTTCACTATAAATTAATTACAGTAACCTGATGCATGACTCCTCTTGATTGGTTACAAATCATCTGTTTACAATTTTAGTAGTTATAAATGCATATATTGATGAAGTGAAATTCAAAATATAGATGCATATTGACTTACCTTACTCTTCAGTAAAGTCTCTGTCGCCAATGAGAGAAGTTCCAATAGGAAAAGTCCTACCCCTATAACAAAAATAACCACAAATTTCACTAAAATTAGAGGTAGAGGAGATTTTTCAATATATATTTCTCATACATCATCAATTCTGTTACAACCATTGCCATTCAGAATAAACAATGGTAATGAAAAGGACCTAATTTGAATAACTATAGGGTATGTACATGTATGTGCATTCTTGGATGTATAAACTGAATTATAGAAAATTCCATGACACGGGGGACAATAAAGGTAAACTAGTTTATTCAAATGGCAGTAAACTAGTGTAATTTGAATTTTAAATTGAGATAAAATAACATTTTATTTGAGAAGAAATTATCTCTATTTTAGAACTTAACATATCATATTCCATGATCAAAGCAGCAAGCATAAATGAAACAAGATGTACAGGGCTGATAGTTTGATGGTTAAGCTAACGTCTAAGGACGACTCCTCATCCTCAGTAGATGGGCGCAGGGTGGAACAGAGGAGGAAGCAGGGTAGAGGGAGAGGAACAGGGGACGAAGAAGAGAAGAGAGGGAGAGAGCGAGAGAACCGAGGAAGAGAGGGGGTGGTGCAGGTGGGCGCTGCAGCAAGTGCAGGCGAGGGGAGACAGGAGGAAGAAGAAGAGAGGAAGGGAGGGAGGAGAGCAGACAAAGGAAACAGAGAGATTGGGAACGAGGGAGAGAGAGAGAACAGAGAAGAAAGAGAGAGGAGAGGGGGAATGGTGCGCGGTGTGTGCGGAGTGCAGGAAGCGGGAAGGGTGTACCTGGTACAGGGGAGGCGTCCGGCGGCGCGAAGAGGAAGATGAAGGCTCTGCGGGCGTCGGGGGGCTGCTGCGCGCGCTTGGCAGTGCTGCTGTGGTCGTGGGCGTGGGAGAGGGCTGGAGAGGGAGGGAGAGATAGAAAGGATGAGAGGAGATGGGTTCTGGAGGGGTTTTTCGGGAGATGGAGATGGGTTCTGGGCGATTCACGCAGAGTGAAGGGAGAGAAAGAAATGAGTGAGGGAGGGAGAGATGGAAAGATTTGAGAGGAGGTGGGTTCTGGATGGGCGTGGGCGATGGGTTCTGCTGGATGGGCGTGGGCGATTCACGCAGACTGAGGGGAGCGATGGGTTCTGCTGGATGGGCGTGGGCGATTCACGGAGAGTGAGGGGAGAGAAGGAAATGAGGGGAGAGAGAAATGAGGGAGGGAAAAGAGCGCTGGAGAGGGAAATGAGCGAGGGAAACGGCCGATTTTGGCGGGGGAAGAAAAATGATATCAACTCTGTTTGGTCCAAACAGGGACCCCTGTTTGGACCAAACAGGGGCTGCCACATGGGGGGGGGGGGGGGGGGGTACATTCCATCAGCCCATCTCATCTCCCCTTAAAAAAAAAAAAAAAAAAAAATTCCCCAAGTGGTATCCTCTGGTTGGATCCTCTTCCCTCTACAAATTATTTAATTTTTCCTAACCTTTATTAAAGTTTAATATAAAACGTCGGTAATAACTTTTTTCACCCTAATTTTCGTCTGTAAAAGAATTCTCGTCAGTAAAGGTCTATATTTTTAATTTTCCTAAAAATAAAATTAAACTTTACCAACGTTTTATAAAAAAACGTCGCTAAAAATTCATTATACCGACTTCATAGAATTCGTTGATAGTAGTCTTTGGTATTTATTTTTCCTAAAATTGAAGTTAATAATAAAATTGGATTTTGTCGATGATTTTCAGGAAACGTTGCTAAAAGTCAATTTTACTGACGTTTTATAATTCGTCGATATTAATATCTGATTTTTACTTTTCCTAACAATGAAGTTAAATCGAAAGTTGAACTATACCGACGTTTTTTAGTAAAATAGAGAGAGAGAAACAGCAGAGAGAGACAGAGAGAATGAGAGAAAATAGGGCTTTTGGAGGCGGGAGAGGGAATAAAAAAGAGGGATTTTTTACCGACGTTTATTTTTCGTCGCAAAAAAATATTTTGTTTTTATTATTTAAAAACAAGTAAAAATGTTTTTTTACAGATGAATTAAAAAACGTATGTAATAATTTGATCGGGTAAGGCGTACATGAAGGTAGGGTGTTTGGTGATGTCTTCGTAGATTTTTTTTATTTTTTCTATTTTTATGATGTGGGTATCTTTAGGTTTTTGACCCATTAGGACTAATCCCTTGGGTGATAAGTCGTTAAACCTAAACAAATGCACACCGGAAAATTTGGTGTTTGTTTCAAACACAAGACATAGGGAGCAAACCCATGCCTTATGCCCACTTGGCCAGCACCTAAGTGAGTAATGTATATACATAGAATGAAATAGCACATTGATAGTATAAAATACAAAATACTAATTTTATGAATATTCAAGTTTTCAAATTTTACAACATACAGACAAAGATAAGCATGGTTGAATTATTCTCTCACTCCATTTGGTGGGGCATGACAATTTATGAATGAAGGAAAATATTTCATAGAATGCACAAATCCTTTAAATTTCCCGGAGTTTCCTAAAGATATCATGGTTTTTTAAACCATTATAAAGCTTACTTTATTATTTATGTATCTCACTTTAGCAATTTTCAAAATTAGAAATAACAACGTTAACGTTGGCCCATGAAAATGTGTACAAGCTATTCTTTGAAAGATTCGTTTAGGAACCTAAGCAATCAATTTGAATGGACAATCTAAGAATCTCAAATGGGCCTTGGAAGATGGCATGACCTTCATCAACAAATACTCGTTCATCTATGTCATCCTTGATTGCATTATCATAATCTTTCTCATCAATAAATACTCGTTCATCTATGTCATCATTCATTGCACTATCATAATCTTTCTCATCAACAAATACTCGTTCATCTATGTCATCCTTGATTGCATTATCATAATATTTCTCATCAACAAATACTCGTTCATCTATGTCATCCTTGATTGCATTATCATAATCTTTCTCATCACACAAATACTCGTTCATCTATGTCATCCTTGATTGCATTATCATAATCTTTCTCATCACACAAATACTCGTTCATCTATGTCATCCTTGATTGCATTATCATAATCTTTCTCATCAATAAATACTCGTTCATCTATGTCATCATTCATTGCATTATCATAATCTTTCTCATCAACAAATACTCGTTCATCTATGTCATCCTTGATTGCATTATCATAATCTTTCTCATCAACAAATACTCGTTCATCTATGTCATCCTTGATTGCATTATCATAATCTTTCTCATCACACAAATACTCGTTCATCTATGTCATCCTTGATTGCATTATCATAATCTTTCTCATCAATAAATACTCGTTCATCATCCTTGATGTCATCTTTTCATTCATCTATGTCATCATTCATTGCATTATCATAATCTTTCTCATCAACAAATACTCGTTCATCTATGTCATCCTTGATTGCATTATCATAATCTTTCTCATCAACAAATACTCGTTCATCTATGTCATCCTTGATTGCATTATCATAATCTTTCTCATCAACAAACCTCTCCTCATCAACACATTACATGTATGTCCTGAAAGAGTTTCTACCACTAAGGGTTTTGGAAAATGGGGAAAAGGGTTCTTCTTTGTCTTCTAGAAAAGGGTTTTGGAAAAGGGGGAAAAGGGTTTTAGAAAATAGAGACCAGGATAGATAGAAAGACAAAGGGAGCTAGAAATGGGTTTTGGAAAAGGAGAGTTGGATTTTGGGCGGGGGGACGTTATGACCTGAGGGGCCCATTTTAGTCATTTTAAAGGCTCTTCCAAAGCAATACTTGTGAGAGAGGAATATGCTCAAGTGTGAATGAGATTGGAGCCATCGCAAATGAAATCGGCGCCTTATTTTGTTGATCACAATATTTTTGCCTTCCATAACTTATCCTTATTAGTGACGGATTACATTCGTCGCAAAAACAAATTATATTTTGTGACAAAAATGTTCATCTTCAATAAATTAAAAAATAATTTCACGCCAGCACAAATGAAATTGGTCCCTTATTTTAATGACTAAATATTTTCGTCTTCCATAACTTATCTTAATTAGTGACGAATTATGTTCGTCTTAAAAACAAATTATATTTTGTGACAAAATTGTTCATCTCCAATAAGGTAAAATAATTTGCGCCAAACCAAATGAAATTGGCGCCTTATTTTGGTGACGAAATATGTTCGTCTTACATAACTTATCCTCATTAGTGACAAATTAAGTTCATCGCAAAAAAGATTAGATTTTGTGACGACAATGTTCGTCTCCAATGAGTTAAAATAATTCGTGCCAAAATGGCACCTTATTTTGGTGACGAAATATATTCGTCTTTTATAACTTATCCTTATTGGTGACAAATTACATTCGTCGCAAAAAAGATTAGATTTTGTGACGACAATGTTCGTCTCCAATGAGTAAAAATAATTCGTGCCAAAATGACACCTTATTTTGGTGACGAAATATATTCGTCTTTTATAACTTATCCTTATTGGTGACAAATTACATTCGTCGCAAAAAAGATTAGATTTTGTGACGACAATGTTCGTCTCCAATGAGTTAAAATAATTCGTGCCAAAATGGCACTTTATTTTGGTGACGAAATATATTCGTCTTTTATAACTTATCCTTATTGGTGACAAATTACATTCGTCGCAAAAAAGATTAGATTTTGTGACGACAATTTTCGTCTCCAATGAGTTAAAATAATTCGCGCCAAAATAGCACCTTATTTTGGTGACGAAATATATTCGTCTTTTATAACATATCCTTATTGGTGACAAATTACATTCGTCGCAAAAAAGATTTATATTTTGTGACAAAAATATTTGTCTCTAATTAGCTAAAATAATTGGCGCCAAGTTGGCGCCAAGTTTTTGGAGACGAAATTTTTTTTTCGTCTCCTATACTTTTGACAAAAATGAAAACAAACGATAAAATTTATATTTCGTCCTCTTTGGGTGTTCTTTTAAGACAAAAAAAAATTTCGT